>JAJTUV010000128.1:1307500-1907500 GCA_021653895.1 Mastomys natalensis | reverse complement strand
AGTCAAAACAAGACTGTACTCGGGCGAGGCATGGAAAATTACTTGACAGAAAGCTTAGGTACAACCGTAGAGATTATTGAATAATTAAAGTACACCCATCCTTCCTACCTTCAACAAACTTCTTGAAAACACACATCTGGAGACCCAGTGCAGGCCCCGGGGACATTCAGGGCTCTGCAGGATGCTCATTGGTCTTCGCTGCAGACCCCTGAGGAATGAATCCAAGACAGAGAAATGACTAAAGATGCCATTCAACCAAGAAACCCACTGTGTCATCTTACACACACACACACACACACACAAAACACACACACACACGTCTTCATTGGTTTTACACACTTACTTTGAATTATAAAGAACAAAATGTGAATGACTCCAGCTGACTTAGCCAGCTGGCACAGGCAACCTCAGGCCTGTCTGAAGACAGCAACACCAAGAAATGCAGGTGTACAGGGCAAGAAAACTATGTCAGCTCAAATGACTTATCCCTCTTTCTCTCCCTCCCTCCTTTTCTCCCTCCATTCCTCTGTCTCTGTCTCTCTCTCCCTCCCTCCCCTCTCTTACTCTTTCTCTGTCTCTCTCCCTTCCTCCTTCCTCTTTCTCTGTCTTCATGTGTCTTTCTCTCCCTCTCTCCTCTCCCTCCTTTCTTCCCTCCCTGTCTCTCTCTTTTCTCTCCCTATCCTCTTCTCTCATTGTGCCTCCCTTCCCCCCTTTCTTGCATTTTTCTCTCCCCTCTCTTATTTTCTCAATCTCTTTGTGTCATTTACTCTTTCTAGCCCTCTCCTGCCCTCCTCCCTCTCCTTCCCCTTTTCTTTCTTCCTCTTTCTCTGTGCATCTTTCTCTCAGCTTATATAAGTGACTGAAGAAGACAGGGAAAGGTAAACATCTCTTCTGGGAAGTTCCATTCCTGTTGAACCTCTAGAAGAGAATCAGCAGTGAGAAGTTTTGGCAGAGCCTGCCAGACTTGTTTATGTGAGCAATTTTAAATTCTGCACACAAAAAAAGGACTCCTGTCTCTAGGAAGCTAGCCACCCTGAGGACAAATTCTGAGATTCACACTCATCAACATGTATATTGCACAAACATGCACACATGCACACGTATGTACATTGGCATACACACATGAATAGATACACACACTTACACGAGTCAATTTAATGCTGAGTTGGAATAGATTTTTTATGGCAGAAAACGACTGTTGGAGGAGAAGCACTCTTTTAAAGTGTGTATGTACATGTGTGTGTGTGCATGTGTCTGTGACTGTATGTCTGTGTGTGTGTGTGTGTCTGTGTATGTGTGTGGTATGTGTATGTACATGTGTCTGTGTGGTACGTGTGTGGCTGTGTGTGTGTTGTGGTGTGTGTGTCTGTGGGGGGGTATGTGTGTGTGCATGTGTGTGTGTGGTGTGAGTGTGCATGTGACTGTCTGTGTATGTGTGTGGCTGTGTGTATGTCTGTGTGTGTGTGGCTGTGGGTGTGTGTGTGTGTGCATGTGTGTGGTGTGAGTGTGCATGTGGCTGTGGCTGTCTGTGTATGTGTGTGGCTGTGGCTGTGTGTATATGTGTGTGGTATGTGTATGTGTGTTCATGTGTCTTTGTGTGTATGTCTGTGTGTGTGTCTGTGACTGTATGTCTCTCTGCGGGTGTGTGTGTGGTGCGTATGTGTGTGGGTGGGTGTGTATGTGGCTGTGTGGCTGTGTGGCTGTGTGGCTGTGTGGCTGTGTGGCTGTGTGGCTGTGTGGCTGTGGTTTGGTGTCTGTGTGTGTGTGCATGTGTCCTTGTGTATGTCTGTGTGTCTTTGTATGTGTGTGTGCATGCGTGTGTATATACATGGATGAGACACATACATAAACCCCAAGTGTAGCTAGCTTAAAGGGGAACATTTACAGGTTCCACTTCTATCTCAGGAAAGACCCTGTGGTCAAAATCAACTTGTGGAGGGAAAGGCTTACTTCATCTTATACTTCCAGGTAAGTCCCTCACTGAGGGAACTCAGAGCTGACGCAGAGTCCAGGACAAGTGCTGCTCACTGGTTTGCTCAGTCTGCTTCTGTATACCCACCAGGACTACCTTTCCAGGGATGGGCTGGGTGCTCCTGTATAGGTCATGTGATTCGGGCTTTTTTCCGCAACTGAGGTTGCTCTTGCTCTTAACGCTAGCTTCTGCCAAGTTACAAAATGAACCAACCAGAACAAAGGACTCTTTGCCGATCTCGCCCACAAACTCATCCATATTCAGCCGTAAGCTGTCCCTTTTATTCATCTGCAAGATCTCAACAGTAATGCCACAGTGTGAGAATCGATAAACCTTAAAAGCTCTGTCTTTTCTAAACGAACGACTCTCTCAACTGTGGGGCTACTGTAAAAGTGAAAAATGAGTTACATACCTTTGCCCGTGGCCATGCTGCATCTGCAGGGAACAGCGTACGAGTGCTTCACTGATGGGACTCTATTGTGCTGAGGCGCATGGAGACCCCTCCCCACTTGGCAAGGACCCGTGGTGAATTCGGTGTCCCCTATGCTTATTACCTAGATACTACGTGATATAAGCTCCCCTTGCTTTCGCTATGCTGTTTATATTCATAATAATATTGAGTTTCACTTTGTTGGTCCCAGGGCAAGGCTGGGATCACGCAGGCTCAAAGTCCCGTGAATGATAATATGCTGTTCTCAATACTCTTTCGAGGGATAAAACCCTCCTCTCCTTTCGTTTGCCTCTATCAATCCTCCAGATGAAACCATTAATCCTGTGAATCTGGGGATGTGTGATCATGTCTGAAGAGAAACAGCTGCACTCACACTGAGTAAGCCTGTGGCAGTTGTGGAGAGCGGTGAGTCCATAACTGAGGAAGACAGGACTGATCGTATAAATAATGACAGCTCTAGCTTCTCAGGACCACTGGCTTGAACATCAACAGGTGGCTGGTGTCTTTGCTTTCACCAACTTTCCCCTTTGCTGTCTGAGGACCTGAACCTAGCAGCTAGAACTGGACTCTGGCATATTTTTTTGCTTCAAGAAGGGAGAACCATGGGCAAATTCAGGACTAAGTCAAAGAAAACTATAACTCCAAAGGTCCAAATAGCTTAATGTCTAAGACTCACAATATGCCAAAGGAACTGGGAGACTGCACTTGTCTTGCTCTGATATTCAAGGCACACTGAGTTTGTCTGGAAGGCTGAAGTTGGCTTCAGTCTATACCTGCTGCTGCTTTGGTGGGTAGTAGCTGTAATAATCATGTCTAAGCTATTGCTACTTATGTACTGACAAGATAGGTCCAAAATTTTCTTTAATGTAAGTTTTAAGATCCTTGGAAAATTGCAATTTAGAGGTAGGGAAGTTAACAAACCAGAATTGCCACTAACCACCAAGGTATTTTATTTGACAAACTGTAAAATTCAACTTAATACTTCTCACTTTACCTTTTGTGGAGAACTTGCTGGGGTTGAGTTATGTATATGTAAAAGCGCTTTACTTAATGAAGCAAAAAAAAATGTCATGTAAAAATACAAGAATGATCTTGATTGACAATATAGACCAAATCGATGCACTTACTTGTGAGGTTGGTAGAGGTTTTGTAGCATTAAGTTGATGTACTATTTGAGTTATACTTATCGATGCACATATCTAAACAGGGTTATTAATGATCAGCCCCTTTAGGGAATCTTGAGTTTTAGGATGGATTTCAATATTGCCTCTTTATGGAAAGTAGTTGTCTATTTTCTTTACAGTCTTTCATCCAGGAAAACAAAAACTACAAGCATAGCTCCCATAATTGATATTATGTAAATTAATACTTTAAAGTTAGCCAAGACCACAGTACAATATTTACTGTATTTATTAGATCACAGTGGAGACCAGCTTACTATACACAAAAGCATATTGTTTGCAACATGAGTACAGGGCTCATATCCTCAGAGCACCCAAGATAACCAAGAAAGATTCATTTGTTAAAAGATGATCTTAAAATTCTGTCATTACACCATCCCCACCTCAAGCTAGACTTAGTGAACACAAGGGGAGAAAATGTGGAGGAGGGGAGAAATTTGGAAACAACCAGAATTAAGAAAGGACTCCTGTAAAGCAGTATCTTGTGGACATTACTAGGCCACCACACTTAGAAGAGTAGCAATGGCTATTTGCATAGGACCTGAAAAAGCTCAAGCCAGTCAACATTCCAGCATGGGTCAGGGAGGAGCCCAAGAGAACTCGCCCAGATGAGTAGCTGTGGCGGTTAATGGCTACTCTGGGAAGGAGAGTAATTTTCACAGGAATGTGGTCTCTGGCATGTTGACCATGTTCCACTGTATAGCCTCACACCCATTAGCCAAGTAACAGCACTAATGGGACTTAGTAAACTATGTAAATACACACAGAGATACACACAGACACACACAGAGATGCACACACACAGATACAAACAGACACACAGACACAGATACACACACAGACAGACACACACACAGATACACACAGACACACACACATAGATACACACACACAGACACATACACAGATACAAACAGACACACACACAGATACACACAGACACATATACACAGACCACACAGATACGCACACAGATACACACAGACACACAGAGATACACACAGTCACACAGAAATACATACAGACACACACAGGTACATACAGATAAACACAGAGAGAGTGGGGAATGATTGGGGGATCTGGAAAGAGCTGGAGGTAGGGGTTAGGATAGATACGATCAAAACATATCATTCATGTACAAAAATCTTGAAAGTTTCTTAGGTTTGGGCTTTTGAGTTTTTTTGCTTTGGCTTTTTGTTTGTTTTAAATTCTAGTGTTAGAACAGTGTTCATTAAACGTATCAGGCACATATATCCTCAAGGCGTCTGAAATTCATATTGAGCTGTTCACAAAGAGGGCATCATTTTAGAATTGGTGGTGAGTACACAGGATTCACAGTAAAATACTCCATTAGGTTGATTAAAGATTCTCTTGAAGTCATTTTTCTGAGGCACCATTTCATACACCTCCAGTGTATAGCTTTAATGTGTCTGTGTGAACGTTACTAAAGTTGGCTGTCCATCACTATGGCTTCCACATCTCTGAACCCAACAAGCTCAGGTCAAAGCCATGATGAGACAAAGATCGTGTCTTCCTGAACGCGTACAGTTTTTGTTTTTGCTTTACTTTTGTTATAATTTGCTAAACAAAGTGACAGCCGTTCACAGCATTTACAGTCTGCTGGGCTCTGGAAGTCATCTGGAGATTATTTAAGATATAAGATCCGCCTACATGATAAGCTCTGTGACATTCTGCATAACGGGCTTGATCGAACTTAGATCTCAAAACACTTGGGGGTGGGTGGGTGGGGGCAAGGTTCTGGAGACAGTTCCCATGGGTACTGGGGCAGACCTGACATCTCCAGATGAATAAAGAACAAAACTGGTCTCCCCACTCTTCCTTGGCATATGGGGCTTACTGCTGGTTTGTACCTCCAGAGCAATTACATCTTGTTGTAAGGAAAGAAGAAATGAGTCAGGTAGTGTGTGCTTCACCAGAAAATATTTAAAACATTGTTATTGATATTAATAACAGAGCAATGGACATGATACAATTAGAACGTACAAAATGATGAGTTTTACCATACAGATTCGGGAATGACATCACGATCACCCCACAGAGCAAATACTTCTACCAAAACTCCCTCTTCACACCCCTTGTCAGATAGCCACAAGTTTACTGTTACTGTAATGTGTGACTTATACAATATGATACAAATGTAATAATATACTGTGTATTGGTTTTTTTTTGCCCACAGCTTTATTTCTTTATTACAGAGTAGTAGTCTACGTTACGGCTATCCACAACAGCTTCATTCACTCCCAGATTCAACCTTTGGGTTGTTTCTATTTTTCAAATGAAGATGCTGTGGGCATCCGTGTGTAAGTGTCCCCTTAAGACACTGTGGGCATCTGTATGTGTCCTCAGAGCATGTATCATTTTAGTGTGGCAGGTCCTTGGTGTGTGTGTGTGTGTGTGTGTGGTGTGTGTGTGTGTGTGGTGTGTATGTGCATGCCTGTGGGGTTGGAGATGCTAGTGTGGGCATACATGCTCACACAAATGCTGGCCCTCATTTTGCCTTGTTTTTTAGACAAGGTCTCTCACTGGGACTTGGGAATCTCCACCCGACTAGACCGGCTTGCCAGCCTGGGGGATCTTCTTGGCTCTGTGTCCATGAGGTTTGGCAGATTCCTCAGAGTGAAATGGCCGAACCCTATAGCTGATGGATGCTCAACCGGATCCTTCACATTTTCCCAAACCCGTTTGCCATTTTACACTTTTGCCAGGAGCATATTAAAGATGTAATTCCTCCCAAATACTTGCACGGTTGACTATTTTATTAGTTTTAGCCACCTTAATTTAGCAGCAGCTGAAATGTCCGTTTAATATGCTCAGTCTAGCTGTTGCTTTCTGCTAGATTCAATGGTGTCTCTATGCACTTCTGGGCAGTGTGCAGGATGATGTGGGTGGTCTTCATCTTGGATTCATCAATTTCCCTGTCTGGATCCTTCCCCCACCCCCCGCCACCCCTCACCTCCCCCCCCCACCCCCGTTGCCAGCTGCTGTGGAAATCTGAAACCCTTTCTGGTGCTGGGGCTAACAACTCTGGCTTTCTGTAAGAATTCTGACTAAACCCTTAAGCTAACAGTTCTCATCCTTCCTAATGTTGTGTGACCCTTTAATGCAGTTCCTCATGTTGTGGTGACCCCCGATATAAATTATTTTATTGCTACTTTCCAAACTGTAATTTTGCCACCGTTATGAATCATAATGTAAATACCTGATATGTGGGATATCTAAGATGTGATCCTGGAAGGGTTGAGAACCATTGTAGGCACATGGCCATGGGCCACACCTCTGTTTCAAGGTTGGACTTCTCACTAGGTTTTGTTTGCTTTGGTTGTTTTTCATTGCTTCCTAACAAATGATCAAAATGAAAATTAATTTTATTCAATTATGTTCCCCACTCTTGTCTATGGTTATCGTTTTTCTTTTCTTACAAGTTCATTGAATTAAATTTTTCCTACAGTGGGTTTACTTTTCTTGTCAACCATTACATATTTAATCTGCTGTTTAATGGCTTAACTTTGTACTGCTTTATAAAAATTACTCTTGTGAAAGTCAGTAACGGTCACTCCTCAGTAAGGGCTGTTAGAACTCCAGGCTTCGCAGTCATCCCCAAGTCTGTCAATTCCAGATTTCCAGCTTCCATGCTCAATTTTAATCTTTTATGTTTCCTACTAATAAATCAAAAATATTTAGATGATGTTTTTTAAAAGACAGATCTGATAATCATGTAAGGTTTGAAGTTTTGGATTGAGATAGTCATATTTCAGTGTGTGTCAAGTAAGGGATAGGCATCTGTCTATTAAAATAATTCTTGTGAAACTTTCCTATGGTCACAAAAATCTAACCTACAAAGATGAAAATCCAAGTTTCTATGTGTTTCCTCAAATATCCTCTTAATTGTGTTTTTTCTTCTCAGTTCCCTGATACTGTTAAAGAGATTCTATTAAGGAGAGAGGGAGAGATAGGTAACATACATACATATATATTGTGGTGGTTTGAATATACTTGTCCCAGGGAGTGGCACTATATGTAGGTGTTGCCTTCTTGGAGTAAGTATATCATGTGGGCATGGGTTTTAAGACCATTGTCTTAGCTGCCTGGAAGTCAGTCTTCTCCTGTTTGCCTTTGGAAGAGTTGAACTCTCACCCCTCCAGCACCATGCCTCCCTTGATGATAACGGACTGAACTTTAGAACCTATAAGTCAGCCCCAGTTAAATGGTGTCCTTTAGAAGAGTTGCCTTGGTCATGGTGTCTGTTCATAGCATAAAACCCTAACTAAGACACATGCATGTATACATACATACCTAGATGAGAGAGGCAAGGTCTATCCAACAGAATGTAACAGGCCATTTCCTTCTGGCTTTCCCTTTGGAAAAGTAACCTTGTACCAATTGGATCTTGGAATTTATAGTGATTTTTGTAAGCCAGAGTGGTCAAGCTGGCTCAAAGGGAAGCTGTAACCAAATTTAAAGTGAATGTGTCACCACAGGGTTCCAAGACCATCAGAAGCCAGAATGAAGCTGAGCCATCGTGGGTTAAGACAGCCGCTGTCTTCTGGGCTAGCTGATCCTGAAGCCTCCCGGGAATGGATGGTGTGGGCACACTCCTGTGGCTTTCCAATTCCCCTGGAATCCCAGTCAAGTATCCCCACCAGTATGTTCAAACACTCTACTGTGTTTTTTTTTATGAAGAGTTATATCTCAGATGCAATTCTTTACAAGGAAAAAAAAATAAACCTTTGTCCTACTCCTTTTGACTTCAGTGACTTTCTGCTTCGTCTATATGAAGTCGAAGCCAGCCATGTGAGCCTGTAATCTCAACACTCTGAAGACAGAGGCAGAAGGATGGCAAGTCCGAGGCTGGCCCACATTACATAGTAAGTTCCAGGCCAGCCGGGACCATGTGGAAAGACCCTCTGTAAAATGTAATAAAGGAGTTGGTAAGATGGCTCGGCAGGTAAAAGTGCTGCCATGCCTAAGAGTTTGAGTCAAGAAAATGTGGTCTGGTTGGAATGCTACTGGCAACGTCTTAGTGCACAGTTCCCAAGGCTGCAGGGGATTAGCTTAGCCGTCTCTGTCCTTAAAACAAAACTCCTATCTCACTTACTGCTCGAACATAGCCTGGGATTCCTCTTCTCACATAGCCATGCATCTAGGGATGTCTTGAAGGTGATCAAACTTCCCAGGACTAGAGCTTGGAGACTTTGACCCACAGGCCCACTTCTACAGTTTGAAAAAGATGAGATATTACAGGTCACAGTCAAGATGGGGGGGTGGGTGGATCTTATTCTCACTCTGCAGAGAGATAGTGTTTAAGGAGAACCAAATAGGATTTGGTGGTCCAAGCCTGTTTGAGTCAATTTTCATGAGTTCATAAAGGTAATTGCTAAACACAAACAAGCCATGATATGTTAAGGTCATTGCATGGAAAACACTTAGAACTGAATCAGAAAACGTGTCATTCTAAAGCCCGTATCAGTTATCAAGCTGACGGATCAAAATTTCCAGGTTTAAATTTTGTTGATGCCAACACAATTCACATTTCTGTTTATCTGTTTTTGATTAGTCTCTCGGATTCCAGATTTTAATCCCATCTTTGATTCAGCCTTTATTTTTTTTTTTCTTCCTGTGCCCACAAGGAAGAATTTACTGGCTGCCCATTGTAACCCCTCCTGCAAACTACCTCAGTTCTCCTCATGGTGATCATTCACCGTCACCTATAACCTCCCAGCTCTTTTACTTTTATTGTAGCCCTTGCTACACTGTAGTGTGTGCTATAAAATCCCTCCCTGCACCATGCAAGAGTGGTGGCCATTCAGTTTTTTAAAGAGTGCAACGTCATTTCTCTGCCTGGGTGAACATGGCTGTGGAGGACAACATTGTGCAAAGAGTACACACAGAAGCAACTTATAAAAGACATCGCTGACTGTCACCACCCACACAGATCTTCATAAACCAGTATTTCAGTGGGACATTGCACAAGTTCACCCTGTCTCTCTTAACAGCATCAACTCCGAGTAACCTTTGAAAATCTTTGATGATATTTTTTTTCTCTCCATATATCTAACATATTTGTTACTGTTTTTCTACAACAAACATATGGTATAAGCCTAATTAATTTTTGTCACAATATACATTTGAAAAAAATTCTAATTAAGGACACTAGGCCAGAGAGAATGCAAATACAGTAAGATTTGGGAGGCTGCTGTTTTGCTGTTAGGCTTCTTGCTAACTGACATAATACTACATTAAATCCATGCCCTCTGGGAAGATTTCTTTCCAAATCTGACCCAAAAATCATCGAGGTCAAGCTTTGGATCTTCTTAGTCCATGATGACCTAAACTTACTCTGATTGTGCTAATGATGATAGCCCCCTTTTCTAGACTTATTGTTTTTTTCTGTATAAGATGAGGTGTCATTAAAATTAAATGAGACCATAGATAAATAATACCAGGAACAATGAATTTACATAACACCATGCCAGGACAAAACATGCAAGGTCACTGCAGGAAAATATGAGGATTGTCATTTACAGCAATCACTATGAATGTTATGTGTGACTACGAGTTCGAGCTCTGTGCAGAACGGAACTACTGAAAACCTTTTGTCAAAAGACAGTTTATCACGGTTTGAAATTCCCTGTGACAGTGTCACAGCAGATAGGACAAGCAGAGAACCTAACTGGTGTTTGTCATATTTGAGCTAATAACATTTGACAAATAGCCCCCAGCTTACTATATACATACATACATATCCATAATCCATACATCCATCCATACACACACACAACACACAAACATCAGGAGTCAACCAGTATGTAACTGAATCCATATTTTTGCATGGCCCACGAGCTAAGAAATTTTTTTATTTTTACATTTTCAGGGTCATAAGAATAAACAAGGACTGAGATCTGCGTATCCTAAACTGTTTACTATCCGGCTACAGAAAAAGTTCATTATTTTCTTCCGGAACACAATGTTGAGAGAATCTAATGGAATGAATGTCCCAGGGACTGAGGGCTGTGTCAGTCATGAATGCTTACACAGTAGTGATATTCATCTTCAAAATCAAGAGAAAAATATTTCACTTTCGGAATCTGGGGGAAACAGAGAGATTCAGTACTAATAAAAAGTTATGTTTAGTTTTACGTAAAATATCGAGAGAAAATTAAGAATCAAGAATGGGTGTTGCAACTAATACTAGGGCCTAAAATCCCTTCGTCTAAGATGATTTAATGGATTTATTGGATTTTCCTCCTTATAAAACTGTAAACATTGACACAGCTGAGATAGATGGTTTCAAATTTTTTATTTTAAGTAATAAATTTAAAAGCATCGAGATACAGTCTTTTTTGTATATTGTTAGAATCCTAGACAGATTCTGTGAATTGTCTTTACAAAATTCCACTCTAACTTAGTAAACTATTCAGGTTTTTCTCCAAAATCGATTGTGTAAAATTATTATTTTTTTAAAGATTTATTTATTTATTTTACATATATGAGTACATTGTCACTGTCTTCAGACACACCAGAAGAGGGCATCAGATCCCATTACAGATGGTTGTGAGCCACCATGTGGTTGCTGGGAATTGAACTCCGGGCCTCTAGAAGACCAGCCAGTGCTCTTAACTGCTGAGCCATCTTTTCAGCCCAGAAAATATTATTTTTGAATGCATGTTTACATGTGTGCAGACGTGAGTGCACCTGTTATGTGCAGGTGCCTGTACAAGTGTGTATGAGCACATGTCAGGTCCAGAGTTTATACCCGTGTCTTCTTAAATCATTCTCTACTGCTCTTTTGAGGTACAGTCTTCTCCCTGAATCCAGAACTCTGGTTGTAAGTATACAACCTACAACTAGCCAGCCTTCCCCCAGGGATCCCCCAGCTCTGCCTCCCCAGTGCTGGTACTGAAGGTGGCCACCAACTGTATTCAGCCTACAGGGGTTGTAAAGCTCTGAGCCCTTGTCTTCATGTTTCCCAGAAGCCCTTTCTGCTAACTCTCCAGTCCCTCCAGCCCGTGGTCTTATATAAAGCTCAGCAGTTCTATTTCCTTCTACTTCATGATCTCGGCTAAATTAACAACTATCATTTTCTGATAATCTTGATCTTCCCAAGTAATTTTCCTTGGATTCGTCGTGTCGAGCCTTCACTACTTTATCTGTTGGCCATTATGAATGTATAAACCCATTAAATATTAAAGCAAAATTTTAATACGTGCTGCAAATTTGTTCCAAATCTATTGTTTTTATTATACTTTTTACTTCTACACATTTTTATTTTAATGCTATCTTAAAATAAGCACATGTTCTCTACTCATTTTCATTATTGTGCTATTTTAAGATTATTTGTGATATAGATATCTTGGGCTTAACAGAAAATTCAGGGATGTGTGTCCAAGAAAACAGAGCAATCAAAACTCAATAGATGATCCAAATGCAAAAAGATGTGTTCCGGCCCATTTTGCTGCTCCGGTCCGCGGTCAGGGTCTAGCAAGAGAGAAGTGGGGTTGGAGGGGCAAGAGATGCAAAGAATGGAGACAAGACAGAGGGTCTGATCAAGTCTCTCTTTATTGAAAGGAAATCCTGGGTATTTATACCCTTTACCACCTGCCTTGCCCTTGTGGACATACACAGCTGAAGGCACTATGTCATGCGCCTTGCAGCTTGGATACCATGTGCGCCTAGCAGCATGGACACCTGCACCTAGCAGCTTGGAGACCACGTGTGCCTTGCAGCTGGGGGCACTAAGCAAAACAAGATATGTGAGAAAAACAAGATGTTTATCAGAGTGTGCTCAGCTGTTGTAGGCTGTTGAAAACAAGTCTCTTGTCAGGGTATATGGCCTGAGATGGCTGCAAAGATGATAGCCGCTTTCTGCTCACAGTTGGCTCCCAACAAAGATGAACATGATGTTTTCTCTTATACATGTGCGTGTGTTTATATATTGGGAGGGGGTTGTAAGAAGAGTATCTGAGATCTTTTTTATTGGTTATTTTATTTATTTACATTTCAAATGTTGTCCCCCTTCCAGTTTCCCCTCAAAACTCCCATCCCATGCCCCCTTCCCCTTTGCCTCGATGAGGTGTTCTTCCACCTACTCACCTACTCCCACCTCATCACCCTAGCATCCCCTTACACTGGGGCATCAAGCCTCCACAGGACCAAGCTCCTCCTGATGCCAGATAAAGCCATACTCTGCTAAATATGTATCTGGAGCCATGGCTCTCTCCAGTGTTTTGGTTGGTGGTTTAGGTTTAGTTCCTGGGAGCTCTGGATGGTCTGGTTAGTTGATATTGTTGTTCTTCTTATGGGGTTGCAATCCCCTTCAGCTGGGAGGGAGCACTCTTAAGGCAGGTGGGGAAAGGGGAAATTGAATATTCCTGACTGGAAGGAAGAGGGAGACTAACAGAAGGAGGAGACACTAGAGAGGTGGGGATGAGGGACTAACGAGGACAACGTGTCGCTATACATATTGATGAAGGTGTCATGATGAAATCCATTACTTTGTATGCTAAACTAAGTAAATGATCAATTCTTACACTTAAGAATTTGGTGACATTCACAAAAAAGAATGAAGACAGATATCACAACCACTGCACAACAAGCGTGGTGCTGTCCGTAAGTTGTATTTATGTGCATGAGCTTGATCATTTTATAAAATTAGATATCTAATTTACATATTACCTAATTGATATAATATCTGTTCCCTTGCTGGGGAGTGAAGGCTACACTTACCTGTGGGTATAAGGACAAATATTAACAGATTATTGTTAGGGATTGTATCCTAACAAAGAACTATAGGCAACTGAAGAAGCTGGGAGAAGAAGTCTTCTCCAGGAAATAGCACATGGAATGTCGTCGTTACAGGGTCCGTTCTGAAACATACATACAAGTAACGCTATATGGGACTTAGTGGGTTGTATTAGTGGGTTGTATATATAGGAATACATATGTTTCTGTACATGCATACGTGCATGCAATAAGAATGAATGAAAAAAAGAGGCCATGAATTTGAAGATTTGCAGAGGATATATGAGAGGTTGAAAGAAGAGAAAAGGGAGGGGGAGATTTTGTAGTTGTATAACAATCTAAAAATTAATTTTTAAAAGATTACAATCCCAAAAATTGCAATCAATTTAGTGCAGACCTAGAAAGAGAACTCAGTAATTAAGTGCACTGGTTGATCTTCCAGAGACCTGGGTTCGATTCCCACCACCCACATGGTGGCTCCCACATTCTGTATTTCCAAGTGCCGAGGGAATCTCATTCTCTCTTCTGGCCTATGTAGGCACTGCCTGCATGTGGGGGGCAGACACACATACAGGCAAAGCAACCATATACACACAACATAACAATAAATGCAAAATTAAATACTATAAATCAACAAAACCTTCAGGGTTTTATATTGCCTCCTGTTGTCATTTAGCATATCTACTCCTAGTGCGGATGAACCACCATGGTGCTCATAAGATCTACTCAGTGCTACTGGTTAAAATTGTTAATTAGATGTGTAAAATTCTGATTGAATTGATTGGTTGATTGATTGATTGTATGGTGTGCCTATGGAGAGCAGAGTACAACTTGCAGATGTCAGCACTCTCATTCTACCATATGTATGGGTTCTGGGGATCAAACTCGGGTCACCAGGCATGACTGTAAGTGGTTTTACTATCTAAGCCATCTCTCTAGTCCCTAGAAAAATCTCAATCTCAATCTCTCTCTCTCTCTCTCTCTCTCTCTCTCTCTCTCTCTCTCTCTCTCTCAGCTGTGTCCTTGACTGTGACCTTGAGCCTCTGGTCCCCCTGTCGTCGCAAGTCCTGGGATTGTGGGCATGGGCCACATGTACAGAGTGCTGGTATTGAACCCAGGACCTGGTGTATATTCGAAAGCCCTCTACTGATTGAGCCACCTCAAAAAATAAAGTTTATTTTTAATACCAATGTCTTCTATGTATCCCAGGGCTCGTCTGCTGCTTTTCAGTTGCACCTGTTGGTGGATACCTACAGGTCTGACTGGGTTTGGTGCTCAATATGTTATATTTCTTTGGGTGAGTTATATCCTATAAAACAGAAATTCAACAGCCTCCAAAATCTGAAAGAGTAGCAGCAGCATGAGGACCTGTAAGCAGAAAAGTTCACACTTTCCCAGGTTTGACATGTTGCGGCCAAAAAAAAAAGAGGCACACTAAAAAACCGCAAGGCTGTGTGTGCATGGTGTGTGCCACAATTAAGTGAATTTTGTGTTTAGACTGTGCCTTCTGTCTCCAGTATTTTTCATTTTATAACATAGGCAAGTATTTTAGAATTCTCTGTTTTAAACAAGAGATGCTGGGCCATGGGTTCTATAATTAGAGGTCTCAGAGTGAGACTGACAGAGAGGAGGAAGAAAAGACATAGATGGCCTCCTCTTCCTCCACCTTCTCCTCCTCCTCCACCTCCTCCTCTGTGACTTCAGTCTTTCCAGTATTACTTTTTTCCTGGGCAGCCACAGCTGGCTCTCATGGCTAAAGATACCTTTTCTTTCCTTTCCCCATGTGGTAGCTTGAAGGAGAATGGTCCTAGTGGGCTTATATATTTTGGTATTTGGTTCCTCATTAATTGAACTATTTGGGGAAGGGTTAGAAGGTGTGGCCTGTACAAGAGTTTTCATCCAGCAACATGGCTGCTCTGGCAAGGAATCGCATCCAAAGATATGATCCAGCTCAAATATAGACACACCCTAGATTACATTATGGTCTGGCTGGAATATAAACACACCCTTAGTAAACACCTTTGATCCTTAACAATAAAGGTAAAGTTAGTTTGTAGAAGGAAGCAGCCATGTTGAAAGTGACCTCTAATTGAGGGGCAGACAAAGTGATGAATCAGAGAAAGATTTTACAGAATAAGTCAGAGAGAGAATATGCCCAACTCATACAAGAACAACAGAGGAAGAGGGGCTACTTAAGAGCAGCAAGAGAGAAAAAAAATGGGTGGTGGTGTGCATGTGTGTATGGTGGTTTTATTGAGACAGCTCTATAGAGACAGGTTATAGAAAGAACAAGCTAGACACAGGTGAAAACAGAATGAGCCAGAGAATGAGAAGAAGCCAGAAGATTAGAATAAACTGCCAAAGTTAGTACGAGGCCAGGCAGAGCAATTCAGTCAGAAGCTGAGAGAAGCCAGATTGAATCAGTCAGCTTGGAAGATTACATTGTACAGAGGCTAGAAGCTTCCAGACATAGGCCTTGGGATACTTAGAACAGAGAAGAAAACACTTTGGGCTCAGCCCAAGCCATGTATTCACACAGTTTGTGTACAGCTCACATCTCATCCCTTCATCTGAAGCGACATTTACAGAGGCTTTGTTTGGGTACGTCTGCCCTTGTCTCTGACAGTGTGCCTTGAAATTTCAAAAACCCTTAACAGGCCCAGTGTCTCTCTGTCTCTGTCTGCCTCTATCTTGTAGATAATATATAAACTCTCAGCTCCTGCCCAGGGCCATGCCTGTCTGCTCTCACACTCTCAACTGAAAATCACAGACTAACCCACTGTAAACACACCCAATGCTTTCTTCCATAAGTTGCCTTGATCCTGGTGTCTTTTCACGGCAATAGACACACAAGGAAAGTTGCCTACTCACCCTGTGATACTGGCACCAGTAGGGTAACGTCCTCTTCTTAAAGGTCTAGAACACAGTTCTGTAGGGTCATCATAGACTCTAAGGATAAGAGAACACCAAGCTATTCCTCCTGCCAGAGGAGTAGCTTCCAATGTAGTAACCATCTCTATGACCTGGGGCCTCTCTAGGGAATTGATGAACTTATACTCAGAGGTGAGTTGATGGTCCCCCAACTTGCCTGCACAAAACCACCTCCAGAAGAGCTTTCCAAATCCCTATAGCTTATCCATACACTAAACAAGGTACCCAATCTCCAAGGATGGGCACAGCATCACTCTGTTTTGTTTTAAGATTAATTTCCAATGTACATGGAAGCTTGAAATGAGAACCACTACCCTAGGAGTTGAGTTTAACAAAACAAACTAATTAATTGATATATTTTAATATATATATATATTTAATATATATAAAGATTGCAGTCAGGAGCTAATCATTTACTATGTTCCTGCTCGACAAAAAAAAACTTGTTGTTTTTGTTTTTTTTTTTTTCCTTACTGTTGTGTGACATACATATCAGACATTGTATGAAGGCCTAGAAAGAAAAGGCATTCATTAAATTCATTTGGTGCATTTAAGAAAACTTCATCCTTTGTGAAGGCGAAAAGTGCTAACGGGTATTTTGGTTTCCCGTAGGCCGGTTGGTTTGTTTAGAATGGCTTCTGGGTAGCTTCCGAGGTGCTCAAATAGCTGCAGTGCTCAAAACCTGTGAAATTCTTTTCTGCTTTTGTAAACAGTAGAGAAAATATCACCGTGCCATCCAAAGCTTTCCAGCCTGGGATGAGGATCAGCCGGGGAGGGGGGTTGGGGGTGGGGGGCACGACCTACGCATGCTCACTATCGCAAAGCGCTCTGTGCAGACACGCAGATGCCAGGAACGCACAGTGCTCGCCCTGAAAAGAGGATAAAATAAAATGTAAATTTTCATTTGAAACACTCGGGGAAAGCTAATTTCTGTCCACAAAAAAAAAAAAAAAAGTTTGAATGTTTGAGAAACAAGAAATCAGAATTTGAAGTGCCTTGATTGCATTCTTGTACATTCCCGTCCCCCGAATCAGAGAAAAATAAAAGCAGAGGATAAAGGTGAAAGGGCGGTCTGCAGACTTGCTCCGTGTAAATGGGTTATTCTTCTTAATGAGCACTGCTCCTGCAAGTAATTAGCTGAGTGTGATCTCAGAATGAAGGAACAATGCTAAATAAAATAAGAACTGACCTCGGTCCACAGCTGCTTTATTGCAGTGAACCCAGCATGCGCCCCTGGACGGCTGGGTCCTCCCATGCAAACAGCTCTGGGCTCTGCCTAACTAATGCAAGCTGAAAATGCAGCGCCTGGCTCAATTATCACAATGTTCCAGGAGGAAATTATTTTTTGTTGCGTTTTCCATCCCATTTGCATATATAGCTTAAGATAATGTATTCGCAGACACATCTCTTTTCTTTGTACTTTTCTTATAGTTTTCATGGGATCTGAGTAAATATTTGAAGGGCTAAATATTGTCCCTGGCTTAATCGCCATTTTTATTATTTCATTTTTACCTGTTGAAAGAAAAAGGCTGCATGGTCTGTTTTCCTATTTTCCTAGAGTCATGTACATACTGATCAATTCATTTGTTCAAAATCAGTTACTAAAATCCTATTATATAGTAGGCATCTGGATTACGTTCAAGAGCAACTAATGGAAATGGATGTGGTGAGATGGTTTGTCTAAATAATTAACTTAAGATTAGTCTTTGTATTTGTTCCTTTCTCCCACATAATAAGCAGTAGCCAGGCCCACAGAATTTCCTAGTTCTCGGAGATTTTGCTGGCTGGAAACAGAATATTTGCTGATGCTTCTGCAAACTAAAATGGTACGGGTTCTTTGGGTTGTACTGTGTCGTTAGAACACATAGCATGGTCCAACCAGGAGACACAAATGACTTTGCAATTTGAGCTGATAAACGTCATTTCGCAATAAAGTAAAGGCTGCGTTACTTGTAGCAGTGGAGCGACTTTGTAAAGGAGAGCGAACTCTAAATAGAGGCCAGTGGACTTTATTCTATAGGAGACCAGATAGCGATAGTAGAGTCTTCACGGACCATTAAGGCTTGGTTACTAGGACTCCATCCTGCCATCTCAATAAAAGAGCGTCAGAGACCAAATGATTGAGTGTGGCTATGTTCCAGTAAGTCTTTATTTACAAAAAAAAAAAAAAAAAAAAAAAAGTCACTGGATCATAGTCAAGGACCTTTTCTTTTTAAAAGCAAGACCCTACAACTCAGAGAGCATAGGAGGGAATGGAGGTAGAGACCTGGGAAAGTCAGGCTGGACCTCAGGCTACTGCAGGAAAGGTGCTGGGGTGGATGATAAGTTGCTTGTTTTGCGGGGCAAACCAAGGCTCAATCTTTTCAAGGAGGCAAGAAGAGGGGGTGGAGGGTAACGTGCTGTTTTCCTCCCTCCCGCAAGTTCCCTGGAATAACGACTCAGACTCTAAACGTATTTACAAATACCTAGGTCATATAGCTAAGCTCGTCTCCAAGTTCCCTAGTTTAGAAAAACCAGTTTATACTCATCTACATTCTGCCACATGACGGGGTGCCTCGGCTCAGGTACCAAGCGTCTGTTCTCATACCTTTCTGGTGATTCTATCCCAGAATCCTTTCTGACTCCCGGATGTCCCACCTTCCGTTCTCCTCTTTCCTATATAGGCCATAGGTTTTTTTTTACTTGACAGTTACTGTATCCATACAGCACACAAGATATTCTCTCTACAGTGTACTGAGAGTGAGGCCTTGAACCGTGAGACAGTTGTAGCCTAAAGCTATGAATTCTTGATGTGTGGCTGGACAGAGCCTCCCTCCGGCAGGAATGAAGAGTAACAAATGCAAATGAAACAGGAAGTAGTACCCTGTTAAGCAAGCCGGATGTAGAAAGATATTCCTTCTAATCTGCAGTGTCCCTCTAGCGTCCTCTGCTGACAAGATCAGTGATATGCTCGATACAATGGAAGCGCCTGTCAGGTCTTCTAGTACAAGGGTAGATGTGCAGATGACAGACAACCAATTAACGATTGTCTCGCCGCATAACCACTCTCAATGATACTAGACGAACCTTCGCGCCATATTTCAGGTGGACTTTCAACAGCTGCACAATTTTGTTCCAATCCTTCCTCCCCACACTGCTGGGCTGAAGAGACACTGAGGGTCATTTGTCCAGGTGTGACAAGCTCCAAGAAGTCTGACCTTGTGCTAAGCACTCGGGAGGGAAGAAGTCCTGTGATCTTCAGTTTTCCCGGCCAGAGAGGTATTCGCTACACAAGTCCAACACTGCTCTCTACAGAGTTTGTCACTGATTCTGAGAGACCTTCTCACCCGGGTCCAGCATAACCCTGAGTCTGTGATCAGACTTTTAAAGTTCTTGATCTATACTTGGAGATAAATGTAAACATAGCAGCACTTAGGCTTACATGTCTAAGGACCCAGACCTCTCCAATCAATGACTAAAATAAAACTTTCTGCCTTCAGATGAGCTATCTGGGGTGTTGTCACGGATGTGGAAAGATGACTTTCAACATGGAAACACAGAAGACTGACAGAGTTAATGCTCGCAGGCTCTAATGACGGTGGCTGGGACCTAGAGAGCTGGGACAAGCAGTGTTTGCTGTTATTGCTTGTACACACAAGATGCATCTTTGTTTCTGGGGATCTGTTCTGACTCTCCATGTGGGTTTATTCCTAGAGAGAGCCCAGTGATACACTACATATTTACAATACAGTATTGTAAACATATATAATATAAACACACAATATAGCTCAGTAACAACTACATGTTTCAGAAGACTACAAGAGAATCAATAAGGATAAGCACACCCTGAAACAATTAGGAGAGATTTGTTCGAAATTCCAAAGCATGGCCTCACTCTGCCTCGTCTAGCTGGCTCCCCCCAAGGAGGCCCTGGAACCCAAGGCTAAAGCAAGCACAGCTGAGCAGCTGCAACACTCCATGTGCCTCCCTCTGTTTAACCCATTCTGCACCAGAGTGAGGAAACTGAGCTCCCTTCTCTAGTAGATCCACACAGAGAGTCAGGCCAGACTCCCCAGAGACAAAGATGCGTCCTGTGTGTGTGGAAGTGGTAACAGCAAACACTGCCCGCAAGCACTAACACAGTCTTCCGTGTCAGTCAGCTTTCCACAGCTGTGACAAACACTGAGATAGCTCACCTGAAGGCAAAATGTTTTATTTTGATCATTGGTTGCAGAGGTTGGGGTCTTTAGTCATTTTGGTTTTGTTGTTTGGGGGCCTAAAAGAAGTCAATACATCTTAGCAAAAAATCATGTGACCAAGGGTACTACTACTCATCTCATGGTGATTCAGAAGTAATAAGAGAGAGAAGAAAGGGACATTGAAGACTATGGTCCAGTGAGCTAACTTCTTTCCACTAGGACCCATCTCTTAGAGGTCACACCACCTTCCACTAGAACCACAGACTGAAAACTGAACTATTCAAATATAGATCTTGGGGGATATTTAAGACCCAAACTATAGCATCCTCTTGATATCCTCAAGACAGTTATTATTTGTACTTCACAGAAAGTACAACCAAGGCACCACAATTAGGAGACTTTCCCAAAATAAGAAACAGTGATAAATACAATGGAGGCACTGAACCTTTTAACATCTTAACCAGTGGTTCCGATAAGCAAATGAGAATGGAACTTATTTCTATTATGAAATGTGTACATTTGAGTTGTGCATTTAATATTGGCTCTGTGACTATGTATTAGATTCTACTAATATTGTAATTAATTCTTTTTAGTCTTGCAAACTTATAAAGATGGAGAAAATGCCCATTAGGGAATTTACAGAAAATCTTAGCTTTATGAGATTCTTTTTTTTTTCTGGGTGATGATTTGATTCTCATTGTGTGCCCTTGAAGGTCTTCATCTGGGCACTGCTTGTACATGATTTACCTGAAGCAGAATATCTGAGAGGAATGAGGTCTTAAGTTGCTGTAGACATTCTTGATACCAACCTAAAGTAGTATCTCAGTGACTAGGATTCTATATTAATAATGATAGCTGATAGCTGATAGATAGATAGATAGATAGATAGATAGATAGATAGATAGATGATAGATTGGTAGATAATGGATAGGTATAATGAATTACATAAATGTGCTATCTTATGTTATTTTTGATGCTATAACAAAACACCTGAGATTGGATAATTATAAGAGTAGAAATTAATTTCTTGTCATCCTGGAGGTTGGAGATCTAAGATGAGATTTTGGCAGTTCACTGTCTTGTGAGAGTTCCTTCCTGCTTCTCAGATGTTTTCTTAAATACAGTGCTTTCAAGTAGCAAGAGTTGGAAAGACCAAAGAGCCTAGGGATTTCTCTTTAGTCTTTTTATACTTGTGACTCTCAACCATAAGGACTTTAATTATCCCTAGAGGACCTACTTCTTAATTCCATAACATTGATGATGGGCTCCACATGTAAGTGTGGGAGACAATGGGACCAGCATGTGTATTGTGTGCTTCTGTGTGTATGCATGTGTATGTGTACACTTGTGTGTGTATGTGTGCTTGTGTGCATGCATGTGTATGCATGTGCATGTGTGTACATGTATGTATGTGTATATGTGTATGTATATATGTGTGTGTGCTTGTGTGTGCATGTGTATATGTATACATGTGTGTGTGCTTGTGTGTGTATATGTATATGTTGTGTGCTTGTGTGTGCATGTGTGTGTACATGTGTGTGTGCTTGTGTGTATATGTGTATATGTGTGTGTGCTTGTGTGTGTTTGTGTGTGCATGTGTGTGTACATGTGTGTGTGCTTATGTGTGTATGTGTATATGTGTGTGTGCTTGTGTGTGTTTGTGTGTGCATGTGTGTGTACATGTGTGTGTGCTTGTGTGTGTGTGTATGTGTGTGTGCTTGTGTGTGTTTGTGTGTGCATGTGTGTGTGTACATGTGTGTGTGCTTGTGTGAGGATGGCACAGACACTAAGTTTTACAATTTGTTTCCCTCAGGAGTAAAAGTTCTTCAGTATCTACGTGTTCTAGAATAAATGGATAATAACTGTTCATTTGTTAATCAGTGGCTAATCTTTCCAAACGGCAGCTCAGTTCTCGTTCACTAGAGACATTATAGACACATCATTTAATAAAGATTTTTCTTTCTACTACTAAATTGAAAGAAATAACGTTCAGCTAGTAGAGTGTCTAGCATTTTATAGTACCTAGTTATAAATGTTCTGAGTTTAAGGGAGGAGATAGTAGCATCAGATGTTAGGAAGGTTTTGAATTTTCAAAACTGTTTTTAGCCAGCAATGGTGACACTTGTCTGTTACCTTAGTATTCAGGAGACTGAGATGTAGCCTCATGAGCTTGAGGCAGTCTGGACTACATAACAGAGACCCGAATCCAAGCAAATGAAAAAGGTACAATTTCCCCTTTGGGCTGAAATCGTAGCTCAGTTGGTAAAATGCTCACTTAAGATACTTGAACTCCGGATCTCATCCACAACATCATGCAAACCAAGTATGGAGGTGCAGGCCTGTAACTCCTGCATGGGAGGCAGAAGCAGGGCCACCAGGAAGGAAATTAAGGCTATCCTTGGCTACACAGGGAATTTGAGGTCACCCTGTGATACATGCCATCTTGCCACAAAACCAAACCAAAACAACAGCAAGATCAACAAAAAACAAAACAACAAAACAAAAACCTCTGGGACAAATAATTGCAGGATAACTTTAAGTGTATTAATAGATTATTTATACTCAGTTGTTCCTTGAACATTTGTCTTCAGCACCCTTGAGAAGTACAAGTTGAACAGCCTGGCTACAGCCATCTTAAATGATACCCCCGTAATTGCCTCTGAGTAATCCTGGCCTCTTTCCTTCATATTTTCCCAGAACACTACAAATGAATAAAAGCAGAGAGTGGCCTGCAGATCTTTAGCACCAAGACTATGCCTGACATCATCAGTACTGGCTTAGGATAAAACACATGCAGCTGGATAAAGCCAGTTTTGTCTTGACTGTTGTGTAATCCCCCTTCATCTGACTCCCGTCCTGCTGTTCCCTTGACCTCTCTCTGTCAGTAAT
Source organism: Mastomys natalensis (assembly GCA_021653895.1). Taxonomy (NCBI): domain Eukaryota; kingdom Metazoa; phylum Chordata; class Mammalia; order Rodentia; family Muridae; genus Mastomys; species Mastomys natalensis. The sequence goes on along the minus strand of JAJTUV010000128.1, from coordinate 1,884,139 downwards.
TCAACTGAGAGTCTGTTGTACACTCCTGGACCTGTCTTCCTGTTTCTTCAGTCCCAAGGAACTTGAAGCTGTCTATTATAGCAAAAATTTCCCCCCAAATAACCCCAAATCGAATCAAGAGAAAACAGATCAAAATGGCCACTGTCCTCTTAGAGTCTACAATTATGACACAGTCCCTAAAGGGAATAAATATAAAACTATGATGAATAATGACATCAAGGTCTTATTCAAAACAACAACCTTCCTGCTGCAAGATCACACTCAGTCTTCTAGAACTAATAGTTAACAGATTAACAGCAGAAAAGCCATGGCAGAAATGTATTACTAGGCACAAGAAAGCGTGAGAACTGTATACCAAGTATACATAAGTGGAACTCACAAAGGGCCCGCATGGTTGAGGCTTAAATATTCTCTTCATACGGGAGAGGAAGATGGAGGCTGTGGGAAGTTATAGAGGGGCTGGAAATGTAGACAGATCTGTACTGCTAACAAGCGTTTCAAGAATCTGACCTATAGAAAGGAGTGATGAATGATGAGAGATGTTCCCCGAGGGGCTGAGAACAGCTCAGAAGCTGACATTGGGAGCAGCACTAGCATTGATTGTAGAGCTCTGGGGACATCAATGGGAGAGCACTGAGGGCATCAATGGGACAGCGCTGAGGGCATCAATGTAGCAGCACAGGAGTCCTCAATGGAAGAGCTCTGGGATCATCAATGAAGCATCACTGGGGGTATCAATGGGAGCACACTGGGGATATCAATGGGAGAGCTCTGGTAGCATCAATGAAGCAGCACTGGGGGGTATCAGTGGAATCAACACAGGGGACATCAATGGGAGTTTAAACACCATGTGTTTATTCTACCGCAGATGCTAAGTCCACTAGGCAAACAATGCCCTGGTGCTCTTAGGCTATATACAAACTAAACAGCTATATGCCTGACAGTTTGTCCCTGTATCACAGACCCAATACCACCCTGTCTACAGTAGTCTCTGTTTGAATGCACACAGGAGCTTCACATGCAAATTGCTAAACAACTCCCGCCTCGGATAATCTAAGTCATAGAAAGACTGAACGACTGGTTTCCATCTGGTCTCTGTGGAAGCCAAGGTAAGCCCATTGGACTGCCTTCCTTCTCCTCATTCATCTCCAGGGGGACACCAATCCTAAGTCACCCCTCAGAAATGACATTGAAAATATACAGGTCTCCCCAACATTTTGGGGGGGGGATTTCGCCAACTTTATGGCCACTGTATTTCAATTCAGATCTGCACCATCTCATCCCAGGACTATAACACATTCTTCTTCTTTTTGAAGTTTTTTGTTGTTTTTGTTGTTGTATTTTATTTTACTTTATTTTATATTCTTCTCCTCCCTCTCGTCTACAGGAAAAAAAAATCATCATTTAAAAAATTGTTTCAAATTTAGAAAATAAAGTTGTAATCTCATCCCCAAACTAAGTAAAACAGAAAAAGCCAACCAAGCAAGTTCTGATCGTTCTGATTCACAAACCTTCTCCAATGGAGGCACTGCCTTTCAGATCTTCCTGGCCCTCTCCTGCCTCAATGAGTATTTCTCAGATGGTGAACACACCAGATTCTTTAACTTCACAGCCTATGAAGAAGTTCCTCCAGCCTTCATGGCACACCTGAGAGCTACTCATCTCTGAGCACCCAGGTCAAATGTTAGATCCTCGTATAGCTTGTGCAGACAAACGGACTCTTATCTGGTCTCTCTAGTACCCAGAACTGCTCCTGTATCTCCATCACAGTACTTCACCCCTGTACTATAATTTATCTCTTCACATCTTCTACTCCAAGAAGACTCTTAACACCCCTGAGAGCAGAAGTGTTGCATATCCACCCTCACCTTTCCTGAATGAAAAGATATTTCTCTTGATATAAATGTTATGAAAGGACATAAGTCCCACTTGTTTCCATTTAGGGACCAGACCTGATTTCAAAGAGGCCATAAGTCCCAGAAACAGGGTCATAAAACCCCCTCCCAAACAACAGCCTGGAGATAATGACAAGAATGGAAAATATCTACCTCAGGATGTACCAACTGTGCTGAGCTTTCTATGGTTAAACATTCATGACGTAGGAGTGCAGACCACGGGCCACTTAGCACAAGCCAATCAAAAGCCAGCCCCTGTGATTCCCTAGTACCCACCAATGAAATTTTAGATTAACCAATCTTTCTAGAAAATTCTCCTAGTTCCTTGTAAGAAGGACTGCCTGCCTTTGTCTAGGATCACCATTTTGAAGAATGGTTGACCCCCACATGGTGATTGTCTCAGCAGAATAAAAACTCTTTGTCTTTGCATATTGTCTGAGTCTGGAGACTTCCTTCAGTGACTTTCAGACACTTATAGTTCCATGGTGATATAATGAAATGGCCAAAAAAAAAATTGGAGTGTATGGCAAAGGAAATGAAGTTTCTTTATAGAAATATTCATGTGTTAGAAACTATCAGGCTCCAAAGATAACATATCCCTAAACACCTTAATCCATATTTCAGTTGTTTAGGCAACAGTGCGCTATGCCTGTTAGTAGATGCAGTAAACTAGACTCTCACTTGAGTTCTTGGTTTTCTTCGATACTCTGTCTTGACAATCTGTTTCTGATACATTTGAGGCTGTTTTATTTCTCAGGAGTTTCGATTTACTCGTTCTGTTTTGGGCAGAATAGGAGTGTAGGAAGCGGTTCTCCCCGCCATCAGGATGGTGGTTGGCATGTAGCCAGCTAGCTTGAGTGGGCACTGTGGCTGTGGCTCATTATAGAGAAAAGGTTCGCACTTTCAGGTGTGACTACTCGATTAGCCCACCTCGATCACAGGAGCAGCCAATTAACAGTGACGGCGTGGCAGCTGCTGATAAGATTAAGGCAATGTATATAAGGGGCTGTTGGAAATAAGAGAGGGAGGAGAGGAAGGAGGAAGGAAGGGTGAAGGAGGAAGGGAGAAGGAGAAGAGGAAGGAGAAGGAGAAGGAGTAAGGAGAAAGGAGGAAGGGAAGGGAGCATATCAAGGGGATTGAAGGAGAGGAAGAAGCAAGCATACTGTAAGAAGGAACCTGAAAAACCTGCTTAAAGAAAAACACGGTTGTCGCTGTCTTTTATTTCCGCTGGTCGGATCAGGGCAAGCTACATAGGAGAGAGCTAGACCAAGGAGGAGAGGCAATAATGATGCCAGGCAGTAAGTCATATCCCACAGCCCCCATTCCTCCCATCAGCGTCTCAGAGACAGAAGCACAGACTCCCTTGACCTCTCTGCTCTGCCCCTAATAGCAACAACTCGAGTCACTTATGAAGACATGCAGAGAGTTACAGTCATTATCTCTGAATAACCCACAGATTCTGGGATTTTTAAATGAGGGTAGACCTGTTCTATGGTGTCCCAAAAGACGGAACTATGACTGACTTAGGCCCTTAGCGTTGAGACCTAGCTGCCAATGGGAGTGCAAGCTATACAGAGGAGTGAATTGCCTCCAGCAAAGAGTGTTAAATACAGATGCATACTTGCTACAAAATTAGTCGGGGGTGGGGGGGGGAATTCAGGTAGAAGGGAACTCGGGATCATCTTGTGTTCAGTCTCTATGGAAAATAAAGACTTCTCTTCATCGTTATTGTTCTGAATTTTTTCTTCTGTTTCCTTTCCAATGTTCCAAGAGACCCAGAAAAGATGCTAAAAGCCATTTGACCAATGATTTGGCCCCCCTGTCCTTTGCCGGCACCTCATAATTTGGGCCCAATAGAAAATTAAAAGGTTTAGTGTCCTCCTGAACAAGAAAAAAAAAAAAGATATCCGCTTTAATCATTAATTAAAATTCTTAGATTAAATGGCATATTCTTTCTATACATCTGGCACGAGCATTTTATATTTTATTCCAAAATATTAAAGCACGGGCATGAAGCTCACAAGATTATTCCTACAGTGATTGGAAAATAAAAATTACAGCTCGTTCTTAGGAGAAATTAGTTTTCAAACAGATTGCCTTTCACATAGCATTTGAAATATCAGGTTTTCCAGATATTTTGGCTTCACTTCTCATTAATGCTAACTTGGTATGGCTTTGATTTCTGCCACCCAAGGAATTTAAGTAAAAATACGTGAGAAAAAAATGCAGCATCTGTTGTAATAATGAAATAGTAGAGAAATTAAATCTGCCTCCCAGATGTATGTGCGTCTCTTTAAATAGCCTAATACGGGCCCTTTGCTTTGTTTACGGGCCCCTTGCAGCGTTGTAACTTGACATGACCATGAAAATAGTTCAGATTGTGTTTTTGAAATGGAATCACATGTGTGAGAAATCGGGCACCAGGAGCGTTGTAGCCATGGATAAAGGGTTTATTGTGCATGACTTCAAGGGGGGGGGGGGGCTTTAAATGATGCTGAGAAGAAATGCACACTCCTCACCTCCGTTGCACAGCTGGAATTCCCATGTGGAAGGGAAGGCTAAGTTTTACACCTGGAAACATGCTGTTAAATTTAGATGCCATAAACCAGGAGATGTTAAAAAACTGAATGTTTGTGGAAAGGTGAGATAGGACAGGCTAAAGGGAAATTACTGGACTGAAAAGAAATCTCCTTAATTCTGGTTCTGTTTCCCTGCTAATTAGCTGTGATCCTACATAAAGCCTTTAGCTTGATCTCTGGAATGATGGGAGAGAAAAGAAACAGGGTTGCCCAGGCTCCCAGCTTTTATCCTAAATTTTATGACTGAAGAAAGGACCAGGCCATCAGTCATGTACAATCATCCCCGGGGTTTTTATGTTCCTTTCCTTCTTACTTTCTATTCTAATATTAATTTTCGCATCAATTATAAAAATAAAATATTGCGCAAATGTCAGTGTTAGTGGCTGTTCAACTACAAATGGATAATTATTAATATATCAGATTTATGCTGTCGATTTTCACACTGTGAAAATGATATCAGTGTCCTCTCAGCTGCATTTAAAAGTGTCGCATTTTATTCATTCCTCACCTTATTCATAATATACTTATCGACTAATTGACTATTATTGTTTTAGGAACTATTTTAAGTAGAGCATATATGGTCATGTGGGTAAGCACGGCTCTTCTATCCTGGGGTTTATATTCTAACTCTGACTGATAGAAAATGAACTCCTAGGGTTTAAAAGATGACATAAACTATGAAGAGCTGGAGAGAGCTGTTAATATTTACAAGGTGAAGCCGGAGATGAGCTGCTCTACCAGATGTGGTTTCGACATAATTCATTTCTCCAGGTTTTGTCGGGAGTAGCTGGAGCAGGCCCATGGCTTCAGAACATTTACAGATGCCAAAGTGGAAGCTGTAACTGAGTGACTGCTGCCTGGAGAACATTACGCCTTTCCAGGCCCTTCCACAGGAATCTAGGGCCTTCTTTAATTAGGAAGACCCTTCTGCTGCCTACTCACTATACAGTTGAGTCTAACACAGTGTGGTCTAGAGGAGGGCTTCTCCATCTCTCCCGCTCACAATGCCTTCTTGCCCAAGAAATCGTTATGTGACTCTGCATTGTACAGGCATATGAAATAAGTATGTAAGAAGTATAAACTGGATAACAGGTACATGAGGGCCCTTCAAACTAAGTACAATGTTTTGTAAGCATTTTAAAAACTCTATGGTGTTCATTTTTATGAAAATGAGAATGGGCAATAGTTACTCTTCACCTCCAATATGTAACATGGACCCTGGGTATCAAGTCTGCCTTACTGTGTGACGTCTGCATGAGGCTATCTTTAAGTAAACAGGAACATGACACCGATATTAAGGAAGGATGCTGACTGAGATCCCTGCAACTCTGTATCAAATGGTTTTCTCCACTTATCATATTAATGGCTCCTTAACAGGGGGGGGGGGGGCCTTGAAAAGCTTCCTTTCCCTGTGTGAAATCCGTGGGAGAAGCAGGTAGAGCCCCTGAGATGTGGTTGATAGTCCACAGCCTCCTCAGTGGGTAATCAATCATAAGGCACCTCCGTCAAAACGTCTGGCATTCTAAAGTTCCTTAGAGAGATCCATGATCTATCCTCCAATTCAAAATTGGAGACACAAAAAGGAGTTAGTCATCATGAGCCACTCCAGACTAAAACAGCTCATGTGCAGTTACCTCTGCCTGCTCCCTCACAGCTGCGATGAATTAGCCCGACTTCTGAACACTTAATACCTCTCCCCAGATGTCTTAATCTGCATTGAATTCCTGCTCGTGTCTGCTTTTCGTTTTTGCTCAGGTTTCCAAGTTCTTTAGGTATAGTCAGGTAGTTTCTTTGCTCCCATAGATGTTTGCCAAGCCACCAAATTTACTCCAGTTGAAATTCCTGCGGCTGCACCACTGTCTCTCTTTTCCGGATCGTTTCATGGAAACAAAGTGGAGGCAAGAAACGACAAGATGCATTGTGGTAATTAATCAACCAGAGAATAAACTTGCTGATCTTAAAAGTCACAAATGCCTTTCAAAGTGATGGTATGCATGTCACTCTGAGTTGATTCATGCATCTAATTTTGATTTCCAACCACTCTCCAAAAGAAATATGGGTTAGGGCAGATTTACCAAAAAGTTCATTAGCCAGGTATTGGTGGCACAGACCTTTGGTCCCAGCACTCAGGAGTCAGAGGCACTCAGATCTTTGTGAGTTTGAGGCCAGCCTGGTCTACAGAGGGATTTCCACTATACAGAGAAACCTTGTCTGGAGGGGGAAAACAAAGCAAGCAAACAAACAAACAAACAAACAAACCGTAAAGATGGAATGTAAGAGGAGCAAATGGTAGCAAAGGCTGTGAGTCTGTCCCCTTGATGATGAGGCCTGAAAGTGGGCTATCCTAGAGATACACTCCAATACCTGATGATGTCTGTTACTCCCTCTGGCTATTAAAATAGTAGTCATCTTTACATGCAAAATGATTTGCTTTTTTTTTTTTTAATTGTTACAGTATACTAAACTGGTTTAAACTAGCCACTAATGTCTCATTATTGTTAAATAATGATACATCCAAGTAAAGACTGTTAATCCCAAAGATCAAAGAGAGAAAAAACACTAACCAAATCATCATCATGGTCAAATTAATTAAAGCAAGAAATTCATTAAAGCAAGCTTCTCTAGTCATGTACATGGGCTATCTCTCCCTAAAATGCTGATCCAGAGATGAGCATTCAGTGTGAGGAAGACAAGGATTTTGTAGCTCAGGGGTAGAGGGTTTCCAGTTGGGGGCATTTGGAGGACAAAATGAGTGGATTTACAGTCAGCAGAACATAAACACAACAGGTAATCAAAACAACCTCCTGAAACAAAGACTCGGCTACAAGGTGGGTTGTAACAAGGTAACAAGGTAACAAAAGGTAGTCAGGACAACCTTTTGAAAAAGAGGTTTGGTTGCAAGATGGATATAAAACTTTTTGAAACAAAGACACTGTTGCCTTTTCCTTGAACAGGTAGTACAGAACCGTTTGGAGTTCAGGTTACAGGTGGGCATGGACCAGACTTTGGGGATTTTAATCATAAACAGGAATGAATTAGTTTCTTTACTAGAAGATGACTTTCAAGCCTGACATGGAGGCAGGCTGGTCCATCAAGATAATGTATTTATCTTTGTATTATTAATTTCAATTGAAGGAAAATAAATATCATATAGCACTGTATTCTACACTGAAAAAGACTCAAAGAACAACTACAAACACAAAAGGAACAATTGCATGTGAATATTTGTTTTATGTATAGCACTATGCATACACATATGCACAAGTATGTGCCTGTGTATGAGTGTGCACATGAGTGTGAACCTCAGTTTGAGTTTCATAAAGAATGGATATGTGTGTGTGTGTGTTGTGTGTGTGTATACACACACAAGAATCAAAGGAGATATTAAGATATTAATTCCTGTACATTTAAGTATGAATAAAGCAAGGGAGAGGCCATTTCAGTTTGATGTAGCAGACAGACACCATGAGAAGAAAATAAAAAGATCCAAACAGCGCTTACTGGTGGCTAAACCGCCATCATATGCAGTTTAAAATACCCCACCAAGGGTTGAGTCTTCAAACGTCAGAGAAAATCTGCTACCTTGCCACTGGCTCTGCATCCTGTGCAAATTCCTTCACACAGTAACCTTAATAGAATGACCGTTCTTTTTGCTCTTTCTTTTTAAAGCACTTTTTATTAAGTCCTTTTTAAGGTTAGTATAAGATGTGATGGGGTTCATGATGGAATTTTCATACAAATATGAGATTTGTTGGTCTTTATCTCAGGGATTGATACTACTGCTCTGTGGAAACACCATGGCCAAAACCATTCAGAGAGAAAAGGGTTTTTATTTCACTTATATTCTGTGTATCAGTTCATCACTGAAGGAAGTCAGGATAGAACTCAAGCAGGGCAGGCAGGAACCTGGAGGCAGGAGCTGATGCAGAGGCCATGATGGGTGCTGCTTCCTGGCTTCCTCCTCGTGGCTTGCTCAGCCTGCTTTCTTATGGAACCCAGGACCACATGTAGCTCCATCCATAGTGGGCTGGGCCCACTCCCATCAGCAACTAATTTTAAAAAACGGCCTAAGGCCTGTCTACAGCTGAATCTTTCGGAGGTGTTTTCTCGATTGAGGTTCTCTCCTCTCAGATGACTCTACCTTGTGTCAAGTTGACAGGGAAAGTAGCCAGCGTTGTCCTGTTTCTGCTCTTGCCTGTCTCATTCTCTATGATCTCCTGCCTTCTTCCTGCGGATCCCGCCAACACCCACCACTAGCTTCCCTCAGTTTTGATGTTTACACAGGCCCTCAAATGCCTAACTACCTTGGTCCCAAAAAGTACTCACGATACCTTTGTGACTTTAATTTCCCGAGAATGAACTGTAGAGTTCTAATGCTTTGTCCATGCGTCTTGCAGCTAATACCTACAATGCTATTCACATTCAGACCTTCCTGATAGCCAAGAAATAATTTTCAGCCTTTTCTCTTCCCATCCCTCACTATCCCTCCGGGCCTCCTCTACCAGTTTCTCTTAGCGTGTTCCCCCAGATAACATTTTCAGCTATCAGAACTTTGCACTCCTGCGGGGCCCCACAGGGGTTCGTGGGCTCCAGCCTGAGAAGCAATGCATTAGGGAACTGGTCCCAGGGCTCCTGGCCATATTGCATTGCAAAACAAGATGACTGGCTGAGCCGCAGCATGAGGCAAAAGCAGAAAGTGCATCATAAATAAAGAATAAGCCACTAGGAGGCTTGATATGCCCCCCAAGCAAGGAGCAGCCTATGAGAATACCTTTCTAGGGATCACATTCAGTTGTTTCAAAATTTCTACAAAACGAATTTATTTTTCTTATTACAGTCTTTCTTTGCTGTCTATGGAGCCTCAGCAGGCTGAGGGATTGTATACATAAATCTCTCTCTGCAATCATGTAGAAACAGGAATCACAAAATGACACACCACACGTCTGGTGTCACAGTAATCAACAGCAGAAACAGCAGCTGATCTGCCAAGAAGTGTAACCAGAAGAAGCCTTAAATAATGATGGAGATAAGCCTCCCAATTGCTTCCATAACAGAGAAGGTTCCATTTAAAACATGCTAACAGACTCCTAGTTTTTAATTAGACATTCATCTACTATGGTTTATCATATAAAAAATTTGAGGTAGTGGTGAACACCTTTAATTCCAGCACTTGGGAAGCAGAGACGGGCAGATCCCTGAGTTCGAAGTCTACAGAGCTAGTTCCAGGACAGACCAGGGCTATACAGAGAAACCCTGTGTCAAAGAACCAAAAGAAAGAAAGAAAAAAAGGAAAAAAGAAAGAAAGAAAGTAAAGAAAGAAAGAAAGAAAGAAGAAGAAGAAAGAAGAAGAAGAAGAAGAAGAAGAAGAAGAAGAAGAAGAAACAAATAAAAAGGAATCAAAGGAAGAAAGAAAAGTTTGAGGGATGTTAACCCCTATTAGAATCAATACCCACTCTAACATTCTTAGTTTTCTATGAATAAAATTGCAAAATAAGGTATAAGTGACAGGCGTCAAACAGTTACATTGAGTGACAGATCTCACGTGGGAGGTTTATTGGGGAGCGGGTATACAGAAGCTGCCTCAGGGCGAGGGTGGAGGAGAAGAGAGCAAAAAGTGGAGGGACTGGTCTTTCATAAGGGGATACAGCGCATGCGTGCAGGGGCGGGGCTTGCAGCGGTGGCAACAGTAGAAATGTATTGCATCTTGGTAGCTAGTGAGGAGTATCCTACTATCACTGGGTTCCTGGGGCAGGCTGGGAAGATGTCTGATGGCTACCACGTTACATCTTGAAATAAAACAAGAATAAAATAATACATAAGGATATCCCAAGGTTAAATATCTGAAGGTCATGTCAGGAATTATACTCAGAAGGAAAACCATTTCCGACTGATAGAGAGCTCTGAAATTAAACAGGTTAAATGGCTGCTATTTCTGCACTCTCTAAAAACACTTCTGGATTAATAAATTGTTGAGAGATAAACGAGAGAGATAAGCTGCAGACAACAGGAGGGGCTTCTCTGGATGAAATGGGCAGAGAATTCCCCACCAGACAGGATGGACAGACAGAAGGAGAATCCTGAGACAAGACAGAATAAGGACGATAGCTGAAGGAACAGTGCTGTCCCGAGCCTCCTCCACACCAGGTTCCTGTTAGTTGCTAACTTAGACCACTCACGCTCACTTCAACACCTGAAATGAATGTCCCTGTCCCAAGGCCTCTAATTCCCTTGTCTGCTAAGACAGGGTGCCCTTTCTTCCTGGAGACTGTATGCTTCTCTCCTGCTGGGTGTCAGTAACTTCTTTTCCGTGTAATGATCACTCCAGCCCAGTCCAGACTGTGACGTGGTCTCGGCTGATTAACTGTGATTTGAGATCACCGACTGTCTTCGGAGCATTTCCGTTTCTGTAATCTCGCAGTTTAAGGATGGAGGAGACTCCAGGTTGTAACTCGATAACCATGTCTTTATAAAGCCTACAGTCACTTGTGGTGGGGGTGGGAACTCTTAAAGACACCCTCTCCTCTTTGCTCCTAGATTCTTATTTCACTTTGGAAAGCAACGTGCAGATGTTTAAGTTAAAGGAAACACTGAACTAACTCTCCGAGTTGCTCTCATATCCAGGTGACAGTACCCTGACAAAAGAAGAGCAGGAGATGGGGGGGGGGGGGGGCACAACCAGGGGAAGCACCTGATCTATGTACGACTTCATAATTTTTCAGTTTTCTTCTTCCGTCTTAGAATCCACCTGCAACGGGCCTGGGCTCTAAAGGGAGGAAGCATTGCTCAAATGAAGAAGAAATCCAAGCGCTGAAGCCTTCAGTCATTTCTTTATTATGGTTTCAATATGAAGTGTATTCCATAAGACCGTGTCGGGGATACTTAGTCTCCAGCTGGGGGCTTCAAGAAGGGTGGTGGAAATTTTAGGAGGAGGAGTCTAAATGGAGGAGATAGTTCATTGAGAGAACGCCTTGGAAACTTGTATCTGTCCCAAGTCATTTACTTCTGTCTGCTACCCACCCGTTTCGTTATTCAGCAAAGACCTGCCTCCTACCGCCTTGATATTTGGAATCTCTTCAAATCCATAAGCAACATAAGCCAACGACTATGGACTAAAACCTGAACTAACTCTGAACTAAAGTAAGCCCTTTCTCCTTGAAGCTGGACAGTCACAGCGACACAGAAGTACCTTAACTCATCCTAGACTGACCACAGAAGCGCCCACATTTTTTACATGAAGGAAGTAAAACTTTCTCCGTGCAATGCCTGCAGTTCAGTCTCTGTCCTACGCAACTGAAGCTAGGTTAGGGAATCTAACAGCATGGGGTTGCTCAGGGAGTTTTGGGGCAAAGGGCTTGTGCTCAACATTCATCCAGCCTTAGATTCAGTCTCAAAAAAAAAGGGTAAAAACGAATCCAAGCCTCAAGAGAACAGAGAGGCTGTTTACAGTCCTACCTTTGCTTTGCAAAGGATTGTGGGAAAGATGCTTAGCTCCTGGGCCTCAGTTTCTCCATCTATAACCAAAAGACAGTAATGACAGGCAGTGTGAAAAATGGTTCATGACATCGGAAGCAGCAAATGAGATGGCGTTTGCCAAGTTCCAAGGACATTTTCTGGTGATAATAAACACTTGATAAGGGTTGCCTATATTTGCTACTGCTAATAAATATTTGCTCTTTGAAAGAACAAATGAGCACACATTTTATTTTATCTCTTCTGACCCTAATGAAATTATCATATTTGGAAAATAAACTAAACAAATATATTACTATCGAAGAACCAAAATCAATACATGTTTAAAAGTCAGTGCTAATGGTTTTTTTCCTGATAATTTAATTTAGAAATCAAACTCTTTAAACCAGTTTACATGTTTCTAAAATAAATATTGCAAAGATAACGAAGAGAGTTGTCATAAATCCTTAATCTCCATACCCAGGTTTCCCTCTTACCAGCTTTTCAATTTTTTGGAAAAGTTTTATTATGGGAGACGGTAGAGATGGTCCAATGGTTAAGAGCTTTTATTTTATTTTATTTATTTATTTATTTATTTATTTATTTATTTATTTATTTATTTTGGTTTTTCGAGCCAGGGTTTCTCTGTGTAGCCCTGACTGTCCTGGAACTCACTCTGTAGACCAGGCTGGCCTAACTCAGAAATCTGCCTGCCTCTGCCTCCCAAGTGCTGGGATTAAAGGTATGCGCCACCACCGCCCGGCTTGTTAAGAGCTTTTAATACTCTTCCAGAGTTCATGGATTTGATTCCCAGAAGCCACATGATGGCTCACAACCATCTGTAACTCCAGTTCCAGGAGATCCAATGACGTTTTTGGACCTCCATGGTCACCAGGTACACAGGTTGTACATAGACATGCATGCAGGCAAAAACAAAAACAAAAATACAAAAAACAAAACATACATATAAATAAATACATTTTTAAAAATTTTTAGAGTTTTATTATATATAGTCATTGTATACGGAACTGTCTTTTCACATGTATACTTTTAGACACATATATACTATACATTGGGCATTTTTCTTTACACCTTTTTTTCCCATTTCTACACCACCATATATTATATATTTATAAATATTCATAAATATTATAAATATATATAATATATTATATAAATATTTATATAAATATATGAAATGTATTTATATGAGTATATAAAATATATTTATATACATATACAAAATATTTTATGTATTATGTGATATATTTATATTATATATTATATATTAAGTATTATATACATGTAATACATATAATTATATACATATAGTTATATTATATATTAAATATTATATATACCTATAATACATACACACATATATGAAATAAGTGTTACCCAATGTCCTCCTCGCTCTTATGGTAATAAATCATGGTAACAAATCAGTCCTTGTTTCTCTTTAGGATCCTTTCGTCTAGGTCAATGTCTCAGATTCTCCTTGTTTTTTATGACAGTCCTAAGGAGTAGTTTGTAGAATGCCCCTAAGTCTAGATTTGTCTTATGTTTTATTCATTGCTAGATAGGGATAATAAAAATACTTTCAGAGATCAAGAAGTGAACCATCATTCTCAGCAGACATCAATCAAGGAAGAATGTTTCCCATGGGCCTGAGCACTGCTGGTGTGAGACTGGAGCACTGGATTGGGGAAATCACGTCCCAGGACTCTTCACGATAAAGTTAATCTTCAGTCCTTTCCAGTTGGTGCTTTAAGGAAGGAAGTCATTATATGTGATCTACATTTCATGAGTGAGAAGTTGTGGTTTGTCTGTGTGAGTTGCCTGAAGACGTGGGAAACTTGAGTTTACTTATGAGTTTGATCATTGTCTTAGTTAAGGTTTGCATTGCTGTGAACAGACACCATGACCAAGGCAACTCTTATCAGGACAATGTTTAATTGGGGCTGCCTTACAGGTTCAGAGGTTCAGTCCATTATCGTCGAGGCAGGAACATGGCAGCATCCAGGCAGGCATGGTGCAGGAGGAGCTGAGAATTCTACATCTTCATCTGAAGGCTACTAGCAGAATACTGACTTCCAGGCAGCCAGGATGAGGGTATGAAAGCCCACCCCGACAGTGACACACTTCCTCCACCAAGGCCACACCTCCTAATTGTGCCACTCCCTGGACCAAGCAAGTACAAACCATCACAATTATTATAATCATGAAGAAAAGCACACAGAAAGAAGGAAAAAGTAAGTATTTAAGTGCTGTTAACTGCCGCAGTCCATTAGGAGATTTTTTGTTTTCGTTTCTGTCAAGTTGGCACAGGGGAGGGTCATCTGGGAAGTGAGAAACTCGATGGGCCAATGGGCAAGTCTGTGGGGTATTGTCTTAATGGGATGAAAGAGATGGCTCAACCCACTATGGCTGGTACTAGCCCTGGGTAGGTGGTCTTGAGTTGCATAAAAAACAAACAAACAGAGTAAGCCAGGAAGTAGCATCCTATAATGGTTCTGCTCCAGCTTCTACTTCCAGGTAGCTCCTGCCTTAGTTCCTGCCTTGACTTACCTCAACAATGGACTGTGATCAGGACACATAAGCTAAATAAACCTTCCTCCCCGGGGTGCTTTTAGAGACGATGTTTATCACAGCTACACAAAGCAACAGGATCTATGTTCATTTGGTGCTCCAAAGAAAGCCTTTAAAATGTGAAAAATGGCCGCCCTACTTGAATCACCATCATTATCATGGCACCAAATGATTTCTAGGACAGCACAGTTTACGTGTAGAGCCTTTGGGCTCTGCTGTCAGACACACATGTTCAAGTCCAAGGTCTCCCACTTTGGGCCTGTGTCTGCTCTTCACTCCCACAGCACCTACCTCATGGGAGAGCTCTGAGGAGAGGCAGTAAAACCTGTGGGTGGCCCTCGACTTACTCATCCCTCAACAATCACTATGGGATGGTTTTTTTTTTTTTAATCATTTTTGCACATTTTCCCACCCGTCAGCCTTTGTTTCAAATGTTTTAAATGTTCACAAGGAGGAGGCAATAGTAAACTATTTAGAAGTAATATCTATTGGTCTGTTGTATTTTGCTTCTCCTGACTGGGGCCAGCTCCTTTAATTATAATTAGGGTTGGAATTCTTCCCTGTCTTGTTAGTTTCCTCTTCAGGTGCTTCTTGACTCGACTTGTATAGGGCTTTGCCATTGTAAGACCTTTGAGTATGAGACGACCACAGGTGTGCTCACCTGTGCATGCCAATCATGTCAAAGGGCCACCTTTTGTCACCTAGGCCTAAAGTGTTCAACACTTGGTTGCTGGAGTACTGTACCAGAATGCTGGCCACACTACCGGAAACTTCTTGCTTACCTTCTGCCACTGGGAACTCTATAGAAATAAAGGTAGCTAAGGGTTCCCTCTCTTCTCAGGGCAGCACGACCGTGGAGTCAGAGAAACTTATTCACTTACACATTCAACTTTAGGTTCAGCCTCATCGTGAGTCATAAAAAACCTGTAACTTTCCGGACTAAGAATCAGTGGGCAAGGCAGCTTAATAAGCTCCGTGCTCAGATGTTCAAGAAAAGAAATAGGTCATTGTGACAGAGTACTAGTTGGAAGACCCAGAGGGAACATTTGACAGGATTACTGTCTTTTCCCAAGGGTCCTGCAGCCAGCTGGACATTCAGCTGAGCCTTCAGTAGGCTCAGAGTACGGACATCACAAAAGTAAAGGCCTCTTCCCCAGGCCCTACTCCAAACAGAAATATTATAGCAGCTAGTACATTTACTGCTTTACGTCTAGATGATAATCATTTCGGGGAGTGTGAAATAAAGCAGAGATCCTTAAAAGATGAAGATATCAATAGATTACCACTCTTTCGGCTTCCATTTCAGTCTGACCCTTTTCTACTTGACAACAGACACTAAGATCTACGCGTATTGTGAACGTTCCCACGTGCAATAGGAACAGAAACGAGGAAGCGTGCTCCGCGTGCTGAGCGCCGACCTCCACACACACCACATTTTAATATGCTGGAAGAGACATTTGGAGGTATTTTCCTCCCCAGCTGAAGCGGTGATTTGGAGACTTGTGCAATTTGGAAAGAGAGAACCTCAATTAAGAAAGTGACTCCATCAGAATAGTTGTGTGCAAGTCTGTGGCTCATTGTCTTGACTGGTGATTTTGATGTGAAGAGCCCAGCTCACTGAGGGGGTGCCACTCTTGGGATGGTGGTCCGGAGTGCTATGAGATGGCAGACTGAGGAAGTTACAGGAGCAAGCCAGTGAGCAGACCTCTTATGTAGCTTCTGCACCACTTCTGCCTTGGGTTCCTCCTGCCTTGGGTTCCTCCTGCCTTGGGTTCCTCCTGCCTTGGGTTCCTCCTGCCTTGGTTCCTCCTGCCTTGGGTCCTCCTGCCTGGTTCCTGCCCTGGCTTTCCTAGATGTTGAAGTATGACTAAGAATCCTAAGTTGAAATAAACCCTTTCCTCCTCAAATTACTTTTGTCATCATAATTTATCACAGCAATAGAAACCACATCTAAGGCTTTAAGACTGACTTCATTGAAAACAACATCTAAAAAGAATCCATTAGCTCACCGCATACGTCATACAAGGTTCAATCTTGTCATTATTTTAATGCAAGTAAAGACACAGGACTCTACATTAGTGCTTCCACACTAATGCATTACTGAGGCCACTATCCTTATGCAGAAATTCTACGTGTGCTGTCTTTGCGTGACTAGGAAGGAATATGTTTAGGATTTGCCTCTGATTTCCACATTCCAAGCTACCATTTGCTAATTCTTCGCATTAGTGAATCACAACTGGCTTTCACACAGAGGACGGGGAGATGTGCCCCCAAGTGGTAGAGTACTGTCTTTGCACTCATTTCAATACCCAGAAATCAGAAAAAGAACCCCAAACCAAAAAGTTCACACTCAGACACATACACACCACGCAAAGGCAAGTGAACAGGCATGTACGCACTTATGTGGCACTCATGTACACAAAACGAACTTTAGCTAGTTTCAGAATATATTGAAAACATGCAAACTTCCAAAAATATAATGACTGTTGTCTGAGTCCTGGACCACCTTCTGGCCAACCCTCCTTGCCCTTGGGGGTTGGAAGTGAGGAGACACAGAATCAATAGCCGACTCTAGGAGCAGGTGAGAAATACCACAAGTTCATCTGAACGCTGCTGCAAGCTCCTTTGATACTCTTCACCTGTGTCCCCATTGGTCCCAAGAAAGCATCGCTTCTAAACAGCAGTTCTTGATTGGCTGGTGTTGCCTTCATCAGCAATCCTTAGTCTCTCAGGCAGTCCTCAATTAGGTCCTCCTGCTGGACATGCCTTTGCAGCTGTGTGGGTCCTGGAGTTTAAGCAGAGGCTGCACTGTTCCTCCTACAAATGGTAAATCCATGGAAAATCTGAATTGGAAAAAATGTGCTGAGACGTCTTGACAATCTTTGCAAAGTATTTCAAAACATTGCCCAAGAGGGGACTCTTGAATGCATACTGTATGATCCAGGAAAGTGAGGTAGGCCATATATGGAATACAGACCATATCAGAGATGCTTGGTCTTTAATTGGTTCTAGCTAAGGGTCTTCTTTTCTGTTCCTTCTTGAGAAGCTGCTGGAGCGTGAAGGCATGGTCTACCATATTTGTTTATAAACAATTATACAGTCTTTCTACTACATGTGACCATTTCCATCAAGGCTCTAGTGTTTGAATAAAATATGTTGCTACTTAAGTATAGGATGCATTAGACAACTCACGTGGCCCATATAAGAGAATCTTAACCAGCTCCACAGTCGCAGAGATAACTGGACCCAACTGTGAAATTTAAGAAGAATGGCAATGACTTAAGCATTACATTTGACTTTTCTTTTTTTAACAGACTAAAGAAAGCCATGTTTTCAGGGTTATTATCTCTGTAGGCATTTGTGACGTTTACAGATGACCATTGATCAGGAGGTGGGAGGGGGAGGGGGGAGTGTGAGCTTCTATTTCACTAACCCCAGTAAGGGCTCTACACCCCCGCAGAGCTGACAGGAGGGGGCATTGTTGCTCTGTAGAATTCACTATAGCTTTTGCTCCATCCGTATGTACTAGGTCTCCATCAATGCTAATGGGAAAGGATCTGTGGTTTAACACAGTCTATAACAAAAATACAAAACTCTACATGCAGCAGAATAACTCCAGTAAAAAGCAGGTCGACTCCCAAGCTATTGTCTGCAGCTTTTCTCAAAGGCTTTAAGATGGCAGCCAGACTTTTGACACCTTGAATTTGATTTGGTGGTAGGTAAACTTCACTTTTTCCATAGGCTCATTACCAGGGGGGCATCTCCCCTGGGATGTTGTCTCCCAAAAGGTAAAAGCAAAGTCTCTTCTTTGGGAAGTTACAACCCATGACGAATTCATTTTTATTCTTCTTGGATAGTATTCACAGCAGGGAGAGTCGCAGACAAGACGAACAAGAATAAAATATCCCAAGACAAGCCGTTTCAGTGATGTGGCTCCAACACCGAGCATGCCAGAGATCTCATGGCAAGTCCCATTACTGAGACACCTCCTGCCCAGAGAAGTTCGGAAAGTCAGTACACGTGTATACGCACACGCACTGTTGGCTCCGAGCCTCACTGACATTCCTCCTCGCCCTCTCTGACACCCCCCCCCATCCCCCAGTTTAACAGTTTAATCAAATCTATCAGAACAGACAGCTGTGGTTCCATTCTCATTCTGGAGATAATGGGCCTGAGTCTATGAGCGCTCCTCCAAGCCGCCTCCCAGACACCTCGTCCACTGACAGACAGACCTCCTGGCCAGCTGTTTCTCACTACTTGAAGCTGATTAGACCGGCAGCCTTTGAGGGCTAATAGCAGCTCTTAGCATTTTGAGAGGTCCACAACTTGAAATAAGCTCCTCCTATCGGGGCGGCTCCCACAGCTCTTTATTGAACCCTCCAGGAAATGTAAACAGGACGCTACTTCACACTCCTGAGAGCCTGCGATGTTAACTTGTTTGCCCGGACACTCACTGAGTAGCTTAATTAATTATCTGTGGGTGGCAGATTACATGAAGTCACCCCAGCCCATTAAGTATGCATTTCCTGCGCCCAAGTATATTATGAAAACATGGGCCGTTGTTTTCTTCTGGAGTTCAGAGTGTTTAGAGAGCCTGTCTTGTTCTTTAAGGTCTGACTGTTTCGTATTTATGTTTGACTGATCGGATTTCAAATGCAAAAGTAAAGCTAAAACATGGTACCTGAGAAGTTAAATCCAAACCATGCATCATTTGAACAGACTCCTGACAGACACAGAGGATTTGATCAGCCTTTCTCCCAACCTCAAGGCCACAGTAGAATCTGTTCACGCCTCACGCGCCTGGGCTCCTTGCAAAGAGAATTCTTTGTGTACTACGAAATCTTTAGACAAGGTTCCTGTGGGCCCCACCTGTGGCTGAAAACATTTAATTTGGGGTTTGAGTTCCTTTAAACGACACTGCAAGGCCCTGTCTGTCATCTCTTCTCCTACCTCATATTTATTTTCAGTTACATCTCAAAGATTAACAAACTGATGGTGATTAAGTTCTCCTCAATAGGGGCTTCACTGTTAGACTCTGTAGAAGAAAACTCCTGGAGTCTTTCTAGGACAAAAAAAAAAAAAAAAAATCAAGAAAGGGAAAAATGTCCTTCATGCCTGCTAATAATTTTCTCTGGTCTGCACATGTGTTTCAGACCACAGGAGTCGGATGGAATTAAGCTAGAATACCATCTTTATTTTGGAGAAGGGAGAGATCCCAGCTAAGCTATTCTCTCTCGTGGGAATTACCAGAGAGAGACAGAGACAGACAGGCAGGCAGGCAGGCAGGCAGAAAGACAGACAGACAGACACAGAGAGAGACACAGGATAGAGAGATTTTTGGTGTGTTTTTAGTTTCTAATTGTACATGTATTTCTGGCTTTTTTAGGAAGGACAGAGCTGTATGAGATCTGGAATCAGAACCTAATGTGACCTACATAAAAGCAACGCTCTGATTCCCTAATTAAACCAAGCTGCGGCTGCGGGCTCTGCAAATAGCTGCCAAAAATTCATCCATTCAATCTTCCGCCTATCCTCCAGGAATGCAGAGGGGAGGGGGAGGGGACGGCGGGGAAGCCGAGGCCAGGGATTGTCCTAGCTCACATATTTGCTCACCGGTGAGGGGTCCTGCGTTCCCGCAGCACAGTCGCCTGGGGTTGGAAAGGATCACGTGGGGGAGGGGGCTGGGAGGCAGGGGACCAGAAGGGGATAAAGAGGAAAACAGACTAAATGTTTTAACAGCTGTTCTATTTTTCTTCACCTATTTTGCGCAGGGATCTGATTCCCTTCTGGGGAGGAGGGCTCTCCCTGGGTCCAGGCTTGCTCAGCAGGGCCTGTTTACTCGGCCAGCCAGAGTCCTCTTTCTCTCTTTGTATAAGTCTTTACTTTTGAGGGAACGCAGAGTGGGAAGAAGAAACTGGAATGTTTGCAGAGCTCCTGTTAAAGAAAATACAGTACATCCGAATTTTAAGTAGACACTGGGAACAAAGTAAAATAAAACTGCGCCCCCGCCCCCACCCCATCCCCACCCTCGTGGTGCTTCTTGGACAAGAAAAATTGTTCTTCAGCGAAGATGGTTTCTCATTCTCTCATTTCCTCTAGCTGAGTGTTGCAAAAGGAATCTTAATTGAGTATTAGATGATGAAGCTGCAGAAATCGGAGGCAATGACGCTATTAGCCAGACACTCAAGGATATCCCAACACCACATAAAGGTAAAAACCCAATGGAAAAGCTATTTATTTATGCTGCAAAGAGTTTGTTCTGTCACTTGGGGTTTGCTGTGGAGAATTTTCCCAGACAAAACATTTGCTGACCTTCCCTCGGTTTCCTCCGCAGGCACGCCATCTAAGCAGACCTTATGCAGCAGAACCTCGTGGTCTATTTATCAGAAACTCAAAGCTCCGAGAGGAATCCTTTAGCCAAATGTCTCAACTGTTGCCAGTACTCACTTACGCAAGAGGACTTTGGGAGATCCAGGTACCTCAAAGTGGAGTTCTCTGACTTTGTATTCACAGCCTGCATTTGCTCCAGTAGGGTCATGCCCAGGGCAAGCTGCAGTTATTTGTCAGGGTTTGGCCTTCCCACCTCTGTCTTCTCCATTCAGCTTCAACATCTCAGTCAGAGACTTCAAGCTTCTGTCCAACAGAGCATTGCCACCTAGACACCTCAGCCAATAGACTTCTTACTCCCAGGTTAGTTCAGATCGCTGCATTTGTATCGCATACTTTCCATTATTAAAGTAATAATAATAGTAGTAATAGGAATAATAATAAATAATTGTGCCGCTTTCGACTTTTTTTTTTTTAAGATTTTTGTTTCTAGAGATTGAACCAGAGTCTCCTACTATGTTGGGCAAGCAATCTACTGTGTGTGTGTATGTGTGTGTGTGTGGCGTGTGTGTAGGGCATGTGTGGTATCATGGTATATGTCTGTGGGTACACAAGCAAGTACACATGTACATATGTGTGCAGTTCCTGCAGAGACCAGAAGAGGGCACTAGATACCCCCTGGAGCTGGAGTTACAGGCAACTATGAATTTGTGAGTTGCCCAACCACCTGTGAGACCCAAACTCACCTTCTGATGGAATAGCAACTGCTCTACCCAGTCTGTCTGTGTGTTCTTGAACTCTGTGTTGCTGTAAGTTTCCTGAGTGTGCTTTAAGTTCCAGGATCCATTAGAAGCCTTAATAAATAGCTTCCAAAATGTAAATATTATTCATAATGTTATCCTTAGAAAGTTACTCAACCTTGGTAGACTTGGATAATTTTTCTAGTATTATAAACAATGATGGTACCATCACACCTATGTCTTTGCTTTGTAGTTTCAATAATATAATGGCTTTGGATTCTTTTGTCTTAGTTTGTATTAAACAATACATTGAAGTGGAAACTTCTAGTTTCTCTGGAAAGTCAATTTATCAAATGATGTTTTCCTGGGGCACACAGGTGAAAGGATGTTTTGCTGGAGCAGACACAGGACGAAGCAGACACAGGTGAAAGGATATTTTGCTCTAGCAACACGCGAAAAGGACCTGTGTGATGAGAGACTGTAAATATGACCCCACAGACAGTGGGAGATGAGCACTGAGCATTGGTCTTTGATAAAGTCAAGTCATGGATTGGTTCGCCTTACACAGCATTGTTGAGCTCAACTTGTGGTAACGCCACCAATTGAGAGAAACTCACTCAAGAAACAGGAGGTTCCTGCAGCAGCTTGCTACTTCCGAGGCCTCACTTCAGGCTAGTTGGTGAGCCTTATGCTGATTTGTGTATGGTATTTGCCTGCTGAGAGGACTGAACTGTAGCTGCCAATTCTCGTGTGCCATCTATTTGCCTAGAGGACTGGTCTGCAGCTGCTGAGATTTGGTCTTTGCTACGGGACTGAACGGCTGCCAAAGAAGATTGAGCTCGCCCACAAAGAATATTGCTAAACAAGCGCACCTTCCCCATATCCTAATAACTTTTCTCTTCTACCTCTGTTGGGTAATGGTCTAGAGGAGAGGTTGAACCATTATGAAAAACAGATTGCAAAAAAAAATTTCTGCCTAACATTACATTGGCTAATATTTTTACTATCTCAAATATTCCTAGTTGATATGCAGGAGGCTGTGGTGAAAATCTACAGGTACACACTGAGGTAAACGACGTCAACCCCCTCCCCCCACCCTTAAGGACTCACCAACAGGTTGGGGAGGCAGCCCTGAACATTGCAAGGATTGCTGTATCAGGAAGGATAGGAAGTCACTTGGAAGTATGAAAAGAACTATAGATTAACTTTGGAAAAAAGTATGAAAGCTGGTGGAAACTAAGAAAAATAGACTTGCAACAAAGAGAAACAAATGAATACATAGGCTAACAAAGCCAAGCCACAGAAACAAGGTAACGGAATCCATTTGTTTAGTGAGATGACACTAATGACACAAGATGAGGATGTGTGAGGGACAGAGGAGCATCACACCAAGAGATGGAGTAGCAAAGGCCTAGAATTGGAAGGTCAAAGGTGACGGACACTGAATGAGTTCCCTCCCCCATCCTCAGGTGGTGGACACTTTACTACCATGGTTGGCAAAGTTTATATCCACTATTACATATTCTAACTATCCAGTTACTTTAATCCTGTTCTCTAGGCAAGAAGATAGGCCTGGCGAAGAAAACTATAGTGCCCACCCTCACATTGTTAAAACCCACAGAGTAAAGACTCAAACCCAGAACAACACACCTCCAAATTCAAGGAAGTGGACCCTTGGCATTTGACCCATATGGTTTGGAATTTGTTAAAAATGCAAGGATATGAGAACAGGGAGGCAAGAGACAAGGAGAGTTATAGACAGGTGAAGATGATCAAAACATTGAGAGGTGGGGTCTTAGCAATAGGTAGCGTGACTTGGAAGGTAAAATTTGTTCCTGAAACCACCGCACCATCAGTTGAACTTCTGAGACAATGATCCAGAAAAGTCTTACAAATCATTGTCTCGGGCATTTTGTCACAGCAGCAAAACACCCAGCCAGCAATGTGTGAGCATTTGTTTCTCTGTTGGTGAAAGGAGCCAATTAAACTGATTAGATTATATTAAATGCAGGTTTATTGGGAAGCTGCTCTTGGGAGGTCAAGTTCACTCGCCCTTAGGAAGGAGGGCAGGGAAGTTACCTTGGGAAGGGGAAGAGAGAGAAAGAAAGAGCTTACAGAGAAGAAGGGAGAGAGAAGAGAAGCAAGCATGTCTGAATTATATAGGGAAGAGCCTCTGGGGGAGGGCAGTTCAGGGGGTAGGGTATGCCAGGTAGGGACTGAGGCATGCTGGGAGAACCTGGAGGTCAAGTCTGATTTGACACATAAAAGATGCACCTTTTTCCCTTGTCCTGGTGTCCAAACCAAACAATATGGAGTAGACCAAGCTAGTAACCTAGGAAAACAGAGCACTTAAAAGTGATTTCAGAAGGGGGGCTCCAAGGCTAAGCAGTGAACAGAGCGAAGCCATTGAGTTTATTGGGCACAAGTTGTAAACAAATGATTCCAAAATCCAGAGTCTGTGAGAGTACTGACATCATCTATCAAAGTCAGAGTCTGAATACCCTCCAAGAATACAGAAAACAGCCACTAACCCTTTTGTAGGTTTTCAAGCACACAATATTGTTGGGTAAGTTACTTTGTTTCTGCTGGAAATGACATCATTATTTCTTAATTTATCAGTCACATGAGCATTTAATGTATGCAAGACATAATCCAAAGAGAAACCCTGATTCAAGGTTTTATCCCGAGTTGTCTGGTAATTTTTAACCTTCTGCAATCCCATAGCTAGTAAAGGAGTTTAACATAAATAAGTCTGATGTAACAGAATTGAGAACCCAGCTGTGATTTAAGTGCCAAAATGTGGAATAATTTCTTACCTATTTTGAAATACCAGGATGTGGGGGAGGAGGTATTTTTGATCCCTGAAGTGAATTCCACAATAAAATAATATAAATGTCATTTTTTTCAACATTCTAAAGATGGAGCTAATGCCACAGAATCAGAATTAAGAAGAATGAGGCAGTATTCGATGCTAAAAGAGAAGAACCCTTTTAAGGAAGAACTCTTTATCCAATGGTAGGAACCTAAGGGTATTGTTTCAGTGACTGCAAAACACTCTTCCAACATAGGTTGGGTAGGCAGTGAGGGCATTCCTGATTCAAGTTCTATCAGACGGGGAAGCAGATGGCGGAGTGGCCTCTGGTGAGTGTCTGCCTATCTCTGTCACTCTACAGTGTTTACTCTTACTCGGAGAAATGATCATCTGTCCCAAGCTTAATAATGGGATGTTAGTCATAACGACCGCAATTTATTAGATCCCAGTTTTATGCCGGGCATCCTATAGATGCAACGCATGTGCTCTCGTTCTCTCACTGAACTGGTTCAGTGATGAAGATGCAGTGCCTCCGTTTATCAGGTGAGAACGTATGCTCGGGAAGCTCAAAGAACTGACCCATGTCACTTGTCACCGAATGATACATGAATTCAAGCACAGGCTAGTCAGACTCCAAGTTGACTGTCCCTGTTCTTCCCTAATGAAGCTTCAGTTCCAGCTGCGTTTAGACTCACAGGGGGAGCCTTTACTGAATACCAGTGTGCAAGCCTTCCTCCTAGTCTGCTTTGATTAGTTTGGGATTAGCCCAAGTGTGAGTATTGTTGAGAAGCTCCCTCAGGCAGGGAACAGCAGTGCTGGCAAGCCCACAGTCGCATGATGCCACCATTCAGTGTTAGAGTGACTGAAGATGGGACCTGAAGGTAAAGAGAGCATTCTTATGTCTGTCTGTGTATTCAGCACTTGGTTTCTAGATCATAGATCTCAAGGATGAAACAGCAAACAAACACCACCTATCTGGGTTAACGAACTAGAATATCATAGAGAACATCAAAGCTAACTCTCGGCTTCAAAGAGAGGGTCAAGGTACAAGGTATGAGACGTTTATGCCTGTGCACTGGTGATCTTTGTTCAGTATAGTTCGATACAGATCCCTAGACAAGGTTTCTTCTGAACAGGAATAGCGTGACACTTAGTGACGCATATCATTCATTTAATCTTAACCATAAAATGCGTCTTTATATATTTGAATCATCTCTCGGAGTTACCCTACAAGATACTGCAAGTATGCAAGGAGCCTCAGAGGTGCCTCAGCAGTTAAGATCACCAGCTGCTCTTCGGCAGATCTGGGTCAATTTCCAGCATCTCCTTGGCTGCTCATGCTGTGTTTAACTTCAGTCTTGTGGGATCTGATGCCCTTTTGTGAGCGCCGTAGGCACCAGACAGACCTAGACACACATTCAAGCAAAACATACATGTAAATGTAAATAAAAGAAGATAATAATGTGCAAAAACAAAGACTACAAGAGAACAATTAACATTGGTAAGAGTTGCAAGGGGCATGTGGGAAGTCTAGAACCCCAGACTCTAGGAAGATACATCTATTGTTGCTGCCGTTGTTCTGACGAATGTTTCTTCTGTTCTGGAGGATCAGCCTAATGCAAAAAAAACCCAGAGTGTTGGTATAGTATGAGCATCCTGAATCTAAAGAGATCAAAACCACATTGAATCCCAACATGATACCACAAATGTCCACGCGCCTTCAATAGACAGGTTGAAACATGCCCTGTGCCGAAAACAGTGGACAGCTGGGCACATAAGATGTGTACATAGAATAAATTAATTTCATGTTTAGACCCTAGTCCCTTCCCTGAGATAAGTCATTATGTATACAGGAGCATTTTAAAACGTGAGAAATTCCAATTCTGAAACTATTCTGCTTCAGAGAATTTCAGGTAAGGTGCACTGGCCAGATGTTCGCAGCTTAGCTTATGTTTCCCTTGTATTCAGTAGACGCCCATCTCGGGGAAGGATTTCAGAGAGCTGGCTTTCTTTATGGAAGATGGACTTTGTGGATGATGATTGCAAGAGTGTTATTACACATAGTTCTAAGGAGGTGATCGTAGGGCTGGAGAGATGACTCAGCACTTTAGAATAAGCATCGCTTTCGCAGAGGACACAAGTTCAATTCCCAGCACCGATGTCAGGTGCCTCCAACAACCTGTAATTCCACCTCAGGGGATTCTGAATCCTCTCCTGACCTCTATTGGTACCCCATAATTAAAATAAAATCTCTAAATATATGAATAGATAGATAGATAGATAGATAGATAGATAGATAGATAGATAGATGGGTGGGTGGGTGGGTGGGTTGGGTGGATGGATGGAGGGAGGACACACAGACAGACAGATAGGTGGGTGGGTAGATGGGTGGTAGATAGATAGATAGATAGATAGATAGATAGATAGATAGATAGATGGAACAATTCATATCCTCACATTGAAACAGGAATGTCCTTCAACCTTTTTCCTATGTATCCTTACTCAGACCCAAACCATAAATATACCCAGTTCAAACCTGTATGTTTCAAACCACGTCCAGACAGAGAAGATGCTGAGAGACAGAGCTATGAACGATTTCTCCATGATGCCCTCTGGACCCGGCTCTTATCCTGTGCAGGTGCCTCCCTGTCTATCAGGTGTTATAGAGGACAAATGTCAAAGTGCTGGCCTCTTTTCCAGCATTCTGAACATCAGGCCAGAAGAGAGGGGGGAGAGAGAGAGAGAGAGAGAGAGAGAGAGAGAGAGAGAGAGAGAGAGAGAGAATGCCTCAGCCTCCTACCATGGTGAGTTTATCTAATGACGGACACACCCTGCATTCCGGGATTATCCCAACT
This sequence comes from Mastomys natalensis, assembly GCA_021653895.1. Lineage (NCBI taxonomy): Eukaryota > Metazoa > Chordata > Mammalia > Rodentia > Muridae > Mastomys > Mastomys natalensis. Next base: position 1,856,893 of record JAJTUV010000128.1, on the reverse strand, counting down.
CTCTTCCTCACTCACGCCCATGCATCTTAATCACATGACTTGTTTGTGATGACAATATAGGTCAGAAATTAAAAGCATGAAGTTTGGAGGCAGAATTCTGTAATCGAACCCGTGTTTTCTAGTTGATCGTCTGTATGGCCCTGAGAAATTGATCTAGCTTCTCAAGCCGTCTCGGTATCTGGGAAGCAGAAATGAGAAGGGTAGCATGCTTCTATGGGTTGCTATAATGATTCCAAAAAGGAAAACCTACAAAATCCTTATCGTATTCCCTGTCCATTCCTTTAGGCACCTGTTCACTGAGAATGAGCTGAGCCCAGGGGTGATTACAGGTGCTTCTGCCTCTACAGCAATTATAGTCTAGAAAAGGGAGATGAGAGGGAACAAATCAAACATCAAATGTACTGAATGCTGGCCAGAGAGAAATGCATTGTCCATCTGACCTAAGATAGCTCTGAGGAAACATTAGTGGTTAAAAACTAAATGTATACTGACTCAGGATGTAGACACAACTGCTAAATAAAAAGATCCAAGTTTTCCCCCCTCCTAGTTTCATATATTATAGAAGTTTGAGAAACAGATGTAATAATCTGATTTTTAAATAACACAGTGAGGTTAAGAGCACTGATGGCTGTTCCAGAAGTCCTGAGTTCAATTCCCAGCAACCACATAGTGGTTCACAACCATCTGTAATGGGATCTGGCGCCTCTTCTGGCATGCAGGTGTACATGCAGATAGGGCAGTCATAAATATAAAAGTACATAAATCTTTACGAATAATTGAGCCAAATGTAAAAGCTTCAGTAATATTGAATCAACTTTTTGATTGACATCATAAAAAGAAACTACAGGTACAGTCACCTGCAAGCTTCCTCCAACATTTGTATAACTCTGAGGTGTGTCTATTAGGAATCTTTACTTGGAGAGACATGATGCTGTCTCCATTCTGCTTGTGCTATGGACAAATTGAACAGATAATACCAAGTGTATTGTGCTAAATGGAGTTCCCACTCACTCTTACAGGCACACACACACACACACACACATGTGGACGACTATTACAGCTTTATTTCATTAGTGAATTTATTAGTGAATTAGCCTGTCTCTGTCACCTCAAGAAATGGGTGAAGTTTGCACCAGACCCACCCTTCATCTTTCACATGGCTTGGAAAATTCATTTTTTTGTAAGCTAATAATAGACAATATATTTTGCACTAAAAATTACCAAATGTTAGTTTCCATATAAACATAGCTATGTAGACACATAGCTGGATTCCCTGTAGAACCAGAACAATGTTTATTAAACAACCTCCCAAAAGCATGGTTCAAGACGTTACAGAGACATTAGCCAGTCACATACAAATAAGCTGAGAAGTTTTCAAGAAGGCTCAACAGGAAATACTAAATGTACTGCTCCATTTCAGCAGCGCCACCAGATTGGCTGTGGCACACACAGCCCTGTGCTGTGCTGGCTTGCTGCTGCTGGCACTGGCCTTTGCTTTCTAGCTGGTTCCTGAGGAGGATGTAAGCAGCCAAACGAGTTTGAGCTGTAAAACTGTGAGTTTGTGCTGTACACAGCATTTACACGAAATGAGGTGAACAGCAGTAAATGGAGAGAATTTAACACTTTGGGGGAATGAATGCATGTCTTAGTTGTATGCCTTGGGTATGGTCTCCCTTCACATTTGAGTACCCCCCTCCCCTCCATGTATTTTACACAAACTCATGGGTCCCACCCCTGACAGGCCACTATCTCATCTCAACTCTTTACTCCGTCTTTTGTTGAGTAGACAATATCTCTGGGCTTTTTTTTTTTTTTTTTTCTTTCATTACAACTAATTAGATCTGGGAGGAACTGCATACCAGAGCGATCTAAAAAGTGCAGTTAGAGCCCGATGACACTCATTGCTTACTAGTGTGAGGCTTTGGATAAGTGCTCTAATAGTTTTAAATGCTTTAAATCTCCATTTCGGCATATGTAAGCTGGAGGTGTTGGTATTTTTTACGTCACAACTCTACTGATGGAATTATGAGATAGTGAACAAAGTATTTAGCAGACGTCTGACACAGGGAGATCTGAAGGGCGCGTGTGTTCTTTACGGAGTACTCAATGGGTGGGTGATTTTAGAGGGATCATTCGTGTGATTGAATTTGAAAATTTGGATAAAGAAACTGTGTGTGTGTTTAGTGTTTACTGTGTGTGTGTGTTAAACTGAAAGATTTTTTGTTTTTTTTTTTTTTTAATAAACGGATCACATTTACAAAGTGATCCATCAGTCATCAGGAGCCTCCGAATCCCTTGAGATAGATGCTTTGAACCTAGAACTACCTACCTTTATTCTGGGTTGGTAGTTGAACAATTAAATGTATTAAAAAAAATATTTCTCTGCCTCATCATAATTTGTACCTTGTGGAACACAATGAAATGTACCCCCCAGGGAATGTGCTAGCTAGAAGGCTAGATCATTTCTCTATATCCATATGAGCAAGAACATTAGTTTTAGTGAAAGAAAACCAACCAAACTAGTTGGAGGGCATTTTTATTGGATTATAAAACTTAAAAGTATAGCAATATATTGCCTTCAGAGATAGTCAACTTTAGGTACCAGAGCAGCAGTTCCAAAGGCAGTTCTATTTTTAAACAGAAAAAAAAAAATCTTGTTCTTTTCTATGATTTTTTTTATTTTATTCACATTGGCACACTGCCTACTTGTATCCTGTGTATGAGGGTGTCACAGCCCTTGGAACTGGAGATAGAGATTGTGAGCTATCATGTGGTGCTGAGAATGGAACCTGGGTCCTTTGGAAGATCAGTCAGTGCTCTTAACCACTAAGCCATCTCTCCAGCCCCCTAAAGGCAATTCTTAATTTATCCTATCTTTCTTCTTTATCCTTCTGGTGCCTAAGCCCCAAGGGCAACATTTTTGCTTACTTTATGTTGGACTTAGTGTCAGACAGCGTTTCCATCTGGGAAGAAAGATGGTCCCCCATAGTCTTATACCTCATAGTAATTTCAGTTTATATATTGTGAAGATGAAAAGTAATCTCACTTTCCCCCAGTTCCATATAGTTTATGGTTGTAGCCCTGAGGAATTGCTAGGTAGGCTTGGAGATGTGGGAAAATTCTGGAAGTCCCTGGGTTAGTACTGGCAGTCTTGTGTCCAACAGCCCTTCTGTAGTAGTAGAGAACGGAGCAACTCCCAAAAGTGCAGGGGCTTGGGAAACAGGCTGACTTGCTAACAGTTCATTTGTTTCATGGATGGATAAGAATGCTGAACTAAGGCTTAGGGAGAACAGATAACTCACCCAAAGGCAAGAGCAGCTGACAATCTAGGAAACAATTTGAGCTTTATGGCTTCATTTACTGCACCAAAGCCCTTCCTAACAATCAGGAGGCGAGAACAATAACAGCACAGGGAGGGTGGAAAGGGAAAGGGTGACATGTAGAAAAGCCAGATGTCCTAATGATTACATTATGCCAGGTCCATGTCCTTGGTTAGAGCTCAGCCCTTTGGTGCCTCACTTTCTCCTCCAGTCCAGGATACACAACAGTGCTTGCCTAACGAATCACATTGTTGCAATGCTTGCCTAATAAAATTACATTGTTGCAATGAAGAAATACAACGCTACATGTAAAGAGTTTTAAGTGTCCAGTATGTAAGGATAGTACACATTTTTGTCACTTTTATGACTTAATGTTTAGTAGTAAGTGCTTTCATGATAAACTCTATTACTAAAAGCAGTTTGCACATGTAGCATACTATGTCATCTTCATAATAACTTGAGGTAGACAGGGTCGTCCTTGGTTTCGAGGGGGGAAAGCCAGGTGATTGAGAAACTCAACAACCACAGAAACTAAGCTTTGAGGCAGGAGTCAGGGTTTGAACTTCCATCTGTCAGGCAGCAGACCCAAGCTTTCACAACAAACTAAAATCCAAAGAAAGCTGTGTGTAGTGTGAATTGGTGATCACCCCTTACTGAGGAGCTAAAGAAAGAAGCCACTGACCTAGCTCCTGGTGGATTATATTTCAATCATTCCATTCAGCAAATATTTACTTGGTACCCGTCCTACTGAAAGACACAGAGAACAAAAACGTATAACAGCTTGTTAACCTCAAATTTGAATTGTAAAAGAGTAATTGGGCAATTTAGGCAAAGAGCTCCAAATGGCAAGATAAGAACAAAGGAACAGGGTGTGGTGTATGGAGACATATAAGCTGTCGTCACAGTGTGCCTCGCCGGAATTTAAGGCATGAAATCTGGGAGCAGTTGAGAAGATAATAAGCATGGATACTTTGTACATGGAATATTGAAAAGTGCCACCAGCCCTATAGACAGTGACAGTCACCAGGAGAGACAGGAAAAGGGACATGGTTTTACCAGGCACACACATCCTTTCTAGCAGTCCCCTGTGCCCTGGAACTGGAATGACATTAACTGATTGGCGTATCAAATGACATCATTTAATAAAAAGGAACACATTCAATTTGTGCTAACTGTTGTGTTCCAAAAGAGTTCATTTGCAAGACTTTTTTCTTTCCAGAAAAACACAGTCCCTGGATTTTTCACCCTGATGGTTTGGCAATGCTGATCTCAAGATAACCTCTCACTAGATAACAACACTATACCTATTTCTGTCCTTGTTGCTGCCACGAGCAATGAATAAAGGTTGAAGTGGTAATAATTTATAATATTCTTACAGAGTGAAGACAGCCCGAATTCTGGGCCTATGCAGATGACTCAGGGGTTACGCGGTCTGTTGTTTTCCCAGAGGACCAGAATTTGATTCCCAGCACCCACAAAGGGTGGCTTATGACCAAATGACCTGTAACCCCAGCTACAAGCAATAGGACGCTGTCTTCTGGCCTCCATGACCACCTCATTCAAATGCATTCATCCATAAGGACATAGACATATGAATATAAATAAAAACTTAACAACAATAGCAGTAATATAATAATAATTACTAGTTCTTGTGGCTGAAAGAGGAGGACCCTGAGTGGATTTGCTAAAGTTCCTCATTAAGTAGTAGGGAAAGAATGATAGTTTGGGAATAAAATATATTTCTTCATCTATTGGTTAAATCCCGGATATTTTGCTGTGCACACAAGATAGCTTATAGAAAACAAAGGCGCTTTTCTAGCAACTCAAACTTTAAAATGAATACTTTGCACCTATCTCCTCCTTCAGTAGCCAGTGTTAACGTGCTACCAACGAGGATCTAGATGTGAGCATGTTCTACTGCCATGGGCAACTCCCCTCGATGTGTTAGATTCCGTTAAACATTTAAACACGAATAATTTCAGCTCATTTTGCAACCGAGAAAACTCGGATTTGCTTCAGGACGCATAGCTGGTTGGTGGCACAGTCTAAAGGAAGACCTGAGTTCTCTGACTCCACTCCAGTTCTATAGGAAAACATTCATTTGCCACATTAATTGTTTTCTGTTTCCATTTATTTAACTTTACTACGAAGTCTAAAGTAGTTAACTCACCACCACTCAGAGCAGGCCCCTCACTGACTAGTTCGTTACCTAGCACTTCAGGAAACAACCAAGAACATCCCGGTATATAAAGGCAGTGTACACACTAACAGTGTGTTTAGCAACCTGGTTGATTGATATCCTGGCCCCAACTCCTTCCCTCATCCTGAGCCAATCACAAGCAGTTCTATGACCTGACCATGGGTGACCTGATCTAAACTATTGTAGTGATGACCTAGAAATCAATCGTTTGCCGTATCTAGGCTACAAAGAGAAAAATATTGAAACAGGCACTATAAATGATAATTCCAGAAGGGCACAGCATGGACTGGTACTTCCCCAATCAATGAAGTTATGGCTTTTCTTATGAGCTGAGGATACGCCCATGTTCTGGGAATGAGGTCTGTCTCCCTCCACCTGGCACCTGGTTTCCACACCTGCCAGCCACTCCTCCTGCCCCACCCTACCCTACGCTCTCCACAATTGCCATTCCGGGCCAGAAGCATGGATCAAGGGCAAGAGAACCATCATACCCAATCCGAGTGTTACCTGTGATTTTCAGGTTGATTTCAATATGGAAAGGGAAGGGTTTGTCCTGAGTGAATAGTTCACAGAGAGATTTTATCATCTCCAATTGTTGAACAATAAATACAGAAGTCCAAGGTCACTCACCACTGTAAACCGCCCTTGAGCAGAGTCGGCAAGCTGTAGGGGAAAAGAAGGGATATACATGGCTGGAATATTTAGAGATGATTACCAACAGGAGTTGTCACTGTATTATCTTCTGATGACAGAATATGTTACCAATTCAGCCTAAATACCACTTACGCCCTTCCTTGGAAGAAGCCAATAGAAACAGCCTTGAGTGTATTACTAATTCCTGAGTGTCCTGCTGGAATTCTATGGTAATCTTGTTGGGTCCCTTTACATTATGATGCACTTTATGGACACTGTTCCAGGAAATCCCAGGGAAAGAATGAATGCTGGTAAAATAACAGATCAAGGAAGTCTTGTCCTGGATGGTCGGACACTTTTTAATTGTCTCCCAGTTGCCTTTCTCCTTGTACCAAGATGATGCTCTGAAGGCTCAGCTTTACACGATTTGGAACATGTGCTTTTTCAGGGTCCTGAAATGCTAGGTGTATCAGTTACAACTGAAAGGAGAGCCGTATTCCTAAGGGGCCAGGATATCAAGGGGAAGGATCCACCTCTGCTTTGATACTTAGCATAGACCCTGGAGTCTGAGACCCTGTCAAGTTGCTAACCCACCAGCAACCAATGCTTACCTCTACGCAAATATCAGCCGCCATGAATATTTGTTTTACACATCGGTTTATTTAAAATTATGAATTAAACTGAAAATGAGTAAGACTTCTGAGATTTTCCATTCATATTTCTGAATTTCATTCACACTTCTGAATTATATTCATATTTCTAGTAGGCTTCCCGTCTAATTACTCTATTTGTAACGTTTTGACACCAAGAATAAAGATTTAGCCCAAGTAACAAAACCGTATTCATTTTAACGACACTTCATATTTTAAGACTGACTGACAGGACTGGAGAGATGGCCCAGTGGTTAAGAACACCGGCTACTCCTCCAGAAGTCATAGGTTCAATTCCCAGCAACCACATGATGGCTCACAACCACCTATAACTGTAGCCCATGGGATCTGATGCTCTCTTCTGGTAGCAGATGTACACACATACAAAATTCCATATATATTAGATAGATGATAGATAGATAGATAGATAGATAGATAGATAGATAGATGATAGATAGATATCTAGATAGATAGATAGATAGATATTAGATAGATAGATAGATAGATACATACATACATACATAGATATATAGATAATCTTTGAAAAAAGATTGATGTGATACTGACTGTTTTCTGTTGTTTTTCTATATACAGTTTTGTTATAATGCAGTGTGTAAGCGGGAAAATGATATATATTATTTGAATTAATCTGTTAATGAAATTGACTTATATATGCATTAACATAATTCATGTTTTCTTAGTAATACGGAGTCATATCTTTTAAAACAAATATATTTGTTTAAGAACATTTTCTAATGGATATAAATTATATTCAGATGTAGTGGGTCTTGAAATATGAAGTCTTTAGTTACTGAAAAATATAAATTGGAGGTGGACAAGATGGATCAGTGGTAAAATCACCTGCCCCTCACGTCTGACAACCTGAGCTGTATCCCTGGACCCACACAGTGGAAGGAGAGACCCAACCTCAGCAGGTTGACCTCTGACCCCCTCTGTGCATGCACATGTGTGCAAATGGACAAAGGTAGCATATACGTTTAAAACATCTTTAATGATAATTTTCAGCTTGAGAATAATAATTTCATTCTTTCTTTGTATTTCTCCCTCACTCTGAGGCAAAACCGAATACATAAAGTGTCACCCAAGCTGCCCATTCCCCATCGACAGATGCCTTCTAGACACACCTGCCGAGAACCTCAAAAGTCACCAGTTTTACAACATTCCAGCTAAACCCCAACCTATTTTCCTAAGCGTCCTCATTAAACTGGAAAAGAGCAAGGAGAGAAACTCAAAAACTCATTGCAGAAAACAAAGCCTCTGGAGAGTATAATTATTTAGTTCTTTCTTTAAATCTCTCTGCCAAGAATCTGAGCTGGATTAAGTATTCAGCACCTTGCGGTTAAAGCTGCGTGTCGCCCTAGCCACCACTACACACATCTCCACATAATCACGGGGATTATCTTCCCGAGGAAGTAGATCAAAGCTTTCTTTCCTTGTCAGTATCTGATAATAAAAGCCGGAGCTAAATCAAATTCTCATCACTTTTGCACCTATCCTTAAGCTACTGGTTCAAGGATCATCAGAATATGTAAGGGATAAGGTCATCGAGAAGAGAAGGGAAAACACCCGTCTTATTTCCCTCTCAACTGTTACAAACTGACAGATAACGGAAACAGAAACATCCTGGACATCACCTGACACTGCTCAGAATATAGTCATATCTAAATGAGTTTGATAAAATGTGAGTGAGCGTTAGATGACATCAAAATATTTGCTAATATCAACTATCGTCAGCTCAGTTATTACTTTTCAATTCCCCATAAATTCTGATGACACTTTGGAATCCTCACTGTTCACTTTGCAGACAGTTCAGCTAAGGTAGATAATGCAATGTTTTTAGTCGCAGCCAAAACTAGGAAAGTGAACTAGCCAAGTTCTTCCAAAGTGAAGAACTTGGATTTCTATCGATTATAAACTGGTTCTTTATTGTAACTGTTAGAAAAAAAAAATGCTTAGGTCTTAAAACAAAACAAAAACATGTATACCAGGTATGGAGTTAAAGTTTACCTACATCTGTATTTGCGCCCGGATGCTATTTCTTCCTGGTGCTTGGAACTGATGCCCTGAGAATTCCAAGGAGCAAGAGTCAGCCTTTTGCTAAGAACCAAGGACAACAGAAGTCTCTACACTTAGTCAGTGTAGAGTGGCCAAATCAGAGCCACTAAGCCACATTTGACATTTAGACTTCTGTTACGTATTAAGGGATGACATATTTTTGAATTGTTTCACTTCCCTTATTTGAAATTCCTCTATCAGAAGCATTTGTGAGGAAGACAAAAGCTCACCGAGATTGACAAGAGATGTATTCCAGGAAGAAACTTATGAAACTGAGTTCTTTCCTCTGGGTGTTTAAAGACGTCAAATCTTCAGGAGATTTATCTCTGCATAGACTAAACAGTCAAACCTAGGATGAAACAGCTTGAGGTTTAAAAAAGATTCCTCTCAAAGCTCAGAGACCTTAGAGTCAATATTTATGAAATTATAAGAGCTCATGAGAAAACAGTTCTTCCAAACTTGGTGATCTCTTAATCTGAATTTAATCAAGAGATGGTTAAAAAAAAAAAAAAAAACTTTCAGTATAAGACCATTGTGCATGAAAAAGAATATTTTGTAGAAATATTACAGTTCTCCTTTACAAGGCTGTGGTTATGGTACTTAATAACATTGGAATTGTTAGGAAACTTCCTCACACAGTTCTGTCTTTTCTGCAGGTAGTTATAAGTCAGACATTTTATATGTGCAAGGGCCTAAGGGGAGGGTTTACATGTCTATCATTAATCAGCCTATTATTGAATCAATCTAAATGCACATCAAATTAATATTATAGAACATTTTGTGTCTCTTTTCTTAAATGTATATTAACTATTTCATGTGAATGAGACATATACACGAATTATTTCCTTCATCAACTTTCTAAGAGAAAAGAGTAATTGCTCATCTCAAACAAATCTATCTTCTATAAACTACAACTTCCCATTGGGGGACAATGGAAAGAGAATTTAATTAATTTGTGACTCTAGTGAAACTACTAAACTCTTGCAACACATACGGGCATACACACACATACACACAATACTCACACAAACACACACACATGTACACATACATACATACAAACAGACGCAGAACATAAACACATAAACATATACACACAACACACAGACACATACACACACACATACACACAAAACATGCCACACACACACACACACACAACAAGAGCCAATTGTAGATCATGATTTTTGAATTTCGACCATATGTACAGAGGAGGGGGTTGGATGGAGGGAGGGAACAGGGTGAGAGAAGCTGTCAGGAGGGGAACAAGAGGGATCAATCAATCAGTGTCAGGAGGACTGAGGGAGAGAGAACTGAAATTGGTGGAGTGGGGACATCTCTTCAATGAACTAGAAACCCGGGACAGGGAAACTCCCAGGATGGGGGATGTAGAACCTGAAATGGTCACCTTCTGCAATCAGGCAAGACTTCCAGTGGAACACCGACCCACCATAAAACCTTCCAGGCACAATTTATCCTGCCTACAAGATGTGCAGGGATAAAGATGGAACAGAAATTGAGAGAATGGCCTAACTTGAGACCCATGTCATGAGAGACAGCCCAGCCATGACACTATTAATGATATTCTGCTATGCTTGCCAACAGAAGCCTAGCATACCTGTCACCTGAGAGGCTTCACCCAGCAGCTGATGGAAACAGATGCAGAGACCCTCAACCAAACAATAGGCAGAGGCTTGGGGAATCCTGGGAAGAGGGGAAGGATTGACAGAGCCAGAGGTGTCAAGGACACCACAAGAAAGCCTACAGAATCAATGAACCTGGGCCCAGAGGTGCTCACAGAGACTGAACTGCCAACCAGAGAGCGTGCATGGGATGGATCTAGGCCCCCAACACATATATAACACTCATATGGCTTGGTTTTCAAATGGGACCCTAAAAAGTGGAGCAGGGGCTTGTTCTGACTCTGTTGCCTGCCTTTGGGTCCCTTTCCCCTAACTGGGCTGCCTTGTCTAAGCTTAGTAAGAGAAGATGCACCTAGTCCTTCTGCGACTTGATGCGCCAAGGTGGGCTGATATCCAGGGGAGGCCTCCCCTCCTCTGAGGACAAAGGAAGGGGAGGAACGCGAGAGGGAGTAGGAGAGAGGGGAAGCTGTAGTTGGGATGTAAAGTAAATAAGTTAATTAATAAAACAAGGAAATAAAAATAAAATATGATTTGAGAAAAACAAAACAAACAAACAAAAAACAACTGTACATACTCTGCCAGACTTTGAAATCCAATCAACACTGTCTGAGGCCATGACCAGAACTGGTCTCAGGGCTGCAACTCTTTTTCATAGAAGTTAAGTCTATGATCAAGTTAATGTCCGGGACAGTTAGTCATTCTGTTTTTTAGAGCACAGAAAAGAGAGGAAGCATCTGACACTATCTAGGATTTGGTCCATATTTTATTCCTCTGCTTGTTGGCTTGTGAGTGCTAACATAGTAGAAAATAAGCCTGGGAAAAGATAGGCCATTGCTGTTGGGGTCTGGGATGGCGAATGTAACTTATGCTAGAATTCCATCACTTCTGGTAGAGCAAGGCTGTAACAATGAACCATCCTCTGGTCATGTGGAAGTCAGATTTCATGTCAAATCCTCCTGGCAGTACCAGGGTGTGGACACTGGTTGGCGGCTCCCTCTTAATCAATATTTGCTTGGTCCTAGGCATGGGGCTAAGACCTCTCTCTCCACTGGCCCTTTTATAGCTCAGCAAGGCTACAGTGAAAAGTGTATAATCTCTCTTTGCAGTTGAGTGTGAAAAAAACTTTGGCGATGCTCTCTAAATATCACTCGTGGCGATCGAAAGCAATCACTGAGTTCTGGGTTTTGCACTCTCACCGTTGAGCTATGCCCTCTCTGAAAGGAGCCATAGGGCTCCCTACACACATGGGACAGAAAATAAGATTCAATGTAGATTTTTCTCTTGAGCATCTGCTAATTAGTACTTTCTGGAATTAAAAGTGTCATGCATATCTATAGGTGCTCATTTTTTTCTCTCTTAATATGTTTGAGTACTGTTCCAGGCATGATTAGGGTAAGCCTTTTCAGAACTCTGCTATAATTATGTGTGATTTTTTTTTTTTTAAATATCTGCCATACTTACAATGGAATGCTTCCAAGTCACTCTCCATATTGCCTTCTCCTCTTTTCCAAATCAGCTCACCTTTGGGTACGCCCCCATAACTGTGTCATTAGCCGTAACCGTGATTGATTCTTCCCTTCTCTCGGCCTCTGGCCATCTGTGCAAGCAAAACTTTCAGCCCAGACATTTTAAACATTAAACCTATACTGGAACTCTGCTCAATAGATCTTTCACAAATCCCCAGCCCCCAGCCCCAGAGAGTAAGAAAAGTCAGGTCATGAGCAGGAAGTAACGGAGACAAGGCAGTTTCTGAGCTGAGAGTGCCTTGCTTTATTGTTGTCATGGCTACAAGTTCCACATGCCTAAAGTCACTGGTTTCTGAGAAGAATGATGCAGTGTCTAGCCTTACAGCTGGACATATAAACCAAATTAGTCTGCCATGCCTGTACCTGCTTTGTGGTTATTAGTGAAAAGAGCAATATATCACACAATCGCTCACACAGCCACTAAACCGGGCACACATGGCTTTCTCATATCTGTAAGTCATTTTTTTTTCTTTTCCGGCTCCCAAGAATAATAGGTTGAAATCTCGGAGACAGGGTTGGTTCAAAGTAATTTTGACAGAGACTTCAAATTCTTGAATTAAAGATAAACCGGAAAGCAATCTGTGGTAGCTCTATGTAGTTAATGCTATCTGTGTTTTAAGTCACACAGAAGAAAGAGGATTTTGAGGATTCTGTGCAAAAAAACAGTTCAAAACTTCATTGATTTGTGAAAGAAATGATTTCTTTTTAAATTAAATAAAGAAAACGCGTCAGAGAGTAGAACCCTGGCTTCCCTGCTCCAGACGTGGAATGAGAGTCTTGAGACAGACTCTGGTCCTAGCTCTCCAATGATTAATTGGATGACCTAGGGGAAGTAATTTAACCCAGCCGTGTAAAAAGAAAATACTCACTTGCCCACCAGAACAGAGCGGCTAAGTCGAACCCACACCTGCAGCAATGACCTCACTGTCTCCCCACAAGCGCTGCAATGACCCAGACCTCCCTGCCTCTGGCTCCCTCCATCCCTTCTTAGCCCCTGCCTCCTGCTTTAAACTCTCATCAAACTCATAAAGAGTTCGGATCTCTCATTTTCTTTCCCCCATGCTGTTCTACGTTTGCAGCATGTACTGAAAAAGTTCAAAACCATGACATCATTCAGTCTGCCTTCTGAAGCTCATGACCGTATCTATTGTTGTTCCCTTCTGGATGCTCGGTACTTTCATGCTGGCCACATAGCCGGCTAGAGCCTGCTTCTCTGGTGCCTGACTTGGACCTGTCCCCACTAGGAGACTTCTGCCATCTTAAAAGGCCATACATGTGCTTTCTTTGCCAATAATCAGTTTTAATCACGTCTGTTCCTTGAACGGGCTTACGTAACCAGCCTATATTAGAAGGAATACATATGGGGTGTTGCCCTATCCTCTGTTTACATGTTACTTCCTGTCTTCTTAGATGGTGTCCTTTCAATGAGCAAACAGCAGTTAGACAGAGGCAAGTCCTAAATTAAGCAGGGTTGTGTGAAACTGATGCCCACAATCCAGTGTCATCCTTTGTTGATGATGAAGTTTTCACGTTCATTTCTTACCCTTCCAGAGAATGTGCATATTTTCAAGCAAACCTTCAGCTTGTTCTAAAGGAGTGAGCTTGGGGATACCGTGTTGGTGGTAGTCAGTGGCAAGGTCACTTTGAGCCTCTGGAGTTGGCTTTTAAGAAACTAGATTTGGTCAAATAGAGAGTATCTATTAATTAAATTAAATTAAACTTGTTTCTTAGTGCTTGAGGGGAAGAAAACATACATCTAAATCAGACGGGTCATTGCGTGTTTTATTAAGAAGTTTTAAATATGAAAACCAATCTAGCAAGATGTTCTCGATATTGACGGAGATCTTCAAAGAGTCCAGATGAGGTAGAACTATCTGCACCTGAGGAGGTGCAAGATAAAACACAGCCACACTGGTCAGTTGCGTCAATTCAGCTAACACAAACGTTCTAACTGTATCTTGTGATTCACTGTGTAAAGCCTCCAACGTGTTAGATCCCTGCTCCTTGGCCAATAGGGGGGTAGAAGACACAGACTCTTTGAAGATCTCTGTCAGTATCAAGAACATCTTGCTAGATTGGTTTTCATATTTAAAACTTCTTAATAAAACATGCAATGACCCATCTGATTTAGATGTATGCTTTCTTTCCCCCTGAGCAGTAAGAAACAAGTTTAATTTAAAGGAAGCTCTTTCTGTGCGTCCAGGCCACTGTAGTGAGTGGTTTCTGATAGTCCAGTCTAGCTTTAACAGGCTATGGACCCCCTGAGAATACGTTTGCTTCTGTAGCTTTCCACACAAAATGAACATTTTTTTTAATGTTCATTAAATGTCAGGAGACATGAAAACACTTGCATGGTTAAAAAAAAAAAAGTGCAATTAAATCTTAATTGAAGGTAATTTTTGACTAGTTGGTCATTTATTGAATATAGTGGTAAAGGACACATGGCTGCACCATGAAAACGAGTTACAAAGAATAATTTTTCCGAATGAAGTATTATTTATTTTTAACATTATTATCCCTGTGTGTCTAGACATACTGAGAGACACAAGAGTAAGTGTAACATATTTGTAACCACAAGAGGATGTTTCAGTATCTACTATCATTTGCAAACAGCAGACAAAGGGTCAGTGCTTTGAAAACACCCTGAGAGAATGGTCAGAGACCCTGAATAATAAGCTATTACCACTGTCCCCTATTGGCAAGGAACTGATTGACAGAAACTCAGGTGCTACGTTTCAGTGTTTCATGATCTCTAACTTTCTTCTTCACATTGGTTTTCTGCTTACAGGAATTGCCTTCCAGCCAGGATGCCTCCGGAGAGAGGGACGTTTGGAGGCTCAAAGAATCAGAAAAAGGAATGGAAGAGGGGGGGGGGATATCAGCAAGAGCACCGTTGGAGACATCCGGAATGTGAGCCTTCCTTCAGTTCTTGAATGCTCATTTCGGGTCAGCTCACATGTTAAGAGAACATGTAATCCCCATCAGTGTCTTCCCAGGCTCCCAGAACTTCTGAGCTGGGCCACCATGGAGAAGTTGTGATTCTGTAGGTCTCTTCTGCCACCTAAATTATTAGCACTACAACCCTTCAGTAGGAATAACAATAGGTGGTAAATATATTACACTTACAAACTTCCATTTCCTGTCTTCCCAGACACCCAGCTCCCTGTACCGTCCAGTTGCTATGGTTTCCATGTGTAAGTCTGGTGATCCATTTCTAGTCCTCGACACTTGGTGGAATATCTACCAGTCACTGTCACTTCCCCTGTGACTCACATGCCTCACACTGGCTTCTGTCTGCCTGTCAATCAAATTTCCGTTCTTACAGTGAGCTTTCCGACTGGGCCTCTGCACACCCGTCCTGTCTTCATCAGAAAGCTGCAAGCTCTCGGCTGTGGTTGCTACAGCGGTGGCATCTCTCCACTGTCCTCTCTTTGCTTGTCAGTATAGATTCAAAGGGAATAGGAGAAGAAACCTAGACACTTCCTCGGGCCACCCAACTGGCCTCTGGCTGTACAGTTGCTTTCCTAGTCAAATTACAAGACTCCAAAGGCCTCTGGTTTGAAGCAACCTCCGTCAGCAGCTGAGGACTCTCATGGCTTCTTGTCCGTACCTGGACGAAACCTGGCATTTATTTTTCCCATCTAGCCCCACCCCCTTGAGATATTTGATATAAACCTAAACTAGAGAGCATACTGTTCACACTTCAGTTGGAGAGTCTAATAAGACAGAGACTTAATTGCCTAAGCGAACAGAAAAGACGGTCAGAATTAGAATGCAAAAGCTTGAACCTCCCCCGGGAGACTGTTCGGAATCCTACACTCGGTCTGCTTCTTAATCCCAGACTGAGACTTTTTGCCCAAATTGTGAACCAGATTAATTTTTAGAAGAGAAAATAAATAGGTCTCTCTGCCAGTGTGGGAGGCTTGGTGAGCACACTGACTAGATACCGCTGTGAGAACAGAAAGCCTCCGTATAGCTTCCGTGTGCAGCCTCCTGACGCTTGAGCCCACGAACTCGGCAAGAGGGGAAAAGGCGAATGAAGTGCAGTGGGTATCAGTTAAGCTTTCTTCTTATCCACCGTTCTGAGCTTTGACTAAAGCAATAAATATGTAAGTTCCTTCAATACATCCCAGCATGGTTGTTTCTTTTGAATTGACTATCTAAAAAGTTACTGATAAGGGCGGACGCCTAATTGGGGGAGGGACGTAAGAGAGGACACCTATTTTGGGCCGGGACATACATGAGGGCGGGTATATAGAGGTCAAAGGGCAACTTGTAGCAGTCAGTTATTTCCTTCTACCGTGTGATTTCCGGGGATCAAACTATCACTGGCAACAAGCACATTTGCACACCTGACCGTCTCACTGGCCCAGTTTGTCAGTATTTAAAGATTTGCAGAGTTATAATATTAGATTAGTGATCTTTGTGATAGTCTCTATTTGGAATGTGAGTGTTTTTCCATATTTGGGAAAGTGTAACGTTTCCAAAATTAGCAGGCCTACTATTTTTACGAGAAGATGTAGACATAACATCCTTTAACGCAGTGGGAGCACTTTGGAATTTCAAAGAATTTTACAGGCGTGGATTGGATACTCCTTATATAAATCTGAGTGAGAATTATTACCTTTAGTTTACAGATAGGAAAAGCAATATATACTTAGGTGAATTGCCTGAGATCATAAGACATATCAGTAAAAGGTACTTAACAACTGAGTCACTCTTCCTGCCGTATACTTCGGTGTGTTTCCTCATAGTTCATCCAGGAAAGAAGACAAGGATTCAGATGCTGATGCCTGAAATTTAATCTACTTAATTTAAATTATTCACCTAATGTTCTCTTGTAAAAGTAAGATTAAAATGCTAGCCATTCATTGGTATTCAAAAATAAACTTTATTGCTGAAATCAATTTAAAACTTTAAGATCAGTTGTTTTTATTCATATAGTTAGTATAAACAGGAACAATATAGAAAATACATTTACGACCCTTTTATATTTTTTTCATGCCTGTCGTTTTGCACTCTGGGGACAAATTTGGGGTGGTATTGTTTCATTTTGCTTTGCTGAACTTGAGAATGTCTGTGTCCTGCTGGTGGCTTTGGCATGATCCTTCTGTTCTGTTCTGGCTAGTTCTCTAGGTAGTACTTTAGGTTATTCAATCCTAGGAAATGATTTAAAAAAAAAAAAAAAAAAGTAGATGTTTACTTATCCCTCCCTCTTTCTGTCCACGATCTTATGAGTGAAGACAAAAGTGGGTAATGAAAGATTTTTTACTTTGCTGCCATCTGGCCCCATTTTCTGGGAAGACAGATATGAAAAACTGAGTCACAAATGTGTTTCTAGGTATTCACTCTAGGTGTCCGGGTCAGCCAGCACAGGCTCCATTATGCCACCGTGGCAAATCAAATCCATAGCTCTAAACAGCAACATGAATTCTTCGTTTGCTCTTAGGATGAGCAAGGAGAGACTCTACCAGGGGTAGTCTTCAGAGACTCTCATAAGATGACAGAACAAGGCTTCTAAGAGAAGTGGTAGAGAAAAGAGAGAACATGACTCTCCTCTGCCCTAGACACCTCTCCTCACCTTCCACTGGCCTCACTGAGTCCATTAGGACAAAGGTGTTAAGGATCCTCCATAGAGGACAGGAACACAGACAAAGAAGATCGCAGACCATCACGAGTCTGTCTCTGTTCCCATGTTGTAAGCCATCTTCTTCAGCAAGACACCCTGATCTTCCTGCTACTTAGGGTACCTTACGTCCATTCTCCACAGACTCTCACTTGGTAGCTTTTCAGCTACTGAAAGAAATAATCCTAAATCAAAATCTCCACCACAGACATTCTACAGTATTCCTCCTTTATCCGTGGTTTAGTGTTCCTTGAATCTAATTGCCCATCATCAATTGCGGTCTGAAAATATTAAGTCGGAAATCCCATGTTTTGAAACAGTGAGACCACACTCAAGTAACACTTATTATACTGTATTGTTACAACTTATCTGTTCTATTGTTGTTAACTTTCAGTGTACTTAAATTTTAAATTAAATTCCATTACAGGTACAGAGGGGAAGGGGGAAATACATGGAATCTGGTACTCTGCAGTTTCAGGCATCCAGGAGGTTTTGGAATCTACCTCCTATAGAAAGGATGGGCCACAGTATACTAGTGAAGGTTCAGGTACCTATGGCTAGCCCTTTTAGAGAATGACTGCCAGTGATATCGCAACTTTGTATCGCAGCCAGTTCCACAGTAACAGTGAAGCAACAGTCTGACTGCCAGTGATATAGCAACGTTGTATCGTAGCAGGTTCCACAGTAACAGTGAAGCAACAGTCCACATATTGGGACTCACATTTTGAGATTCTTCTCTTTCCTCCTTGAAGTGGGGTGTCACTCATAACACTCGGACTGCACTGCCAAAGAAATCACCTCACTTTGGCTCTCACTACTTTCTCTGGAATTTTATATCATTAAAGAACTGGGAGACGGTGGGAAGAGGGCTGATAAAAATGACACGAATTCCCTGGAGGCCGCATAGAAAACCAGATGCAGTGGTGTGATCACCCCATGTTGAAATTCCTGTAGTGAGAAAAGAGGCAGAGGCAGGAGAATTGCTTGCAAGCCAAAATGAAAGAGACAAGGTGTCAACTCCCCAGAGTTGTCTTCTGACCCCTATACATGTGCCAGAGTCTATCTCTGTCTCTGACTGTCTCTCTATCTGTTTCTCCCTCTCTTCCTTTACAAGGAACGAGGAGAGGGAGGGGGAAGAGGGGAGAGGGAGAAAGAGAAAAATTTGTAAAAGAATTACAATGGGTTGAAAGTTTAAAAGTCTTGGAACTGGTTCTCAGCTGTTTGCTTTCAGTTGGCTGTATGTCTTTGTTATTCACTTTGGCAGCTGATATCTGCTCTCTCTTGACTCCTTTTGTCAAATTCCTCAAATCCACAAATTCCTCCCCCCCTATATCCTTATCTGCGCCTCTCCTTCGTGGCTCCAAGCAATTATTGCTGGTCCTACTTGAATTGCAACATTTCCCTACTCTATTTCTGGTGGAATTCCTGTGGCACCCATCTAGTCAGTAGGGTGGGCACTTGTCCCAGACTAGGTAGATCAAAGCTCATCCTGATTGCTCTGGTGGGGGGGGGGGGGGAGAGAGAGAGAGAGAGAGAGAGAGAGAGAGAGAGAGAGAGAGAGCAGAAGGATAAGCACATGAGCCAACCCAAACTACTGATGGCTCTTCCTTAGTAAAAGGAAGTGAAAATGATTTCTTCTCAGAATTTTTAAGAGGAAAAAAAAAAAAAAAACAAGACTCCCTCGCGTTCCCCCATGAGAGGAGCAGACAAATGCTTCCGTAGGACGAATGGCTATTTAATGTGTCAGAGCTTTGTGTTCATTTTTGGGCCACATGGTGAGACTACCACTCTTTACAAGTAAATGAGAGGTTGCTTTGCCTGTTCTAACTGCTCGTCTTAATGATCTCTAAGAAACTTGTTGCTCTGTTACCGCCTCTTCTCTACTTATGCACAATCATGGGCTACAAGATCTAGACGCAAGGGACTAAAATGCATCCCTCTCTTTCTGCCAAGAACTTTGCCAGCCAGGAGCTGCCTAAGGTAGGTCTTTCACCGTCCAGGAGGTTGAAAAGGTAGGGTGGATTGGAACTAGTCTAGAGAGATAGGTGCTGAGTTCTATGATTTAAGTCCAAGGCAGGAGAAAGCATATTTCATTATAGCCAGCTGTGTTGCGGTGTTTTCTTCACACTCTCCAGTCTCTCCGGCTTGGCAGTTGTTACAATATATTCTTGCATAGAATCCAGGACAATAGGGAAAGTGAGTAAACAGCCCGGAAAAAGAGCTGACCAACTAGAACTGGGAAAGAAAGCTACAGTTTCAAAGGACAAAGCAAGATGGTGTGAGATGGATTTCATACCGTGTGTAGAGAAGACTCATTTGCACCATTTAAAATACAAGCAGGCCCACCCAGAAAGAAAAAAAAATAAAAGGAAGGTCCTTAATCTCCAGGGTTTATGCTGCTATTTCTCAGCTCCCTGCATTTGGGTGGCAAGAACCAATAAACGATTCCGATTTGCTCACATTAATTTGAGCTAGACTTTGACACCAGCAACAAACAGGGGGAGGGAAATCCCGTTTAATAAAACCCTTGACTGCTGGTCAGACTTGCTACCTTCCTGGTCTGCCTACCATCTCAACAGCCCTTTCTGTGGCCCAGCTCTCTGGAAATCTAATAAGAATATTGTTTAGAGCTAAATTGCACAGGGAAGGATATTGCTTATCCTTGCTAAACACGTGCTTACTGATATTTCCTAACTAGTAATAAAACAAGAAGTAGACGGATATACCCTGGGAAAGGAGGCAGACACACACAGGGAAATGACATCGCTATCAGCTCAGGGTTTGTGGCCCTCGATCCAGGAAACAACACTTGCCTCCCATTTTTCTTCCCTTTGTCGTAATTTATCTTTTGGGAAAAATATTTTTTGAATAAAAAAAATTTCTTAATGATCATGCCGACTCTTGAAGAACGGTACAGGGAAAGAACTCGGAACATGATGAAAGATTTCTGTGCGTCTTTCTTTACCACAGAATATTATTTGATGATCCATTCAAAATGACTATTCTTTCTCAAAGTCCCAGTATAGAATCACAAAATTGTTAGGTTGGGAAGGAACTGGGAAATTTCAAAGTTTCTTAGCACTTTGTCATGTATCACACCCCAAACCTACAAAGGTTATGTAGCATGAGTCTTTTCATGATTGTGATGGTTGGGAAAAAAATAACATAAAACCAGAATGCAACCTAATGAAACAGAAAATGTGAGACGAATGACTAGGGTGGGGAGTTGAGGGAGGTCTTCAGGGGCATAGGATTTACTTTTAAACTGATGTTTGCATCAGGGAGAGATAAGGAAGAAAATCAGTTTGTGTAGTTCTATTTTTATATTAGCAACAGAATGTGCTTTGTATGAAGTATATCAAGAGGCAGCAGCCACAACGGGATGCTCTGACCAAAGCTTCCGGGAAGCATAGTGACTTGTGTGAAAAGCGTTACCTAGAAGCCTCAGTTGCTTTCGCTTCCTCTGCACCATGAAAATAAATAAATGTTTCTATGGTACACATTCAATTGGACATGTTCCACAACTCCAAAGCTTGCTCTTTCCCTTTCTTTCTTTCTTTCTTTTTCTTTCTCCCTTCTTTCTTCCTTTCCTTCCTTCTTTCCCTTCCTTCCTTCCTTTCCTTTCTTTCTTTCTTTCTTTCTTTCTCCCTTCTTTCTTTCTTCTCCTTCTTCTTCCTTTCTTTCTTTCTCCTTTCTTTCTTTCTTTCTTTCTTTCTTTCTTTCTTTCTTTCTTTCTCCCCTTCCTTCCTTCCTTCCTTCCTTCCTTCCTTCCTTCCTTCCTTCCTTCCTCCTTCCTCCTTCCATCCTTTCTTTTTGGTTTTTGAGACTGTGTTTTTCTGCGTAGCCCTGGCTATCCTAGAGCTCACTCTGTAGACCAGGCTGGTCTCAGACTCACAGAGACCCTCCTGTCTCTGCCTCCTGAGTGCAAAGGCATGCATCACCACCATCTGGTCTAGAGCTGTTTTTGTTAGTTTGTTTTTTAAGGACCTGAATTATATGTTCTGTAGTCAGGGTACACTGAGTAAACTGTTTAACGGGAGCTGCCATCCTAGAGAAGAATCAAGAGAGAACACTTGCACTATTCAGTCTTGTGCGAATCTGAGAAACAGTAAGTCTGTCCACTTCATTCAGCTTCGTACACGGCCTCCATGCTGATATCAGCATGTGTATTTTTCAGAGGCAACACCCTACTGCCACTTCCTGTCTACCATGGATGAGATGGGTCTCAGTCAACACCTTGAGTTCGCATTCGTTTGTAAGGCCATGTGCCTAATTCCAAGTCATGTGTTTTGCAAAGAACAATGACAAAGTAACCTAGGTTTCTTTTCTATATCTTAGATTCTTTATAATTCCTACTTTGAATGAAATACAATCTTACAGGCCATGGGAGCAGCTGACTAATCTAATTCAACATCGTTCTCTGGAAATACCAGGTATAGACCTGGCTACTGCCCATCTTTCTGTCCAGTATTTAATAAACCTAACAATTTAATAATTTTTTATTAAAATTTTATATTTTATTATACAAATTAAGTTATCAATAATTGGTTATGATGTAGGATATATTTAATGTATATGTAATATGTAATGTGTGATAGTATGTGATGTATGATGTGTAATATGTAATTCATATTTAATATAAAATATATTGATAAATATGTTATGATATACAAATATATAGTAAATAAAAATATAACATTATTAAAAATAATTTAGTAAATTTTGTCTATTTAATTAGACAGTATGATTGGTTCTCTTCTAAGAGTTTTCAGGTTTATTTGATATGACCTTGTAAATGATGAAGCACTAGGAAATGACTCTGGGAGAGCTCGTCTCTGTCTAAGTAAGGGAGGAAGGTATAAATGTAGCAGATTCTGATTGAGCTTTCAATGAAAACACTCAAACATTAAATATAAGAGATACCCATCAGATATTCATTGTAATTAAAGTATGGGGAGAAAAGTTCTACAGAATATGTAGGTGTCCTATGGAACACTGGAAGCCACCCTTTAACCTTTCTGTTTATGTCTTTCTCACCAGAACAAGAAACAAAATTTGGATCCTGTAGTGGTTTGTATATGCTTGACCCAGGGAGTGGCACTATTAGGAGGTGTGGCCTTGTTGAAGGAAGTGTGTCACTGTGGACTAGGCTTTAAGACCCTTGTCCTAGATGCCTGGAAGCCAGTCTTCTCCAGTTTGCCTTTGGAACAAGATGTAGAACTCTCAGCTCCTCCTGTACCGTGCTTGCTTGGAAACTGCCATCCAAATGCCTTGATGATATTGGACTGAACCTCTGAACCTGTAAGCCAGCCCCAATTAAATGTTGTCCTTATAAGAGCTGCCTCGGTCATGGTTCTGTTCACAGCAATAAAACCCAAACTGAGATCCTAATCCAACTTAATTCCCTTTCTTTACCAGAAACTGTATTAATTGGGTTTTTTTTTTTTAACCCTACTAAGTGGAGAATAATTGGCATAAACCTTCTAAACATTATGATTGTTTCCAAGACTTTGCTTGCAGGAGAAGACAACAGGCCTGTCTCTACCTGGATCTCAATTATCTGTTGAAGAAGACAGGGGCCAGCTGCAATGGCAGCGATTGTCACCAAGACACCAAGAATGGATGGATTTGAATCTGCAGCATTGGCTCATCTGGCTACACCAATAGGAAATCTGCTATGGAGAGTTGAGCAGCCTGGACAAAGAGGGAGTGTCCTGGTGGCTCATTTGTAAAGATGGCTGACTTGAATTCAGTCCCCAGTATCCAGGTGGTAGAAGAGAAGATACTGGAAGCTGCTCTCTGACCTCCATTCACACAGCTCCTACCCCACCCCTGACACACAGATAAATGCAACAGTTTCTTTCAAGTGTAGGATGCGTGGCCACACTGGCACCTCCCCTCCTTGGGGATAGCTCCACAGACATGCCCAGAGCATACAGAAGGAAGAGAAGAGCAAGCCCCAGGGGCAGGGAGAGAAGGATTGTGCTGGAGATTTTTTTTCCTGACATTGATTGAACAGACACGACAGGGATTCGAATTCGGGAAGATGACGCCGCCTCCGATCGGAGCGCGTGAGCGGTGCCACGCTGGCCGCTTGTGCTGGAGATTTTTAACATCACTGTTTTCTGAAAGTAGCCGTGGCCAGCACCAATCGAAATCATCCAGAGAAAAGGAACCTTTTGAAAGGGCCCAGTGTTTTCAAACAGGGCACACGTGTTAAAATGATGATTTAATTTTTTCTGATTTAAGGAAGGATTATTACGCTGTTCATCCATTTCTGAAAAATGGAGGGAAGAGGAGTCGATTTCATTTGATCGGGAGGTATAATACCAGGCATTACGGTGCTCCCTGCAAAAGCTAACTTGCCAATCCTGATCTGAACGCTGTGAACAGCTGCTGTGTTCCCTGTGTTATGACTGATAACACAGAGACCGGATCTTCCAAGGTTCTCCAACACCGAGCACCCAGTAACCTGTAGAACCCATTCCAGCTTGGGGCTCTTATTCCAAACCCTATGTTTGGAATAAGTCAATGTCTAATATTAATCATATGTCACATGTTAATAAAACTATTTGCATGCTTAACTTGAAAATTACATTTTTTTATGTGTGTGTGTCTATGTGTCTGTGTTCCTCATTGTGTCATGGGGCACGTGTGGGGATCAGAGAACAGTCGAGAGGAGTTGCTTGTCTTCTCCCACTATGTGTGATCCCGAAATCAAACCTGCTATCAGGATTAGCAGCAAGCTCTCTTACCAACTGCCATCTTGCCGCCCTACATGCTAATCTTTTTAAGTTCCTACAGAAAATACTGAGGGTTTTGCTATTTTTTTTTCCTACAAATGTGCCTGACTAGGCTTATCCAACCATCCTTCTCAACTTACTCCCCAGAAGATGGCAAGAGATGGTTTATGAACCGAGGACTGCTACCTTCACTCACACACGGTGTGGATTGGTTAAAGAATATTCCCTCTCACACCTCCAAAAATAATGGGGGTTCAAACCTGTATTGAATAAAACCAGGCAATTTTATAAGTTTTCATGGCACACAATTATTGTACTTCTGTAAGTATAGTTTTCCTATAATTTTCCCCATCAACAATAAACCTATACACATACATATATTTCATTTATTATCACAGTATGTTTAGAATCTTGAGAAAAAAGTGAGTAGATTTGCCTAGTATCACTGCAAATCCCCAGGGCCTGAATTTTGGATTACTTAATTTCTGTTAATTTAAAAGCAAGTCTTTTGGGGATGGAGAGATGGCTCAGTGGTTAAGAGCACTGACTGTTCCTCCAGAGGTCCTGAGTTCAATTCCCAGCAACCACATGGTAGCTCACAACCATCTGTAATGGAATCTTATGTCCTTTTCTAGTGTGTGTCTGAAGACATTGACAGTGATGGATACTACATGATAAATTCAATGGACATTCCATATTTTAGAAAAACTTATAAAAACGATTTTTTACATCCTAGTTCATTTAATGCTCCTTATGCTAATCTATTCAAATTATATACACTGATATACACTGAGAAAATAATCATATTTTATTTAATTTACAATGTGAAGATACTGAAATTCCATGTGCTTTAAAATTAATTACAAAAGAACATATATCAGAAAGAAATCATATGACTAATGACTGCACTGAAGTGAGGAACAGATTTCATAATTGATACATTATGTGTGTTTCCATTTTATTACCACAGAGTTTGTAAGCCCATTCCTGACATATAGAACCACGGTAATAGTTAAATTCTTTTGCCTATTTAGCACAGGTACAGACAGTTTATCTAAAATATAGTAAAAGGTTTCAATACAAAAGATAACATTGTATGTTAAGTTTGAATGCTGCTTAAGTGTATTTGGTAGTATTTAATGGCTCAAAATATGTTCACTATGAACAATGTATCATTTATGCTAAGCTACATAGCAGGTCTTACCCAGACAGTCTGTAGTAGTTTTCCTACTTTAGTAAGACATTCATTCTTTTCCAGTGGCAAAACCTACTCTCGAAGGTAGGGGATATGTAGATGGCAAATAAAGCCAAATTTCAGCATTTTTACTTAGTTTACAAAAGCTAACAGAAAGCAGAGGCTACGTAGCGAGATCTAACACAATGCGTTCTTGCCAACCTGTAAGTGAGATGAGCTATTCACAGGTTGGATCTTTGAAATGAGAAACAACATAATCCAATACCTAGCCCACGTTCTATTTACGTACGTGGCCCATCTTCCCTTTGGTCTATCTACATTGTTTTCCAAGAGAGAGAGAGAAACAGAGAGAGACAGAGACAAAGACAAAGAGACAGACAGAGACCGAGACAGAGACAGAGAGACAGACAGAGACAGAGACAGAGAAAGACAGAGAAAAGAGACAGAGAGACAGACAGAGACAGAGACAAGAGACAGGCAGACACAGAGAGAGACAGAGACAAGAGACAAAGATATAGAGACAGAGAGAGAGAGAGAGAGAGAGAGAAAGAGAGAGAGAGAGCACATGGATATGTGCATATGCAAATTCTCTCTTTTGCCTGGGTTAGGCCCAGTTTTGTTACCTAGGGCCCACCCTCATGACCTCGCTGTCACTTAATTATCTCCGTAAAGACTATCTCCCAACACAGCCAAGTCCCAAGGTGATGAGGAACGGGATTCTACCTCACAAAATTGACAGTGCTCAGCTCTTCACCCTCGTCCCTACTCAGCAGCGAAGGGGCCTGCCCCTTGTTTTCTGCTGTTTTCAACTCCGTTCTCCACAATGCCTCAGGTTCTTTATTTAAGACAGTGTATCACTTAGCTCTTAGCTGCTGCGATCACAAAAATTCTGTAGCGTGATGATTTTCCTACCCTCGATTTTTGACAGACACCAAAACATAAATTTATCAAAGTCTTGCCTAAATAGATGCACAATAGCCCCCACACCCCCAACTACAAGTAAACTGGTTCTTTTCAACTTTATGAAGATTTAGCAATGTTCCTAGTGGTTTTTTTTTTTTTTTTTTTTTTTTTTTTTATGCAATTACTCTTCAAGGTAATAAACATGACTCACTCTTTTATGGTTCTTAATCTATTTTTACGTATCTGCATAATATGTAGTTGATGAACTTTAATCGAATCTGAAGCAGGGGTCCCCGGGAGGCCTCTTTCAGGCTGGGTTTGGTTAGATCAGCACACTGAGCATGTCCCTTTAAAAATGCTCAGGCTAATGAGAAGCGTGCCCGAACCGGCCTGGCATAATGGCCTGGCCTCAGATACTGGTTGTTAGAGCAAACTACACAGCATCCAAGACCTAACTGCCAATGATTCCATGGTGTAACATAACTTAATTGAATAAGCTCTTGGCTTGGAAAACGTAAATAGGAAACAAGGCAACGAGAGCGAGCAGGCCTGAGAGGAGGCCGCCTAGCCCTGCTCTGGAGCCGGTCCAGGAGATTATGGCAGAGCTGTGCTCTTTCGCTCCTGAAGAAACGTTCAAGCCCAGCAATCTGTAAACAGCCAAGCTATTGATCGCTTCGGCTTAAGATCCAAATATGACACAGAGCACTCAATTCCGTTTGCGGAGAAGTGTGGTCAACACAACGGGGTTCTGCAGAGTTCCTTCTGAAAGAGCATCATCTAGGGCAGCTGTTCTCAGCCTGTGGGTCGCAAATCCTTTGTGGGTGGAACGACCCTTTCACAGGGGTCACAGATCAGCTATCCTGCATATATAAGATATTTACATTTTGATTCAAAACAGTAACAAAATTACAGTTATGAAGCAGCAATAAAAATGCTTGAATGGTTGGGGGTGGTCACTGAAACACTAGGGACTGTATTAAAGAGTCACAGCTTTGCGAAAGTTGCAAACCACTACATTACATGTACTACTTCATAATATATGCAATTCTCTCCTTGCTTTTATTTCATTGGATAAGGTCTCACTATGTAGCTCTGCTCCGCCGGGGACTTACTGTGTAGACCAAGCTAGCCTCAAACTCAGATCTCTGTATACCTCTGCCTCTTGAGGACTGGGATTAAAGGTTTGGATAAATACTCTTAAAAATCATTGTTTTGTACACAGCCCATTTTATTACTGTAAATCTATCTTCTTTATTTATTCTGTAAGCCAGAAAACGTTTTGCTGATTTGTCTCTCAAACTTCAATCACATTCTTGTACATTTTTTGAAAATAGAATAAGAATGGAAAAATAGAGAGAGTTTAAATTCTAACGTCAGTCAGGGACATCGAAAGTCAGTTTTGCCAATTCTCTCTATTCTGGGTGTTGACATGAAAGACAGGAATCCCACATTGATCCATAAACATTCTGGAGAAGGTTGGCCGTCCTTTACATATATTCATATGGAGTGGATATCAGCTCCAGCTGCTCTACTTTCTGTCAATAACAACATTTGCTACAGCCTCAAGTCTGACAATATTTCCCCCACAGCAGGAAAATGGAAAGTTGGACCATGGGTATCGGTTCTTTGTCATACAGAAATGCCAGCATATGTCAGGGACAAGTCCTTAGACCATGAGTAGCAGCCAGTAATGATGACATCATGTAACAGGCCCTGGTGTCCTAACATGCCTCGGCATTGATGTGTTTGGCCTGTGTTCTCACTGTACTCTCTCCCCACGCAGTTACTGGATATGAGCGTGGAGCATACCAGTCGCACAGAGGCTGGCATGCAGGTCCAAATGGCATGCGTTCGGTTTTCTTGAGTCTGTAATTCTTCAAAAGTCCCATCTTCTTAGAAACACCCTGCTTTCCAATGTCTAAGAAAGGTATTTTACATATAATCAGTGGTCATATGTATTTAGTTTACTAGAGCTTGTCAATTTTTAAATGTTTTGGTCGGCAGCTGATCATCATGATGGGGTTTTGTTGTTGTGTATTTGGTTGTTTGTTTCAATCTCTCCGTTCTATAACAGATTTTTACTTATATGCAGTGGAAGCTTCTCCTACTTGAATATGTCATGCTCTAATTTGCATATTCCTGAACAAAGCACACTTTGCGTTAGCAGTCCTCTACTGAGTATATTTTTCCTGTTGATTGTTTCTGTTTCTCTTTGGGTGATAAGGATTTGATCTTTAGCCTTGTACACGCTAACCATGTGTTCTGCCACCAGACTACACCCAGAGTTCCTGTCATCTCTTGTATTCAGTTTGACCTTCCCTTTGTAACTCAGCTAAAACTGTTGTTGGTTTAAAAAAAAAATAGCTTCAGTTGTAGTGTCTGTGTGTGTGATCGTTAAACAAAGTTTTAGAGCAGAAGTTAATAGAAGGCTAATTGTCTTAACTCATTAAGAAAAACAATCTTAGGACTTAGACATCACCATTCTGTGCCTTGCACAAAGATCATTCTGAAGAAAGAAAGGGATGTTGGGAAATCACAGTGCATTCTTCAAAACTGAAAAACAAAAGTGTGTGTGTGTATGTGTGCGCATGTGTGCGTGCATATGTGAAGCATAGAACCATAGGACAAAAACTCTCACCACAATTTACCAGAAATGTACTAAACTGTGCAACGAGTAAGCTCTTCCCTTACATTATTAGTGTAACTAGAAAACTACAGAAGAATACCAGAAACAAGTCGGACGATACCCACTGGAGTCCTGTCAAGTGGAGGACGCCAGTTTCCTTGATGCAGGTGATCTTCTCCTGTATTTCTCTTACCGTATTCTTAGATCTTTGGTAAGACCCTGTTCCAACTAGAGATGCTGGTTGTCACCTACAGAGGATGCTAGTTACCATCTACAAAGGATGCTGGTTGTCACCTACGGAGGATGCACTTTTTCATGGATCTTATGCTGGAATTCCTTGAAATTTAGTTATGTCATCTCTTAAAGGGATTAACGGCACCGTCTAGTGTAGCTTCAAAGATTCAAAATGGGCTGATATCTAAAAATGCCTAACAAATGGTGCCTCAATAAATTTGGGTTGGTATTTTCTTGGCATAGTCCTTTTGGCTTTGTCAAAGCCTTCAAAATATTGGCAAACCACATCATTATAGAACAGTACACTGAGGTGTGTATATTTTTGGAGGAATAAATGACTTCAAAATAAGATTTTGTGCTGGAGTCAATTTGAAAAAAGCTCCCCCAATTCTCAAATCCAGAACAATTTGAGCAATACAATAAATAAAATGTTACTAGGCTAACAATCAAAGTATAAAATGAATATGACAGTCTCTGCTGACAGAAATGGTAGTGGAGTAAATAAATAAACGGAGGAACAAATCCCTTTATGAGATATTTCCTAACAGTATAAGCCGAGCCTTCCTACAGCTGGCTGAACTTCCTCCCAGCTTAGTGTCCTCTGGATTTAGGATTTAGGAACTCTTCAGTATCACGGTGGGACAAGGAGAAACACAGTGGCTTTGTAAGGGGAAGCCTTCATAGACAGCTATGCACAACATGATCTAACCAGCGATGCTTCCAGCTACTCTCGGGTGTCTCCTGCTGTGACGGACACATGTCATGTCTCTAGAACTTACCCCCAAATTCCATATCTTAGCCCGACCTCGAGAAAGGCAGGAGGCAAATACCAATGAGAAGTATTATGTTCTCTCTCTCCTTTCTTCCCAACCTTTCCTTCCCTTCCCTTCCCCTCCTCCCTTCTCGCCTTTTCTCCACTCCAGTTGCAGTGTATATATGTTCTTGTGGGTATTTCGATACACATGTATGCACACATGTGTGGAGGCCAGAGGTAGATGACTTCTACAACATCCTTTTGAGGCAGAGTCTCTCTTCCTGACTGCGCTAGGCTAGCCGATCAGTGAATCGGATCCATCTATCTCTACTTCCCCAGCTGTAGGATTACAGACTCGGCCACTGAACCCAGCTTCTTAGGAGGGTGTTGGGCATCTGAACTTAACTCTTTACCTGTGCACAGCTAGGACTTCCCCTACTTAGCTGTCCCTGAGCCCAAGGACTCAGAGAAGACATGAGGAGTAATTAGAGTGGGAAATTCTAATGAATCCCGTGACACAGAAAGGATATCCTGAGAAAGGATGGAGAACAAATGGTCTAGAGATTGGGTAGGTGTAGGCTACCACGCTGACTTCTCAGTATGGCCAAGTGCATCATGGCTAGTCAATGCTTACCGCTAAGAGAAAGTGGGGAAAGGGTGTAGGGACGCCATACAGTGCTCTAACAATCTAAAATAATTGCAAAATAAAATTCCCATTAAAAATAAACCAATTTATAAGGCAACTAACTCTATTAAACAATTTCAAACACCAAGGAAATGTGTATTTAAAAAAAAAATCAAAATTCTGCCTCTTCTTCTGGTTCATCTGTGATTTTGTATCACGGTGTTTGGTGAAGCGGTGAGTCTTAGTCAACTCTACAAGCAACAAAGCTCTCTGAAACCCCAGATGAAAGAAAATTATGTAAGTATGTAAATAAAGTCTTAGTTTAGCCATGCAAAATATTTCCCGGGTACACTAGGTCTAAATAAAAGATGAATCTTTTGTGAGATGTTTCCTCTAAACAAATCCATTCTGCCTAGAACTTCGAGTGCGCTACGCTGAAGCAACTGGTTGAAAATTAAAAAATACTTTATTTCTTATGAAGTGTCGTCTATTACGCAGTCCTTCAGGGAATACAAGGGGAGAGCCATGTTCTTCCAATATGGCCTGTGCTTTTGACTTTTTTTTTTTTTTTTTTTTGCTTTTTCAAAGTATTAAGACTTAGGCTTGGTGCAGAAACAGTCGAAAATGATTCATCCGCCTTCATGAAAACTCACAGTTTGGGTGTCTAACGTATTATGGGATGAGAGCTTCGTACCATTGCTGTTCCAGTAAACATGCCCCTCTACAGAGATGATAGAATTTAGGGGAGCCCCGATTGTCTCCCTATAAGTTGGGCATTTTTTTAAAACTACGTCCTGATACTCAGGTCCCTCATTAAATAATGTCTAAAATGTTCTTGCTGTATGTTTGGCTGACATAGGAGACTGTCACACATGACCTTCCACATCCAAAAGTTTATATTTTTCAGAGGGCTGAAGAGATGCCTCAAAGGTTAGGCAGCTTTTCCAGCAGACCCGGGTTCGATTCCCAACACCCACCATGTGACAGCTCACAAATACCTGTAACTAAGTTCCAGGATACCTACCTGACCTGTCTTCTGACTCCTATAGGCAAGAGACACATTTCAGTGCTATATATGTAGGCAAAGCACTCCTGCTGGTTACTGTTAGGACAACTTGACACCAGCTAGAGTCATCAGAGAGGAAGGTGCCTTAGCTGAGGAAATGCCTTCATGAGGTACAGCTGTAGGGTGCTTTCTTAAGGCTGATGGGGGAGGAGGGCCCAGCCCGTGTAGGTGGTGCCATTCTGGGCTTCTAGTCCTGGGTTCTATAAGAAAACAGGCTGAGCCAGCCATAGGGAGAAAGCCAGTAAGCAGGACCCCTCCATAGCCTCTTCATCAGCTCCTGCCTCCAGGTTCCTGCCTTGCTTGAGATCCTGTCCTGAGTCCTTTGATGATAAACTGCGAGAGGGAAGTGTATGTCAAACAAACCCTTTCCTCTCCAAGTTGCTTTGTTCATGGTATTTCACAGAAGTGACAATCCTAAAACAGTCCCCATGCACATACAGATTTTAAAATATGTTGTTTTTTTAAACTTAAATACAAGCTCGAATTTCAGGGGTTTTTGTGTGTGCATGTGCTTGCGCCTGCGCCTGCGTGTATTTGTTTCTGGTGTGTGGAGGCCAGGAGACATGAGCGGCTTCCTCAATAGGTTCCTACCTTATTCTCTGAAACAAAAGTCTCTCACTGAAACTAAAGCTTACCTCATGGCTAGGCTGGCTAGCCCGACGAGCCCCAGGAATCTCTGCTTCCTCTGTAAGAACTGTTTATACATGAAGCAATTGCCTCACGCACTGAATCGGCTCAAGCCCTGAACCCTGCCTTGGAGCGGAGCGGGGAAGACCCCAGAAGGAAGAGTGACCCTATAAGGAGCCGCTCTTCCTCTTACCTGGGGCCCACCCTTCTGGGACGAGAACAGCCAGCTGTCTGCCTATAGAGACGTTTGCAAGACAAAGACGACAGCGTAAAGACTGCTACTTGAAAGGGGCTTCTTTTCTTTTTTGTCTTATGTGACAAACGCCTCAAACTTGGGAGAGTAATCCTGCGGTTTTCAATAAGTTCCATTGATACCCGAATGACTCCGGCCTGCCGTGTAAACACAACCTGGATGGTTCATTTCACAACTTAAAGCTTCACATTAAATAATATAACTCAAGTCGCAATGAAATGATGACTGATGTTTTTCATCAGCATCCAATCACCATTCTGTCAGGCACCTCGTCTGGGCCAAAGCAAACAGCAGCGTGCATCCAGAGACGGTAGATGCTCTATGTGTCTCGGACCCACTCGAAGGTCATAACCACATTGGTAGAATTTCTGTCTTGTCGGTTCATGTCACCTAAGATGTCTGCTGGTCAATGTGGGTGCTTCTTCTCACCTCCTCACTTTCCGAAGGAACTTTAGCAGGTTTTGCTGTTTGAAACTCAAAAGAGTTCACTCCACCCTTTCGGATCAGCCCATTATAGTAATCTACATCTGTTGGTCTTTGTCCTTGTGAACTGTGAAGGCAGCTATTTAGTCAGCCGGCATGAGGTCTAGCCTTGGTGTGAGATCTTGGAGGAGGTGAGACAAACAGAGGGGATTTCAGAAAAACAAAAACAAAATAAAAACGTGTCCTTCACAGGGCTTCAAAGGAAGCCATCGCATTCAGGGACAGCTCTTCAGGGGAAAGTACAACCCTTTCCATTTTGTTCCGGGTTCAGGTCAGAGTTCAAAAGGGAAGTGATGGATGGCTCAGAATCTGTTGTAGTTTTTTTTAAAAAAAAAAAACAAAAACAAAAACAAAAAAAAAAACAAAAAAAAAAACAATCTCCACAAGTTCCACATCCCCAAGTGATGCCTTTTGTCCCAGATCACGTTGCTAGCTGCTCCCTCAAAGAGAGTTCTCCCCAAGTCCGCTCCCTGTCTCCTTTGGGGAGGCAGCAACAGCTGCTCATCAGCCTGCAGTTACTGGCAGAGGAAAACAAAGACCTCACCTTCTCCGTCTGAAATTGCAGGAAGGGCTAAGCATTGAAATGCAATTAATTGCTCAAACTGGAAAGTGGCCAGAACCCCAGGGCTAGCAGCCTCTACTTAAGAGGTGGAGGTGGGGGGAAGCTTTAATGAAATTAGAAGAGATCTAAACATTATATCAAAATAGACATCACAACACACTCCTGCTCACTTTAGCTTGGAACAGCTCGGAGGGAGAGTAGGAGGGAGAGGAGCTGAGTCTCCTAGAATTCTGACTCCACAGTGTGAGTGTAAGCCTAAATTGACTTTGCCTCACACTCAAAAACTTGCTGCAACCCAGAATGATAATTAAGAAGCAGTGCTGGCTTGAATTTCTTATTGATTTAATCTTAACCCTCAGTTCAGATTCGCATGCTAAAAGCATGGGTTCCTATTTAAATAGGCCAAACTCAGGAAGGGTGGATGAAAACAGGTTCTCAGAGGACTGAAGTTCAGCCCTTGCCTGCTGTGCTTTTTTCAAGACCTACTGTGGGGTGTTCATGAGGCTTATTCCAGCTCAGACAGTATTTGTGGGCCAAGAGGATGCCAAGAGCTGCAAACAAAATAAAAACAGTATCTAAACCAAGAAATGTTCATGAGGCAGTGTGGGTTATTGGGGAATGGAGATAGCTAGCTATTGGCACAAAGCCCGAGGCTTTAAAGCTAAATCCATACTGGGAGCATTCCCTACTCACGGCCAGATGCACTAGATGTACTGCATGGAGTCTAGACATGTGTGGGCAAGATGCTAGGTGCCATTGCTACATGGAAGAGATTTACCAGTGGGGGGTGTTGTGCTTTATAAAAATAAAGAGAGAAGGAATATTTTTGGTGGATGTGCAGTCAGGTGCAGGGGAAAGGGGTGCCTCTGCGGGCCCATGCTGAGACATCCCTTCCCCCTGTGTGACCAGCCACATGACAGTATAGTATAAACAGAGTTTATTCAGGGCATGGGGAGGGGAGTTGAGAGGGTAGTAGAGACAGAGAAAGGCAGAGAAAGAGAATGTAGAAGAGTAGAGGCTGGCCATGATCACATGGTGGGGGGCGGGAATGGGGAGACAGGGGGTAGGGGAGAGAGCAAGAAGGGAAGAGAGAGCAAGAAGGGAAGAGAGAGAGGAGGGGCCAAGCAGCCCCTTTTATAGTGAGTCAGGCATACCTGGCCAAATGCTAACAGATGCCATTGCTACATGGAAGAGATTTACCAGTGGGTGGCCCAGCCTGTGAGGGAGAACCAGGGAAAGAGACGCAGCAGAGAAGAACACCGGCAGTCAGTATTCACTCTCAGTAACGTGCTATCTATGTATCTTATGTGCTGTAGACATTGTGGGTGACGGTAAGGGTATAAGTGTTCAGAATGGGAGAGTTTGTCATGTAGTTCAACAGGCAAGAGATCTGGAGGTCAGTCTATCACTAGGAGTATGGGGGGGGGAGGAGGAGGGAGGGAGGGGAGGGAGGGAGGGAGGGAGGAGGAAGAGTCCGGTGTATGACTTGATCATAGTCAGTCTCCAGGGAAGGTTTCCTGGAGCCATTGGATGCCACTGTACTGTTCTTCATTCTGAACAGATCCAGCAAGGACTTTTATTGACAGTAGACTGCGCAGAGCTTCAATAAGGTCATATCATTTGATGATGTCAAGGGCATCTTCATTTGCACATTCAGAATCCAGTGTCCACACAACGATAAGGGGACCTCATTTCTCAGAACTCACTCCCATTTTTACATGACTACACTGTTTGGCTTCCTTCTCAAGAAGCCGACTTTAGCCGGGCAGTGGTGTCGTCGCACGCCTTTAATCCCAGCACTTGGGAGGCAGAGGCAGGCGGATTTCTGAGTTCGAGGCCAGCCTGGTCTACAGAGTGAGGACAACCAGGACTATAGAGAGAAACCCTGTCTCGAAAAACAAAACAACAAAAAACAAACAAACAAAAACAAAAAAGCCTACTTTGCCTCAGCTGAGGAGTCAAGTTACCTCAGCTGGTGGCTAAAAGATAAAAGCAAGGGCATGTAGAAGATCTGTAATTTACATATAGTTTATTAATTTTGTATTTAGTAAGAATATATGACCTACTAGAAGTTATATCGAGTCCTTTAGATGCCAAGAGGAATATAATGAGTGTCTTACCTTTAAAAAAAAATATGAACAATTCAATTAGAGATTGATTAAACTAGCTACTGCCTGGGTCACCTCTGCCCCTCCCTTACTGAGATTATGGTCTAGTAATCTCAGGGTGTATTTTGGGTGTTTTTATAATGTTGTATCGCCTCATGATGTCATAGGGCCAGATCTTGAGCTAGACCAGGAGATTACCGTAAAAGTGAATTAAAGCAAAGGACTTCATTTGAGAGTGACACTAAGTCAAGACGCCCCAAGGGACATTAGGAAGAGGGGAGAATCCCACAGCTTGAGACACTGGGTTCATCAAAAGGGGAAGAGGTTGGCGATAGGAAAGGAAGTTTCTGTGACGTTGGAAGAGATAAAGAGCCACTTTAAACGGGAAGGTCTAGCTCAGAACAGGGTATTTAGAAGAGACACATGAAACCATACACCAGAGGGGCAAAGAGAAAAGCTCAGAGTGACACAGCAGAGTTGGAGAGAGTGTGTTCCCAGATGACTGCAAAGAAGAGGCCACAAGGATTTGGTTTTCCAGAAGCCAGCAGCAGTTATCCAGACAGGAAAAGATAGGATCATCCCAGGGAGATGGAGAGGCTAAGACTCCCAGGGGATGGTGACTGGGCTTCCTGGAGGGCCAGCACCCCCGGTTCCTATTCTCAGGGTTACTAGTCTACAAGTCTGAACAGAAGTGCCCGAATCACCCAATACAATTATTTTATTATCAGTTTCTATCTGGTCCATCATTCATCAACTAGAATTATTTGCAGTTTTCCTAACAATTCCATTTCTTCTTTCTGTCTCTGAGAAACATTCAATCCAGCTGAGGGTATAGCTCAGTGGTTGGAGACATGCCCCTTGCATGAGTACCCTGGATTCAATCTCCAGCACTGGGGGAAAAACAACAAACAAACAAACAAACAAACCCAATAAATCTTTGTATTCAGTTAGGTAAAAAAAAAAAAAAATCACTATTTTATGTCTCCTGATGAAATTACAACCCTTTCTATGATCCTGGTACTTAATCACTGTTGAATATAAGCGTAAGTACCGAGGGCTCAGGTTGCACTCATTTACTTACGTTGAGATCTCAACCTCTCATGTATTTATTTTCTCAGATTCCCCAGCTTAGGAATTGCAGGAGATAGACTCAACCACTTACCACAAATTTAAGATTTGCCAAAGGACACCGTGGCCCTCTGAGGACTAAGAGTTTCTGGCTGAGTCCTTGTGAGCCTTAGTGTTAAGCTCAGCAGTGCAGTGTCAGGGGGGCACTCAGCTGCCCCCTGTTGTTTACTTAGTTATTTGGGTGCTGGTCACGGTGGTGGTATGAGTTTGTTCTAAATTATAAAAGCAAACACAGTCCTTGGATCGACCTGTCCCTAGATCACATTACTTTTATCTCCATGCAGTTTTTTTTTTTTTATTAACCAAACTAGTGATCACATAAGATCACTGATTAAACATTTATAGTGTAAGAACGGGGATCATTAGGTGCTAACAGCAGCTGACAAAGAGACCTGCCTTAGACAGAGAGGGACATTATGGATAATTTCAACCAGTCTGTTTATTGTTCTGCATAGTTTATGGCCTTCAGTCTGGGTGTATTAATAATAATCCTTCTGAATCACAGAGCACGTGTCTTGGGAGAACACAAAGCACCCTCTCATACCTTCTTCTTCATTCATTTCTGCAGCATCCCCATAAGGCAGGAGGGTCAGGTATTCAGACAGGAAACCAAAGCAGACGCTAAATGACTTTCCCGGGGATATTTGGTTAGCCACAGACAGAGCCATAACAAGAATGTGAGTCCCATGACAAGGAGGTCAGGGCTGATGCCATCGGACTGGCGCTTCTCCAAGGATGATCTGTGAAAGCTCTGCTTATCCAGGGGCTGGGGGCTCTGCAGCTAAGGTCAGCTGCCCTGCCAAGAGGCTTGAAAGGCACACTCACTGTCTGGGAATTGAGAGGAACTGTCATGTTGCTTGTGTGAGGTCTCCCTTTAAAATACATATAAAACTAGACCTCTCCTTGAACCCTCTTTCTGGGTTCTATTTCACTTCACTCTTCCTATTACCGACAGGACTGAGACCTGCAGGCTACAAAGCTGGCTTCTCTTCAAACTAACCACTTAAATATTGTTCTCAATACGTAGTGACTATAAATTAGTAGACACCGGTCAGTTACTTATGCCTTCGCTTCAACTCTGACACAGGCTTGGTTGTCGCCCTCCAGTATTAGTTTGGGGATAACTTTCCAAACCAGATGACTTCTTAGGAAACATACTAAAGGACTTGAAATTTAGGCAATAAAACAAATCACTTGTTCCAGTAAACAGCACCACACCCGTGTACTCCTCAGTTTTAGAATCTAACTGCGGAGTTCAAATCCAGAGCCCCAGAAAAATAAAAACATTCTAGTAAACACGAAACCCAAAATAAAACAGAAAGAGATTCCATGTTTTTACTGGAAGGTTCAGTCCACTTTGAAGAGGAACAGTAAGCATTGCGATAATTTGCATTCTATTTTTTTTATCTCCCCTCCCCCTCGACTCTATAAATATGCATTCCTAGCTCCAAATCTATTTTCTCATTGTCCAAATGAGAATTTACATGTAGGCCATTGCCGTGTGCTAAAGTCTGTAGTTGCAAATTAACTCAATGCTCCTTCAAAGTTTAATGGTCACGTTGTATCCCAGGACTTCAAACATGTTTGTCGCGAAACTTCCCGGGACAGACAGACATTCTGCGCTCGCTAACTCCCCATTCATTAAAGTGTCCATTCAAGAATCTCTTGGCGCATCTAAAAGGCATGAAGACACTAGAAATAGCCCAGTGAAGAATAACAGCTCTAGTCCAAGAGCGACGCCCTGGTTCTGTTCTTCCCAAATGACTGCATGCTGTTCACAGGGCTCGAGGTTCTGGGATGTTCCTTCTGGCCCTTCAGCAGCCATATAGCTTAGAATCCTCTCTTCCAGGATGCCCAGTGACCTCTCACAGCCAGGACCATGGCAGCCTGCACAGTGGCCCTCTGTATCCTGAGAGGACAGTCTTAGAGGACAGGGTTTGCACCTGTGACTGGGGAGCCAGGGCTGTCAGCTTGAGTGTGACAGAGCTGTTGTCTACCCATCCTTGGAAAAGTGGATCAGAAAAGAACACCTGCCAAAGTCCTTTCCCCTTTGAAAATGTTACAGTTCGGTCAACTGATAAAAATCTACCCCAGCTGACAGAACATGCCCTCTTCACATACTGTGCTATTATTTTTTCAAACCTAGCCTCCGTTTTTGAAAGAAGTCATCCCTCTCCGCCATTTCCTCTCTCTCTGTCTCTCATTAAAATCACACACAGGTCTTTTATCGTTTTGTTCAAATGCCGGCTCTTCATCTCGTGGTGTTAAGTGGAATTCTTCTGATTAGAACACTCGTAGAAGTCTGCACATCAAGTATCCAATACTTAAAGAAGCTTAAACTAGATTGTAAACTAGATATAATTACATTAAGAAAGGCAACTTTCATTACAAGCCACAAATGGGAATTTCTCCAAATAGTTACTGAAAAACGCCCATTCTAGACAATGCTTATACTTTGTTTAAAGCATAATTTCTTTCAGATCAACCTGATTAGATCAGGGGATCTTGCTTTCTTTTTTACCCTTCTACCCTTCCCTTCTCCTTTCTGTCCAGGTAGCTAAAGCTCTAAAAAGCAGTCAGAAATGACTAAAAGAAACCATCATAGATGCCTAACTGGGAGGTCCCTCATCTCTCTACACCCTTCATCTCTGTTCTGAGCTGTGTCATTTCTCATAATCTTTAGGCCAAGGCTGGTTTCCCTCCACATCATTGCCTACCATTGCTTCCCCGGCTCTCATATACTTAGCTGTCCATGGCCTAACTGATAACTGTTACTTTGGCCTTTTGGCTCACCTTTCTGGATACTGGGATTTCTTCATGTCCCCCATGTCATGTATACCCACGGGGACCAGAGTTGGGAAAGGGTCATCATCGTGAGCTCTTACAAATCAAGCACACAGAAGTCGCTAATGTCATTTCTGCCTTTCTGGAGTCACTCCATGTCACTGTTAAATAAGAGTATCAACACCCAGAGACATTAAAACTATAGTGTCCATCAAAGCATGCTTGTGTTTATGATGCATTATGTTTTGCCTATTTGAGGAAAAACTTGTTGTCCCCACTAGAAGAAAGCTGTGTCCAAACTGTGGCTAATTTCCCAGACTATCCTACTTTACAAAATACTCTTCAAAACTAGAAAACCTGCCACATTTTTCTATGTCCGATTATTCAGTATGAACTTTTTTCTTCTTTAGCTCTTTCAGAAGAAGAAAGGTCTAGAGACTGAGCAGGGATTAAGAAAGAAGCTATTGCTGTGTTTTGGAGCTAGAAACCATGAACGTTTGTTAATAAATGACTCTTTGTGGATTAGCGTTAATTCCACTAGGACTGAGTGAATTACAGAGGTTGGATCTTAGGAATGACTTAAAGCCAATATAATCTTAAATTATATTTATAAACTCATAATACCTAGGGCCAATAAGATGGCTCAGCTGGCAAAGAGCATCTGTTGCAAAGCCTGAAGAGTTGAGTTCCATCCCAGACACATGTGGTGGAAGGAGAGAATCAACTCCCACAAGCTGTCCTCTGGCTTCCATAGGTATGTCATGGCATGGATGTGCCAAACCAAACGCAATAAAAATGTTTAAAAGGTGTTGTATGTAAAACATAATAGTTTATATCTGTTGAGATTAGCATGCAAGCAAGATTCAGAAATATGTGCTATATTGCTATAAACATAAGAGCTTTTCCTCACCCTCGAAGCAAGCAGAGTAGTGGTGAAAGTCTACGGTCTATCCGCCAGCTCGGCAGTACCATCTAAGAACAGACCCCTGTTTCCTGGTATTAGCATCCTTGGTACATCCACCTGGTCACGTGGGAGGTTCTACAATTACAAGAATCTTGTCATCCGCCTA
Organism: Mastomys natalensis; assembly: GCA_021653895.1. NCBI lineage: Eukaryota > Metazoa > Chordata > Mammalia > Rodentia > Muridae > Mastomys > Mastomys natalensis. The sequence goes on along the minus strand of JAJTUV010000128.1, from coordinate 1,816,058 downwards.
GACAAATGTAGGATAAATAACTCTTACATTCTAGTAGGTTTACCCCTTTTTATTCAGGTAGAGATGTTGACAGAAACATCTACATACATATTATTGTTTAGGAAGATGCTGCAAGTTCTTCCCACCCCCAGGTTCCCCATTGCTGCGGAGAGGTGGGTGTGGTAAACATTCATTTTCTTGCCTTGGTAGGTAAGACATGCAAGGAAAATAGAAGGCTATGCAATTTTGTTGTTGTTGTTGTTGTTGTTTTTATTTTTTGTTTTGTTTTGTTTTGTTTTTGACAGCCTAGATACTCTTGAAATAAGGTACTCAATTTTGAGTTTCTGTCTTGACAAGAAACACATGACAGAACAGGTGTTGCATAGGGGAGAAAACTTAGCCTTAAGGAAAAGAATTTGTAGGAAAGGACATCTGTCTGGAAATACTTGAAGGGCTGCTGAGAGAAATCCTCTCTTGAGTTGTTCAAAATACAGAGCTGGCACCAGAAAGTGAAACGTACTGGGAGAAACTTCGTATTCCATCTTAAAATCAACATAGTTGTTCTCAAGGAAAAAAAATAATAAAACAGAATAAGTTAGAGAGAGAAGCAGCTTATTACAGCCACGTGGAGAATCAAACTCAAAGCCACACCCGAATCTCCTGTCTTTCCTCTCTCTATCTCTCCTTCTGTGTGTTCCCTCCCCCTACACACACATCTTGTGTGAGCTCCGCTGGCACAGTCTCAACAAACGCTGCTCTTCCTCCTCACAGACGTGATTATAACAGTATGCTGTGTTCACCCACCTCAGCTGGCCAAACACACACTCTCCCCTTTTCCATTTGTATGTATATTTGTCCAAACAATTCTCACAATAAGAAAATTCCACATACATTTCAGTAATTCTTCAAAGCGTTTGAAAATAAACATGAAAATACATGGGGAAGACAAGAAAAAGAATAAAGACTACCATCCTGATAAGCCCTTAGAAACAGTGATCACCGGAGTGTTCACGTAATTGGATTTAAATGCCTTGTTTTTTCTTTGACTATTTGTGTTTCTTGTCTTGCTTGTTCCTTGACTATTTGCATCTATTGAATTGCTAGACCCTCAACTTAGAACTGACCTTAATATATGCATGTAATTAAAATGGTATAAAAGCAAAAGGAGGAAGGGGGATGGGATAGGGAGTTCTAGCGAGGGAAAATGGAGAAAAGAGATGACATCTGTATTGTAAATAAATAAAATATCCAATAAAAAAAAAGAAAAAGAAAGAATAAAGACCACGAAGCCATTAAAAGTTTAAAAAAAAAATCTCTTACTAAGTGCATCTCCTATCCTTTTGTTCAAGGTTCACCGCAAACATCTCAGACGGATGAACTCCTGTAGCTCAACAACTCAATCTCTTGCCCCGAGTCTAATTTTCTGAGAGGAAAACATCCTGTTGGAGGAGCGAAAGTCTTTTGTCTTCCTCTGATTTTATCAGATGTGCCCAGAAATAATAAAAGTACGTACCGCTTAGAGCTGTCCTTATCTATACTGTGAACTGGAAAGGCTTCCTCAAAGCAAGGCTTACTGAGAGAACTGACAGCTTGGGTACACTCAGTGTTTCTAAGGTTTGCCCTCCATCCTTCGTCTCCCTTTCTACTTTCAAATCCATTTCTCTGAAAGACGGGTCTGCTTATATGGTTCACTGAACTATTCTCGAATATCAAAGGCCAGACCTTGTAAAATGCTGCCTGACACTTAGTGTCCTCTACAGTAGACTCAGTTTAGTCCTGTAACTTTATGTTTTATTGTTTCCCACTTCTGATGAAGCAAACCATTAGCCTACCCTGCCCTCGGTAGCTTGTGTGGCCATGGTTTGCCTAGGTCAATCCCAGCTTTGCCTGTTGCGTTGGTATAATCATGAGAAATTGCTTTCTTTACTCTCTTCTATGTCCTGGTTTAGATGATGAAAGATCATTAGTCCTTCCGTCTAAACATCTGTTTCCTTATCAAACTGATTTTCTCCAAACTCAATTTTAATTGATTAATATTAATTAATTAATTAAATTTATATATATAATATATATATTATATTATAATAAATAAATAAATTAAAATTAATTAATATTAATATTTAGAGAGTATGCCAACATATTTTTACATAAAACTCTACTGACCTAATAAAATAATACCTTCTTCTTTCCTAACTCACACAACAGTATATCTGTTTCTCGTCTGCATTGTTTCCGTTACACTTATAATTCACTGTATTATTTCCATTACAGTTATAATGTAACCGAAACATCTGACTATCCTTGCTGTCACTCAGACAACCCAGATTAATAACGAGAAGGGGTCTTGTATGGAAGGAAGTAAAGCCGAGCTGGTTCAGTGTCTGGGGGCAGTCACGGTGCTGCAGACACTCACTTTAAAACCCTAAGGAAGGACTGGGAGAGAGATGGCTCAGTGGTTAAGAGCACCGACTGCTCTTCCAGAGGTCCTGAGTTCAATTCCCAGCAACCACATGGTGGTTCACAACCATCTGTAATGGGATCTGATGCACTTTCTGGTGGGTCTGAAACAGCTACAGTGTGTTCACATACATAAAATAAATAAATAAATCTTTAAAACACTAAGGAACAAATTTGTGTGGAACCTGAAGATGAACTCACGCAGCTGTTATAGAACCAGAAATGAAATCCTTTCTTCCTTGTTTCCTTCCTTGGGCGGGCTCATGGTAGCGGGAGGAAGGGGACGTATCAATCGGCATGAGCTGATGAGGACGGTGATTGCTTGGAGTCCTGTTTTTTCATTCTACGTGCAGACACACTTCTGGTACCTGAGCAACAATCTACATAGTTATGGAGTAGACATGGTTAAGACAAAGAGGCTCACACTGAACCCCAGCTTGGCTACCGATAGCTCTGTATCCAGGGAAAAGTCTTCATTCACTGCAGGTTCGTCTCCTCACACAAAAACCAAAAGCATGATAGTGTAAATCCGACCGAGTCCTTCTGAGAGCTGAAGAAGATATGTGTGTGTGGTCTTTGCATGTTAAACGTCTGTACACATATTTTACTATCATACGGCTTTAATTCCATGTCCTGTGGGACCCATGGAATAAAGTCACAGATTCACAAATCAGTCTTCATAGTCTGAAAAATAGGTCTGTTCTCACATACATAAAGGGTTTTCTTTTTTTTTTTTTTTTTTTTTTTTTTTTTAAAGATTAGAATGAATAGTATAAAGTAGAAAGAACATGAAATTATTTTGAACATGGTAGTTTTCTTTTTAATGATATATTCAAATCACCTTTGATTTTACAATATTGTATTATTTGATTATATTGTTTCCTTCAAAAAAAAAAAAATGATATTATTGCTTGAGATATTTATATTTTATCTTTCTTAAGTGTCCTTGCTGGTTAGCTACATGAACACGACAATTTTCATTACTATTACTTTATCAGTAAAGACTAACTTTTATCTGCTGTCCATGGTTTGCTATGAAATTCTGAATGCTTCAGGTAACGCCCACCTTTAAGAAGGTTGGTAGTTCCTGTGGTCATCAGAAAGACTTTCTAATTCTTAATGGAACCTTTCAAATGTGTGTCACCAACTAATCCCCATGACCTATGTACCTGTCTCTAACAATTCCCATAGGATTGAACACTGAGTCTCGGATGACTGGCGCCTGAGCCGGATTGCTCTGGCTTGCAAAGCTGGGGGTGAGGACTACTTCTCCATGAACTGTAAGACAAAGAGTTGATAGTTTTTGGCCAATATGAAAGCCTCTGGGAACTGACCTACCAAATACCACTCCTCTCCCACCCCCGTCCATCAAAAGTGGCTAGACAGGAAGGGAAAGTTCAGATACAAAGTCAAACAGATTCAGCTTGTGGAGCTGAAAGTGTCAAAGGTCAAAGCACCAGCTATGGATCACAGTCTGGAGTCCTGACGCTGAGTACATAATTGGATCAGCTGCCTAGCTATCAAGCGTCGGAATGCTCTACTTGGTGGACAGTTGGTGTGTTAGAGTCCAGTGACGCCATTTTCTTCATGCAGAATTGCTATGTTCATTACTTTTGGTTCTCACTCCATGTGCCAAAAGTAAAGTTTGACTCAAACTTTAGATTCCATGTTAAATTTTCAAGAGTGCCTTGCGCACGTTAGGTGTGCAGTGGTACCTGCTAACTAATCATCAGCACTGTTCGGCATCAGAACAGAAGGTAAATACGACATCCCAGGAGATGTTGAGCAATCTCTCATTAACGAGTGTGTGCTGCAAATTAGAAAAAAAGTTTAATAAAACATCTGTTAGTAAGCCAGAAAATAATGAACTTGAAGACGTCCAGAATTGCTTCCAAATCTGAAACTGCAAGGTCTATATTCCAAAGGTTAAAGTGTATAGCATTTATGACATGGAAGCTGTATTTTTAGAGAGAGTCAATTTAGTTAAAGATTCTTGAAGATGAAATTCAGGCAATACTCTGCCGGATGGAGAGCATTTTCTTAATTTTCTATGGATTTTAAAAATTATATAATTGCAAATGTTCATTAGGATATAATTAAATAGCTCTGTTTCCCTAGTTACTAATATGTGCCAGGGTGGTACAATTATACAAGTAATTATGAAAGAAAAATATATAACTTAGCAAGCTTATGAAAATTATTCTAGATACAGAGAGGCTCCACTTTGGGGAAAAGACATTAAAATACAGCAGAGAAAAAACAAAAAGAATAACATAATCGGATGGGAATATTATATAATGACTCATAGTACATAGAAACATCAGCTCTCCTTTATATGGATGTAATAGAAGAAGAATACAATAACATCCACCAGCAACCACAGAGGTCCAAGTCTGAAGATGTTTTATGCATTTTGCTTATTTATTATAACTCTGATTTGGGCTAGTTTGCGGCTCTGCCTCAAGTTTACGTACAGAGATTAATGCACTTTATACATTATATTTTATTTTATGACATACTTAACAATAAGTGGGGCATAATTAAGGCTGTGTGAGATCGAGGGAAAATGCCCAGAAACTAAATACCTTTAAAAAAAAAAAAAGTGTTCTCTGCATTTAATAGCATCTGAACTATTTAAACAGCTTAAATTAAATTAAAGTTAATAGAGTTTAATTAAAGTTATAGTCAAAGGAGAAATATTCTCTCATAAAAAAGGAGTGTTGTGCTGGGTCAAGAGCATGTTTTCTTATTTGCTTTTGGTTATTCAGTATTACATGCAGCCGACAACTAGTACTGTATGAGAAAGAATCTTCCATCGCCGCAGGTAAGATTTCCCTGTTCATAAAAATCCTCAAAGATAGTCTGACCTGTCCAATCAAAATCGTATTTTTTCTTTATATCAAAATGCGGCAAACCAAAATTTTCATACCAGCAATCAATGATTGGTACAAACTCATATGGACAAAAGCCCGGAGTATGAGGACAGAGACGCAGCTTCCTGAGGCAGGGGAGGACTCGCTCAGACTTGGTTTATTTTTCCTGCATGTCCTGATGTGGCTGACTCAGTTCCTCCATGGACTGGAGCCATTTTCTACCTGAGAGGCAGGCAGAGGAAAGTGTAGGGAGAAAGAGATGCTCTGAGCCAGCAAGATGAACCTGGCTGAAAAGTGAGCAACCTGGATCTCTGGTTGGCTCAGGCTCAGATCCTCTCCCCTCTCCTCCCCCCCTCCCCTCCCTCCCCTCCCTCCCCTCCCTCCCCCTCCCCTCCCCCTCCTCCAGCCTCCCCTCCCCTCCTCATCTCTCCCCTCCCTCCCCTCCTCCAGTCCCCCCTCCCCTCCCCTCCCTCTCTCCCTTCCTTTCTCTCCTTATTTGGCATATGAGCCAAATAATCCACTTCATTTCCTTAATAAGTCAAATTCTAGGAGTCGGAGAGATGACTCAGTTGTTATGAGCACCGGTTGCTCTCGCAGAGGACCTGGGTTCAGTTCTCAGCACCCGCATGACAGCTTAAAACCACCTATAACTACAGTCAGAGTGTGTCTGACACCTCTCTGATGTCCTCTAGTTGCTTCACATGCATAATGCAAAGACATATACTTAATGTCTCTCCCTCTCTCTCTCTCTCTCTCTCTCAGAGAAATAGATATAAACAAACAAACAAATAAAGTATAATGCTCTTTAAAGAAAAACAAAATTCCAAACCTCCAGAGCCACAATATGGATCTAATTTCTTTTTCTTTTCTTTTCTATTTTTTTTATGTATAGAATAGAGTTTGTTCAGGGCATGGGGAGGGGAGTTGAGAGAAAGGCAGAGAGAGAGAGAGAGAGAGAGAGAGAGAGAGAGAGAGAGAGAGAGAGAGAGAGAGAAGAGGCTAGCCATGAGCACATGGAGAGAGAGGGGGTAGAGGGTAAGAGAGCAGGAGAAAGAGCATGGAACTAATTTCTAATATAACTTCATTGAATGTTCATCTTTATTATTATAGGTAGGATGCAAAACAAAATGTTAAATAATAAATTCATGTTATCACAGAATGATTTACAATAGATTTAAGCAGAAGAAAGAACAGAAAGGTATCTGGTTACATAATCCCTCCTCTTGAAAACAAATTTTAAACAAATCACTTGTCTAAGAGGGTCTGTATGACAAGTACGTTCAGTGACAACTTGTGTCGAGTTCCTGGTGCACGCGGACAGTCAAGGGAACAAGAGAGCAAGGCCAATGACTACGGAGTTAAAAGCAGAAGACGAGAAAGGCTTCTTAAATAATAAAAAAAAATAAAATAAATGCCAATTAGTCACCCACCCACACATAGCCAGGTTGAGAGAGCATAAAGTAACACCGAGGGCTATCAAAGCACAAAGTGAACTCACTGTCTTGCTCTCTTGGATGAATTGAAACCGCAGTGCTGCTAAATGAGGGTCGGCAGAAAGTCCATCCAGTGCAATACTGCTAAAAGAATTCTATGGTGCGATCGCAGGACTCAATGAGGTCTGATTCAGCGCTGCCAAATGAACGTCCTGAGGGGCGATCAAGGGACGACAGAAGTCCGATGCGGTGCCGCTAAGCAGGACGGGAGGAAGTTCCATCCTCAATTCAGGGAGGGTGCACTGGCCACCTCGGCTTCTGCTGTGGCCTCGTTTGCAGAAGTATCTCACGTTTTTTTTTTCCTTTGTAATCATTATTGCAGCAAATGTTGCTTAGAAGGTGGTACGACGCAATGTCTAGAAAATGAATGAAAGAAGTGATTAATTAGTGGAAGAATATACATTTCAAATGTCCTCAGCCATGCTTGACAAAAACCCTAACTAAAGCCAATGCTTTCTTTGTGTTACCTGCTACTTGAAGTCAGCAGAACAAGTCCTTTGTTTGTTTTGCTTTTTTTTTTTTTAACAAGAAAATGATCAACTTCTTTTTACTAACTTGCTTAAATGCCTACTATTATAACTAAATTTTGAAACAGAACTTAAAAAAATCTTTTCAATTTCCTTAAAATAACATATTCATTTTCAAATGTGTCTATGATGACTGTTTTTTCCATATTTTTTTGATTTATTTATTTCATTTATGAGTACACTGCTGCTGAGTGGATCTCTTTCCCTTTTTGTTTTTTGAAATTCTCCTATGACTCAGGCTGGCCATTTACTATGTGACCTCTGGAAGAGCAGTCAGTGCTCTTGACCACTCTCCAGCCCTCTCTCCAGCCCCCAATAACTGTGTTCTTGAAATGATTATTCAGTTGCTAGACTCTTCTATAAAACACTGCGGCTGAGGTATCTTATTATATGTTTCAAATCGGCAGCAAGGTTGAGTATTTAAAAAGGAAATACAATGCTTGAGATGCTTCTGACTGACTCGGTAAATTTGGCAAACTACTTAGCTTGTCTGATCCTTCCTTTTATTTCACCTCTAAAAGAGATTCTAAGTTCTCTTGAGGGCTGTTGTAAGAATCACATGAGATGCCTGTATGCTATAAGATTACAGCATCAACACAATATGTTTCTGCAATCATTACATAAACTGAAACTTGCAGGTTAGACCAGTTAGAGATTAGATGATATCTAGGGAGAGCCATGTATTAAAAAAATATGAAACTCTGTGTCAAGAAAGAAATATTCGTGTTTCACTAGTTCTGTTTCATGACGCAGACTGGAGCTCTTCATTCAACTGTTTCACTATCTACAAAGACAAGATGACTTTAATAAGATACACATGAGAGCACTCAGTGAAATGATTGGCCTACATAAGTATCTCTTATAATTTTTATTAGTTGTTGGGCTTACAATACGCATGACAGAAACCATATAAACACACCCGCACTTGTTCAAAATCCAGATGAATATTTCAAGCACTGAGACATGTAACTGCAGCATTAGACATCCAAAACTTTCTGTAAATTTATGATTTTGTTTCGTTAAATATATTTTGGTTATGCTTTCCTCTTCTCAATCCCTTCTACTTCTCTATCCCTCAGATTCATGTTCTTTTGTCCTCTCTCTCTCTCTCTCTCTCTTTCTCTCTCTCTCTCTTTCTCCCCTCTCTGTCATTCCCTTCCGCTCTCTCTCTCCTCTCTCCCTCTCTCTCTATCTCTGTCTCTCTCTCCCTTCTCTCTCCCTCCCTCTCTGTCTCCTCTCTTTCTCCTCCCTCCCTCTCTGTCTCTCTCTCTGTCTCTCCCTCTTTCCCTCTCTCTCCTCTCTCTCTCCCTCCCTCTCTGTCTGTGTGTGTGTGTGTTTCTGAAACAAAAACAAAAAGACTCACAAAAAGAAAATGGAAGCCAAAGTACAGGAAGCTTTGGCAACCCACACACAGCCGTGTAAGACAGTGGATTCTCCCAGCTTCCAGTGTGGGTCTCTTGATTCAAGGAGCACTGAACACCAGCCCATCCAGGATTCTCTTAGCAGGAATATTATTAAGAGGTGACATTCACTCTGTGGTATATACTGGTTAGCCTTTGTCTTATATGACTTCATTTAAGTTTCACAGCAACTTCACAGTAAAGTCAGTACAGGAGTTGTCACTTCGAAAGTTAAAGAATAAGCATCCACCAGATCATCAGCTGTCAAGCAGTGATGCCAAGCTTAAACCCAATCAATTCATATTTTATGATTAAGTTAAACCACGGGTAAGAACGTTATATAGGATCAGAATGTCTTTAAATAACTGATAATCTAATAAATAACCCCAAGCCTTTCTATATCCAGGATGAGGAGAGATGCAAGACCACACCCAGTTGGTACCTTCATCCATGAGCTACTATGGCAGGTACATCCTGTGTTCTATCTTCTCATCAACCACGGAGGCTATGCATTATGGCCACCTTTGAAATAAATAGGCTTGAAGGAAAGCAAAGCTGATGGCAGAGCTCAGACTTGAACCTCTTTCCCCTTTCCTTTACTTTTAGCACATCAAGGTTTTAAGCTGAAGGAAACTTAGACTTCTCCACCAGCCTCCATTCTTGCTTACAAGCAGAATTCAGGTTGTAAGAGCCTATGATCTCTCTATGCCACCGAAAAGGATTAAGATGATCTCTGTTCCTGGGGAGCTCAGACCATTCTTGAAAACAACTCATTAGAAAGCAATTCAAGTGGACAGGTGTTGGATGGATGCTTTGCCACCTGCAAGAGAGGCCTTTTCCTCCCTGTGGGTTAAAGGGACGCTGAAGACAAAGAGGCAAGTGGTCCAGGGCTTTCCACATCTAAGCAGGAAACAGTCATCTGGATGTTAGAAAAAGGCCACAGTGTTTGGAGGGAAGGGACCTTACGTGGGCAGAGAGGAAGTGGAGAGGGGAAATGTTAGAAATGACAAGGTTTAACTAAGAATGGAGGTAGAAACACAGGATGGAGGAAAGGGTAAAGGAAGGTTATCTAAAACTAAGGAGTATGAAGAAGCCATATGGAAGTTCTGTTTATGAGCTAAATAAAAATATAATACAAAGCAGAGTTTGATCAGCGGTTCACTGCATAGTAGAAAGTGCCAAATCCAGACGGCATGGACTATTAAGTGAGTATCTTACTGTGAGTTGTTGCCCAGGAAGTCACCAGAAACCTTTCAAATAATACAAGTTATTGTTTAACCACTGTTCTTGGTTGCCTCCTGGAACTAGATGGTAAAACCCTCTTGCTAGAGATATCTCACCGTTGAGGCACAGGAAGTTTTTTCCTGGCTGCTGAGCTTGGATAGTGTTGAAAGTTGCTAGGCAACCAGATGAGGGAGAAAAGTCATCAGTGGGCCTCATCCAGTTGCAAACCCTGCTAGCTCCAATGCCAATCCACCAGACAAGATGTGTATACTGTGCAATAGTGCCATGACTGTAATATGGCATCTTAGCTTTGTTCCTAATGTCATGATAAAATACAACAGCTTAAGGAGGAAGAAAATTGTCTTTGGTTCACAATTCTAGGTGACAGTCCATCACTGAGGGGAAGGTAAGGAGGCAAGAACTTGAAGCAGCTTTTTATAGGACATCAACAGTCAAAACAGAGAGCAATGAATTAATACACACACACCACTGCTCAGCTAGCTCTTTCCAGGTCTTTCATTCCAGGACCCAGACCATAAAATGGCGCCGCCCATATTCAGGACAGGTGTTCTCATCCACTTAACGTAATCTAGACTGATTCTCATTGGGACTGGCTTCTGAGGTCATTCTATGTTATGACAAGCTGATGATGATTAAACCCAACCATCCTGTGGGAGTAACCAACTGTGTTCTGATTGGATCTGATGTTCCTCAGGGGGTAGTTCATGGCTGGTTCTGTAGACCTGATCGAAAGTCACCAGCTAGAGAGATCATAGGATCTAGGTTTTGCTCAATAGATATGTTGCCAAATCACCTGTATTAGAGTTCTCTAGAGTCACAGAACTTATGGAATACCTATATTAAGGGAATTTGTTGTGGTGGCTTACAGTCTGTAATTCAACTTCCCAACAATGGGCAGCTGTGAATGGGAAGTCCAAGAATCTAGTAGTTGCTTGGTCCCGCAAGGCTAGTTGTTTCAATTGGTCTTCTGTAGAAGTAGATACCAACAGATGTGCTGGCAAGTAAATGCAAACAGGCAAAGAAGAGTGAATCTCCAGCAGGTGTGGCCCAGATTAGAGATATGTACTACGACTCCTGGATCTGGGAATTGTTTTGTCCCAGGCTGACTTTGAACTTAGAGATCTCCTTACCTTAGTGTCCTGGGATTAAAGGCCTGTACTACCTTGCCTGGACCTAAGCTTTTCATAGCCAAGATCTCCATGCCAAGATCCAGGTCAGAAACTTATGTCTTCCAGCCTCAAGATCTGGATCACAGGTGAGCCCTCCAATTCTGGATTGTAGTTCATTCCAGATATAGTCAAGTGGACAACCAGGAATAGCCATTACACTGCCTACTAAAAATGCATGCATATACCCATAGAAGAGTGCCCCCCTCAACCTTGGTCAAAGAAGCTTTCTTTTGCAGCAAATGCCAGTTAATGGAGACTCATGGTTGGTCAATGTGCCAAGGATAAGGGAGTATTATTGTGTTCTTCAGTGTCCATATTACCCTTTTCAAGGCTTCAAAAGCATCACAGAAGATTAAGCAAAAAGAATATAAGAGCTGGACCATGGAGAAGAAGACCTAAAAAAATATTTTCTGGGTGTTGCACTTATGACTCAAAGCAGCTGACCCATACAAGAATGGACCTGTCAACATTCAGTCACATGAAGTGGAAGAGATCATGAGGTTGACAGCCCGTCTCAGGGGAGCTATTGGCAGGGTGGAAGAGGCATTGTCCTTAGTTGTGCAATGTGGTCATTGCGGAGTCCCCGTGCTTCGGGGGACAGCTCCACACCCATGTTCATGAAGATAAATGGAACTGTGGCTTACAAACAAAGAGATTCAATCCTGGGAGGAGAACGTGTTGGGAAGGGGTGGGAGTTGGTGGTAGCAGGAAAGGAGTAAGAGGGGGTGTGGGTCTGACTGGAATGTAGTTTGTATGTGTATGCAATTGTGAGATAATAAATTAACAACAATGGAAAGAGTTATCTGGAGGAATTCTTTTTAAGATTCAAATTCCTAGACTGAGGGAGAAAGTGAGCAGCCTACTTTGGTTTGTTTGGTTTCAGCCAACGAACGGCTCTGATTCTGGAGCACGTGCTAAAATCAGTGACCCCAAGAGATAGGGAATCCATGAGTGTGTTTCAAAGAGGAGTAAGAAGTGAAACTGAGTGTATACCATAGGATCACCCAAGGAGCATTCTGGAAAGGAGATAGAACTGTGTCCACTTGGGGAATGCTGAAAAGAAGAGCAGTCAAGATTGTAAGGGCAGCGTGTAAACGGATGTCCATCCGTGGGCTGAGGGTTTGGAGGTGAGGAGCTCCTGGAGGAGGTGAAAGTGTGTGTTTTGGAGCCTCTTCATAAAGGAAACCAGAAGGACAGGTGAGTAGGGGACAAATGTTGCCTATGTGACACCTGGAAGTGGTGGCTCTGGCTGTGGATACCACCAGCCACACACAGCTAAAATCTCAAAAGTGCTATTTTAGCAGGGCACTGTGACAAAGCTAAAAGTTCTTTAGGCAACACGTGGCCCTAAGATACCTTTGTTGTTCCTTCCTGACAATGCATGTGTGAAAAGGAAGGCCAAGCCTTACAGTCCTCGTGGGGTTCCTGAAAGAACCCTTGTAAAGGGTTAGAACTCATTAGAAAGTGTTTTTACTGATTGATGTTTGATCTCACCCCAAATGGGAGGACATCAATTTGACTCACAAAGGGGGAAAAAACAGCTGTCATAGAATGCTGGCTCAGCAGTATTCTCTTTGTCCACACCTCTTGATTTTTGCGATGAAAACCTAATGTTGGGTATTAAAAACATAGTCTCTACGAATCTTAAAAACATAATCTCTACAAATCTTAAAATGCTAACCCAAAACTTAAAAAAATAATAATCTTTGTTTCCACTGAGAGGAACTTAACCTGTATGCATTTTAAGATTTGGTTCAGTGGTTAAGAGCACTGTCTATTCTTCCAGAAGTCCTGAGTTCAATTCCCAGCACCCACATGGCAGCTTACAACTGTCTGTAACTCCTGTATCTGACTTCCTCACATGTGGCCAAAACCAAAATGTACATAAAATAAAAATAAATTATAAAAAAAGGAGCCTTCACCTCCGACTGCTGATCTTGTTGCACAAAGGTAGAAAAAGAAATTTAAAAGGCAACAGCAAAATTTTTAAAAATTTCAGTTAAACTCATTATATGTAAAATAACGATGAGAAATTTTCATTATTTGTCGCAACTGAAGGACTCAGGTCTTGGCTGCTCTCTCCATTAGACCCTGGAAACAGCAGCAGGGCGTGGAATTTCATATGACACTTAAGGTACAAGTAAAATGAAAATACAAGACTCTAGGGCAAAGCAACCAGGAGGGCAGCTATGCACATGTCTTAACTAATTCCCACTGTAGCTCAGCACGCTAGGGACCTGATGAGCTTAAGAGAAAGGAGAAGCAAAAAGAAGAGCATTCTAATTCAGCTAAAAATTTCCACCTCGCTAGTGAGCAGAATGTCCGTCGACCTGCTTTCTGAACAGACGGACCTTACGCTTCTAAAAGTACATTGCATACGTGACTGTTTTGTACTTTCGTTAACGTTTTCGACTTAAGAATGTCATATCTTCTAATTTTAAAAGGAGAGACAATTTAGCTGGACTCCTGTCAGCAAGTCATGCCTTACGATAACTGAAAAATTCTATAAGAGAAACCATCCTGCTCTGGTTCATGGTGAAAACGTTTTGAGTGATTCTGAAAGCAAGCGATCGATGGGAAACATAAACTTTTATGAGATGAATTCGTCAATTCAGAGTAAAGAGTAAACAGGTTTTTTTGAGGTTTTTTTTCTATTCTAAAACTAATTGGATGATTGGAAATGCTAAAAAACAATTGAAATAAATATTTTCGAATTTATCTGAAGCATTTAAATGTTTAATTTAAATCGGGTACTCTAGTGTAGCTGTTCAGTTTAAGTTTGGGGGGAGGAATGGGGTGTGTGGTATATAACAGACACTGCTCGGGCTGCTGAGCTGTTGACGTGTGGGAGGAGAAAGGATTAGAGGGTGAGGGAGAGTTTTGCACGGTTCTGGGATTTAATGTCAGATACACTGGAAGGTATGCTTTCCAAGTGTTACAAACACCCAGAAACCTGTAGGGAAAGATTTCATTGGAACCTAATCTAAACAAATCATTAAAGGGAGACTAGTTGTGTGAAGAGTTGAGGGTCTCGGAGCAAAGAAAGCACTCTTGGCAGGAAACAGCACGTAGTAATGTCGAGAGCTCTGAATGAGTGAGTTGTTTGGGAGACCATGGGTACATCTACAGAGCAAAACCAATGGGAATTTTAGGAACACAGGCACTCGGAGTGGGGCTGGGAAAACATAATCTAGACACATTATCGTAGAGGAAATGGTAACAAATATTCCAGCAAGAACGACAAGGGTCATTGACATTTACATAGGATCGTAGTGTGTAATCATTAGATCTTAAAAAGAGCTTTCATTAGAATGAGAAGAATGGATTAGAGTAGGAAAGGGGGATGACTCAATTTGGGAAGCACAAGCGTAGGCAGAAATGTGGAAGACATGGGGTAGACCATAGATGGACCTAGAGGTTCACCAAGCATCTCAGAGAAAGTGAGGTAAAGATAAGAATGTGGTATCTAGCTAGATTGCTAGATAGATTAACTTGAGCAGAGAGACAGAGCCTGCTGGGTATGTCTCTAGGAATAGCTTCACTGTCAGCTAAGACACAAAAAACATGTATATACATCCTAGGCTTTCATTTATCAGGGACTCTGGGAAGTGGGTGTGGTGTCTACTCCACATCAGTCTTGTGGAAAAGTGCGTTTCATGGTTACAGAAAATTGCTCAGTGGGGGAAAGGCAGCTAAGAAAATACACCGAAGAGTCACAGATTGCTAGGCAAATATAAAGTTTCTCATCTTTGTTTGTGTATGTAAACGTCTGCAAAAGAATTCAGGCAGACTCTATTAGTGAAGAAGAACCGGGAAGTGAGAGATGGGTACAGCTCAGAACTCCTGGCTTTGGGTGATGTAACACAGTACAGGAAATGAAATTCTCTGAGAAATTTAATTCGTAAGAAGATAAATCATCATCTGATAGAGTCCTTATTTGGCCTACCACATCCCATAGGCCATGACTTGGAATATGCAATTTGGTAGGAATATAAAGTCAAATCCATCAATGCCGGATACTGGAGTCCAGGAAATTATTTAAGGCCAATTCTGAATCCTAGTCGGTGATCAGAGGAAACGTCAAGAACAGCCAGTAAGCTACTTGGGAAAGATTTACCGAAGTAACTCTTATGGGGTTTCAGATTTAGTGGAGTTAGAGAAAACCTTTCCTGTCAGAAAGAACAGGATGTCTGAAGATCAAAAAAATAAAATATTAGATAGCAAAAGGAGTGGCACGTTGTGAGAGAGAAAAGAATACAAGAAGGGAAAACAGAGAGACAGGGAAGAGCTGAAGACAGATAGATGAATGACAGAAACAAGAAATGACAGGAACACTATACAGACAGCTTATGCCTAAGACAGAAGCTCATGTCTAAGACAATGAACTCATGCCTAAGACAGAGAACTCATGCCTAAGACAGACAGCTCATGTCTAAGACAATGAACTCATGCCTAAGACAGACAGCTCATGTCTAAGACAGACAGCTCATACCAAGGACAGACAGCTCATCCCTCAGATGGTCAGCTCATGCCTAGGACAGACAGCTCATGCCTAGGACAGACAGCTCATGTCTCAGACAGTCAGCTCATGCCTCAGACAGACAGCTCATGCCTAGGACAGATAGCTCATGCCTAGGACAGACAGCTCATGCCTAGGACAGACAGCTCATGCCTCAGGCAGACAGCTCATGCCTCAGTCAGACAGCTCATACCTCAGACAGACCCCCATGCCTAGGACAGACAGCTTATGCCTAGGACAGAGAGCTCATGCCTGAGACAGACAGCTCATGCCTAAGACAGACAGCTCATGCCTAAGAATCCCCAATCTTCTTAGACACCATGGTAGACAGCATACTTCTCTCTGTGTCTCCCATATACAATTATAGATTTTCACATCCAGACATGGATTATCTCTGGATTTGCTATGAGTTTGAATGTAGACAGCTAGTGTAAGGCCTTATGGTTATTAAATCAATCACTTAGGAACGTTCTGGCTCTCTGAGGGAAGAAGAACTGTATTCTCATTTTTGAGGGGAAAACTGGGAGTTGGGCAATGCTAAACCAGTTAGCAGAGAGCCAGAATGTAAATGTAAAACTGAGGGAAGAGTAAATGCTTGTGCTCTTGGGGTCTGAGTTCTGTAAGAGTTCCAAACAGGTGATCACAATAGGTCTTTCTACTAGCAGTAAAGAAGAGTGTTTTCCTCCCTTCCAGCCAACCATGGGTTTCTGACGATCTTCACGGTGAGAATCGGTTCGACATATCCCTGAAATACTCATGCCAGAGCCCAAGTGACTAGGGAGATAAGATATCAATCCTTTCACCAAAACACCGTCATCAAAACTACAGTGCCTTTACCTTCTCACAAGCAAAATCCCATCCTTGGGAAGAATAGGCATTAAATGAAAATAAAAGAGACTGTAAGAATTTTCTCAGCACAGCCTCACTACGGTTTAACTTTTCTTCCTCATGTATGAGGGGGAAATATGAGTGTGGCTCTAAGAAAGAGGCACGCTCTTCAAATTAGATAGTCTACGTCAAACTCACTAAAGGATAACATTTTCTAAAGATCTTTAAAGGGCAATCTAAATGAATTTCTACCTAAAAAAAATATAGGTTAGAGGGTGTTGTGCTAGATACAATTCTTTATCCAAATACTTTTAACCTATCATGTGGATGATACCAATAAAATACGAAATATATGATACTCAGAGAAGCTCAAAGGAGCAGTAGACAGAAGAATAAACCTGTAATTCCCACCTTGAAACCTGAAGAAGAATATCCCAAAGCCCACATTCTTTGCTGGAGTGGAAGAATTCTTGCAGGGTCTATGAAAACAGGATCTGACAAATAAGATGCCCCGGGGTCTGAGGGCAGTAGTTTCATGGATAACATTTAAATTGTTGCCATGTGCGTTCCTTTACTTGAGATCCGTCATCATGATTGGTGTATTATAATTTCCCTTGACTAAATTGCTCTCTCTCTTTTGGATTTTCCCCAAGGAACACAATTTACCAGCAAAGAGCTTGCCCTGCTGGCTTTTATTTTTTTTCAATATTCATTATAACATGCAGAACAAAATACAATACACATTTGGAGATTCTTGGTTTTGACTATTAGCAGGCATCTGATCCAATGAAAAGCTCATTTATCATCTATTTCCCTACATGTCAATTCATTTTTACATTAATTTCCAAGTTCTAGTTTGGGGACAATAAGGTTCTCAATACCAATGAAAAGAGCATTTGGAGTGCAACCAAAAATAAAACTGTTACGTAGTTATGTATTAAGCTATTGGGAGATCTCTTTTTAAGAAGTGAAAATAAAACTTTAAAGCCAGGTACATTTAAGACGTATTTGACATACAGCATGGGAAAAGAGGATGGTAACATTTAAATCCTTGCTCAAGAGCCTATTTTTCTTCTCACCTCCATGAAAACATTGAAGAACTGGTGGTGTGGTTTGTAACAGCCAACACGTAATCCTACTTTATTTTGCACCAGTACATTTCTGGGTTTCATCACCGTTTTCTCTACTGGATTATCCATGGCTTGAACAAAGTGTGTTGGCATGCTTTAGAATCTTTGTAAATGAAAGACTCATGATAAAGGAACAACTGGAAGCTGTAAGATACCCACTTCTGTTAGGAGCATCTATATATGCTTTGATTCAGAGTCGGTCTTCTGGGTTGTAGTACTCGGACCAAATGCAAATACACGCCATGGAAAAATTTAACCTTTCAAATTATAGGCACAGTAGATGAAGGAGAATCCCAGGTCAATGATGTAGATCAGATCTTTAATAAGATCATAGAAGAAAACTTTCCCAAACTAAAGAAAGACAAACCTATACAGATGCAAGGCACATAAAGAAAATCCAGACAGCACATCATAAAACATTAAGCACTCATAACAAAGAAAGTACATAGAAAGGTGCAAGAGGAAAAAAAAAAGTAAGTCACATTGTAAAGGAAAATCCGTGAGAAGAGCGGCTGATTTCTCAAGAGAAGCTTTGAAAACCAGAATAGCCTGGAACGAGGCATTCTAAGTCCCAAAAGACTATGACAGCCAGCCTAGATTAATAAATCCAGCAAAACTGTTCACCTTAATTGAAAGAAAATGAACAACTTCAATACTATAAACAGCCTTTAAAAAGTGAAATCCAACAAACCTGAAGAAAATACAAAAATCAATATTTGGGGCCAAAGAAACCATGGGCAGCAAAACAAAGCCACTGAGGACATAGACAACATAAGGAAAAGATAACAAAACCATAACTGCACAATTGATGTACATACTTCGATAATAACTTTAAATATCAGGGGACTTACTTCTCCAATCAGAAGACACGGGCTGACTGAATGCATCAATAAACAAAATCCATCTATCTGTTATCTACAAGAAACACATCTAAACTTTAAAGACAGAGATCACTTTAAAGTAAAAGGATGGATAAAAATACTCCAATATTCATCTAATGGGAAGAGGTCAAGTTGGTGCCTATCTAGAGCCTTTGCCTCCTACAAACGATTATGCACAGTACTGGAGGGTACGCTGAAGGCTACCAGATGAGACAGGAACAATAGCTCAGCTACAAACTGACATCTAAAACAGTGACCTGCCTGCGCAACAGGCTGGTGCAATAGTGGTACAGACATTGTTGGAGTAACCAACCATGCTCTGTGGGGATTCATGTCTCACTTCAGGAGGTAGAACCTATACTTGGCATTGCGCAGGTAACACAGAACCCAAGATTAGACAGGCCATGGGACTAGGGGAAAACTGAACAACTGTTCTGCTAAAGAAACATAAAAATAAAACGTCTCCCAGTAATATTGTGCTATGTCTATAGATTAGTGTCTCACTCAGTCATCAGAGAAAGTTCCTCTTGCAGTAGAGAAGCATTCACAGAGAAACTCAGAATGTGTAGAGAGTGAGGACTTTGGAACAGTCAATCCTAAATGAGATGTCTTCATTAAACCTCAACCTTCAGGGCTCAAGGAGTTATATGGAAGAGGCAGGAACAATTATAAAGGCCAGAGGTGATAGAGGACACCAGGGAGTAGTGTCTTCCAGACACAACAGGACTAACGCTCATATCAGCTTACAGAGACTGTGGCAAGATGCACAGGGCCTGCACAGGTCCAAGCCAGATGGAGTCCCGGTACTGAGATGGGGAAGTGATCTGAACAACTAAGAAACAAAGAAACAAAGAAACATCAGAATGAAAGGCAACATTTATCAAAGGGACCTAACAGAGATCTATATGATATTGCACTAAAATAGCCAAAAGCACACACTATTCAGCAGCACATTGAAGCTCTTCTAAAAATATAGCACATCCTCGGACACAAAACAAATCTTTACAAATTCAAAAGGATTGAAATAGCTCCTTGCATGCTATCTGACTACAACACAATAAAACTTAAAAGCAACAGCAAACGATTTTCTAGTAAATTCCCAAATCAATGAAGATTGAACAAGTCACTACGGAATGATGAATGGGTCAAGAAAGAAGTCAAGAAATAAAAACAAAAAAAAATGTATTAGAGTTAAATGAAAATGAAGACACAACAAATGTGTCCCAGCAAAAACTCTGGGACACATTAAACACAGCACTATGAAAGAAATTTTTAGCTCTAAGTGGCTACATTTAAAAAATGAAAAGGCAGGTGGTGGTGGCACATACCTGTAATCTCAGCACTTGAGAGGCACAGGCAGGTGAATGTCTAAGTTCAAGTTCATTAATGACTTAATGATGTAACTCAAAAACAAGAACAAATCCAAACAAAATCAACAGCAAAAAATAATAAAAAACAACACAAAAATCAAAACAGAAAGAAAAAATAGGAAGAATCAATGAATAAAACAGTTGGTTCTTTGAAAAGATAAATAAACTGATAGCCCCTTGGCCCAACTTACCAAATGAAATAAAGAGAGGACACAAATTAACAGAATCAGAAATGAGTAGAGAGAAACATTACAACAGACACCAAAGAAATTCAGAGTATTATAAAGGAATAATAATAATAATAATAAAAAAACCAACAAAGAAACAAACAAACAAACCTGAGTTTATAAGCTGGAAAGCCAAAAGGAAAAGGATAAATTTCTAGACTGAGCCGAACAAGTTAATTTAAATGAAGAAGTCAATAACCTAGACAGAGCCATAACAAATGAGGAGCTTGAAATAGTAATAAAGAACCTTCTACCTAAAAAGAAACGTAAGGTCCTGGTGATTCATAGCAGAATTCTGCTAGACATTTAAAGATCCATAGCCAAGCTGTAACTAAAACCACCACCTCTACAACCACCACCACCACCACCAAAACCCAAAACAAACAAAGAAAACAAACCAGAGACAGAGCACACTCAGACTCCTTCTACAAAGCTAAACCGTAACGCCAAAACTGAGTAAAGACACAGCAATAATAAGAAAAAGAAAACTCCAGGCCAACATTCTTGATAAACACAGAATCAAAAATGTTTAATAAAATACTTGCAAACAGAATGCAAACATACATCAAAAAGATTACGCACCGTGATCAAGTTGGCTTCATTCCTGAAATGAAGGAATGGTCCAACACGAAAGAATCAATAAATATAATAAGTCATGTAAGTGGACTTAAAGACAAAAATTGTGGATCTGCGCACAGTTCGGGAACTAGGCTACGTTCCTTCCTCATCGCCATCGGGGTGCCGGGCTTTCCAGACACAGACACCAGCTCAGGAGAGGCAGAACACAGCCTAAGATGGGGGGTCCCAGGCTGGGTGAGAAGCTACTCCTGGGCAGCCAGACTTGGCTGGGAACCATGAGGAGTTAAGAAGGGAGTGGGGAGGATTGGGGGGGAGTCAGGCGTTGAGCTGTTGCGGGGAGGGGGAATCGGCTTAGCTCAGTGTGAGTGCCAGGAGCTTGTCCCAGATGTTCAGGGCAGCAAAAGGATGCATATGACTTACTCAGGGTGGATCAAGGATTCCTTTTGTAGGAAAGAAATGTGAGGGAAGCGAAGTTTATTTGCTAAATCCTCAGGGCTCATCTAGATACCTCATTAGCATAGAGAACTCTGGGCTTTGTGCTATGTGACCAATTGTTTGGTCCTCTTAGTGGGGTGTCATGGTCGCCTGCTGCAGCACAGGAATATGGTGGGGAGCAGATTCAAACACCTACAGTTATGAGAAACACTGGGTTCCTTAATCTGCTCGACGCTTCCCAGTTTTCCTGTCGGGTGAACCGGTTCTACTTGTCCCTCCCCCCCAAGTCACATGGTTGTGTCAACTAAGGCATAAAAAGTGTTTGACAAAATCCAATATGACTTTCATGATCAATGTCCTAGAGAATGTAGGGCTAGAGGAAACATACCTCAACATGACAAAAGATATGTATCAGAAACCCACACGTGTGTGTGTGTGTGTGTGTGTGTGTGTGTGTTGCGCGCGAGCGTGTAACAACAATGAATGGAAAAGAGGCCATGAAATTGGAAGAGAACAAGGAGGGATATATGTGACAGTTTAGAATGAGGAAAAGGACAATAATTTGATTTGATTATAATATAAAAAGAAAAGGATTTTAAAAAAAATGACAGCTTAAAATCTCACTTTTGCTGGTCATAAGTTTCTGTGAAGGACGTACCACCCATCATGGTTTTCATCAAGGGAGTAACTCCAAGAGATGTGTGCTTTGGACATTAAGTACCTTATGAAGAAGTGTTTTTTCTTATACTCACATTTATAAATGAAGAAACTCAGGTTAAAATAGACAATAAAGATAAGAGCTTGGCATGGTGGTGGTGTAGGTCGTTGTTTTTTTTTTTTTTTTTTTGTGAACTTGACATATGCTAGGTTCATTTGGGAAGAGGGAATCTCATTGAGAAAATGTCTCCATCAAATCGTCTGGTAGGCAAGTCTGTGGGCATTTGATTGATGGGGCGGGGCAGCCCACTAAGAGCAGTGTCCTTGGAAGTCTAAGGAAGACAGCTAAATATGAACTTGGAAAGTAACCCATTAAGTAGCTTCCATCCATGCTCCCACCTCTGCCCAGCTTGTGTCCCAGCCCTGGTTTCTCTCAATGATTGACAACGAAATACTTTCTTCTCCAAGGTGGTTTGGATCCATGTTTTATTAGAGCAATAGAAACCTAATAGAACAGGAATGTGTGCTTGAAATCCAAGCGCTGGTGAGGCTAAAACTGGACGACTGCCAATTCCAAACCGCCAGGGCTATATATCATCAGCTTGCATCAAGCAAGCAAACAAAAAGCCAACATAGAACATACTGGTGTCCAAAAGCAGCTGCATGGATCTTTAATATTTGAGGATGTATATGAGAAAGAACCACCACATTACCCAAGATGGAGAAAGACGGTTAGTGCATACTGAGATGTTATATTACTTTACTATATTATATTGAAATACTAAAATTAAATTACGGTTAAATCATTACTATACAGCAATGACCTTGCTCGAAATAAATGCCAGTCATATATGCAAAAGCCCCCTGCTCTAATAATCCCACTGTGCTTCTGTGTGTCTCCTCGAAACTCTCTTTGTTGATGAGGACGGTTTTTAATGAAGCAGGGTTGAGGGTTATTGATCTATAAAAGTCTTTATGATTCAGCTGCTGTGGAATTCTCCACAATACCCCAGCCTCAGGGGGATGTTTTTCCAGTGATGCCAAGTTGATTCTTGGAAATTTACATGCCGCTGTCTGTTTGACAGTAAATTGGTGTGCAAATCCCTTATGCGACACACAGCCTGGGCTTTTGTAATAACAAGCTGTATACCTTAATGACCAATTTGTCTTTTTGCTTTTTTTTTTTCCTGAAAAGTGGCCTTACTCTCCACAGAGGTCACTCTGAAGTATTTTGTTCTCCATGGGCCACCATACCCATTCTCTGGGCTTCAGATTCCATCCCACAGCACCTATCGCCTCATGCTCCTTTCCTGAGAAGATTTGCTTTCGATGTGTTTCTTTCTAGAAAAACAAACATATTTTAAAAAGGTACCGCTCAAGGCCAGGCTCCAAAGCTCGACTGAAACCTGACCCCTCAGCTGGGTTTGTCCCTGGCTTTGTGGCACTGAGCAAGTGGCAATCTCCTCCTTGTTCCTCAGACAAGTCCTGCCCTAGTCACTGTTGTACTTCAGAAGGGACACCGTGACTATAGCCACTCTTATTGGGGCTGGCTTACAGTTCAGGGGATATATAGTCCATTGTTGTCATGGCTGAAAGCATGGTGGCACACAGGCAGACATGGTGCTGGTTTTATATTCATAGACTGAGGGTTCTATATCCATAGACACAGGCAGCAAGAAGACCAGGCATGGGCTTTTGAAAACTCAAAGCCCATTCACAATGACTACCTCCCCAACAAAGTCCATACCCCCTAATCCTTCTCAAGTAGTGCTACTCCCTGATGACAAAGGAGTAGGCCATGGGGCCATTCTTATTCAAACCACCAACTATCCCATAGTTGAGTGAAAGTAAGGGAGAGTTAGGGATGCTGAAAGCTCCTCCTCCTCTTCTTCTTCTACCTCCTCTTTTTCTTCTTCCTCATCTTCCTCTTCCTCCTCCTTTGCCTTCTTCTTTGTTTCTTGGATTTCATTTTGAAAGAGGGTCTTACTGCAGCCCAGGTTAATTGAAACTCACTATGTACCAGAAGCTAGCCTTGAACTTCAGAGTTTCTGCCTCTACTTCCCAAATGCTGGGATTAGAGGCATGCACTACTACACCAACAAGGAAGTTCTTGTAGAGCATGAAGTTAGTAACTTCACAAGAAATATGAGTGGTCAGAATTATTGACCTATATACAGATTATGAAATTATGAATGATATTTGAATACTCTTTGGCAAGATACAGTAGCACAAGCTCTCAATATCAATTGCAAATCCACAGCAACATTCAAGTTCAGATCTCTTCCCCTGTCTTGTTAATTAATACACTAAAATCCAGAGACCTTATGTAAATTGCCTGAACACACACAGTCAGCAAGAATCCGAGCTCAGATTGGATTTGAGAAACATGGGGTGCAGAGACTTTGTAGCAGACCTTCAAAGGTCTATTCATGGGACGCATGAGGTATTTACAGTGTTCTACAAATGTCTTGAATTTTTAAAAGATCTGCCATAGTAGTTAATGGATAACAGAGTTGGAACTGGAGAGATGGTTCACAGTTTAGGTCACTTGTTGCAACCATCCGTAACTCATTTCAGGGGATCCAACGCCCTCTTCTGACCTCCTCAGGTTCCAGGGGCACATATGGCATACATACACACAGGCATGCAAACATGCATATGCATAGATTAAATCAATATAAAAGCCTTTTCAAAGATAGAATAACATACATTCTTCTAGATGGCAGAACATGGTATCTCTTATTCTAATTGTGGGTTATCTTAATAAACTCACATGGTTTTGTTTCCAGTACAAGCAGAACTAAGACAGTAGATAGATCATAAAACTGTCTTTGGTCCAGGGAGACTTATCGATCAGTGACGTTAGGATAAAGGTTTCCCTATTGCTGGGGCTCATAATATGCTGCTCCTTCAACCCACAGATGCCATTCTTCCCACACCTTTTCGTGGAGTTGTTCTTCATTGTTAAGTTTCTCCTTTCAGAAGATGTTCACCTGAATGGCTTTTACAACTTATACAACCACCTCTCTTGTTCTTTGTATCGCTACCCTGTATACGTTGCCTAAAAGTTCTTTCATTTTAACAGTGTGTTTTCTTGTTCACTGAAATAATAACAGTGCTTATTTGTGGGATATCAAGAGAATATGAAGTAGGGATAGATAGATAGATAGATAGATAGATAGATAGATAGATAGACAGGCAGATAGATAGATAGATGATAGGTAGATAGATAGACAGACAGATAGATAGATAGATAGATAGATAGATGATAGATAGATGATAGATAGATGATAGATAGATAGATGATAGATAGATAGATAGATGTATAGATAGATAGATGATAGATAGATAGATGATAGATAGATAGATAGATGATAGATAGATAGATGATAGATATGATAGATAGATAGATAGATAGATAGATAGATAGATGATAGATAGATAGATGATAGATAGATAGATAGATAGATAGATAGATAGATAGATAGATAGATAGATAGATAGATAGATGAGTAGATGGAGAGATATATAGATGGTCTGCAGATGATAAGATGATAGATGGATAGTAGAATGTTTAAACGTCACCTTACACATACTCAGCTCTACATCATCAAACAACTGGTTTTTTTTTTTTTTTTCCACTGTTGTTAAGGCTTCAAAAATTTGACTCAAACTAAATGGCTCTCTCCACTTAACTGAGAATTTGAAAGACCGCTTAAGAAAATGGTGTAAAGCATCAATACAGGCACTGAGCACCTGTTTAGCATTCATAAAGCTCGGAATCTAAGCCCCGCCACCTTAAAAGCCCAAGGAAAAAGTAAACAACGTTAGGAGAATCATGAAAGACAAACAGAACTGTTCACAGTCAAGTGGAGTCTTCCCTCATTAAAGAACATAATGTAGATTCCCCATAGACACATATGGAGGCCCATTTCTCAGGGGATTCTAGATACTGTCAAGCTGACACCACCAACCATCACGTGCACATGCGCCTGCAATGGCTTCCACGAAGTGCCTGTAATTCCTTCTAGCAGCAGGTGACAGCACAGAACTGTTTTAAAACAACCTAAAACTCCACGGATGCAATCAAACAACAGGGAGCAGTAGTCTAAATTTTTGGGAAACAGAACAGCCCAAAAGTCACTAGTCGTGAGGTCCAGGGACACATGAAAATCCAGGATAGATCTTGTTCATCTAGAGGGGTGCTAGCTAATAAAACAAGGCAGCATTCATTTATGTTACTCAAATTGTTCTAGTAATCATAGTTTTTAAGGTAATATCAATGAGCTAAAATTTAGGAGTATATCTTATTGAACCCACTAGACCCAAAATATTATCAGTTCACAAGACAACCGATAGAAACAGATTAATACACATTTCCCAGTTTTTTTGCTCTGCACTGCTGTTACTACCTATTACATATCTTATACTCAAAGGATTTGGATGATAAATTTTCCACTATGACCTGTATTTAGGTCATAGTGATACATTTTCACTATGACCTGTATTTAGATTTGCAAACTTTATAGCTGCAAAAAATAGGTCCTTAATCTCGAGTTGTTCCAGACATATGTAAATTTTCCAATAGTTTAACAGAATATTTGCTTTTAAATTGGAGTAGAGATTAATTAGAATTAAATGCAATTGTTTCTGCTCTTTGGTTGCACAGGTCGCGTTCTGAGGGCCGCAGAGCCCTCTGTGTGGCTAATGGTTCCCATATGGAACAGCTCAGAGACTAAAACCAGAAATCTGAGGGAGGGACTCTGGTAACCTAGTGGGAAGAAATTGCTTGCAAGACTGAATATCCTTAAGTTTAGGATGGTGTTCTCAAACCGCCGAGTTCTGTCGTTTATTTCATAATACGTGGGTTATTGTCACTACGCTTAACATCAGCACTAGGTTATAGTTCTACCATAACTGAGGGCCCAAATTATCTTTGATGATTATTTTGTGATCTTTACAACGCTTTCCAGCCTGCGTTGGACAGTGATCCGTAACTGATCAATGGCTCGATTAAGCTAATTACAGTGGAAACCTTTAAAACATATTTGAGTATTGAGAAGCCGCTAATGATTCAGATACCAGTGACACAGGGTCTTGAGCTCAGTATCGTAACTGTCCCAGGAGGTGAGGAAAGTGTCTAGGCAGACAGAATAAGACACACATACTCAGGACTAGTGACGCCAACAGAGTAGAGTAAAGTAAGTCAGGAATGGGTGCTATTGAGACTCAATGGAGGATACAAGACAGGATGTGTCTCAGAGGGTAACCTTCCAGGCTGAGAATCAGGCCCCAGGGCGGTGATATCATAGGAGGGAGAGGCCTTTGTATCTCTATGAAAATAATAATAATAAAGATGAGAGATTCTAAGCAGTACTCAGAATTGATCCTGGCTGCTCTGGAGAGGCAAAAGCGCCTCATTCACACCTCTGAAAGTGGGCGGAAAGGGGAAGGTCAGAAGACAACCTTGTTCAGGATTGTTATTTCAAGGCCAGCCTGTGCCACACAGGGAGATTTATTCCAAAACACCCAAAAATAAAAATTTAAAAAACAATACCGTAGAAAGAGCAGAATCGGGAGTTAGTTCCCGCAAATTCTGATCACGGGATCATAGAATGTGAGACTATACTCTTGAACCTCTTCTCAGGGTTTCCTAACATGACTAAACTCCAGCCCAGAGGATATATCACAAAGTTGGATGATTCTGGCCCCAAACATTGTGGAGTAAGTTACACAGCTACAGGTATGGTTCAGTGCCTGAAGTAACTTCTGAAAGAAATCAAACCTTGTTTAAATGCTATTTTTCACGTATGAATAGCTCTTTCCAGCAGAGAAGGGGGTGGTGCAGTTCTAAGACCTCCGACCCCTCCAACAATGAATACGTGTTTGACAGTCTGCAAACAATTTAACAGTGAGACAGGCTGTGTTTGTAAAGCCAATGATCCCCATAGCAGCCACTTTCAGAGACCTAAACGTGGGATGGACTGTGTGCGGACGGAATGGCGTCTGAGCCATTCTGCCCGGCAGAGTTGAGAAATGACAAGAAAGGGTCTCTTTGGGTTTGATTATTATACATTTTTAAACTTTAAACCTACTATTGAATCTGATTTGCTTTGCCAAGAGTAGTTGTCGCTTCGCACTGCATAGCTACAGGGGTGTCACTGAACTCTAGTGTTAGAAAGACAGCGAAAGCCGGGCGGTGGTGGCGCACGCCTTTAATCCCAGCACTTGGGAGGCAGAGGCAGGCGGATTTCTGAGTTCAAGCCAGCCTGGTCTACAGAGTGAGTTCCAGAACAGCCAGGGCTACACAGAGAAACACTGTATCGAAAAACCAAAAAAAAAAAAAAAAAAAAAAAAAAGAAGAAAGAAAGAAAAAGAAAGACAGCGAAGTTGCCTCCAAGTGACTTAGAACTCTCTTTTCTAGGTGCTAAGTCTTGGGCCAAATTTCAGCCGAATGGTAACACCATTCAAGTAGGCTGGCAGAACATCGCCAAATTTTGGATTCCCACAGTGTATTCCAGGATTCCTGCTCACGTCCTGACTGATCAAGGCCCCTCTAATAACACTCTCAGAGTTTCTTAACCTGTGGGTTGCAGCTCCTTTGGTGGTCAAACAAACCTTGGGCAACTACATAGGTTGCCCAAGACCAGTAGAAAACACAGATATTTACATTGTGATCCCTAACAGTAGAAAGATTATAGTTATGAAGTGGCAACAAAAATAATTTTATGGTTGGGGGTCACCACAACATGAGGAGCCATAGTAAAGTATGCCACCATTAGGAAGGTTGAGAACCACTGCTTGGCATCCTGCTGAATCTGAGCCTGCCATCTCTGTGTATCAATCTCCCTCACTTTCAGAAAACACAAGCCTTCCTAAAAATGTCAGTTACTCCCCTCCTTTTTGTTTTTTTTTTTTTAACTTGATAATGTCTATACAAGATCAGAACGCATGGAGAGTTTACATCTTCATTTGCAAGGGTTTCTCGGTAGCAGCAGGCTGGTAATTTCAAAGGAAAATGGAGGCCACCGGGTTTCTTTATGTTCTCCAATAATATGTTCCGGTGAAACATTTTCTTCACTTGCACCTGGAAATAAGTGAACCCAAATGGTAATGTGTACCTTTCAACATAATTTTTCCACATAATACCTATGAAATGACCGTAGGACGCACAGTGACACGAGGCAAAGCCAGTCAACACCAAAGCCAGTGTGATGGAAGTTCTCAAGGGCACTCATAGTCAACCACGATAAATATATTAAATACAGATTTGTCTCCTAGTTACAATCAGCACAAGCAAATGAGGACACGGAGTCGAAAGCTATCCATATGTCCTAGAGAACCAGTGAAAGTCTTTTCAAAGGAAGTGAAAACTGAGCTGTAATTTACAGCTCAAGTGAAGGACTTTGATTCTCAGGTGACCAAGGGAAGAGCAAAGGAGGAAGGAGGTGGGCGGAGCCAGGCAGTGACAGGGCAGGAGACAGGAGAGAGCTTGACATTGACTGAGTGTCCCCGGAGATCTCTACTGGCCAAATACAACTGGGGTAAGAAAATGGAGAGAATGACACTTAAAATCTTTCCCCGACCCCCTGAGGGAATATTCTTTTCGAAGTATGAAGAAAGTAACTAAAATAGAGGAAGTAGAATATTCTGAAAGAATCTGAAATGAATTTACATCTAACCCCAGTGGATCTAGTTTAAAAAGTAACCTTACTTCCTTCATGGTTTCAAAATATCCAATTACTGGAGTTTCTTGAGAAGAATTTGCATGTCTTTTTCTTCTTTAGTATATATAATATATATATATTATATATTATATATACTTACACTTTGTAACTCTGACAATGGTTGTTAACAAGTCAAATTTTCTTTTGGTTTAGATGTTATCAAAGATGCTCAAAGAGAACACTGAGGCAACTTTTATGTCCTTTTTATAACAAAATAGCAGCAAACAAGCAAACTTCCCCCCCCCCGTCTCTCTCTGTCTCTCTCTGTCTCTCTCTGTCTCTCTCTCTGTCTCTCTCTGTCTCTCTGTCTCTCTGTCTCTCTCTCTCTGTCTCTCTCTCTCTCTCTCTCTCTCTCTCTCTCTCTCTCTCTCTCTGTGTGTGTGTGTGTGTGTGTGTGTGTGTGTGTGTGTGTGTGTGTTGTGTCCCAATTCCTGTACTGATTTCTTCCTCTTAAGTACGTGGGAGGAGGTAGGTCACAGATAGGTGGAGTGACATGCTCAATGTCATGGCAGGAAGTGGCAGAGTGAGGGTTCAGGCCATGGATATTCCAGAATCCATGTGCTTACATACTATGCCACACCATTTCTAACATGGAAATGGAAACAGCAACATACCTAACTTCTAATGGCATGTGAGTCAAATGCCTATCAGCCATGCTACTCAAATGCCTATCAGCCATGCCAGTCAAATGCCTATCTCACATTGCTCTCAGAGTGATACCAGTTTGGTTGGTAAAGTGGTAATGGCAACGAAAAAGAAAGCTGTTTAAGTGACTCTGAAGAGACTCTGGAAATGACTCCTCTCCATCTCAGAAAGCATTTTTTTGTGTCACTTAAAAGAAAATACTGAAAAAAAAAAAACAAAAAACAAAAAACAAAACAAAACAACAACAACAAAAAGAAACTACTGGTGTCCCTAGGATGACACAGGCTCAGAAGCCTCCCCCTGTTCAAGTAAATGCTGACAGCAGCCATGCACTGATAAAAGCCAGATGGCTAGAAGACTGTGACTGCTCTGCTATGAAACAGAAAACACTTCCATGCAGCTCCAGGTTCGGGCTCCATCCAGCTCTATCCCTGGCAAGGCCCTTTGCATGTGCCTGGATTTGTAGCGTGCTGTATATACACGATCACAGTGTAGTACTCATCCAAAGGGTAAATGGAGCTTACTCAGAGTAACTGAATAACAGTTTATCTTCTGTCTCGTGCAAGTGGCTTGTTTTTGCTCCCGTGGGGGTCTCTCGCCTGCCCCACTTTGGGTGATGTAGGAAGAATTCAGTGTTGCATAGACATACCCAAGAAATGTATTTTTACTTCTGAAACGCAGAAATCAAATTGAGCCATCCACCAGCCTTTTGTTAGAAGGAATGCGACCTCTGTTTTGGTAAAAATAAAACAGCTTGACTGTGAGTTGCTTGCAAACATCCTACCAGTAAATATAAAAGGGAAATTTATTAAAGCAGGGAGAACAGTGTCTATTCTGTCAGTGAAGACACCAGTTATTTTTCCAACGTCAATAGTGTGCTCAGGTACAAAAGAAGCTAAGGCGAAAATCAAAAGAGGCAGTTGTTAATTTCGGCTCCTGTGCTCTGAGATAGTTCAATCCGGCCACTAAGCCAGAAGACCTGGGTTCCATCCACCACTAGACCCCGCACTGTAGGAGAAAATGGACTCCCAAATACTACTCTAATTTTCATCTCCTCCCTTGGTACAGAAAGATCAAGATGCCTGAAAGAATTATTGCAGAGACAGCAATAAAATAATAAATATAATAATAAGTAATAAACACTGGAGGTAGGCTATAGCCAACTAATTTTTAAAAACCTTTAAATATGAATGCTACATAAATTCAATCACTGGTTCATAGATGTAACATAAAAGATATTCTACTTACTCTGTAAGACTTCCATTAGTCCTGTATGAAATTGGATGATAAATCCCTTTTCTGGAGAGAAAAAAAAATGTTTCTTTACTAAAACATGCCCTTCAAATATGAAAAATGAAGGCATAGTCTGGAGTGTGAATGATGGAGAGGCAGGGATGGTGAGTGTGAACAGCAGAGACTGGGATGGTGAAGTGTGAGTGTGAACAGCAGAGATGCAGGGGTGGTGTGAATGGTGGATATGTGGGGATGGTGGGTGTGAACAAAGGGATGGTGAATGTAAGTGTGAACAGTGGAGATGAGATGTGGGAATGGTAAGTGTGACTGCAAAGAGCAGGGATAGTGAGTGTGAACAGTACAGATGGGATGTAAGTGTGAACAGTGGAGACTGGGATGGTAAGTGTGAGTGTGAACAGCAGAGATGTGGGGATGGTGAGTGTGAACACAGGGATGGTGAGTGTTAAGTGTGAACAGCAGAGATGCAGGGATGGTGAGTGTGAACAGAGGAGACTGGGATGGTGAGTGTGAGTGTGAACAGCAGAGAGGCAGGGATGGTGAATGTGAATAGCGGAGACGTGAAGATGGTGAGTGTGAACGCAGGGATGGTAAGTGTAAGTGAACAGTGGAGACAAAACACTGGGATGGTGAGTGTGAGTGTGAACACCAGAGACTAGAATGGTGAGTGTGAGTGTGAACAGCAGAGATGTGGGGATGGTGAGTGTGAATGCCGTGGAAACGCAGCAAAGGAGTTTAATCCCCACATTGGGTTGGGTTTATGCACTGGGAAGTCATCTACATGGAGGCCGCAGCTGTGGCGGCCCATCATGTTGATTTAATTAGCTTTGAAGATGTGTTCTGTGATCTCCATGTTGTAGAATTGTGGAAGTTTACTCAGAGGAAGGGTAAAAGGCAGTTACACATGCTGTTGGAAGCCAACACAATTGGAACTCATTAAAAAAAAATGCAGAAAGAACAAAGACCAAAGTATTTATCCTGTGAAAGTCAACCGCGTCCTTTCTGTCCCTCCGTGGTTCTAAAACAAAGGACCCCATAGGCTGCAGCAATTAGCCAGTGGGATTGGTTTTCACTGCCTAAGAGACCAGCTAAGACCAATTTGTCATGAGGATTATCTAACCAAATCTCTCTAGATAGCTCAGATATTACCATATTCATCAATAAGAACTGTTGGTCATTGTTTCTTAAAGTATGAGCTTAGGACCATTAAAAAGTTATAATCAATACAGCCAGAGAGAAGATCTGTCTTTCTGCCCAGATTCAACTTATCTATCACCAGTGGTTAAGAGCATTTATTTTGGCAAAGGACCAAAGTTCAATTCTCAGCATCCACACAGCAGATCATAATTGTCCACGGTGACTTGATTTTCAGAAGGATCTGTTTGCCCTCTTCTGACCTCTGTATGTACCAAGTACATGGTACACAGACATACATGCGAGCAAAACACTCCTGCACATAAACTAAATAAATATTTAAAACATTTAAAACTTAAACATGCTTGCGTGTGCACACCACATACACACACACTATCCTGAGAAAAAAAATTTTGAAGAAAAATCTCTGAAACTTTACACTGTTTTATTTTCATTCAAGACTACAAACGTCTAATTTTCTTTCGAGCCAGGTTCAAAACAATGCAAAAATTGAAACAATTAGTTCTTAGACTATTAATAACAAAGATTGAATCTGTGAATTATTTTTAAAGGAATTCTAGACTATCCCAATGTGTCTATAGAACTCAGTAAATGATACTTTTTATTCAATAGCACTTGATTTTCTAATTTTAATTGTAAACTTTTATATAAGTGGAATCTCATGCTTTATTTCAAAATGTGGGCTGGTTCCTCTTTGTGGCATCATTCCACTAAGTTAACACAATATCTTAGTCAGTATTTTATTGCTGTGAAGAGACACCATGACCAAGGCAACTCTTATAAAGGAAAACCTTTCATTGGATCATTGGGGCGGGCTTATAGTTCAGCATTTTAGTCCATTATCATCATGGCAGGAAGCATGGCAGCATGCAGGCAGATATGGTGCTGTAGAAGTAATTGAGAGTCCTACATCTCAGATCGGTGGGCAGCAGAAGACAGTGGATCAGTAGGCCTGGCTTGAGTTTCTGAAACCTCAGAACCCACCCACCCCCCAGTGACACACTTCCTCCAACAAGGCCATACCTCCAGTAATGTCACTCCAGAGGAGTCTATGATGGTCATTTTCATTCAGACCACTGCATACAATTATGTCAAGAGTCACTCATGTTCTACCACACCAAAAGTTTACAATAGTGTAGGACTGAATAGAAGTGTACTCACATAAGAACATACTAAGATCCCTCTGCTCATCTATTTATCTATCGATGGATATCCAGGCTGTTTCTAATTGGCTTTCATTGCAGATATGGCTAAAATACAAAACCAATGGAACAGTTTCAAGTATACGTTCGGACATATGCTTCCTTTTGTGTGGGGAGATTCCTACAAAGAGGAGGAGTGTGTCGTGCTATATTAGCTGCATGTGTTAAGTTTCTAAGACGTGTCACGTGGCTATTGTTTGGTGTGATCAGTGTCTGAATCCACGCTCTTCTGACAGGCCTCTATGGCTGCCTTAGTCACATTTCTGTCAGGACTAATGGGATGCTAAGGTTTCTTTCAAGCCTCCATTTGTCCTCCGTAATGTCTCCTTCCCATTCAAATGGCCCACTTTTATTACAAGTCCAGTGAGAAGAGATTTTGTTTAAAATGGTCTAAGAATTCCGTTGAATTTAAAAACTGCAAAGCCTTTCTTTTAAAAGCTTACAGTTACTGCAATACGTTTGACATTGCCGGCTTGGTGCTCACTGTGGGGTGAAAGGTGTGTTTGTAAAAGAAACACAACCCAACAAACAAACAGACAAACAAGGTATTTTTGGTTTTTTTGTTTTTCCAGAGTTTGTGGCTTGGAATTTTATTTTAATCATCTCCAGTTGCTCAAGTAGCATTCATTCATGTATTTGGGAAAAGTAGGGACTGCAGGCTGGGTGTCAAACCCAGACTGTTACAGGTATTGAGCAATACTCTAACATTCCTGAGCTACAACCCCAGCCATCAGTTATATATATATATATATGTATATGTATATGTATATGTATATGTATATGTATATGTATATGTATATGTATGTATACACACACACACACACACACAAACTATACTCCTTTGCCTTTGCCTTTGCCTTGTTATTGGAAATGAAGTTTGGGTCAACTTCTAAATTTCCTGTTCTCATTCACTGACATATGCTTACCTTGACACCCACACTATAATGATGTCTCTTATAGCTTTGCAATAAATCTTGTGTTGCAAGGTATTTGATTACATTGTGAACCCCAAGATTGTGTTGTTTATTGGAAAGACCTGTTTCTAGCTGTGATGTGACTCACCCCCTAATCCACATTCAATCCCAAACCATGAAGGTGGTGTTTGAGAAGGAAGCAGCCATGTTTGAAAGTGATGCTTAACTGAGTGGCAGACAAAGTGACGAATCAGAGAAAGATCTGACACAACAGGATATGCCCAACTCTCAGAAGAGAGAGGAAAGGGAAGCTATCTAAGAGAAAGCAGTACAGAGAGGGAAAAGAAAAGAGGCAGTTTAACCAGGAGAGTTTTACAGAGACGAATTAAGAGAGAACAAACTGACACAAATGAAGAAAGAATGACCCAGAGAATGTTAAGGAGCCAGATTAGAACAGATTGCCAAAGTTAGTATGAAGGCAAGCAAACCAATTCAGGAGAGACCTAGAGAGAGAAGCCAGATTGAATTAGTCATCTGTGCATGTGAGTGAGGAGTTTGAGCCAGAACAGCTGAGCTGAACCAGCCATCCAAAGATCAGAAAGAACTAGGAAGAGGTGAGCCTATTCAGCAGCAAGTCTCAGAGGCTGAAAACATTCTAGGCCTAGATAAGATTCTACGGAGGCTAGAGGCTTCCAGGACTAGGCCTAGGTTAGCAGACTGAAGCAGTAAACCTCAGAGATGACTATTACATCAGGCAAATAAAAGATACTTTTACCATCTTGAATTAAGTAACTGAAGTCACTCGATTGTCCTTTAGAGAAATTGTTGACTCACTGTGATTTCTACATACTTTTAAAATGAATTTTCTAATCAGTTTCTGTTTCTTAGCTAGTCTGCTAGAGTTTTGATTTGGTTATACTGTATTGATAAGTCAGTTTTTTTTCAATCTGGCTGTCTTTTCTAAAAAACCCCACTGGGTAGAACCAGAGCAGGGGCAGCGTTTGGCTTGCTCTTGGTCTGAGCCGGGAATCAGCCTTTCAGCAGTGTGATCCCAGCTGCAGTGTTTGTGTAGATTACCTTTACCAGCTTGATGGCAATCTCTTCTGTTCTAGTTTGATGAGAACGTTTCTGAGTTAGCATTGGATTTTCTAAAGATGCTTTATTGCAGCATCTCTTAAGTCAAGTACAGAATTCTTAGTTAACCAATAAATTACACAGATTGATTTTCAGACATTAATGATGAACTAGCTTGCCTCTGTCACAGGCTCGAGAGCCATCTTATAGTGAAGACGAACTATGTTCGTTCTTGTTTATGATTAAATCCGTTTCCTGAGGATTGGGCTATGTCCCACCTATAACCTTAATTACAAATGGTTCTGTTCTGTCGGTTAAAGGAAATGGCGACCATGCCTTTGTTTCAAAAGTTTATGATGACCAACTTGCTACAACCAACTGCTATGACCAAACTTGCTATGACCACCTTGTCATGACTACCTTGCAAACACCGTTATTTTAGGAGGTTGTTATGACTAACTGTATGTTATGCTTCTACAACCCCAACAATTTGTCTGCAAGATACCCCATTTAGAAACCTCTACTCCTGGGCCATAAGAACTTTATCTTCCCCATGTCTACTGCTAATTTCTCAAGCCAAAGGACCTTGCCGCCAAGCCTGATGATCAGGGTTCAGTTCCTGGAGCCTACGTGCTGGAAGGAGATCTGACTCTAGCAAATCATCCTTGGACTTGATAGGCAGCTTCTTTCCTTGTAATGTCTTGAGTTTGAGAATTAGCCTTGTATTAGTCAGGGTTCTCTAGAGTCATAGAACTTATGCAATGTCTCTATTAGATTAAGGGAATTTATTGTAATGACTTACAGTTTGCAGTTCGACTAACCCAGTGATGGATAGCTGTGAATGGGAAGTCCAAGAATCTAGTAGTTGTTCAGTCCCACGAGGCTAGTTGTTTCCCCTGGCCTTCTGTATAAGCTGGAATCCTGAAGAAGTAGGTTCCAATAGATGAGTTGGCAAGTAAGTGCAAGCAGGCAAAAAAGAGCGAGCCTTCCTTCTTCCATTGTCCTTATGTAGGCCTTTAAGAGAAAGTGTGGCCCAGATTAAGATGTGTACCACCATGCCTGGATCTGCAACTTGCTTTGTCCCAGGTTGGTCTTAAGCTCAGAGATCTACTTGCCTCAGTTTCCTGTGATTAAAGGTGTGTATTACCTGCCTGGACCTAAGCTTTTCATATGCCTCTAGATCTGGATCACAGGTGTGGCCTCCATTTCTGGGTTGTAGTTCATTCCAGATGTAGTCAAGCTGACAACCAGGAATAACCATCACAAGCCTTGTAGAATGAGCTGGTAAACTGATTTCTTAAATTTTCTGAGTTCCTTTAAAATTTTATTATTTTATTCTGTAAAATTTGGAAAAGCCAATTAAGGAATCTGGTCATGGAGCTTTTTGTGTGAAAAGTTTTGTAACCACAAATTTGATTTCTTTCTTACACAGAGGGCCATTCAAAGTTTTTTTCTTCATGGGAGAGCCTTGGCAGTCTGCATCTGTGAAGGAACCAATACATTTCATCGTAAGTTCCTGAAGTTATTTCTATACAGCTATCTGATTAACACTTGCACACACTGCAATTGACGTCACCTTTTATTCTTCTAGAGACACATGTGCCATCTCCCTTTCTACTTTCACTTGGACTAGGATTTTATAAAGTTTCTTGGTCTTCACAAAGAACCAGCTCCCAATTTCACTAGTTTTCCTCTATTGCTTTTCTGTTTCTAATTTCAATACAATCTTTCTGGGTTTTGTTTTGTTTTGTTTTTTTAGATTGGGAGCGGGGTTCAAGACTGGGTTTCTCTGTGTAGCCCCTATCTGTCCTGGGACTTGCTCTGTAGACCAGGCTGGCCCCAAATTCAAAGATTTGCCTTCCTCTGACTCCTGAGTGATAAGATTAAAGGCATGTGCCACTGCTGACTGGCTTTCAATAGGATCTTTCTATGGCCTTTCTTACTTTCTTTTTCTTGCTTTAATTTTAAGTTGTTGTCGTCATCCTCATCCTCTTCTTCCTCCTCCTCCCCCTCCTCTTCCTCCTCCTCCCCCTCCTCCTCCTCCTCCTCCTCCTCCTCCTTCTCTTGCTTCATACTGTGGCAGCATTTAATTTTCATTGAAAACAATAATTCAATTTTAATTCCTTCTGCGACCCATTAATTATTTGTTAATAATTGGGTTAGCAATCTGTTATTTGGCCTATCATTATTCATGAAGTTTTCAGATGACTTTGTGTATGGAGACTTGTTTGATGACCCAGAGTACCTATTCTAGTTTGCTAAGGGTTCTCTGTGGACATGAAAATAGTATTTATTTCACTGTATGGTCTGTGAATGCCAACTGTCAAGGTGGTTGACAATATTGTTTAAGTCACCCCTACTCCTTTATACTTTTTAATTCAGATGTTGAGAGGAAATATTAAAATCTTCGTTGTGATTATGTGTTTATCTTTTTACCCTTGCAACCCTCACAGTTACGCTACTAATATGCATTGCTCTCAGAGAAATCACTTATCAGAGGTATTTTAAAATTCCTTTTCTATATTCTATTTGTATATATATGTATCTATCTATGAACTATTATGATCTAGCTATCTATCATCTGTTATCGATCTATGTATCATCTATCTATGTATGGTCTACTTATCTACCTATGATCTAGCTATCATCTATTTATTATCAGTCATCTATCTATCTATCTATCTATCTATCTATCTTCTACCTATTTATCTACCTATCATAGCTATCTATTATCTATTATTTATCAATCTATCATCTATCTACCTATCCATCCATGATCTATCTTCTATTATCTATTATCTAATAGATAATCTATTATCTATCTATCTATCCATTTATCCACCCATCTATCATTTGCATGCATGTCTAGCTCAGCTTAATGTCCTTAGGGTAACATGCCTTACTGTGTTTGTTTTCATGTTTTGTGCTCTGGTATTTATTGCCTTTTGTGGTCAGTTAGCGCTTTCACCTACTTAGGAAATGTCTCAGTGTCTATTTATTTGCATGTTTGCTTTTCTCTCTTCTGGGACTCCAATGTATAATCAGGGTATGACTTTGTCCCATAGCTCAGTGATGCATGGTTGAGCTATTTTGTACTAGTTTGTTCTTTTCATGTTGCTATATTATAGATTGAACCTGGGGGTTTATACATGATTGACAGGTAATCAATCACTGAGCTACTAATCTATACCCCCACCCTGTGCGCTCTCTCTCTCTCTCCTCTCTCTCTCTCTCTCTGTGTGTGTGGTGTATGAGTGTGTTGGAAAGAAGTAACTTTGGCTTCAGGTTTACAAATATTTCCTTTTCAAAGTCTAATCTGTGAATTATATTGCATATATTGTTTTATTTTTAGAAACTGTATATTTATTTTCTATGTGAAAAAAAAAAGTTGGGCAGGTAAACAGCAAAAAAGTAGAAGGTTATATATTGTGGTTTTCTACCATAGAGGTTCAACTTGTATGCATTGTATGATGCATTTTCTAGGTCTGCCCTAAACTTTTCAGGCACATGTAATATAATCACAGTAGCTATCTCGATATCTCTGTTTGCTAATTCTTGGTGGCTTTACACTAATTAATTTTTCTCCTCATTATTGATAATATGTATCTGTGTCTTTGCATGCCTGGTAACATTTGATTGGTTCCAGGGACTACACATTGTATCAAGTCAAGCACAGAATTTAGTTTCTTAGAATTTGAATGCTTTGTTCTGGGGTACAATGAAGTCACATGGAAAGCATTTGCTGTTTCTCAGTCTTTCTATTTAAGATGCATTAGTGAACTAGTGAGAGCAGAAGCACATTTTACCCATGGCTCCTATTTCTCACCAATGTTTCTGAAGTTCTTTTTTACCCAGTGCCTGTGAATTATGATGCCTTCGGGTCTAGTAGGAACTGAAGATTCTTCTGTCACTCTGTGTGTGTGTGTGTGTGTGTGTGTGTGTGTGTGTGTGTGTGTGAATGTGTGCATATGTGTGTGTGCATGAGTGTGAATGTATGTGTGCATGTGTGTGAGTATGTGACAAAGTAAGATATGTGTGAGTGTGTGAGAAAGTAAGGTATGTGTGGGTGTGCATGTATGTGAATGTGTGTGTGCATGTGTGTGAGTGTGTGAGAGTATGTGAGTGTGTATCTCTGTGTGTTTGCACGTGTGTGTGTGTGAGTAGTCATGAGGATTCTCATTCAGAGCTTGCTAAAAAAAAAAAAAAAATGGCATACGATTCTCCTCAGTCTCCAAACTTTGTCACATCCAACATTTGTTTCCCCAAACTCCCATCTTTTTTAAAAATCCATCTTCACATTCTCATCTCTGTCTCACAGATCAGGGAATTCACAAGCCTCTCCCTGGATTCTCACTATCTCTGGGAAATCGCCATCTGCCGTCACTGCTAATGCACAGCGACTTCTGATTACTACACATGGCAGGGCAACCCCAGTCTCTATTACTACATCTGGATTGGAAGCAGTTGGAAAATTATATTTAATATGCTAATGCTTTTAAACTTGCTTTCCAAAATATATAAATTAATTTATAAAGGTTCATAGCTTTTTATCCACAAATAGAAAATGAGCCATGCGTGTGGAGAACAATTAGGAATAAGTCAGAAACACACTACAGAATTCCAACCATCCCTTCCAAAGACTTTGTACTTTGATGAAGAAATAACAAAAACAAAACAAAACAAAAAAAGGTTTGTGTTTTGTTTTCCCAGGAGCTAACTCAGTGAGTAAAATATTTGCTGTGCAAGTATAAGGAACTGAATTTAGATCCTAAGACCCCACAAAAAGCTAGGATTACTGGTACTGAAACCCCTGTGTTATAAGGAACGGAGGCTGATGGATCCCAGGAGCTTTCTAGCAACCAAAATTGCAAGCTCAGGTCCAGAGAGAGAACCTGTCTCAAAAAATAACATGAAGAGCAGTAGAGGAGGATACTAACGTCAATCTCTGACCTGCAATTGCATATATGCATGCATAGGCATGTACACACACGTACACACACACACTCACACACTCATACACACTCACACATGCTTATACACACACTCACACATGCTCACATACTTACACGTTCACACACTTACACACTCTTACACACACACACACATGCTTACAAACACACATTCACATACACTCACAAACTCACACACTCACACATATGCATACACACATACAAGCTCACATACTTACATCTTCCACACTTACACACACACTACACACATGCTTACACACACGCTTACACACACACACTCACACACACTCACATGCACGTGTGCCCACACAAACTCAAAAGAAACTCTCAGTTGTTCAATCTTCTTACTGAGGACTAGGAATCGGAGGGCAAACTAGGCAAAATGGCCTCCTTCTCAGCTCCCATCCTGCAAGTTCAGCACCGCAGTCTTGCTATACTCAGGACAGACTGACAGTATTTCCCACGTTCTAGCTTCTGTTCCCACGAAGCTCTTACAGTGTTCTCTGCAAAGAAGGAAAGGCAGGTGAGGAGAATTTCATATTTACATCATTAGTCATGCGATTTGAAAATTGATCGCACACTTTTTTTTTTTTTTTTTTTTTTTTTACCAGAAAGGAAAGTTTCGATCTGATGTCAGATGTTAAGAAATGCTTAAAGCAAGCAATGAACACCTCCAGCGCCTCTTTGTACACTTAAGGCCATTTAGTCTGTGAACAAAGGGAAAGGAATCTGTCTCACCTCACCAGGGAAGCATGTAGGCAGAGGGCATCCTGCCTCCTTTGGAGAGAGTAGAATTTCAAAGGCTTAGAAGTTGGTAGGCAGGAGTGGGGCAGGGAAGAGGTGCCAACCGATACCGCTGAAGTTAATTGGGAATTTGAGAAGGTGGGGATGAGAAAATGCACTGTTTAGTTATTCACCCATCCATTTAAATTTTGATGACATATTTCATGACTCTACTTTAAACAGGATGGCTAATTTGCATAATACCATGCTGGGAGTAGGAGTGAATGAGTAGTTTTCATGTTGTGTTGCATGCACATTAACATACATGCACATGCATGTGTTTGCATGTGGCTATATTTTTGTAGCCATATAAGATGAACGCTCTGAAGCACAGTACTTGGATGCGGTAGTGAATGTAAGGTGATATCGTCCTCGCAAAAATTTCCTTGCAAATTTGACAGTTTTAGGTTTGGGATTCTGCACCTCCATTTGGATTCAGTCTTTCAGAAATTGACGCGTCTTGTTTCCTTAAGAGTTGAGTGTAGTTGCGGGGCAGTGTGTCCGGAGTTATAAATGGTATCTGTAACACTAATTACCTCAGGGAGGGGATTGTTGCTGTCCATGATGAGGCAACAGCAGCTGCAGTGTGTTTGAAACCAGAGCACAGGGGCTGGAGGGGACAGGCAGCATGCTTCATTTGCTTAGAAAACAACTCAGTTGTGCAGCAGTTCCGTTAGAATATGATCTTAACAAGTTAAAGCCTAGTCAGAGTCACTTGGAATTCCTCCCCTCCTCTCCAGGACAAAAGGAAACATCCTGCTAACATACTACCAATGTAGATCACTCAACTGAACCATTGCTAACCAGATATCAGGGTTATGTGACTTGTATGGAACAATATAACATTTCTCATAAATTTAGATTTATGAGAATCCTCTGCAGTGCCCCGTGATAATGTCTTGTAGCTAAAATGCCAAGATCAACTGACTCGAGACAAAAGGATTTCATAAACAAAATGACAATCTCTTTATTGGGCAAATTCCATGGTGGGTTTTAGGAAATTAAACACTGTAAGTCACTTAAGGCTATTTTGAGTCTGTCCTCTGGAATTTAATGAGTTTCTACCTCTACTTTAGACTGAATCACTATCCCAGCAATCTCCATGGTTTATAATGAAATCTAAGAAGCTCTCTAATTCTAAGGAGATGCGTTGAGTATCTTTGTCTGTCCTTCTGCAGGTACTTATTAAGTGTCGCCTATACTAGTGACTCAAGGACTGTGTGCAGTGAGAGAGCAATCACTGTGTCTCTTATGCTGTTTCTTTATAACCACCAGATTTCCACAAATTTATACAGCTATCTTGTCTGCATTATGCCCATATCTATTTACCAAGTGTTACCAAGCTTGTGTCGGGTGCTCTGTGATATACTCCACCACCTAAATGGGACACTGTAGACATGGTTCTCATCAGTGGAAATACCATCAAGGGATGGTGAGACACATATCAAAACTAACCGTTACGATGCCAATGGGGAACGCGTTCTAAAGCAGGCATGTAAACCATCCGAGGATCTTCTAGCTGATTTAAGTCTTGAGAGGAAAGTCAGAAAGTTTCTTAAAAGGTCAGAGAAAGATGAACAATGATTGAGCTGGCCCTTAAAGAAGTAACACAACTGTACCCATGGAAACTGCAGGGTGTAAACATGATGTGGTATTTTAGAGTCTATTTCTACAGACCAATGTGAAGGGGGAGAAATAGGCAAAGAGCCCTGAAGTACTGTATATTGAATAGAGACGTACAAAGATGTCTTTTATTCATCTTTTACAATGAGGAGAGACTAAACATAACTTTAGAAAGACCAAAAGAAAATCACTTTGTAAAATCGCACTTTGCAAATGAATGGAAAACAAGAAAGAAAAAGAAGGGGTGGGGCAGGGAGGGAGGATGGCTTGGGAGGGCAGGGGAGAAGAGGGAGGGGAGAAAGAGAGAAGAAGGAAGAGGAGGGGAGGGGAAGAGAGAAGGCAAAGGAATGGACTGGAGGGTGGAGGAGAGGAGGAGAGGGGAGGAGAAAAG
The DNA here is from genome assembly GCA_021653895.1 of Mastomys natalensis. NCBI lineage: Eukaryota > Metazoa > Chordata > Mammalia > Rodentia > Muridae > Mastomys > Mastomys natalensis. Next base: position 1,772,554 of record JAJTUV010000128.1, on the reverse strand, counting down.
AGGAGGGGAGGACAGAGGAGAGGAGAAGAAAAGAAAGGAGAGGAATGGAGAACAGAAGAAACAATGAGTACAGACAGGGGCAAGAACACACCTCAGATCTTTGAAAATGTATGAGCCTACAGCAGACAGTGAGTCCACATCAAATGACTGATGAACTGAACCCAGAGAGAAAATCCAAGTGAGCCCTATTTTCAAAGAGAAGCTTTAAAGTTGCTTGGGGAGAAGAAAAGACGCTATGGAAACATTTAACACACATACAAACAGTATGTTTACACACATCAAAATTAACACTGGAAAGAGGACAGATAAAAACTAAGCAGGCAGTTGAAAGGAGACACTTTAGCCCAATAAAACACAACAGTGGTGGACAGTCTTATGTCCTAAATTACAGCTCAGAAAACATTGTTTGCTACAAAAAGAAATGGACCAAAGTATAATAATACAGAAAATTAGTAATAGGACTGATTATTGGACTCATATATAGATGTATAGACATTAAAATTATGTTTTCATGTGTTGTGAAGAGCATTAGTATTTATTATGAGAACCAAAGACATTAAGGAGGCAAGCTGATTTTGAGTGAAGAAAAAAGTTATTAAAATGAAAAACAAAAAGAAAGAAAGAAAGAAAGAAAGAAAGAAAGAAAGAAAGAGTAAAAGAATCCTCATGGTTTGTGTTTCTGGCTCAGCAGGAAGGCACTTAACCTCAAACATTTGCACCCATGCCCGGCAACCTAAGCCCCATGTCCAGAGCCCGCATGGTAGAAGCAAAGAGCCAAGGACAAGTTGTCTGCTGAGCACATGCACCTGTGTGAGGGTGAGTGGACACACACATACTACCTGTTTAGACAAATAAATAAAATGTTAAATGATCAGTTTTTAAAAGAAAAGAGTTGTCATACATAAAAAAGCCAAAACTCCACAAGGCAAACGAGAAGTAATCAATCGATCAAACAAAGAAACAATAACGCAGAGAACAACGGAAGTTGGCCAGGCATGGTGGTGTACAAGCAGGCTGATCTCAGGCCAGCCAAGGATACACTGTGACACTTTGTCTCAGAAAACCAAAACCAAAAAGAAACAAAAGAACAATGGAGCTAACAAAGCCCAGCTCAGAGAGAGAGAGAGAGAGAGAGAGAGAGAGAGAGAGAGACAGAGAGACAGAGACAGAGACAGAGACAGAGACACAGACAGGCAGAGACAAGAGACAGAGAGGAGGGCCTTCTCATACACACAAGCCTCTTCCCACACTCTTGGAGCATGGAAAGAGCAATTCTTAGAACACAGTATCTGAACAAGATTGAACCATTGAAAAACCATAGGAATTCTTCCTGACCTAGAGAGAGAAGCCATATGGAGACCAAGAGCTCCCGTGTGGTGCAAACTAACCATGAATGCAAGCACCCACACTTGCATAAACGACAGCCAAATCCTTGCAATTCAAGGGAGGATGCAGGAAAAAACGAAAACATTTTCTTAAAAAAAAAAAAAAATCATCTGCACTGAGAAAAGATAGGTTTTAAAAATACCCATGACATCTGTCATTCTTCTCTGAAACTGTAAATTTCTAAAATAATGGGAAAATGGCAAGAGAGTTTCGAGAAATAAATTATGGTTCAGAACTACACACACTGCAGAATGGAAAGGAAGGTGGACGACATGGCCAGAAAGATGAACTAGATCTTCATCTGAGCATGCGCAAATGGACTCCTCTCCCAGTTGTCACAAGACGGCACTAGTCTAAACAGTTTATATCTGTTCTTTGATTTCATTCTCATAGGGTCCTAATAACAGAGGCCTTGGTCGTCATTTTAAAATGGAGAAGGAGCTGAAGAAACGGTCAGTGGGTAAAGTGCTCACCGCGCAAATGCAAGGACTTAGAATCCCCAGTCGCTATGCAAAGGCGGCTGTGTGCATCTGTATGCCCATGACTCTTATGGGGAGATCAGACACGGAGATGGGAGAGTCCTTGGAAGCTCTGAGGAAAACTTCCTAGCATAAGAGGAGAAGAACAAAACGACTCCCTCAAGTGGAGTAGCAAACAGGACCGGCACTCGAGGTTGTCCTGTATTCTCTATGTATGTGCCATGGCACATGTACCTGCATTCACACTCAACTTGTACACACACAAACATGCACACATATTACACACACACACCATTTTTTTATTGGAAATTTTATTTACATTTCAGATGTTCTCCCCTTACACCATTTTCCCCCTCCTTCTCAGGAACTCCCTATCCCATCCCCCCTCCTCCTGCTTCTATGGGGGTGTCCCCCCACCTACACCACCCACCCACACCTCACCTCCCCACCCTCGAATTCCGTCCCCCACGGCATCCAGCCTTCATGGGACCAAGGATCTCTTTTCCCACCTATAACACCCTTGCATATATGGCTGGAACCATGGGTCCCTCCCTAAGAGCTCCCAGGCTGGTGGTTTAGACCCTGGGGTCTCTGGTTGGTTGGTACTGTTGTTCTCCTCATGGGGTCGAGAACCCTTTCAACTCCTTCAGCCTTCACTCTATCTTCTCCATTGGGAACCCCATGATCAGTTTGATGGTTAGCTGTGAGCATCTGCCTCTGAGTATGTCAGACTCTTGCAGACTTCTTAGGGAGACAGCTATATCAGGCTCCTGTCAGCATGTAATTCCTGACATCCACATCAAGGTCTACCTTTGGTGACTGCACATGGGATGGATACCCGGGTGGAATGGTCTGCAGACGGCCCCTCCTTCAGTTTCTGTCCTGCATTTTGTATCCATATTTGCTCCCTTGAGTATTATGTTACTCCTTCTGAGAAGGACTGAAGCCCCCCCCCTACTTGGTCTTCATTCTTCATGAGCTTTATGTGGTCTATGAGTTGAAACTTGGGTATTTCAGGCTTCTGGGCTAAAATCCAATAATCAGTGAGTGAATACCATGTATGTTCTTTTGTGATTGGGTTACCACACTCAGGATGATATTTTCTAGTTCCATCCATTTACATAAGAATTTATCAAATTCATTGTTTTTAATAGCTGAGTAATATTACATTGTGTAAATGTACCACATTTTTTGTATCCATTCCTCTGTTGAAGGACATCTGGGTTCTTTCCAGCTTCTGGCTATTATAAATAAAGCTGCTATGAACATAGTGGAGCATATGTCCTTGTTATATGTTAGAGTATCTTCTTGGTATATGCCCAGGAGTGGTATAACTGGGTCCTCGGGTAGTGATATGTCCAATTTTCTGAGGAACCGCCAGTCTATTTTCCAGAGCACACACACCATTTTTAAATACAAAAGCAGAAACATAGACCAAGCAGCCGGCCCTCATGGCCCTGTTTCTCACCCACTCCCTAACCTTAATTTTCATCTTTTGAACTTCAGGTAGATAGATTGGACCGTGACCTGTGTCACGTCTGTTCTTACGTCTGTAGCCTCGAGCAGTCATCCTTCCACTTCTGATGCTCTCTCTCATTCTGTGCTCCCTGTCTGTTGCTTCACTTCCTGTCTGCTGCTCCACTTCCTGTCTGCTGCTTTACTTTCTGTCTGCTGCTCCACTTCCTGTCTGCTGTTTCACTTCCTGTCTGCTGCTCCACTTCCTGTCTGCTGCTCCACTTCCTGTCTGCTGCTTCACTTCCTGTCTGCTGCTCCACTTCCTGTCTGTTGCTTCACTCATTCACTGTTGGTTGTTTTCTCTTTCCAGGCTGTATGTTACATGATTGTGCCCCCGGGCCCTACAAATTCTGTAGCTTTCCCCCTTCTTTGTCTCTTGTAAAACGGTTTTGTTTTGTTCTATATAAAGCACATGGCTCAGAAGCGATTGGGGAACAGACTTTGATCCTAATATTATCCTGCCTGTCTTCAATATCCGACACATTGCTGGATATCGTATTTAAGCACAGACTCGGTGAACTCTTTCCAGTGAATTTTGACAAGTCTTTTTGTTGTTGTTGTTCTTGTTCTTGTTACAAATCTGATATCTACTGATGTATTCTGTACTTTCTATTAAAATCTGTGCGTTCTTGCTACTTTTTCGTACTTTTGTGGGGCCCACTGGATAGACAGAGCATTCTTTCCTAGTGTAAATTAAGCAAGGCATTTTTATTTTTCTCTTTTCAAGATAAGACTCGTGCTACTTTGCCCACCTGTGTCTGTAGTTTTCAGAGTATAACAAAGACTACAGTATGCCCTAATTCCCTCTCCCCACTACATTCGCTCTTTCTTGTAGTTTTTCTTCCAGGTCTTAGTAGCTACATGGAAACATATCCTCATTTAGATGAGAATGAGTTCCACTAACTTTTGGTTTTTTAGCTTTGCTTTTTTTGTTTATTTGTTTTTGCTTTTTGACTTAGATTTCACACAGCAGCCCAAGCCGAACTAGATTTTACTATGTCACCCAGGCTAACCTTAAAGTCACAATAATTCTCTGCCCTCATCTTTCTGTTTTAACTACACCATTAAAAGAAGAATGCAATTTAAATTTTCTACACAGAATCCATAATATAAAACAGCCAGTGTTGCAGCATTTGGCATGTGTGAAGGCTTACAGATCCCAAGTCCACCCATAAAACAGATACGTACATACAGATTTATAATATATATAAATGCATGTATATGTACATATATTTACATATTATATATTTTGTGTTTTAATATAAACATATTTTAATAAAATAGGCAATATATTATTTAAAATAATGATATAATACAATGGTACTGCCACCCAGGAGACACAATGGATAGCTGATATGTCCTTTATATCCCAATAGGGTTTAAGATTGCTCTGTGAAATATAACATTATGTGTCTGTATGCCATGATTGCTATTACTCATGTTTTCTTAACATCTCAAAAGTGTCACTGGCTCTCACAAAATTAGCCTGAAAGTACATGTTTCCTCTGAGCAAATGACTCATCTTTTTTTCTTTGCAGTTCTGTTTTTCCCATTTCTGTATATTATATTTGTAAAAGATTTGTATTTCTCTCTTACATATTTAGTGTCTAGAAATTTAAGTAATGTGAACCTAACCTTGCGTTTCCATGAATTCACAGAGGCCTCCTTTCACATGGTTTTGTATTAGGAGAATGTCTACCATCTACATACAAAAAAAAAAAAAAATGTAACCCTGTGAAATATTTATGTCATTTGATTGCCTGTTTTATTATGGAACAAATAAAAAAAAACCTTTGAACAAATCTTGCTATGCAGTCCTTTTTCTACATCTACAGTATATTTTAGGAAAATATCCCCATGGTCCACCATTAACTGTGTCCTTAGGCACAGGCTGGGGATAGAGCACTTCTCTAGTTCTTCCTCTCAAAAAGACCCACTGTGTATTCACTGATTTTTTTTTAATTACCAGGTAAGAGTGTTATTTAAATGTGTGTCATGAGATATGTGTCCAAAGTTCAAAGGAATCTGATCGGGTTTGAGTTGTGGAAGGGTGGCGACCTCACCATCATGTGTGAGGCACAGGATGCTCCTCATCGTGTGTGAGGCACAGGATCCTCCTCATCGTGTGTGAGGCACAGGATCCTCATCATCAGATGTGTGGCATGGGGTTCTGTAAAGACATCTTCTCCAAGGATGCAAGGAAAGAGTGTAGTGTTCCCCCTTCAGTGTGCCCTCCTCAGTGTGCTCTCTCCTCAGTGTGTTCTCTCCTCAGTGTGCCCTCCTCAGTGTGCCCTCTCCTCATTATGCCCCCCTCAGTGTGCCCTCCTCAGTGTGCCCTCCTCAGTGTGCTCCCTCAGTGTGCCCCCCTCAGTGTGCCCCCCTCAGTGTGCTCTCTCCTCAGTGTGTTCTCTCCTCAGTGTGCCCTCCTCAGTGTGCCCTCTCCTCATTATGCCCCCCTCAGTGTGCCCTCCTCAGTGTGCCCTCCTCAGTGTGCTCCCCTCAGTGTGCCCCCTCAGTGTGCCCCCTCAGTGTGCCCTCCTCAGTGTGCCCTCCTCAGTGTGCCCCCCTCAGTGTGCCCACCTCAGTGTGCCCCCTCAGTGTGCCCCCTCAGTGTGCCCACCTCAGTGTGCCCCTCAGTGTGTCCTCCTCAGTGTGCCCTCCTCAGTGTGCCCTCCTCAGTGTGTCCTCCTCAGTGTGTCCTCCTCAGTGTGCCCTCCTCAGTGTGTCCTCCTCAGTGTGCCCTCCTCAGTGTGCCCTCCTCAGTGTGCCCTCCTCAGTGTGTCCTCCTCAGTGTGCCCTCCTCAGTGTGCCCTCCTCAGTGTGCCCTCCTCAGTGTGTCCTCCTCAGTGTGTCCTCCTCAGTGTGCCCTCCTCAGTGTGTCCTCCTCAGTGTGCCCTCCTCAGTGTGCCTTCCTCAGTGTGTCCTCCTCAGTGTGCCCTCCTCAGTGTGCCTTCCTCAGTGTGCCTCCTCAGTGTGCCTTCCTCAGTGTGTCCTCCTCAGTGTGCCCTCCTCAGTGTGTCCTCCTCAGTGTGCCCTCCTCAGTGTTCCCTCCTCAGTGTGTCCTCCTCAGTGTGCCCTCCTCAGTGTGCCCTCCTCAGTGTGCCCTCCTCAGTATGCCCCTTCTTAGCCTCACTGTGAGGAAGTTCTAAAATTCCAAGCCTGAAAAGGTTGCTTCTCCTGAGGGATAGTTACGATTCCTCTGATCAGAAATAGAAATTAAGGCACTGGCCAAGGCTCCCTTCTCTGAGGAGCTAAACTGGGGGCTGAATAACAGTAACTACACATAGGTTTTGGAGCCGCGTCACCCACACAGAGTGTGTTCCACCCTGAACTTAACTTTCCACTTTGCACACATTTCTCTTCATCCTTATTCTCTGCCTTTTGTTAATCACTATTACTAGTACACTTTACTGATGAGGTGAGCCAGTCAGTGAAGTGCACACCAAGGACAACTATGAAGACGTGAGCACCCACAGGATAGCCTGTAATACTGCTGTAGGACAGATTGGTGGTGGCCTGGGGTTTGCTGACCAGCTAGTCAGACCAAATTGGTGAGTTCCAGGTTTCGTGGAAGTTCTTGCTTCAGAAAATGAATGAGAGAAAGATAGAAGACACCTAACATTGACCTCTGACCTCCTGAAATATGTGCATACATGTGCCTGCGCAGGTGCACACTCACCAACACACACACACACACACACAACCAATGCACACACACACATACATCCCAACACACACAATACACCAACACACACATACACACCAGCACATAAACATACACCGCAACATGCACACATACCAGCACACACACATATACCTCAACACACATACATACACTAACAACACTAACACATGTACACGCACCAACACACACACACACAGCAACATGCACACATACATACCAACATACACACACACACACCCCAATACACACACATATACCTCAACACACACACATACACACCAACACACACATACACACCAAGACCTGCACATACACCAATACACACATGTACAGCCCAATACACACACACACACACACATACACACCACCACAAACATACACCTCAACATGCACACATACCAACACACACACACATATACCTCAACACACACATACATACACTAACAACACTAACACATGTACATGCACCAACACACACACATACACAGCAACATGCACACATACACACCAACACATGCACACATCCCAACGCACACACACACCAACACACATAGTATGTGTCCCCATTGTAAAGCATCTCACATATTTCAGGATCATAAAACTGAATGTGAAACTTTACAGGAGCCTATGGTCTGTCTCTTCAAGAGAGTCACCTATTTATTTGCAAATTCTCTGGATTTTCTCAAGGCCTCCTTTCCTCAGTAAATTTCTCTGCAGTGCACTCACAAGGAAACCGAAGAATCAACTAGAGTTCCCTGCCATACTCCCCAAACAATCCACTCGTACATCTTGTGGGTTTTTTTTTTTTTTTTCCTTAATGATGTTCCTGGTTTGGAATTCTTTTCTCTTCACTCCGTATTGAGCAAATGTGCTCTAGAGCACACTGCCCTGTATCCCTTCTGAATTACTAGAGCAGATCTTTAACAGATCTCCATTTTCCATTCTATTTTTAATACAGATATCTTTCAAAATATAAAGCGGACATTTTTTCTCTACTTCTCAGCATCCTAGAGTAGTGGTTCTCAACCTCTGGGTTGTGACTTTTTGGGAGGGTCAAAAAAAAAAAAAAACAGAATCCTTTCACAGGGGTCTCTTCAGACCACATTATCTCCTCAGATATTCACATTGTGACTCATTACAGTAACAGAACTGCAGTTACGACGTAGAAATGTAATAATTTTGTGGCTGGGGAGTCACCACAATATGAGAGACTGTATTAAAGGGTTGCAGGGTTAGGAAGAACCACTGACCAAGAGTATCTCTCTGTCCTGCCTATATAGCCCAAACCCCCTTCCATGAGCAAGAACTGCTTGAACTGAACCATAAGCCACCGAACTGGGGTTGTTTCCAGAGTTAGAAATATGCACACATGATTATCAGATGTTTTGAAGCTGGAACCCAGAGCTAAAAGCAAGATCCTTGTATGTTTTCTATATACCTTTTAAGCATAGTCTAAAGGTAATTGCATAGGATTCTTTCATGCACCGGTGTTTTGACTGGTGCCTGTCACATGAGGTCGAGCATGGAATCTTTCACCTGTGATGTCACATAAAGCATCAAGAGTTTGAATCTGAGAGCCTTTGGTCTTTTAGTTTTTAGATTAGGGATGCTCAGTGTACACTGAATAATCTGTCCTCTGTCTGTCTGTCTGTCCTCCCCAGTCACAGTGCAGCATGGTTGTCCTGCACCTGCCTGCTGCATCTCCCTGCGACACTTGTCATCTGCTGCATCTGCCTGTTGCATCTACCTGTTATATGCCTCCTGCATCTATCTGTTGCATCTGCCTGCTGCATCTGTCTACTGTCTCCTCAGACACGCCAAGCTTATGCCTGTGTTTACACTTGTGGCTCTAGCCACTGTCTTATCTAACAGCTTGTTTCTTTGTCTCAGGACTCAATGACATATCTCTCTAATGGTTCCCTCTCAAAGATGCTTTACCCAATACAACCCAGTGCCATCACCTTACCACCTGCCAGCTCATCGGTCAGGCTTATTCTCTTTAGTGTGTGCATTTGTCTATGATTGTCTTTGTTTCTTATTCATTTTCTGCCTTCAAATATAAACTTATGAAAATGAAGACACCACCCTTTGTGATTACTATTCTATCTCCAAATCCAAAACCAGACGTCCTTGCTACACAACACAATATACAAGCATCTCTGGATGGATGAATAATTACTGTTACATAAATGTAAAGACCAATGACTTGAATCAAACAGATGATAAATAGTAGATCATAGGAAGGTACATTGTCCTTTAAGAGTTGAAATAGATCTGGAGGGACAATGCCAACAATTCCATTAGTAAAAATACAAGGATAACATAGGAAGCACAGAGGGCATTAGGATATGCTGGCAAGCTAAGTGACCAACAACATGTTCCAGACTTACCTAGGACAAGAGCTTGCAGCATCATGAATGTGGGGCTGCAGAGGGCGAGTCACGACTTTAAGATGCCAATCTGTAGAGAAGGGAGAGAGCCCGTGCATTAGAGTTTTGACATTTCCTTTGATTACTGGGTCATTTCCATTTCTTAACTTTCTTATTTTTATAAGTAAGGAATAAGAGGGCTTAGAGTATTAATTATAATTAAACTCATAAACAATACTGCATGCTAACTCTTGTATACAGACTCTAGGCTATAATACATGTGTACGTATAAACAAATGTGTATGCAGGTACAGCACAAGATGTAGTCAATAGAACAAGAAAGGATAAATATTAGGGAGCGAGGAAGGACCGAAGGCAGGAGGTAATAAACACAGGTTATGAGACAGAATATAAAGCTGATTGTCTTTCTAGTTTTAACTCCATCATGGATATCTTGCTTTTGGTAGTAGATAAGTACATTAAAATGTACCCAATATTAAAGGTATAAAATCAAATATTAAGCTCCACAGCTTCTGTTCCAAAATGACTACTCTAAATGCATAGAAATTCACTGAGATTCATAGTCTTTGGGTCTAGTTAATTCCTCTGAGTGATTTTTTTTTTTCACTTGCAATGTGTTTTTTTTTTAAATAAAGTCTAAAATAAAAATAAATTAAAAATAAAATAGAATTAATAACAGTTCATAATTCATTCCCTCAACATATTTTAGAGCATTCACCAGGGATTAGTTGAGGAGCAATACTAGTGACTGTTCTCAGCGAAACTTCTTTCCAACAGTAGGTACATATCTGAGATAACTCACAGAGATGCTTAGTGTAGGATCGGATGTAAAAACAATTATGCAAAATGTAGCCAGTGCTCTTTTCTTTGGGCATAGAAAACACTGCAGGTTTGGAAACAGAAAAATATATATATATATTGGGAACCATACTCTAGGAAAATATATTTGTTAGAAATAAAAAATGTATCTTAAAGGGGTTGTGATCTGAGAAAAGGAGCCAGTTGTGACTTTGATCATTTGTTTGGTCTCTCCTACCGTTCTATCCAAAATATACACAATTTAAAAACCATGTCTTTGGATTGACTAGGACTCTGAGTCGACTTAGGGTAATTCACCAATATTGTAATAGATTCTGAGAATGAACTTCAGCTGGGCTGTATATCCAGAGTAGATAATAAATATAACAAGGGCCACGTTTCATCTAGCCAGTCACCTCAATTTTACGTACTCATGGAGACCTATTCTACTGTGATGGACATTGCTCCACAAACTGAATTATTTTTCATCTCTGATGGGGAAGAAAATATACAAGCATGTTTTTAGAAAGCGACTGGCAATTTCCTATGGACATTCTAAGCAGAAACAGCTATCTGTCCAAAAGACTCCATGGGGGAAATAAGGGGATTGGTGTTCAAGAGTGAGAAGAAATTTGCTGCCTGTGAACAGAAGAAATGATGGCGTTCTCTATTGATAGTAACAGTACATTCATCACTGAAAGCTTTCTGTGTATCTGCTTCTGTTTGTTTTTGCAAGGGTTAACTGATAATCCTAATAATAGGAGATGAAAAGGCTATTGTTGTGATCCTTGACTTGTAGATGAGGTAATCCATGGCCAGAGTTACTAAGTAACTTGCCAGTGGCAACATAGTTTCAGAGTAGTGAAAGATTATTCCAGGCTACACTCAGGACATGTCATGATTTCTGTCTGCAACATCCACTGCATTCCCTGCACATCACATACAATTGACATCATTACCATAAAAGGAAAAGAAAGGAAACATGAGCCACCTTCTGCCCTGTTCCTGTCTACTGACCTACCCACAGTGTGAAGCATCTCTCAGACAGTGTCTCCCAAATGTTGTGATTGCAGGGGATATAATATCTCCACCTCTCCTTTGGTCATGAAAGGCTTTGTTGACACAATCAATTGGATATGCAATAAGATATCCATCCCTGAGGGTCACCTGCTACTTCATCTGTCAGTGTCGCCAAAAGTGCTAATGACATTCTGGGGAAAAGGTGGGAAGTCCCCAGCTCTGCCACTGGTTTTCCTTCATCTTCATATTAAATCAGTCTTTCACAGGACCGTCACCTGACCCTGAGGTGCAAGCGTTAGAAATGAGAAGATGATCAAAGGCAGGCTTTGAGTATTGGAGTTCTATTTATAAGCTTCTGATAATAAAAGATGAAACAATCTTCCAGAATAGTAAAATGCAATTATTTTTTAATTATATAAATAAATTATTTAAATAAAATTAATGCTTCTTTATTTTTCTGATGGGGAATTCTAAAAAAAAAAATGTTTGATGAAAATCTATTTTACAACTGATACCAATTATAAACCATTCTCTGTATTGTAAAACACACCTGGAATGTATAATTCAGACTTTAACAACTCGACTATTTTAGCCTCAATGTAATGTCACCACCTAATACCTAATTTGCTAATTTGAGGCTACAATAACAAAGAATAAACTCCAACAATGAGCTAAGCGTTTCCTGATTCTAGGCATTCCACACAACATACAGCATTTTGTAATTCAGTGAATATGAAGCCAAGATATTTTTAAACCTGCAAGCGTATGTTCCTGTAAGCACATGTTCTTGAATTGGACTTGTTTCTGAACCCTCACTGCTCAACGGACGGATTCTACGGTTGATTCTGTCTAAGTGGCTTCTCCACTGTGTGCTTTGGTTCCCTTCTGTAAAGTGGAGATATTATTAGCATGCAGCACCTAGGGCCAAGGATCAAAGAAGGTAACCCATGGAAAGCTTAGGAGCAGAGTCTACTGCATGCGGAGTCTCTACATCTGCTTTCCCTTGCTAGTGCTGTGTTCACATGTTAGAGCAGTTGATCTTCAAATTAGCCAAGAAATCTAAATAAAGACACCATGTTGTTGTTTTAGTGTGGTGACAATAAACTAAGTGTTTGTGAGACTGTGAATTTGACTCTCACAGGCATGCCCCAGTTGTTGATTATAAATTTCACGATCCCCTGACACAGGGCTCTTTACTCCAATATGCAATCACATGTGTTATGGTACCAATACTGTTAAAAACAACACTGGTGAGCTGATTCATCAGTTTGAAAACAACTTTCAGATAAGTGAGCAAAAATGAAGATTATAACTGTAATTTCTTTCTGGGTATTATCAACAAACTAAATAAAATTGAAGATAACAACTGTGGACAATGTTGTATAATGTCTTCCTCTGAACTGACTCAGTCCTGGAGGGAGGCTCATGAGAAGCAAAACTCACAAATCTCAGGAAGTTCCTGAAATTTACATGATTCACAAGGTCCCTTCACATGTATTGAGAGGAGGGGACTCTATAACCAGCCAAGCTGTCTGCAAGTCATGTAGGGAGTTCCATGGAGGTGGCTTTTGTGAGTCATCATACATGATGAGCTAGATGTTTTTGGTGATGTAGCTGTTTTGAGTCACCTGTGTTCCTGTGAATAAGTCCCAATCCATATGTCTATAAGAAGCCTCAGTAAACTCACTGGTTTATTAAACTGAACCTGGTAAAATAGTTTCTTCATTCTGTCTTAAGCATATGGCCTTGAGTATACATATACTTGCTCAAGTCTCTCCAGGAAAAGTCACACGATAAACAGAATACAAATCCACTTGTGTAAGTACTTGACCATTGAGGAATGATGACCTCGTGAGTTTCAGTGACTTATCTATTAACAATCATCCCTTTTGAAAGACTTAAATTGGGCACAAAGACCAGTGTTCTCCTATTCAGTATCTGTTTATGTTTGTCTGTATTATTTGAAAAACAAGTTAAACCATAAACACTAATGTTGTGTGCACCCTTGATTTCAGCCTTCTAGCTTCTAGAATCTCCTCCACAAGGAAGGAAGAAATGTCTCTTGTTTGAAGCCTTTTCATTTATGTTCATTTATGATAGTATAAATAATAACTATGGCATAACTGATAATGTAGTTTATTCAAGTCATCCCTTATAGCAACGCAAATGAATGAAATAATGCTCTCCACTGATGGGTAAAAATACTAAGATCTAAGAGGATAGGAGTCCGGGTCAATGTCACAGAACAGAAATAGAACTACCTGAAAGTCTGTGCTCCTTGGACTCCTATTCCCTTCCACAGGCAGGCATTTACAGGAGAACACCACATCTTCTACCCAGCACCTGTCCTTTTCAGAGCTGTCCAGATTCTGGGCATCATCTCTGATAAGCTAAAATATCTATCGGCAGTTAAGGTGGGAAAGGAGGACTCCAAGAACAGAAGTCAAGTGCAGCCAGGTAGTGGTATCCTTTGCTACCAGCTAAGGTCTGTCTACTCTCACTTCCTGGGCAGCAACAACTTCCTTCTTCCTCTGTTTAATCTGAAGTGAGATGTTTTATTTTCTGAGTTTTGATTTATATGGGAGTGGACTGCAATTGAAAGGTCCGTCTGGAAAACTTTCCCTAGAGAGACCAAAGGAGCTTGTACAAATAAATATTCTTAGTTGTTAATTTAAAAATTCAGGTGCGGGGAATTCTGAGAAGGCAATTTGAAGTCATTTATTTTAATCAAAGAGCTGACCAAATATGCCATACGCCGTTGTTACATCTACACAAGTCATTGAGATCTTTCTCAACCAGAGAAAAACCGAAAATCAGAATCACGGATGAGCTTCTGAGGGACTGGGATGCAGACTGACGGGCCACCCCTCATGCCTGTGGTTATCAGCTGGCTACTCGTTTTCTCCTCTGACAGAAGGGCTTTTGCCATGAGAGATGCTTTGAGTGGTGGTAAACAGCTTCCAGGCAGACTTCCAAGTGGTTACCTGCCTTGCTCCAGTGAACGGTTTGAAATATTTACATCTATACGCTAATACATTTAGACAGAGCAGTGTACCCAGGCACATGTTAAAGCCATGGAAATACACTCATTGTACTCGGAGAAAGACAACCGGGTGCAGCTGAGAGGGGAGTCTCCACAGCAATCATGCTGTAGGAATGTCCATGTGTACCAGGTTTGTCCACAGTAGCTTCATCTCAAGATGTTCACAATGCTCTGTAGCTTTACACACATATCAGGAGAGGAACTGAGTGTCTACAAGGAACTGTCTCAATCCCCAGAGTGAGGAAAGACCTTCGAGGAGCCCTAGCCTAGAGATGACTCATTCTAGGCAACTATCATTTATTAAAAGATAGGCTGTTGGTGTCTTGGGTCTCTATGGAAGACTAGGATTATTCAAGGGTCAAACAACAAGGCAGGTAGCAAATAGGAGAAGCATTGTCCTCAAAGTCAAATTTCATAATCTGATTCTATGTTCACTGGTTGTGCTGCCCTGAGAGTCTTGTCTGTGCAAGGCCTTATATGAGGCACAGGTTGTAGTAGGTATGCAGGGAGGCTGCGGAGAGGCCCTTACTAGCTAAACATTTGTTTTTTCCTTTTTCTCTCAGGAATGTCTCACACCCTCCCTTTGACGCTAAGTTAGATTTAATTAGGTCTCACTCTATTCCCTGTGTGTCTGTATGAGGTACCCATCTTGAACGGCAGCCAGACTCTTGCTTCTGGTTCCTGAGGTAGATGGCTATGTTTCCATTTCCTCTGCCTGGAGCATAAAGGGGAGGGCTCTGGAAAAGGCTGGTTGTAGAACGCTTGAGTTTGGCACGCTGCATTGAGTCCTTCATCGTGGTAGTATGAAGAGGCACCGAAGGAATTAAAACAGCTCTAATGTTTAAAAGATCATTGTCTTGAAAGAGGCAGGGAGGGAAGATATAAAATGATACCTTTGCATTAGTTCAGCTTAAATAGTGAACTCCTTATCCGGAGGAGTGGTGGGTATTAATGCAGAGAAGAGTAGGCAAGATCATTTAAAATTGTAAGTAAATATTGAACCAGAGATTGATTAGATGTGGGGTAGAGGGAGGAGGAAATCAATGGTGCATCCATAACAAACAGCTTAGGTTATTTTCCAGTCAATGAGCATACATGCCTATTGTATCAGATTGGTTTTGCTTTATTATAGTCGCTAGCCAGTGTGATGGAATATACTCAAATTACGCATAAACTTGATTTTTGTTTGTACAAAGCTAGTAGAGGATTCTTTGTGTGTGTGTGTGTGTGTGTGTGTGTGTGTGTGTTGTGTGTGTGTGTATGTAATTTTGCTCCTAAAATCCTTTGGCTAGTCATATCACTGAACTTAAAATTGGTTTGCTTTTTTGGTGGTCATCTTGCATACTCAAGAATTTCTACAAAAAGAGAAGTTTACGTTGAGATTGTTTCCAAATGTCATGAACTGTTATAAATACTAATTTTTTAAAAAAGGATTTATATATTTATTTTATGTGTGTGAGTACACTGTAGCTGTCTTCAGACACACCAGAAGAGGCATCAGATCCCATTACAGGTGGTTGTGAGCCACCATGTGGTTGCTGGGTATTGAACTCAGGACCTCTGGAAGAGCAGTCAGTGGTCTTAATCACTGAGCCACCACTCCAGCCAATGAATACTATTTTTAACAAGTAATGAAATTGACTTAGTGTTATGTTCATTGTTATTTAAGTATTCATCAACACTAATCTTACAGGGTTTTAATTATTTTATATAGCACATGGCTTGTTTCCAGCTCTCAGATAGTCTTCAAACCTGCTACACCCATATCATCAGCCATGCGTGATTACCTCCATGCCAAAACTGAAAGGGAGACCACCGAGAAAGAGTAAATGAAAACCCAGGTTATGTCATTTATGATACCACAGACAAGAGAAAACAACCTTACAGGATAGTGTTTTTCTCAGTGCCTACACCTCAGCTCCCAGCCTCTCTCAGCCTAAACCAGAACTTATAAAACAATGTGTAAGATACAAATTTATAACAATTTAGAGTCCTATTTAGTAAATATCAAAACATCGTTCCTTTTATATGAACTATGCATTGTGTCTCACTATTGTGGGTGAACATAGCTGCATATTAAAGACTGCCCTGTGAAAAAAATGTAAGGTTTCAAAAAGTCAGTAAACAATGCCTCTTTAGGATAGCATATTTTTTTTGATCCTGAAAAGACATTAAAGTCATATTATTGAAAAAAAAAAAACACGAAAAAGAAATGATATCCCTAAGGTTAGACATCAGTTATTGGCATCACCAAGGGAGATGCTTCCGGCTCTGAGTTCTGAGATGCTGGTGGCCATAAGTGGCAGGTGATGGGACAAATGAGTGCAGTTTAGTCATGTGACCAAGAGTCTTGTTTCTGGCTGCAAAGGGATTCTGAGCTTCATACTCTGATCTGATTGATAAGGGCAAAGCTTCAGAACTCCTGTAAGAGCAAATCAGATACACAAATGTCCAAAACAATCTACCAAAAATGTGGTTACTTTACTTGGTAATTTACTAACAATTCTGCCCCCAAAATTTCACTGCATCGAGAATTTGGGACAGGGAAGCGGCTCAGAGATGGTAGCTGTTTTTGTTTTTGTTTTTGTTTTTGTTTTTCCCACTGTGGCTGCTGGCATGCTCTCTGGACGCTATCAACGTATCAAGGTATTTCTCTATTGAATATTTCTCTATTGAATTCTTGAGTAAGGAAGGTACCAGCTATGCCATGAAGATGATGAACAGGTTCAAGCTCTATGGGAAACCAACACGTGCATTCACCGCATTGCAAAATAAATGAAACAAAGAATACGGAAGCATGGGATACATAGGCTAACATTTTCATTGAGACTCTCGACCCAAAGACTGATAAAAAGTTCCTTTCTGATACTCTGGCTGTCCTGGAACTCACTCTGTAGACCAGGCTGGCCTTGAACTCAGAAATCCGCCTGCCTCTGCCTCCCAAGTGCTGGGATTAAAGGCGTGCGCCACCACCGCCCGGCTCTTTTCTGATATTTCAAATGCCTTTGGGATCAGCATATAAACTCCCACGATCCTGTGGGATCCTATCACGGATAGCATCAAAGGTTATGCCTGTTTTAACTTTGTTTTGTTATATCTGATGCCTCAAATACAGCAATCAATGTCATGAGTAGACTATACCTCTATAATCACAACACCACTGCCTTATACGTTCAATAACCCTAAGGGTAAAGATCAGGGCTTAGCAGTTGAAGAGCTTTTAGAAGCATAGCACTTGTTGTCCGAGGCTCACCAACCTCATCTGCTGTGGGCAGATGCGTGCTCTGTCCCAAACCTATGACATCGCTGTAAGGATCTGAGCTTTCTCCACCAAGTCTACCTCCTCCTTCCTTCTGACCTTCAATGACCTCCTTGGAAACCTCTCAACAGAGATACCCTGAGCCATGCATGACCCTAGACACTGGACATCTCTGTCATAGATATCACGTTCGTTCATACCCATTTCAACCAGGGGCATGTCCCATTCAGGATGTCTCAGACACAACGGCCCACCCTTGTCCTCATGGCTTAGATAACCTCATGCTAGGGCTCTAGGTTTGAAGAGGCAGTCACAACCATATCTGCTCTCTGAAATGCCTCACCCATTGGAGTCTACTCCATGGGCATGGGTCACCCCAGTCTCATTCCTCCCTGTGGTATATTTGGTACACTTGCTTTGAAAATCACTCCTGGACATACTGGCCCTTCACAATTCTATGCCTTTAGTTACCAACTGTCTTCACTCCTCTTTCACCTAGACCTCCTCTTTATGACCCACTTTGGGACCCTCTGTCTTAATAACTTCTCATCTGATTCTCTAAGATCTCTATTTTATGAGCCAATCTGAGTTTCTATAGTTCCTCCGAACAATGTGTCCATTCCTCTCAGCTCCTTTTTCTCAATTGGAAATTTTTTTTCCAGAGTAGATTTTCTTATTCTTTTTTTTTAAATGGTGTATATATGCTTATTTTTATAAATTTATTTTATATATTATATATTTCTTTCTTCTTTAAAATATATCTTTATATATAGAAATATATATAATATATAAAAATAGATTATACATAAATATATTATATATGAGACATACTATTATATATAAATATATGATGTATAATAAATAATATATATGATATATTTATATATATATATATATATACATATACCACATCATATACATATGCATATCTTGACTTGTTTTAAGAAAGAAAAAAGAATTTAATTGAGATAAAATATAAAAAAATACTGCCTCTTTGCTGTCAGTTCTTCCACAGTGAAAGGCATTACAGCTAGCAGGATTTTCTCAAGGGCTCACTTGATTCATTTAAACATTTTCTTACTGAATATTTTCTTTGTCAGATAATGATAGAAGGGACATAGCAGACGAAAAGTTATTTCTCCACAACTGATCACATGACAACAGAAACAGATATTTTCAAAAGTCTTATAATACAGAAGAGTCCAGAGTAAACATTCCTTCTCATCTCTGCCATCGTTCCTTGGGTGCTCACTGTGTATAGAGTAAAGTATGACGGTGCAATCTTCATGGAAATTCCCTCTCCCTCCCCCACTCTCCCATGCTCATCCCCGGGGTTAAATACACTCCCAGATGAGCAAGCTCCAAGCTGTGTCAGGATAATTTAAAGAAGTTACCTAGAGTTAGACTCTCTCTTGCTTCCAATTGCACACCTGTGTGGTATTGCTGACTATACAGCCGTTCAGCTGAACCGCGAGATTTAATTAGTTAGTGGTCAGGCATTTCTGAAACCTTCCTTTGTCCAGGAGTCTAATTGTCAAGAAAGAGTCTGGGACAGGTAGAGTCTGGAAGTCATTGGTGATTCGTTGATCACCAAAGCAGAGGACACATTTAAAAATTTCTTCGAGGTGGAAACTGAAACCTGTCTTATTCTGACAGTATTGGGAGCGTGTCCACTCAGGCAGAAGGAAAAGCAGGCGGCCCAGCTGCCTTGACCAGGTACTTCCTTGCTAAGACCAGACTGCTACGAAAATTTCTAGTGATTGCTTTAGAGAACACATCAGCGACTGCAAATGAGCTTTGTGTCTATAATTCCAGCACTCTGGAGAATCGGGCAGAGATTTGAGGCTACGTTCTAAAATCTTCTCTTAAAAAAAAAAAAAAAAGACAAACCCAAGCTTCTTTTCTGTTTCGGTACTAGCGATGCATCTGAGACCATCTAACTACCATGTCCAGAAGGAAACAAAAGGCTCCGGGGTTTGGAATGCACACTGGGTGCGAACCTCAACACAAAGCCAAAGCTTTGAGGGACGCTTCTGGAATTGCTGCTGAGGTCTCCAGAAATCACAGGGGCAACTCCAGGTGTGACCAGACTACTCCTCTGGCTGGGCAGGTTAGGCGTTGGGTGACTAAGGCATCTGTCCCGGAATGATCTCATGGCCACTACCTAATTTGTTTCTCTCAGTGTTGAAACTGTGCAGGCAGCAATAGCCGGAGAGCCCCAGCGTCCCACTGTAATTAAGTCATTACAGGTCCCCATGCCAGGCATTTCTCAGCGAGTTTGCAGCAGTGCACAGAGGCAGGTCAGGAGACAGCAACAGTGAATTTTAAGAGCATCCGTTAATTGTTTTTATTTGGATGGATGAATCAATGGCAAAGTTCCTACGTGGAGTAAATGAAAAAAAAAAAACTAATAATGAAAGCTTACCGAGTTAGGTGACAAATAAAATCCCACAAATTATATCTTTAATTGATTTTCGACTCTGTTAAGGAATTTGTGTTCAGGTCATATCCTCACAACATTAAAAGATTGTGTAACTTGACATTTATTCCCTTAAATGAGGATTGTTAATGGTTGTATAAAAATATTTTCTTTGCTTTATGTTTTAAATAAGCCGACTTTCACTCAATATGATTCAGACCGAAATGTTTAAAGTTTCCATAGAAAACTTCACTCTTTTGTGTTCACTTCATATAGTCAATGCTTTACATTGTCTTAAAGCAAAAAAGAAAGAAAGAAACAGACGAACAAGGAAACAAAGAAACAAATAAAGAAAACACATTCCAAATGAACTTTGGCATTTTTCTTTTTATTTTGACTATCCCATATGTGACATATGTCAGAGTTCATAATATAGGAATGCAGCTGAATATCTCCTGCTTATCGGTTTCAGTCCAGATGTCATCATTATTAGTATTTAAACAAGATTTATGTCCATGAAGAAATATATGGGGTAAGTATTATATAAACAGTAACTCACACAGACACACAGCAAAATAAAAGATTTTCTCCCTCCTACCATGGCTTACAGAAACCCTGTGTTATCAGTGGCTGTTATTTTCTTGTTTAAAATCAGCTAGAAATACTGACTTAGTATAAATATAAGAAGTTCCTTAGGTGTGCTGACTTAGCGTCAAGGTATCAACCATTTTATTTCAAGTTAGAAACTAGGAAGATAGGGTTGGTAAATGCAGCTAAGAGTAAAGGATTCCACCTAAGTAGACAGAATATACCTCAGACCTGAGGAGCATGGTCATGAGGAGCTGCAAGGAGACCCAGCATTCTGCGCAGACTGGAGTAACACGCTTTTAATTATCTACCTGGAGTAGAAGAGCAACGACAAGGGTCAACAGACCTCCTTTTGCATAAGTAAATAATGAGTAACATCTCAGAAGTCCTGTGGCTCAGTTCTTGTTCTGTCTGTCCCCTGTCCCCTGGTTGTTCTCAGGCTCCCTGGGCTCTTTACAGACTTGGTCTTTTAATTGCAGTACTTTCCTCTGATGTGTTCTGACCAAAGCTGTTTCCAAAACTTCTCTCCTAGGGAGCCTGTCTCAACTGCCCCAGGATTACCTTTTGTTGTAATTGTTTATTTGAAATCCATCGCTTTTTAATACCATACAGTGACTAAGGGAATGAATTCCATATTAATGATAACTTTTATGGTGCCAGAAGTAATTATTATAGTAGTTTCTAGGTAGATGTTGAAGGGATCATCTTACACACACACACATACATATACACATACACATTGTATACACCCCCCCACAATATACATACATACACACACACACACATAAACACACAGACACACACAGACACACACAGACACACACATGTACACACACCCCACACAAATATATACATATATACACACACTCACATACACACACCACACACATACACACATACCACACACATACACACATACCACACACACACACATACCACACACACAGACACACACGTACACATTTTGTCCATTCATAACATGCTATGTGGTTTATATCTAATAGTTTTCTCACTATCTGGAAAATGAATTAATAAATCTAACCTGAGTAATATTTTAATTACACAAATATTTTAAACATTCATTAAGATTTAATGTATTTGAGGAAAAGGAACTTAGGAGAAAATTTAAATCTCTAAAACTTGACAATGCCCACGTGTTTGGTGAGTAACCTTTGAGCAGGAAACACAAGGAGAGCATTCTCTCATTCACTACAGAACATCTCTCAGCTCTATAAATACGGATAATTAATACTACCTGTGATTAACACATGATAATGATTGTAATAATAAATGTAATACTACGGCTGAGACACTCATTCTTTTCAAGAAGTGACCCAAATAATTAATTACAGATTGATATCTACTATTAACACAAAGAAAGCTCTGTGCTATAGAACTGTTTCAATCCAGTCCCCGCTATAACAATTACTGGTAAATATGATCTAAATGCATTGCTTAAAACAAATGCGCCATGCAAAGTTTTGCAAATTCCTAAAACATTCTCATTTTATGTATGCGTCGTATGAACTGAACTAACCTTTCATACCATTTAATCCTTTCCACTTCAAAAGCCTTCACATATTGGTTAGAAAATAAAATAAAAACCAATAAAAATAAAAACCGCCTTCCCTAAGAAGCAGCGACAAGTGACCCAAACCAGACAGTGAAAATAAAAAGACCTCAAGTTTGGAACTTGAAAAGGGAAGACAGAATGGATTACAGGAGGCACAGCTATTCCCTCCTCCCTCCTCCCTTCTCTGTCCTCCCTCCTCCCTCCCCCCCTCCTCCCCCCCCTCCCCCTCCTCTCCCCCTCCTTTTCCCTCTTCCCTCCTTCCCCCTCTCTCTCCCCCTTCCCTCCCTCCTCCCTCCTCCCTCCTCTTCCCTCCTTCCCCCTCTCTCTCCCCCTTCCCCTCCCTCCTCCCTCCTCCCTCCTCCTCCTCCCCCTCCTCCCTTTTAACTTGCAGACCAGCAGACTGATTTACAGCAGCGACTTTAAACACAGGATCATCTGAAACACACAATTCAGATTTTTCACAGCATTCAAAAGCCTCCTTCATCTTTCCTCTCCTTTTTCTGTATCGTCTTTCGTATCTCTTCTGTCCCATCCTCTAGGTTTGAAAAGGACCTAGCCACCTCTGACCTAGCATGTTGAAACAAGAACACTTCTAATTGTCTCCCAGTCGGGTTAGGTAAAAGAAGAAACGTTCCCAGCTGTGTCCCCCACGACTTACTCAGACGACCACATCGCAGCAGTTCATGGGGACCCTAGTGAAGTCTCGGCAGCAACTGCCAACACTCCTGAAATATCAATACAGTAAACTAGCAGGCATCAAAGGGATTCCTAAATCACACCAAAGACAGCTTTACTACCCATAAAGTAGAAAACCCACGAAGAAGAGAAGCTGCCCTGGCTTTACTGTTTATTGGCCAGGTGGAACTGATTAAGAATGTGACAATCTGTGGTACCAATAATCAGGGGCTTCTTGTGTTCAACACAAGAAAGGGTTTCACATGGCCTAGCAATAGCAGGGCACCAGTACTCGAGAAATGCAAACTAGAGGCTATTTATACTCAGAGCTGGGCTGGACAGGCTGGCTCAAAGAAAATAATATTGGAAGAGGGTTGGAGAGGACAGAAATCTACTCTCGGAAACCACGGACCAACATCATAGCTTCTTTGCAGATGAATGCAGAGATGACCCCGAGTGAATTCAGTGAGTGCCTTATTAAAGTAGACGGGAAGCTTACGGTTAGGTCTGGACTCATTTGAAGACTTCTTTATGATGGAGGACAAAATAATTGCCTTCCCTGCTGGAGATTCGTGTCTATGGGCCCTGATACCAGATGTCAAAGTGGGAAAAGATACTGCCGAAGAAAAACACTCCGAAGAAGTTTGACCAGGAGACACTCTGTCTCCAACCTTTGATCAGAGGAAAATAACTCTACCTTAAAATGCTCAAGTGCTAAAGTTCAGGAAGATATTATATATGGTGAGGATTTATGGCACAAATATTGAAGATCTTGAAAAAATATTAAGACAGTATTGCTTTAAATGTGTTTGTGGCATATTTACAAATAGTCCAGCAGGGTGGTAGTGGCACATGCCTTTTATCCCAGCACTTGGGAGGCAGAGGCACATAATAGATCTCTGAGTTCAAGGTCAGCCTGGTCTACATAGTGAGTTCTAGGATAACTAGGGCTACACAGAGAGACCTTGTCTCAAAACAACAAAAACTGAAAACAAAAATCAAACAGGCTACGTAAATAATCTATGTTATCTGCTCTTACATTTCCTGTCATTCATTGTGCAATTCAGAAACACCAAGATGGAGTTATGCCAAAACCCCATCTTTATCATAAAAATCATAACTTCTGAAGACTAATAATTCCAATAAGATTTCCAGAGAACTTGGTAGCTTTCCACGAAATAATAAGAAAATGAATATATGAAAAAATAAAACAAGTTTATAAATCTAGAGTCTGTTTTTAATTAAAAAGTTCAGCCTCCATCATATTAAAAAAAACTCATCAAGATATTTTCAAAACTCAGTTAATTTCAAATGTTAATCAATTAAGAACTTTAGAACATAGATCACTAATTATAAGTGATTATCAAAGGAGATCATCTTTGCCCTGAATATATAAAATATAATTTAGTTTAAAATAAAAATGCTGCTTTTAAAGGGAAACCACACATAGAAAAATTTGAACAGATAATATGTGTAGAGAAAAGTACATGCTTGGAAATTATACATCAATCATCAATAAGATAAATATAGAAACACAGCAAGAAAAATATAGAGTGTAGAATTTAACTGCATTATTATAATAGATATTGTATTAAAAAAAAGAAAAATTAAAACCAAATTAAAGGCATTAGTATATATGAGAATTCATTCCATTAGGCTTACTTAGACATTGCTGCTGCATGTACCCCAGGAGAGTTAAGAAGATGGCCCAGTAAGCAATCAATTAACTTATATTCCTTTTTAACTCTACTGCACATTTCTTAAGAGTAAACTTAGTAGCAGACAACAGTGTGTCACATCGTCAAAATGTTGGACATGCTTGATCAAAGTAATTCTTTGATATTCTAGGCATCAAAGAAAAGCTATAAAAAAAAAAAAGCAAGAGAATTTAGATATTGGGTTGATGAACCTATGGTGGTTTAAAGAATTGCTCCTGTAGGTTCATTTATTTAAGTGCTTAGTCATTAGGGAGTAGCATTACTTGGGGGGAGATTGGGGTCTTGTTGGAGTAGGTGTCAGCTTGTGAGAGAAACTGTGTCACTGGGAGTGGGCCTTTGGGTTTCAAAAGCTTGAGGTAGACTCATTGTCTATCTACCCCTACTGCCTGTAGCTCATGATGTAGAACGCTCAGGTAATACTCCAGCATCATGTCTGCCAGAACGCCATGACAATAATCGACTAAACTTCTGAAACTTTAAGCCAGCCCAAATTAAATAGTTGTTTTGTTTTTGTTTTTATAAGAGTTGTTGTGGTCATAAAGTCTCTTCACAAGCACTAGAACAGCAAATAAGACAGAAATTGGTACCAGGAGTGGGGTATTTCATGACAAACTGAACCATGTTTTTTTTTTTTGTTTGTTTGTTTGTTTGTTTTTGGTGGTATATGGATTTTGGAACTTTGGATTAGGAAGGCTATTGAATGCTTTAAGTGGGACTTACTGGGCCATTTCAGCAGAAACAGGGAAGACAGCGGTGCTGAGAGCAATATAGAGGATTCAGAGATCTGTGCATGGTATAGAGATCATTCTTATGCTATTTTGGCAAAGAATGTGGCTGGTTTTTGCTTTTGTCTGAAAAGTCTGTCTGAAGCTAGATTGAAGAGTCTTAGATTAATGTCGTGGGCAGAGGAGTGGTACTTGAGGAGGAAATGTGTCACTGTCAGGGTGGGCTTTGGAGGTTTTACTCCTATGCTCAGACTTCACCCATTGCAAAAGAGAGCTTCCTCCTAGGTGCCTGAGGATGCCAGTCTTCTCCTGGCTGCCTTCAAATCAAGATGTAGAACTCTCAGCTCCTTCTTCAGCACCATGTCTGCCTGCATCGTGCCATGCTTCCTGCCATAATAATAATGGATGAAACCTGTGAACCTCTAAGGCAGTCCCAATTAAATGTTCTTCATAAGAATTGCCTTGATCATGGTGTCTCTTCACTGCAATGGAAAGCCTAATTAAGACATGGCCATTGACAAATAGTGCCTAACTATCTTCCATGACAACCTGATGACTAGCAAGGAATATTTAAACTTGAAAAAGGCGTTGGAGTAAGAGTCACTTGTCAGAGTACCTTACTAATTTTACTCATGTCTTAAGTCAATATTAATAAGTTTTTGTTGTTATTGTTTTTCTGGTATGTATTTTAAATATTTTTCAACCCTGGAGCAAAGACTATATACCTCAGTGGTAAAACACATCTTTAGACATGTAATTCCCTATTCAATTCCCCATGCAAACAAACAAACAAACAAGAAAAGAATTCTCAGCTAGCGTGGTGAGACTAATCCAATTATCACAGTTCCCAGGAGACTGGCAGGAAGACTTTAAGTTTGAAGCCAACCTATGCTACCCAAGTTCCATGCCATCTGGGCAACAGAGAGACTTTGTCTCACAAAAACAAAACAAAGCAAAACCCACAACTCTCTATGTTGTAATTTTCAATTATCTCAATAAGCCCAAAGCTTCATTTTTAAGTTACTGAATCTAGGGAAAAAAACAATTCCGTGAGTGTCAAATGAATTATAAACTCAGAGACTATGGATCACAAGACAAACAAAACAACAGACAGGAGAAAAGTCTCCTGTGGGAAAACAGAGCAGTGTGTGCTGAGTCAAAGTCTACCAGGATTATGAGACCAAGCATGGGCAAGCATAACAGAGGCACACTGCCAGCAGAGAGAATGTTCAGGAACTCGGAACACCTGACTCCTTTGAAACCAGTGAGGTCAGTCAGTTCCAATGCTTTCTTATCATATTGATCATGACTTCTTTTTTTTTTTTTTAATCAATCTTGCCAATAGACTCTTGCCAATAACGTCGTTATCATTTTTATAGTTATTAATTTCCGCACTCTTCTGCTAAACCATCAGTCATGGGCTTGCTGGAATATAATGTGTGACGGATAGGAAGAAAGGAAAGATGGCTGTTGAGGGCCCTGTCTTGGGTGGCTGGGTTGAAAAAGCTCTTCCTGTGCAAGCATGAGAACCTATGTTAGCTCCCCAATGCCTACATAAAACGCTGAATGTTTGGGGTTGGAGATAAGAATCTCTGGGACTAACTGGTTGTCCAGTCTAAATTGATAGGTGAGCCTCAGGTCTAGAGAGAGACGCTGTCTGAAAAACCAAGTTGTACTTTTCCTGAAGTCCCTCAGTCTCCTATGTATGCCTACAGATGTGCACATGATGCACATTGTACCTAGTTTGCTTTTAGATGCTGGGATAGAATACTTCTTAAAAATCAACTTGAGAAGGAAAGGGTGTGTTTCATCTTACAAGTTATAGTACAGCAGCAAAGGAAGCCTGGCCAGGAACTCAAGACAGGAACTTGCAGTCGTAACCACATACAAGACTTAGTTATTGAATCGTCCGCCCGCCCTGGTTTGCTCAGTTACCTTTCCTATGCTGCCCAATCCCATTTGTGTAGGAATGGTGCCTCTCACAGTGGACTGGGCCCTCCTGCGTTAATTAGCAACTAAGAGATTGCTTCACCGGCAAGCTCAGAGATCAGAGTGATCCAGGCAATTCAACTGAGGTTCTATCTTCTCATGCATATCAAATTGACAACAAAACTAACCAGGACATGCATGAACAACCACCCATGTGTGTTAATGCACACACATACATACACACACACATGGAGAGGGAGAGAGAGGAGAGAGAGAGAGAGAGAGGGAGAGGGAGAGAGAGAGAGAGAGAGAGAGAGAGAGAGAGGAGAGAGAGAGAGAGAGGAAATTAAATTTAAAAATAAAAAAGAGGGACAAGGGAGAATGTCTTTGAATAACAGCTGTTGAATGAGAGGATGACCTGTTATTGGCCCTGGAAAGTTAAAGGCAGACCAGGAGTTTAATGTCTGTCTTTCACATGCACAGTTAACATAAAGAACATATTTTGTCATAAGTAAGCATGTACATACCTCATCTTTAGGAAGATTTGAGACTGCTACAACCTTTACTGTTGGTCCACACACAGGACAACAGGGCTCCTCCTGCCCCCATTTGCAGCCACCAGAATTTGGCACAGAAATACCCTTGATGAGCTATGACTTAGGCAAACGAAGCCACTGGCCCTGCCCCAGGTGAACTCCCGTGGTAGTGGGGTTTCAAGACCCGGAGGGAGGTTCTTACACTATTTTAAAAGCACCTTGCAGTTCATAAAGCTCAGCTTGGAGCCAGTACAAAGGTGAAGGGCTTCAGACACTAAACTAAGGCAAATGGCAAATTCTGCTTGGCTCTGGTTAGCTTTAAAGCTCGGCTTTCCTCGTCCTGATTGCACTTCACACTGACGTATTCTCTTCATGTTCTGTTCTGCGCTCCCATGTCAGCCCTTCTCTTACAGGACGAATCTGCTTCCACATGCTGCATGGGGTCAGTCCGGAAGAACTTGAGCTGGCCTCAGTGCTGCCTTCTCTCCTGATTGGTACACACCGCTGTAGTGAACATATCTTCCCAACCTTTTACTTCTTCCTGGTTCTGAAACGGGAGGATTACAGATGAAGCAAGGCCAAACGTTGTGAGCAATGGGGACTCAGACAACCGAGGCTCACTCCAGAGAAGCTCTGTATGTGTGACATCTTTGTCATTTGACAGCTAGCCTCCCTTCTCTATGGCGAGACAGACATAAGGCAGTTTGGAGCCTTAGGGCTAAACACTGATTTCTGTGGAGGTTTTTTGGTAAAGGAAATATAGTACTGCATCACATTTTATTTTGAAATAAATTCAACATATACTTGTATACATAAATAAATATGACCGTTTGAATCTTTAATCTCCATTCTTCTATTTTGAAAAGGACTTAAGATTTCAACTACACTTTTTAAGGGAACTTCGAAATTATTCCACTGAGTACCATAAAGAGAATGTGAAATAGATAAACCTTGTTTGATGCTTTTTAAAAATGGAGTCCAGGCATGAGAGCAAGTGAGCTCGCTAGTGTATCGTGAACTCCACTGAAGACTCACCTTTCATAGGGCAACCCTACTTCATAAGGGAAAGCACATAGAAGCACAGGTTCCACACAGGGAGTGTTGATTCGTGTATGCATTGCCTGTGATTATAATAAAGGCCTTGCGGTATGCATTATCAAACAAGAATGCTAAGACTGGTCACCAAACAAGTACACTGAGAGGTAAGGTTGAAGTTTGGACTCAGTGCCAAAGTCCCTGCTCTTTCCCCCAAATCCTCCTGTCACCCGTACGATAATCTAAAGTCCGAGGCAGGTGAAACAGCTCTACAGATGAGAATGGAAAGCAAAAGAGAAAGAAGCCACTCGATACTTTTAGAAATGGGAGAATGCTGATATTTACATTCCAAGACACGGATTGCCACATTGTAACTTCTGCTGATTGCAGACTGAAGGTCTGGAACTCTTCTCATCTCCACCACACAGAGGGCCCTTCAAATTGTGTAGGCATTCATTGGCCCCTCTCAATAGTTTACGTGATTTCAAATTCTCCATAATTAAGAATGTCTGACTTAAATGTTGATGGATGGATACCTGGTGACACTATGTTATGTATAAGATAATAAGTACTACCATGAATAAATAGGATACCCATCACTCTCTTACATGCATTGAGATCTCCAGCCTTTGAATAGGAAGAATCGTTTTGCACAATTTCAGTCGGGCCCAGAAAAAGAGATGCTTTACACTTTCTACAACAAACTCAACTATAGATTAACAGAAAAGCTAGGAGTGGAGCAATTGTCTGGAATATCCTGGACACCCAGCTATGATGAGGACACAGAGCCTGGCAGAGTACATTACGGACAATGAATACAAACACACTCAAGGATGGTGTACATGGCCGGCCTTCATTTTCCTTCAGTGGGATATCACATAATGGCTGCTTGCCTAGTTGCCCACAATTATTCCAACTGCATAATGAGTTCTATACAGACTCTTTCCAGTAAATGCAACCACTGATTAGCTTAATACCAGAATAAATGCTAGGACATTCAAGAAGTCTGAAAAATTACTGTCTAAGACCTGAGATCATGGTTTGAACTACTGAAAGCCATAAACTTTGACTATTGATCTCTCCAGAGAGGTCATCCATCTAAAATCACATGTATGTGCACGAATATATGTATCCTTCATTGGCCCAGGACTATGGGAACCACACTGGATGCTCTATCTATCCCCAAAGCACATAAGACTGAGGAAGTTTTGATGCATGTGCAGATATACTTTTCCTTTCTGCATTCCTCCTTCCTCTTTCTTTCTCTCTTCCTTCCTGCTTTGATTATAGCTTATTTCAGAGTAAATTTTTATTGTTTTTTTCTTATAAATATGTATTAAAGATACTACCCTGAATACTTATTGCAAGTTTTTCAAACTTTTTTTTAAAAATAATGGTGGAAAGCACAAAGAAAAGCTAGTATTTAAAAAAAAACAAAAACAAAAATAAAGTTGTACCATGACTTTTCAAATAGTTTGAAATGCTACATTTATTAGATATTTGACCTACAAGAGGTCCTTTCCCAGAATAGTGTGTCATATATCCTGATATCCAGTTAAGACTTACATCTCCTTTTCTACATCTCGTAAAGACTGTCCATTTGTTGGATATTTCTCTTGCATAATAGGTTCAGTTTACCAGTTTGTCTGAAAGGCAGTTTTGAAACTTATAATACGGGACTGAATGGATTTATGGATTAATTAAGGTAGAAGGTCAGAATGTTTTCATGATGGAGTCTTCACAGACACATGTGTCTCTGTTTATTTTCAAACGGACATTTCTAAGCTTTTATAAAGCTTACTTTAATTGATATTCATTTATTTTCCACATGAATACAATAATCCTATTAATATTTTATTAAACTATCTCTTACTACTGTATGTCACTACTTTTCAATCTCCTCTAGACTGTCCAAGAAATACTACTTGGTACAATTTTGCGTAGCTCTAAAATAAACACCATGGGTCACACGCTCAGCCTGCTCAAAGTTCTTGAGTTCAGTCTTCAACGTTCTCAGGATAAATGGCACTACAGTGGTTTGAAAGGGCTTGACCCCTCCCCCATCCCCCTAGATTCTTGAGTTAGAATGCTGGGCCATAGGGAATGGCACTATTAGGAGAGGTTAAGACTGGAATAAACTATAAAAGTTGGACTTAATACATTTTCATTATGTTATGTTTTATAAGCCTATGGGGATCAGGGAGTGGAATGTGGTGGTTTGAAGAGTTTTTGGCCCCCATAGATTCATGTGTTTGAAAGCTTGCCTAGAGGGAGTGGCATATTAGGAGGTATGGCCTTATTGGGGTAGGTGTGGCTTTGTTGGAGGAAGTACGTCACTGTGTAGGTGGACTTTTAGGTCTTATATATGCTCAAGCTCCATCCAGATGGAATACTGTCTCCTTCTAGCTACGTTTTAAACCCAGATGTAGATCTTCGCTCCTCCAGCCCCATGTCTACCTGCATGCTGCATGCATCCCCACCATTATGATAATGGACTGAATCTCTGAAACTATAAACCATCCCAAATTAAATGTTTGCCTTTATATGAGTTGCTTTGGTCATGTTTTCTTATTCACAGTAATAAAACCCTAACTAAGACAAATAGATATGCTAAAAATCATTTTGGACAGAGCTTTATGTCAGCAAGGAGGAGAAGAGAATATTACAGCCAAAGGAGGACTGAGCAGAAATCAGGAAGAGAACCATACACAGTATGTTTGGGGCGCATGCATATTCAGGGGCCCAGGTTTGGAATGGCAGATAATGAAAGCCAGGTGGTCAGACTAGAGATGAAAGATCAGGTCAGCTCATAAAGAGTTTGCATACACCACAGGGCCTGAACATACTGTATTTTGTTAACCACATGGTGGTGAAAGTTAGATCTAGAATTTCATCATTATCATAAAGTCACGATACATTGCAGATGTGATTTCAGACATGGAAACCCATAGCATAGATATAGCCTGGACATTCACTGGTAGGTTAGCACGGCTGTGTGTTAAGAAGGATAGCCTGGGCAGGATAGGTGGAGTGAGATAGGAGCCATGTTGGATTAACAATGATTTTAGTTACATTCAGATGCTTTTCTTTTAATTGGAGAAAAATAGGAAATTAAATCTCCATGCTCGCAAATAAATCCTACTCTAAGCAGCAAAAGCAAAGTTATTTTTAGAGTGGGAAGGCAAGCAAAGGAAGAGCCATGGATGTCTCAGGGAATATTGGCCAGTATCAAATAAGGTTCGGCCCTTTTTGTTTCACCTTTCTGGAAATTTGAGAATATTATTTCTCAGTATCCCGACTCCCTCTTCTCCTGCTTCCTGATGCGGGTTGAGCTGAGGAACCGGAGCTGACCGGAAGAGCTGCAGTGCCTGGAACAGACGTTATTAAGGATGAAGTCATACCACAGTGGGAGACGGAGAGCTCAGTACTAACCTGCTGCCATTCCCAATGCGGCAGAAACTGTTGGAATTTATGGCTATTTCACTTGTAAATCCAACTCAACATGATATCTATCTATCTATAATCTATCTATCTATCCATCCAAGATCTATTCTTTATCCATCTATCTATCCATCTATTGTCTATGTACCTACTATTATCCATCAGTCTATTATCTGTCCATCTACCCATCCATTCAATATGTATGTGTGTATGTATGTATGTATCTATCTATCTATCTATCTATTAAGATCTATCTATTCTTCTATCTGTCCATCTATCCATTTATCATCTGTGTATCTATTATCTATCCATCAGTCTATTATCTATCCATCCATCTACCCACCCATCTTCCTTCCATGTATTATGTATATATGTATGTATGTATGTATGTATCTACTATCTATCTATCTATCTATCTATCTATCTATTCTCTCTCTCTCTTTCTCTCTGTCTCTGTCTCTCTCTCTCTCTCCTCTCTCTCTCTCTCTCTCTTCTCCACACACACACACACACACACACACACACACACACATCTGGCAGCTGTTAACACTATAACCTGCCCTAGCCTCGAACTCACCATCCTGCCTCTTCTCCCCATGTGCTAAGATTCAAATGTGTGCCAAGAGAGTCCTTGCTGAAGACTGAAGACAGACCAGTTGACCAAACATCACCAGGGGATGGTAGAGAAACAGGAGCCTAATTTCGTACCAAGGGCGATAAGATATAGAAAACGGGCTATCCTTGCTAATACAACACAATAAGACCTTAGTAAAGATAGATTTTACAAGGTGTGTACATATGAGCCTTGAAAAAAACTTAAGTCAATCGAACAGTGCTTGTCACACACCCTTTAAAACAAGACACCCGTCTTTATGTGTGAGAATCCACAGGCTCAGACTGGCCTCTGCTGGAAGACAATACAGGAAATACGTCTGGGGGAGAAACACTTGCTGCTGCTGTATCCTTGGTACACTGAAACACATCTCAGATCACAGGCCTTTCAATGCCCCGGACAACAGTCGTGGTCAGAGAAGAGTTTAAGCAGTTTAGGGCCAGCATAGACCTTAAGCAGGATGGCTCTAATGGGAATTTTTGAAGAGAACTATTATCAAGAGAAGCAAAAGAAAAACAAGCAAACAAACAAACTCAGCTGAAACCTAAGACACTGGTTTTCCTAACGCAGGACATCTGGTGACCTTCTCCTAACAGAGTGTATCAGAGAAGCCCAAAGCACAGCATACTGCAGACCAAGTAGGCTCCGCCAGTTG
The DNA here is from genome assembly GCA_021653895.1 of Mastomys natalensis. Lineage (NCBI taxonomy): Eukaryota > Metazoa > Chordata > Mammalia > Rodentia > Muridae > Mastomys > Mastomys natalensis. The sequence goes on along the minus strand of JAJTUV010000128.1, from coordinate 1,739,072 downwards.
AAGCTGAACTCTGGAATTTCCTGTATTTCTACTTCAATTAGAATTCACTTTTCTTTTTCTTTTTAAAAAATTCTTCACGAAAAGAGCTGAAGTGGTGGGGGAGGTGGCACTTAGCAAGCAGAGAGGGACAAACGGAATGAGGCAGTGAAGGAAAGCGGAGAAAAGGAAGTGCTCAGAACCATGTCAGCTCTTGCCGGAGAGTGGGTGATGAGGTGAGACAATGAGTAGAATCCCTTATTCCAATGTGGAAACAGCTCTATGAGGCCTACTGGGGAGATGGTGGAGAGGCAATCAAGGACATTCCTGCTGTCCCAGCACCACACGCCTCACATCCATCAGTAACTCTAGCTCTTGGACATCTGGCGGCTTCTGAGGATAACCACAGTCATTCACATGGGGCACACACACACACCACACACCACACACGCATGCACGCACACACACAAGTAAAAAAAAATAATTAAAAAGAAACCATTTTACTATGTGCACATACCATATTCTAGACATATATCTTTACGCTATTAAGTTGTGTGCCTTAAATACATACGGTGAAGTTTGTTTTTCAAGGGAAGACATTCAAAGCGATCCTAGAAATGAGGGGATGAAAGCCCTACCCTGTGGACAAGCTGCACTGAGGATGCATTGAAGGAGCACGAGCACTCGGAAGAGGTGTGAGCCCTGTGTGTGGTGTGATTATAGCAAACAAGTAAACGCTTTCATGAGGCTCTGTCACCATCCATCATGATTAACGTGTCAGACTGTGGCTTTAGTTATGCCTATACAACAAACATCAATTGGATCCTACAAAAGGATCTGACTATGCCGTGGTATTGTGAAGGACTAAGAGACTGGGCAATGGCTCAGTGATTAAGAGCAAGGGCTGCTCTTTCTGAGGAACCAGGTTTGATCTCCTGTCCACTTGGTGAATCATAATCCCCTGTCACTCCAGTCCCAGAGGATCTGATCCCCTTCTCTGGTCTCCAAAGACACTGCACTCATGTGATGCACAGACATAGATGCAAAGGGGAAAAACAAACAAACAACCATCCATATACCCAAACACAGTCTATAGGAGCTGAGTGCTAACTCACATTCTGTCTTATTTAGGGTTTGACTGCTATGAACAGACACCATGACCAAAGCAACTCTTATAAGGACAACATTTAATTGGGCCTGGCTTAAGATTCAGAGGTTCAGTCCAGTATCATCAAGGCAGGGATATGGCAGCATCCAAACAGGCATGGTGCAGGAGGAGCTGGGAGTTCTACATCTTCAGCTGCAGGCTGCTAGGATGAGGATCTTAAAGTCCACACCCACAGTGATACCTACTCCAACAGGTCCACACTCACAGTGATACCTACTCTAACAGGCCCACACCTTCTAGTAGTGCCAATCCCTGGGCCAAGCATAGACAAACCATCATACATTTCTTACCCTCAGTTCTAAGGAACTGGTGAGGTGAGGCCCTCCGAGCCGTCTTCATTCAGGAGTGGGCAGCAGCACATTCGCTGTCCCAGTGTGGTTTCTTCTGCTTCCCTGTGTCCCTGAGCAGTGGATGACTAGCCTCTAACTCTGTGAAGGAGAGTCTCTTACATGTGTCACTTTGGATAAAAGAATGACACAGCTCTAAAGGATCCTCTTCTTAAGCAATAACAAAACCTTATCAACAAGGAGCTGAAAGTTGACCATAGCACACGCTCTCCTAAAGAAGTTCTTTTTCACAATTTCAGTTAAAAAGAGGGATGTCTGAAATCACTGGCCATGCCTGGTCGGTAACTGGGCAACAGACATTTTCCTGTTTATGAACCTGTGGCTTTTAATTTGTCACTTAGTATATTAAGCTGGCTGGATCCAGTTCCTATGAGCTGATGGTGCATATTTTGTCCCAATCCTATATGTAAAGATTAGCTTGAAATTAGACATGGTGACAATATTTACATCATGGGCATGGGCAGACATGACAGATACCAGAGCTCCCTTCTCCAGGTAGACAGTGGCTAAATCCTTACCATATGACTAGATACAGCTTATACTGACATTCACTATATGATGGTTAAGAAGCATTTTCAAAAAACGTGTTTCACTATTTCTATGTAGATTAGCACCACTCTGACTTGGAAAGAAATGACAGAAGACATCCATGTGTTTATTTGAACGTGGATTATTATCAGCCATTAAAACTATTAACACCATTTAGGAGATTTTTAAATGAAAAGCTATAATCTCCTTTCTTTTTTCTCCCCTTTTGAGATAAAGTCTCACTTTGGTCTGTTTGTTTGTTTGTTGTTTTGTTTTTCCTTTGTCTTTTCAAGACAGGGTTTCCTGTGTAGCTCTAGCTGTCCTGGAACTCACACTATAGACCAGGCCTAGAACTCAGAGATCACTCTGCCTCTGCTTCCTGAGTGCTGCAACCAAAGACGTGTGCCACCATCACCCAGATTTGTACCCTCCATTGTTTCTTAAAGTACCAGTAACTTTTAAATGGATTGATCCCAGACTGGACTGGTGTGTTTATTCAGGACACACCTGGCCCAGTGCAAAGCTCTATTTCACTCTCGGCAGAATGGAAGACTTAATGGCCATGTCTTAGTGACCTTGAAAGGGCATCTATCTCATCTGTGCTTTTAGGGCATGGTGAAAGCCAGCAGAAGTCATGGGAAGCAGCGAGGATGATGGCTACAGAAAGATGCTTGGTGTCAAGGTGACAGGCTCCTCCTCCTGCAGGCTCCTCCTCCTGCTCTGGTCAGAAAGGAAAACAGAAAAGTCCCAATTCTTGAGCAGGTACCACCCACTCAGATCTTGGTGATAGATTCCCCTTTAACTATAAAGCAAGACTGTCAGCGGGGCCTCCCTGAAGAAGCCAAGGCTTGGAAAAACCACAAGTCAAGTCGTGGACTTGAGCGTCTGTTAAGAAATCCGTCCCAGACATTACGTCACTAGGTTTCTCTTTCAGTGCTGGCTACCAACAGGTCTTCAACTACGGGAAGTGTGTTTGATTATACTTATCACAATGTAACTGCCTTTCAACACATTGTAACTTTTGTGCCAGCAAAATAACTGAGAGCATCTTGCACAGGTAGAGAGTTCAGTCACATAATTACATACATATTCATCTATAACTTCATTTCTAATGCAAATATTATCAACTCCCATATAAACTGTTCTGTGTTTCTCTCTCTCTCTCTCTCTCTCTCTCTCTCTCTCTCTCTCTCTCTCTCTCTCTCCTCTGGATCAAAGCTGTGATTTCACACAAATAAAAAACCTCAACAACATAAAAAAAAAATAAAAAGCCCAAGTTTCCAGTGATTAAACTTTCTGAGACTTTTACAAGCTATTTATACAAACTGGAAGAGAGATAGACAAACATTCTCTGAATTGTTAGCAAAATTATCAGAAGATAGTTATGAACTGTATTTTAGCCATATTTCACAATTTTATGAATGGAAAGAATGAACCTTCGAAAAGAAATTAAAGACCTATGACTTAGGGTCAGAAAGGATGTCTGATTCTGTAACGGAGTAAGTAAAGCAGGCATGCTGACTTACTCCTGTAATCCCAGGGTGGGGGAGGTTAAACTAGAAGGGTCAGAAGATTAAGGTCAGCTTGTGTTTACTCAGGGAATGCCAGACCAGCATGGGGTACACGAAACCCTGTCTCAACAAAACAAAGCAATAATCAGCAAAATAATTAACAATAATAAAGATTATTTGGACCATACATATGGTAAGCATTGAAGTTCAACCCCACTTAGGGCAGGCATTCTAAACTTTAAAAGCATTTTCTGTTCCACCAGTCTTTTCAAAAGACATATTTAGCATTTCACTGTAGAACCTGCAGAGTCAGGTTTGGGCTCCCATTTCTCCCCAGGAACTGTAAGACATTTCAGACTCCCGAGTTTCTTGACAATAATAATTGTTTACAGTTTCATAACAACATAGTCTATAAAACTCATATGTTAACATCCAGAACTAGCTTTTCTGGGCTTAGAGAAATTAAGGCAAGAGTAAGTTACTTCACATATTCAAACCCAAGTCCTCGTTAGAGTCAGATTGCTACTTTCTTTCCAACTGGATTGCTTTCCACTTAACTACGTATCAATTTAATTTTTAGAAACAACAGAAAACCACAATGGCAGCTTCACGGCTTCAATTACCCACAACAAACATTGCCTTATAGATGAGTCTTCCCAGACTATAATAAGACTCCACGTGGGGGAAAACCCCAGCTCTATAGAGATTTCATAGATTCTGTATTCAGCTCCTATTCAAGAAAGATCTTCTATAACAGGGATACCATTTGGAGAGTGGATATAAGGAGACTTTGGCAACTCCCCAGATCCAGTATTCATCTTGGAAAGTGTCCCATCTATCTGCACTCTTATCAGTATCTGATGATTAGTTTGAGGCTTTCAGAGTTGGAAGGTGTCCTGACAATCCGGCCCTGGGCAGGAATACTGTACACATTTTATAGCCCTCAACTCTTCTTTTCGTGAGAGGATATGGATACCCCATTGTCCAAAATCTTACAAAGACTCCAGTGTGTTGCCACAAGAAATATGTCTCCAGGATTCATAGCTCAAATGAGCTATGAAGATGTGAGCTATGAATAAGAATTCCAGTCACAAGAATACATCAGCTAAAATAAAAATGGTGGAAACACAACAAAATATTAGACCCTTCTTTTGAAATATGACAGGGTCTGTCTTGATGTAACTCAGAGGCGGAACACTTTCCTAGCTGATGCTCCCCAGATCCATGACAGAACCTAGCGTTCAATGTGACAGTATTAGGTAGAGTGTTAGAGGGTAATTAAGTCCTGAAACTCCTCCTTCATAGTGAGATCAGATCCTCATGGAGCAATCCTGTAGGAGTCCTCTCCCCTTCCACTCTGTGATCGAATCGCCTTACTTGGTGCCTAGACCTTCTCAAACTCTCACCAGCTAATCTCCATTATTATTAAACTATCTGGTGAAAAGAACTTTGTTATAGCAACCTGTACAGTCCATGGTGGAAAATCTGACAAATTCCAATGTTTTCATTTTGATAAATCTACCATAAAATGTTCACAAGAGTGAGTCTTTGAGTTTAGTCTGTTCTGCACCTATTTAGCAGCTGAAACATCCGAATTTAGTGGAGAGGCCAGATAAGAAGGAAGGCTCTGACTCTTATTTTGAACTTACCTTCTGCTACTCAGAAAACCAAGACAGATTTCTTGAGCTGTGAATTGCCATGGCAACAGCCACAGCATCTATGTACAGTAACTGTTAGCCACCTATTGAATATCCACAGAAGGTCCAGAAACTAACTCAGCTAATGTCCAAGAGGCCACTTTAACAGCAGTCCCCGAAGCTGGCTGAGGATCAAAATCAATTGGAGAGCTTTTGAGAAATATAAATTCCCAGGCCCTGTTGCATTTTTATAAAGCTCCCTAGGGGATTTAGATGTGCAACCAAATTTGGAACCCCACTGGCTTTTGGTATTCAGAGACTCTTGCCAAGGGGAGATTCTTTCCACAACTTTCCTTGAAAGTCAAGAATTTAAGCTTCTGAATAAAGGACAAATAGATTCTTTATAACAGGTAACGTTACACAAGCTTTTACCGTCCCTGAGGGAGCACTGGAAAGGAGGACATTTGAGTATTATTTAAGGAAAGGGAGAGCTGCAGAAACTTAATCTCCTAGACAACCCTGAATTCCATTATATATTTATATATTCTCATTGTAATCACCAGGTCTTTAATCCCCTACTTTCATTTTTCAGTCTACTGGAACCAGGACCATGCCTTTCATTTAGGGAATGAGTTTGCTCATTCGATGACTTAGATGTCATTTTTTTTTTTTTTTTTTCAGAAAAAATAGCCATGGCAAACTTCAGCCCAGTCTGGAAAGCCTGCCCAAGAGAGGAAGGACCTTGAAACCACTAGGAGGAGGCAAGGAGGACAGAGCAGCATCATTAGACAGGGCTTTACAGTATCACCTCAGGCTAGACCTGTTGGCTAACCAAGTCTCTGTCTCTGTTTCTCTCTCTCTTTATGTCTTTGTCGTCTCTGTCTCTGTTCTGACTCTGTCTCTGTCTCTTTCTGTCTCTGTCTGTCTGTCTGTCTGTCTCTCTCTGTGTGTGTGTGTGTGTGTGTGTGTGTGTATGTGTGTGTGTGTGTGTATTCTTCTGAAGAGCAGGAGAAAAGAATGAACAAAATGGGAACTCTGAAGACTCTACCTGAGAAAGAGAAGAAAGCACATGGAAAACACCTAGAAGTGGGGACTGGGGATGGGATTGCTAAGGTCACATGAGAGACAGAAGAGGAGCTGTAAAGGCCAGCAATGTGGCTCACACACACACACACACACACACACAGAGACATATACAGACAGACACAAACACACAGACATACACACACAGACACACACACAGACACACACAGACAGACAGACACACACATACACAGGCACACACACACACACACCAGCAACAGCATATGGGCCAGTAAAAATAACAAAGACATTTTCAGCATCTGAGATGCCAGCCCCCAAGGTGTCAAGTACAGTATAGTCACATCACGAAAAATGGATTCTGCTTCAGAGTAAAACCATTTATGGTCACTTTGTCTTGACCCCACTTCCCGATGCACCTGGAAATTCTCCTGTGATAACTGCTCCTTTGGAGCTGCATTTTATTTTCTGTTCTTTTATTATGGCGTTACAAAGACATCAGTAGGAATTATGGTTATAGACAACACTTCTTGCTGGGCCTTGTGAGCATCTGCACATGCTCCGGCAATCCTTGACCCAATTTCTCTTCTCCCTGTGTTTCCCTAAAAGCTTCTCTGGGAACACAGCTTAGTCACAATCAGTGGGCACTCTGCTTATGGATTAACTCCAGGAGTTTCATACAAAGATAAGGCAGCTGCCTATGAATGAGCAAAGGTCAGGCCGAGTCAGAGAATGGCTTCCCTGTGGCTGAGCCTGCTGCCACCTCTCATCACATCATAAAGGTTTCCAGAATATAGGCACTCCCATTAGCTGACTTCTAAAGATTTGAAGTTTCCGTATAGAAACATTTTTTTTCCCAAAGTGACTTGTACTCATTTTAATTTAGAAGAGTTTGACATTAAGATGACCTCAGAGCAAATAGGAATTTCATTTCTTTTTTTAACCATTAATTTATTTCTTTCTCCTCCCTCCACTCATCCCAGTTCCTCCCTCTCCCCTCTTCTCCCCTCCCCTCCCCCTCTCCCTTTCTTCTCAGGGAAGAAGAGGCCTTCCATGGATATCAACCTTCCTTGGCAGATCAAGTTGCAGTAGGACTAGACGCATCTTCTCCTTACTGAGGCCAGACAAGATGACCAAGTTAAGAGAAAGTGATCCAAAGGCAGGTAACAGTCAGAGCCAGCCCCTGCTCCTACAGTTAGGGGGTCCCACATGAGGACCAAGTTGCATATCTGTTGCATATGTGTAGAGGGCCTAGGTCTATCTCATGCATGCTCTCTGGTGATTCAGTCTCTGTGAGCTCCTATGTGCCCCAGGTTAGTTGATTCTGTAGGTTTTCTTGTGGTGTCCTTGACACCTATGGCTCCCCCAATCCTTCCTTCTCTTCCACAGGATTCCCTGAGCTCCACCTAATGTTTGGCTATGGGTTTCTGCATCTGTTTCAATCAGCTATTGGATGAAACCTCTCAGAGGACAGTTCTGCTAGGTTCCTGTCTGCAATCATGACAGAATATCACTAATAGTGTCAGAAGTTGACTCTCATGTCATGCGTCTCAAGTTGGGGCAGTCATTGGTTGGCTATTCCCTCGATTTCTGCTCTATCTTTACCCCTGCATATCTTCCAGGCAGGACACATTGTAGCTCTAAGGTTTTGTGCCTGGGTTGGTGTCCCCATCCTTCCATTGGAAGTCTAGGAGTCTTAGGTAGGGTCACTCTCATAGATTTCTGTGAACTGCCTTCATCCTAGATTTCTAGCTCATCCCAGAGGTGCCCCCCATGCCCCAGTGATCCCAGTTCTCTTTCCATCAGTCATTCCTACACTTCATCTCTCCTGTTCCTCTCCCTACCCTTTCTCCCCCAGGGATGCAGGTACGGTTCAACACATGAAAGTCTACCAGTATAATCAACCATATAAACAATCAGAAATTAAACACACACACACACACACACACACACACACACACGATCATCTCATTATATGCTGAAAAAGCTTTTGACAAAATCCAACACTCCTTCATGATAAAAGTCTTGGGAAGATCAAGGATACAAGTCACATACCTACACACAATAAAGGCAGTATACAGCAAGCTGATGGCCAATATCAAACTCAATGGAGAGAAACTTAAAGCAATTCCATTAAAATTAGGGACAAGACAAGACTGCCCAACTCTCTCTGTATCTCTTCAATATAGGAATTCTATTTCTAGAACGCCATTCTGAGAAAACTACACTGACACTTACATAAATCTAAATCCATTATAGCAGTATTTCTCTATCAAAAGCCTACAATGAGTAGGCAGCCATTTTAAACTGCTTATAAGGAATTCCAGTTATGAAGAAATACTAACACAGGAGATCCTTACGAGTCTGTGGAAAGGGAAGAAAGTTGCACTGTTTCTCAAGTATGGTTTAAATATTACTAGGTATGTATATGAGATAATAGAAGTTATATATATATATATATATAATATATATATATATATATATATATATATGGTAGTAGAAGGTACTTTGACTTTACATGCAAACACTTCATGCCTGGCCGTGTTCTTGAGACTCTGTCTTAGTCATTTGAACAGTAATGATCCTATGCATATTATTCTTTTTTTTTAATCAAATGAAGTGTTTATATAAAGCACACTGTTGTTCTTGTCATTGTTCATGGCGGGTGCTGGCTGCTTTCAAAATTACTTCATTATTGTTTTACCACACCGCCATGTTTTCATTACATGCTGCCCTTACAGTCCTGATGTTTTAAGAAATATGACTGATTTTGTTAAGACTTGTTTTAATTATTTTTATGATTTTTTTTTTCCGAATGGCATGTACGTCTGAGCACCTCTTCCATGTCTAGTGCCAGTGGAGGTCAGGAGAGGACTGGACTCACAACCGGTTGTGAGCTGCAATGTGGGAGCTGGGAATCAAACTTAGGTCCTCTGAAAGAGCAGCCAGTGCTCGTGAGTCATTTATCCAGCTCCTGTACTGAGGTTTTGAAAATACAGAAGAAAAGAAGTCCCCGGGTATTCATGGGGTTTCTTGTGGGGAGAGGGTTTGATATGAGATGGTTGGTTTCTAGCTATACCTTTCCTTGTCTTTTATCAGTTTGGGACAAGTACGAGTGATACCTTTCAATTCTGTGAAGAACAGAAACACACCCATTGGAAGACACAAAATAGGTTCCACAGCGACAACTTGAAAACCTGGAAACTCAAAGCTCGTATGCGCAAAGGTCATGAAAAGCGTGTGCCACAGGCCAAACTTTTGACAGTAAGTCATGTGACTTCTAAGGCATGACTTCAGCTTCTTAGGATAAGATGGATTACCCCAACCCACTAAGCCATCATTTAAGCCTTCTCTTGCTCACGTCAGTGTCTGACCAAGCTGTCCCTAACTGATAAGCTTTACTTACGTCTAGTCTTTGAAGGCATACCCATACCCTAACACCATCAGCAGTGGGTGGCATACCCATACCCTAACACCATCAGCAGTGGGTACAGGTTGTTTTGTTCGGTTGTACTCTTGCGTTAAAAATATCCACTCATGAGAAAGAAAAGTATCTGAGGTATTGAAAAGGACTCCCCATTCTGAAACATAACACCACCATCACAGACTTAACCCTGGAGGGTTATCACCACAGACAAGAGCTGGCAAAGTATCTTGGGAATCAGAGAGCAGCAGGGCATCTTAATTTGTTTTACAGGCTGCCACCCCCAAGAGTAATAAATAAGACCTGATAAGAACTATAAGCTTTCCAAATCTCTGATTTATTTGTCCCCTCAGTCTAACCACCTAACACTCTCTGAAAAGCTCAAATTTCTACCCTGGGAATCCCATGTCATGTTTAATTCAATTGACACAGGCAGAAACTCCTCTTCTAAGGGCAGGGTAGAGGTTCAAATTAAAAAGAGTCTTTCATGTGTTTTATATTTAAATTAATAAAACTAAAACTAGCCAACTTCTGGGACAAATAACATACCAGTTCTGAAATAGGTTTGTTGGATATCTTCATTCCTTTCTGCCTTGCTCGGACTTTTTTTTTTTTTTTTTTTTTTTTAATGTAGAGGCTGAAGAAGCCCTTCAAACTAATTCTCTTGACAGAGGGGATAATTACAAAATGAACCGATTACAGCTGGTTTAGAGGATGACAGTTGAGGCAAGCAGAAACTGGATTTCATTCATTGGACAGCCAGCTCCCTCCACAGAAGCAGATAGCAAGGCTTGCAGACAGACTAGATTCTATCCTTCAGAAGAAGCATTGAGAACCGCTGGCTGCTTGAGGCTGGATGACAAAGGATGCCGTTATTTTTTTTTTTTTTTTAAAGAAAAAGAAGTGAGGGAAAGAAATGATGTGTTTGTTTGCTGTGCCGTGGCAGCTGCCTGCCACGTAAACTCTGGATCCACCAAGGAGTCCCTCGGTTCTCACTCCATTGTGTCCCCATGATCCCGGGAAGGTTGCTTCAATCCTCTGGCTCTTGTTTTAAAATAAACTGCATTTACAAAATAAAATTATAGGGGGATTTATACCAAATAATTTAAAATATATCAGTGAGATTAACTTTTTTCTCCATTGTTGCCTTACGATTTGAGATAAAACAGCTGGATCGCGGCCCGCGTTATCCATCAAAAAGGAACAAAAGAAAATACACCTTAAATGGGTTTTGTTGCCAAATTCGGAGGATACCTCAGAGGATCTGATTTTAAAGTCTAAGCCCCATGGAATTTCACTCTGGGGCCCTCATGGCAAGCATCCAGTACTCTGCACTGCCAGAGGATAGGGAAAAAGTAGACTGGGATTTCAAAGCCGAAAGGGCAGGCAAGCGAGCACTGAGGAATCGATCAGCAAAGGTTGCTCTAAATGCGGCAACTCCCGCAGCCAACTCAAAAGCGAAAGGAGTAAGAACTTATTAATTTGAGGAATGTTAATTATTTTTGTGAACCGATGCCAGAATAGTTAAAACTCAGGTTTCAGTTTGTAGAGGAGGGAGGGAAAGGGCATTAGGAGATTTTTGCAAAGCCTTTCTGTGAGGTCTCCTCGGCACAGCAGGGGTGCCTAAGCGCCCTCCACCCCCAATCTCCAACCTTCCCGAGGACCTGCTTGAACCAGTTAGCGCCAGTGTGAGGTTTTAACCATCTTTCTTTCCTGACTTCTTTTCCCATGTCCTAAAGACACAGCATGAACCTCGTGGGTAGACGAGGGTTGCCAGTTTCTTGCATCTCGTTCATCCTGTTCTACTTTAGGTCTCTCCCCACAACCAGACCGATGGCCATCTCCTAGTCCTTACTCTGGCCCTCGTTTGGCGTTCATGCAGTTTGACCAACTCTTCTGAGCTATTGCGCCCTGCCCCCACCACCCCACTACGGTTTCCACCACCTGACTTCTCATGAGTTAGTTCTCAGTCCCCTTCTGCCTGGTTTTTTCTCTCCAGTTGAGCCACAGGAACTTGGCCGGTAAAGTCTAGACCCACGGATTTCTCTCAGTATGCTTGTCCTTTACATGAATGGATTTCATGAATTCATTACTCTCACCCACGCAACTGTCACCTGAAACACAACCTTGTGTCTTTTTTTTTTTTCTTTATCCTGAACAAATTCAGTTTTACACATAAACAGGCTTCACTTTAGAGACTTATCTTCCATACCCTTGACTCACAGAAGCGCGATGCTGGCTTGTCGTAGTTCAGACCACCCATCTGAGTGTCCATGGTTCATACCTTGGCTCATTTTTTTCTCTAGAATCTTTTCTTCAGAGACTTCACATCCTCATGAGTGCGCCATTGTGTTTCAGATATTGACAGTTTTCTCGACTGATAATCATGGCCTCTAACTCTGCTCCAATCATCTGCATCAAATTACCAGTCAGATAAGAGCTAAACATGTAGCCAAACCAATGTAAAAGCTCAACAGGATTTCTACAAAATCTCTCCCCTCCTCCCATCTCTCGCTAGCTCATCCCCCCTGCATTGGGTATTTGAATTCCTTGAGACTCTTTTCAGAGTCTAGCCAGGATTCAGTTGTCTTTTCTCCAAATCCACTTATCGCAGAGGACTCATTTGACTCTGGAAAAACTCTGAATCATCTCGAGCTCCTCCGTATTGATTAACAGCCACGTGTACTGGCTGAAGACCCCTGCGTGTTGATCAACTGGAAACTTCTCTCGATACACTGAGGCTTTTCCAGTTTGTCTTTCTATTAGTTCATTATTTTCTCATGCGGCATAAGAAGGGAAAACACGATCCAACTTGACACAACCATTTATTAGGGGTTTTGCCATAGTTCCCTTAAGTCATTTCAAAATGCCCTCATCATATCTAGAACATAAAAATGCCATATTCTGCGTACACCAACTAATATTACTGTCCCTTTTCTCCATGATACTACATAGACGTTAGATCACTACCTCATGGCGGCAATGATGAACACAGGTTCCCTCAAATGAATTATTTGAGGACAGCTTTTGACAGAGTCCTTGCCGATCCTCCAGGCAACAGGGAATAGAAGAACTATCCTGAAGCTTGTAACTGAAATGTTAAAGAACGTTGCCATCAGTCATTCTAAAGAGTAATGAGCACCACTTCTTGTCGGGTTCTCATAATGTCATTGGCCACTCAGAGGGCACAGGCACAGTCAGAAAACCGATCACTCATTCGACCAGAAATATCAACATCTATACACACGAAAACTCTGTATCCAATTTCTCAATAGAATCTTCTCCACCTAGAGTCATTTAAAGTCTTCCTTCACCACTGAATCACACTAGAGAGGCTTAAAAGTTCAAACCCTAAGGCTGGGCATGTGGTTCAGTTGTTAAAGTGTTTGCTTGGCATGCGCTAAGCTCTGGGTTTCATCTCCAATACTCTGTGAATAAAATGTTGTTTTCATAATCCCACAATTTAGGAAGGAGAAAGAAGAGAATCGTGTGTTTAAGGTCATCCACAGTGGCATTGAAATCTTAAACTGGCAGCTGGAGGGATAGCTCAGCGGTTAAGAGCACTGACTGCTCTTCCAAAGGTCCTGAGTTCAATTCCCAGCAACCATATGGTGGCTCACAACCATCTATAATGGGATCCAGTGCCCTCTTCTGGTGTGTCTGAAGACAGTGACAGTATATTTGCCTACATAAAATAAATAAATAAATCTTTGAAAGAAAGAAAGAAACAAAGAAAGAGTAAAGAAGTCTCAGATGACAGATGAGAACTGTCTCAAAAAAAAAAGCTAGAAACACGCCCTCCCCCCCCCCCCCATTTATCTGGCTTGTGACTTTGGGCCAATTTCTTTAGCTAAAGCCTCAGTTTCCTCGCTTGTAAATATTAATAATAATATAATCACTACCCAGTGTTACCAGGAGGGCAAAAACTGGTGCCGGATGCATAAGGTTCTCAACCCAGCAGCTGCTGTCTGGCAAGCATTGGTAAAGCCATGGCCGTTGAGCATTTAAGTCAAATTCAGACTCTGTCAAACACTCTCACCGCTGTGACATTTATAAGCCAGGGCCCAGCTTCTGCTCTGTGCTTTATTTACTAACAGTTTCCTGCCTGTCATGTGTCTCTATCTTTCATCACCGAGAGAAAGTAAATAGTGTAAGTAAACAGAGATTACAGCTCGGAGCACTGTGCCCAAAGCTCGTGCCTCCAATCAGAGAGTTATGGGCATAATAGTCCCTTGACACTCCTCTGGGCAGGTCTTGTCTACATAACACCTCAAAATGGAAACATACATTGAAATAATTTATGGGTTCTAAAGAGGTCATTTTGAGTCAAGCTTACTAGAATGGAAAAGTTTTAAATTCCCAGCCCACTCTTTTAGTCTTAGAGCTTTAGTCGGCATCAACTTGGAAGAGATAGCGTTAGGTTTTCCTATTGAATGAAGTTTTCATCAAGAAGAATTCTGATATTCCATATATATATACTTGGTCTTTTACTCATTGTTTAAGTAGATTGACATCAGAAAATCCAAATAAGAATGGATGAAAATGAACTGGAGGTGATCAGACTCCTCCCTCTCCAGGAAGATCATAAGGACTAACTACAGCTTAGAGAAGCAACACTTCACATTCTGTGAAACACAGTGAAGCCACTTGCAACAGGTACGCTTAGGGGCTCAAAAGTACAGTTATTAAAATGTTACAAAAGGTGCAGCTAACAGATACACTTCTTGATCAGCTTGAGAAAATAGCAGAAGAGATTTTTCTAAGTTTTCGGAGAGAAGGAAGGTCCTTTTTCTTTCTTTTTAAACTTTCCTTTGAGATATTTCTAAAGCCCATTTCTTATGGTAGCCATGTACAGCCCCAAGCATCAAACAGTATAATTCAAAAAACCGAGTAAAATTGAGTTAGTATGGCCATAAAATATAATTAATAACATAAAGCCAATATTTTAAGTTTCACCTTGAAGACGCTGAGTGTTTTTTCTCCCAGGGCGATGCATAGTTTAGAAATCCTAAAATAATCCCCACTCACATAGTTAAGATATGAGTTTATCCTTCTAACTAGTAAAAGGGGGTGGCAAGTTTTGGGGCACTAAAGGTTGAATGTTCTTCTATCAAAAATAATTCAGGGAACTCAGCCACTCTACTCAGTCGGAGCTGGTTAGACTGTTGCTGATTTAAGTTACTCCTTCTGAGCAACAATGTTCCTACTTTTGTTTAGAAGCTCTTTTTTCCTTTCTTTTGTTCAGCCTAGTATTTCCTCTGAGAGAGAGAGAGAGAGAGAGAGAGAGAGAGAGGAGAGAGAGAGAGAGAGAGAAGGAGGAGGAAGAGGAGAGGGGAAGGGGAGAGGAAGGGGAAAGGGAAAGGGGGAGAGAGGGGGAGGAGAGAGAGGGGAGAGAGAGAGGAGAGGAGAAAGGGGGAGGGGAGAGAGGAGGAGGGACAAAGGGAAGAGGGAGAGAGGGGAGAAAAGGGGAGAAGGGAGAGGAGGGGAGAGGAGAGGAGAGGTGGGGAAAGGGGAGAGAGACTCATACATTAAATGCACCCAGCCTTTCAGCTTCCACCCATTTTCCTGCTGCTGCTGCTGAGGTATTCAATGTAGATGTTCAGCTTATCTCTGCTGAGGATTCATGCCCAAACATAGGAGTGGGAGACTGGCTAAGCAGAGAGAAAGTAGGCAGCCGACCACTCTATTTGTAACATTCTCACAATCTGGCCAAAAAAATATTCAGAGGCCTAGTGTTTGTTTAAAGGTTGGTTATTCACAAATGTGCTAATTTGTTGCCTGTCACTTACTGTGTGCTAAACAACACTGTAAGCAAGTGCACTGAAAGCGTTAAGTCCCAGTGAGCCCCCAAGGATGCTGGTTTGAATGCTTAGGTATCTGGGACTGACACTACTTGAGAAGGATTAGAAGGTGTGGCTTGTTGGGGAAATGTGTCTCTTAGGATGGGATTTCCAACAGCCCACACCAGGGCCAGTTCTCTAGATCTTGTTCTTTCTGCTGCTCATGGACGAACTCTCAGCTCCTTCTCCAGCACCATGTCTGCCTGGATGATAGCATGCTTCCCGCCATGATGATAATTGACTGAACTTCAGAAACTGTAAGCCAGCCCCAACTAAATGTTTCTTTTATAAGAGTTTCCAAGGTCATGGTGTCTCTTCACAGCAGTAGAGCAGTGAATGAGACATACCCATTGTAGAGATGGGAAAGTGAACCTTGAAAGCATTTGCCAAGTCGCTGAAGATGGGATTTGAATGCAAACTTCGACCTTCTGTGGACCACATTATCCCCTACCTTTCCATACCCTAAGCATCTTCTAACTGCATGGCACCAGGTATTTCCCCATTGTTAGCCAAATAACAAGAGTATGACATATTCTTTCATAATTTTAATAGTAGACACACTGTCCATCTCTCCTTTGTAACTTCCGTGACAGAATTCTGTTTTGTTTCTTCTATTTTTGTATTTGTTTCAGTCCATATGAACACTATGCCGTGTGCACTGGATGTGAAAAAGTAGCCTGTGGCTCTTTTCAGAAAATTTCACAGATCCCGAGGTACAAATCCTAGGTGCTAGACCATGGACCACACCACTTGGTTTCCTTTTCTGAAATCAAAGAAATGAGAATTAATGCCAACATCAGACGAATAAATTCTTTTTGCAAAAGCAGAACCCATTTTAGAAAATTTAAGAACAAGAATCTATAAAGCGATCCAGCTATGCCACTCCTAGGTTAGTGCTTGAAGGACTCCTATGTCGGCATAGCACACAGATCCGTGCACAGGGTGTTCATTGCTGTAGTCGGCACGATATCTGAGGTATGCCGCCAGCACAGACATCCTACGCCATAGGTCAAGGATCTGTGCATTTTCCTTAAAAATCCCAGACATCACACTTCCGATCTGACTCTCAGGTTCATGGTCACCTTCTCAGCCTTTTCTTCCTTCTCTTTTTGCTCATCTCAAAGCATGTGCCCACGTTCAGCCTTTGAGAAGGTAAGCTGTGCTAGACCCTTAGGCTCATAGACTGGAGATTATGCTTTACAGCTGATAATTAACTTGGAAACAGTCTTAGTATTGTTTCAATAACAGCAAGGAGCAGACAGCAATGGTCTCATCCATTAACCACTGTGGATAACTATACCACCCCCATATTTCTTCCTTATCCCAAGAATGTCCACTCTGCAACAAGTCTAGCAAACACAGAGGGGCAACGTGGCCAAGCAGGACGCAGAAAGATGTCCCTCGCATAACCTAAAGTAGCTACAGATCTCACACAGCCGAAAGAATGAAAAATAGAAGGAACGCTTTCACATCACACCAAACTCGGCTGTTCATTCTCTGGTGCCAATTGCTGTTGCATTTTTTTACCCTCCCGCCCCCACCCCCCCACCCCAGGAAATTTCTCTCTTCGGTGAAAATTCAATAGTGAATCATGGAGACCCCACAAGGAGAGACTTGAGCTCTGTGCTGGAGAACACCTGTGAAGCAGGCCACCAAGGCTGTTCTCCTGCAGACTGGGTCTGCTGGGCACAGAGCCATACCCTCCACTGGGCCAGCCCTGACCCAGGTTACTGTGAAGCCAATGATTTGCTTTAATCCAACTCAAATAAGAGCAGGCAATGTTTTAAAACGTTTAATGAAAAATGTACTCCTACCTTTGACCCAGGCTATTTTTCTTGAGATATTTAAAATTCAAACACACACAGTAAGCCTATGCTTTTATTTCAAACCAGGAAACCACCCTCGATGCCTTTGACCACCACCCTCCCCCTAGTTTAATTTGTAGGCTGGCTTATCGTACATCACACACTAGACTTCCACCAGATGTGACAGCAACATGTGAGAACTCAATATTTACTTGTGAACTAGAAAACACATGAAGTCCTGGCTTTGAGGGTCGATGACTTTTGTATCCATTTTTAAGAAATACTGCCAGAGGAGAGTTCAGGGAGAGCTTTGGACATGGCTGGGGAAAGCTGGACTCTTCTTTATGAGACACATTGTCCACAGCAGTGGTGTAGCAGCCATTACTTAGAGTCCCAGCCCCTTGTAATATACCTCAGTGACATCATCACTACGTTATAAATAGAATTCACATGTGGGAAACAGTTGCTTCCAAATAAAAAAATTATCCTCCGACTGATTTTTAAAGTCAGGAGGGAAACTGGCAGTGGCCCGGTTTCACTTGTGTGCATCTATGACATCACTCTCTATGATACTCTGTGTGTGATGAGGCCTTGCTTCTGTGTTATCATCAGACAGGAACTCAGGTCCATGTTTCATCTGCCCAACGTTTTTCTCCCTATCTTTTTGTTCATTTCAGAACACATATCCCCACACAGGTAAGCCCACAGCTCTTGAGCAAGCAGGATGTGCTAGGTACAAGGCACGTCTCAAGGTAGTAATAGGAAAACACTTCCCCCTGGGTTCAAAGTACAAGTTGATGTTCCTTAGCTTTTCTGAGACAAGAGTTCTTGTTCCATGGGGACATTTGCTCTGGGTATGCTAGAACATTCCTGTAGTTCCAGCCATAGGGAGGCTAAGACGCTGATGGCGACTTTGGGGTCACCTGGGCTATGTAATGAGATTTCGTGTCAAAATGAGGAAGAAAATGTTTTTCTGCTTGAAAACGGGAGAGTAAGAAACTCCTGGTCCCTAAAGTCTTAGTTGTTATCTTCTAGGAGTCTGGTGACAGAGCAGAGCAGAGCAAGAGCAGGTGGACAGCTGCTGACCAGAGACTCTGTGTTGATAGAGGAGAGCAGAGTTGGAAGCAAGTGTGGAGTACCTGAGTCTCTCAACTCTGCTGTTTATTCTCTGGTATTGATTTGTCTTGTGATGAGCTGAAAGTCACCATAGTAGGTACCACAGGACAAAATTAACTTTCTGTTTATTTTCAGGATAAAATAAACCCCTGGCTGCTTTTCAATTAATCAGAACGAGATAGCGTTTGCTTTCCATTCTCAAACAGGAAGAGTTTTGTTTGGGTGTGAGAAAATGGCTAAAAGAAAGATGTGTTCCGGGCAGGATTACCCATCCTTGAGAGCACCTAAAGGAAAGATATGTTCCAGGCAGGATCACCCATACTAGAGAGTACCCTCGTCTGCTTGAGAGAAGACTGGTCTCTTTTGATTCTCAGCCAAAGCTCCTGTGATCACGAAGACACTGATAATAGATGTACGACACTATGTGTGCCTGCTGTAGGGATCCAAGCATTATGTAAAGTTTTGCTGAATAAAGGAACAGTATATATTCTGGATATGAACTTTTAGTAGAAGACAGGACCAAATGCCTACTCTTTTTTTTACATTCCAGTGGAGGACATAGGAAATAAAATAGACATCCATACATGTATATGTGTATTGTGGCTTTGGTTAATTATAATAAAACAAAAAAAATTAAGTAGGGTATGAACTAGGGGTTGCCTTGTGGGAAGTGGAGGGAGAGGAGGTGAGTTTCCTGGAGAAAGTTTAATCAGGGACCCTACTAAGGAAACAGTAAAACTAGAGGCTATCGGGAGAGCGTGTAGAAAAAACAATAGAGACGTGTCTTGGGTAAAAATGACCTAGGCATGCTCTAGAAATGAAATGAAAGGAAACCAAGGGTTTTGCCACAGCAAAGTTGGAGAAGATCGCAGGTCCCAAGGAAACCTGATAGATCACCACGAAGCCTGTGGAATTTGTTCCAAGGGTGAGAGAGTGCCACGGGAGGATCGGGAGCAGGGACGCAGGGATCTATTTGGGGAAGAAGGTGTGGGTTGTTCGGTGGATTTCACAGCAGCGCCAGCAGTGGACCAAGAGGCTTCTCTGTTAGCTCAGGTCAAAGATATTGCGTCTGCACTTGGGTAGTGAGAGTATCCAGTGGTGTTGGAACTGGGTGGAATCCGCACATATTTTAAAAGCAGAGCTAACAGGACTCCCCGCTGTGAGAGATGAGTGGCGAACTGGGATGGGATGGGAAGCATGTGGTTGAGGGTTATGGTAAGAGACACTGTAAAAGACTACAATCTCTTGAGGCTGAGTGTTCAGATGTTGACAGGGCCTGGCTTCCATCACATCTCTAGTAAGAAGCCAGTACACACACCGCTTTAAAGGCTCAGGTAGGGTAGGGAGTCTGTAAGCGCCAGAGGGTGGGACAGTGCACTCTGATCAGAACATAGATCATAACAGCAGTGGCTACCTGTTCAAACTCTGACAGCGTTAGACAAGTCCACATTTCCAACATTTCTCCACAGAGAGGGAAAGGGCCCGTGATTGCCCCTTCCCCACTTCCCAGGGTGGGGAGGGGAAGCTATTGGCTGTTAATGGTTGCTGCAGGTCTGGGGAGGCTGTGATTTTGAGTTGTAGCCGCTGACAAGTTGCTCAAGCGCCATTAGATAACCTCACACACATGCTCGTGGGAGCGATTTGACTTTAACCAGGTCCTCTCCCTCTCTTCCTTCCATACTTTTCAACACACACATAAAAAAAAAAAACAAAAAAACAAAAAAAACAAAACAAACAAAAAAAAAAAACCTGAATGTGGGAGGCAGACATGAGAAAGAAGGATTTCAGTGGAAGAGAGCCGGACAAGAAGGAATAATGAGAAGTGAGGGGGAAAAAAGACTAAAAATCAGTATATAGATGTATAGAGCTGTCTATGAATAAAAGTCTATAAATAAGTGACTAAATAAATAAATGGAGCAAGATTCACACAGAAACAGAAGTCAGTACGCACGTGAGCACACACACACACACACCACACACACACACACACACACACGTCACCCCCCCATACACACCCACACACACCCTGGAAAGCATTGTCGTTGTCATAGAAACACATGCCAGGATCTCCTGACCTATGCATTTGCCACACTTATGAAATGAGCATTTCTGTTTGCCATTCACATAATAGACAATCGGATGGAGTGGCCTATAGAGGTATCTAATACTCTGGTGTTGACTGGTGATACAAATTAGTTTGTATCACAACAATTTCCTTATAGTCACTTAGCATGTAAGTATATGACTGAGAGGATTCTCCTTGTGCATGTAAACACATTGGAAAATAACCCTACATATGCTTTTCCGTCCAGATTCTCTCCCTGGCCCAAGGCTACTGTAGTTAAGATGGAACGGCTCCTTCTTCTTTATTTCTTCGAATTTATCTACATTCTTGATGGAGCTGGGTGAGAAGAGGGGAATTTCATGAGAGCTGAGAGAGAAATCTTAGGACTACATAAAAGGAGATGCCATGCCGCAAATGTCCCAGGTCCCTGAACTCTCCATGCAGAACTTCCCACAGCAGATTGGAGGAGTCATACGGTGTTTGTGTATGAGACACGTCCTCTGTCTGATGCTGAAAGTACCTGAGGCCCACTGGAAAAGCTATCGTCTGTGAGATAGTTTCCCCCTGTGTCTGCCCCATGGCTTAAAAATGTCAGAACGATATTCTGTGTAAGCCGTATTACCAGCTATGATGAAAACTGAGAACCGTTTCAAAGATACTGCCCTAAACCTTTGATTCTTTGAAATATTGGAGTTTCCAGGAGTTGGTGACTCCTAATCTCTGATTTAGATGTGCTAAATGTGTCTTAAGAAACAAGCATCCTGACCAAATACAAACTGCTTTAGGATATGTAAGTCATTTTTAAACAGACAGCCTACATTTGAATGGTTTTATTAAAAGCTGCTTTCCTAAACACCTCTGGGAAAACCTTGTAAAGGTGCCTTTGTAGCAACAATCAGGGTGTTCAAGTTGTACACAACTCGGTTGTCTCCACCTCGTCTTGGATGCATAGAATTCAAGTGTAGTTACTAATGAGATAGAGAATCCCACCCACACCTTGAGACAGCTCCATTTACTCTCACTGGCCTTATAGGAAATGACCCAAACCTGCAGGGAAGACCCAGAACTCTGCAGTGTTTTCTTTCTAAGACAGCGGTATCGTGACCAGCCACAGACTTCAGGGAAACACTATGCTCCTGCCAATGCTCTTGAATTTTTTGGGGACAGGTCTGTGGGCATTTGGTGTAATTAATTATTCATGTCTCTTTTTAATTTCCCACGGTATACTTCCTTCACTACAAATAAATATCTTTCAAATTCGAGTTGTGAAGGGATCCCTGGCTATTAAAAACATGGCCACTGCCACTAGGGCTTGAGGACTATTTCAATGTTAGAACACATTTTTACCACAGTGAAGTCCTGATTCTAATCCTACTGCTAAAACTATCCAAACAGCATTCTTTATACGCCAGGACCAAATGCTCAAGTAAGCTTCACTTTTAATGATATATTTTAAAAAAATATCTGGAAAATCAATATACCTTCATATGAAGTCCTTTGGTTCATGGATTCAAATGATAGATGAGGGCACATCATATTAGACAATAAAAATGAATTTACAACCTTTAACGCAGTGCATGTGTGTCTCTAGCACTTTCCTCTGTGGCATTAGCTCATGAGTATCTGTCTGTATTGGAATTCTAGAAGGCTCACTTTCATACGGTTGTATTGTGTATTGTAGAAATCATTTGTCACGGTGCTGACGAACCTAAGTACAGAGTGAAAACAAAACGAAACAAAAAGTTAACCTTACAGTTTGAATCAGGTAACCCACACCTTTCTAAGTAATGCTGGTTACTAGGTTCCAGGGTTGGATTTTTACAGTACTGGGATCGAACCCAGGGACTCATGTGCACTAAACAGGTGCCATGCCATTCACATATTCCCAGCCCTGGTCTTGAATTTGATCAATGATTAACCCCAATATCACTTAATTATCAATTAATGAGGGAAAGTCTCCTAACTGAGGGACACCCTACGGATGTTTCTGGATAATAGCTTGAAGAACAACCTCAAACAAAAGCTGATTGGGAAAGTGAGCCAATTTGAGACTCTTGTTTTAAAATCTCTCTTTATGCTGTGCACGCATTAGAAAGCTACAATGTTTAGCACTGCTCTTTAAACCAAAGGAAAAGAAATAGTGTTACCACATGTAACTGTTCTCAGCAGGGAGAGTACAGCTCCTGCACTAACCTCTCTCTCTGAGCTTCTTGGATCACACGGGTATCACTCACAGTTTCCTCACTAAGTAACCCACAAAAAAACATTGTAAAGAAGGGAAACATCTTTCTCTCTTGGCAATTTCCTCTAACTCTAATAATGAACTGCCTAGGTTCCTAGCCAAGTTTCATTTATGGAACAGGGATGCTTAAAATGACCCCTGACATGTCAGCAGCACTTCTAGAGTTGGGGTGGGCTTATGTAATAGAATAAACCTTTCAGAAGACAGGACTGTCCTCGAGTAACTCTTGAACCTCATTCTGATATGGAGGCAAGAGCATCAACCTTCCCCATTACAGTCCAGACTCTAAAGCGATGACACAAACCATCTTACCCAACTTTAATCAAAGTCAAAAGAGGAGGGACAGCAGCTGCAATGCCAGACTCCCCTGTTGTTCCAGGGCTAGGGCTTGAAAGCTGTTCTTGGCAACATTAAGGGGGACTCTGGAAACCCATCTCTTCCAACTCTACAGTGAAAGGGTGTCATAGTGGGTGAGGGGCGACTTATGGGTCAGATGGACTACATTGGAATCCCGACCCCAACACAGGTGAGTTTCTTAGTATCTTATATCATCCTCTCCATACCTGACAATATGCGGATACTCTATGGGGAGACTGTAGGAAATAAATAATTTAGTACACACTGGACACTTAGAGAATATTAAGACACCAGGTGTGATGGTAACTATCTCTATTGCCAGCATTGGGATGCTGAGGCAGGAGGATATAACCTTTGAGGCCTGCCTGGGAGTCTTCCTAAGACTCTGGCTCAAGAGTCAGTAACAGAACACTAGAGAGATGCTTCAGTGACAGAGTCCCTGTAGAGCATGTGTGGTACTGTAGGGCCAATCTCCATCACCACATAAAGAATAACGGTAGTAATGCATTTGTAGGAGTTTGCAAATGATGACTGCTAACACGTGAGGAGCTGCAAAGAACCCTTACTTCCACGTTTGCATGCTCACCTCCGTAAAGCTTAGAAGCTGAAAAGAAATGCTCCTCTCCTTTGGTGAGCACATCAGAAAATGTGCACTGTTTGTGAACCCCTGTTGAAAATAACTGCGATCCTTTAAATTGCATAGAAATGATTAAAAAAAAAATATTGCAGGCTGAACCTCCAGTTTTTCTTCTGGGAGTTGGGAGATGGGATGGGTACAGAAGAGTTCAAATGAGAGAAAAGAGAGAAAAGGTGGGATTCATTTCTGGGAACTAAAAGAATGAACGCCCACCCCCATCCCTCAAAGCCGTGGAATGGAGGATTGCGGCGCAGACAGTAGGCTGGGAGAGGTGGTGAGATGGTGAGCTTCCTCAGCTCCTTCAGGCTCCATGCCAATGTTCCAATGGGAACTGTGTGTTTTAACGTCTGGGCACCATGGAACTTTGTAAGACTTTTGGCTAACACGTTTTGTGAGTTTATCACATTTATTTATTTAGTGCGCATGCGTTTGTCTGCGCATGCCCGTATGCATGCTTCCATGCGTAAGCCAGTACCGTGAAGTCAGAGGACAAGTTGTGGAGTAGGTTTGCTCCTTCTATTACATGGATCCCTGGGACTGAACTCAGATTGTCAGGATGATCAGCCAAGGCTTTTACCTGCTGAACAATCTCATTGGCCTTATACTAAAATACAAATATTTTGCAGTACAGTATTTATCCTGCCTTTTCTAGGACAAGACTGACAGTTTAAAACCAACTTCATGCTGTCAGAATCTTCTTGTTTTCTATTTTGAAGTACTTGATAGTGTGATAGCGTGTGTTCTCCTGTGTAGGGACAGAAGCTGAGCTCGTAGTGCAGGACACTTGGTTCTGAGAATGTGCAACATGAAGATACCTTAATAATAGGATAGGCTTGAATAAAATGTCCAAGAGGATGAATACTGTAAATAAAAACAATAAATAAATAGTTTATGAGCTCTCTTACGGTTTGGGAATGCAAATTAATTCTTAGAATAGTGTGGACCAACCGTTTATCCAAGAAGTGGGAGAAAAACATTTCACAAGGAAGTTCCAAAGACACATAGAAGTCCTGTTTTGTAAATATGCTTAATAATTCCTTCTGCTCTCATAGCATACATAATAGAAAACTGAGTTAATGCATATCTTCCTGAGATGAGACAATAGAAATCCTAATAAAAACTTGTACAGTATGCTACCATAACAATAGATTTAGGACCGGAAGTGAGGTCACAAAATACTTTCTCCTAAATTCTCAATTTCACTATCGTTTAACAGCTAAAAGGCTGTCAGTCAGTTCCAGTGACATCACTAGTAACTGGTTCCAAACCAGCAAACGCTTTCGTGCTTCACCCATCTGACTTCTCTGAAGAGTGAAGAGGGTTCGAAAACTTACAATGGAAAGACTAGGGCTCCAGGATGGAGAGATGGCTCCGTGATTTAGAACACTGGCCGCTCTTACAGAGGATCCAGATTCAGTTCCCAGCACCCTATGGCAGCTCACAACTGTCTATAACTCCAGTTCCAGGGAATCTATGGCTTTGTCTGACTTCTATGGACACTACATTCTCCTGGGGCACACACACAAACACACACTTCCTCCCTCCCAACCCATGTTTCTTTCTCCTTCTGTCTCTATATAATTATTATGTTATCCATTATTTATAATAAATATATTACTGTGTATTTATTAAAACACATTCTATATATTGATATTAAGGATTGGATTTGAGAGGGAACTTTTAAGTTACCCAGGTTCCACTGTGTAGCACAGTATTGGTTTTGAGCCATTTTCTACAAGAGAAAAGTATACTGAGGAGCTATCAGACTATGGAGATCTATAGCACTTCCCCTTCTGACCTCTCCACTTCCGGTGAGTGCTTCAGCGACCTGCTGCCCCATTGGTGTTCTGCACTCAGGAAAGGACTGATTTAAGGAGGCCTTTCATAGTTGAGATGTCCCAGTGGACTTTGAAAACTGATGTTTGTCGGGGTAGGGGTGGAGTGAAGGCATTGGAAAGACTGAAAACACCCTAAGGAACCCTCGTGGGGAAAGGCATAGCATTGAGGAGCCCCTGATGAGTGCCCTGGGGCACCCTGCCTTTGCCCAGATCCCTAATGACAGCTTAGGAGCCAGAAGTACCAGGCAGCTCCTAGTTCATTTCCTCTGCATCCGCTTTTACTCTCAGTGTGAGTTTCCTTCAGAGCACAGATTCGTCCTAGTGGGTGATTTCAGAAATAAATAAAATGTAAGGCAGCATGTACTTAATCTGTAGCTAAGTCAACGTCCAGATAACAGTGTTTGCTTTTAATTCCAATAATACCACATGGTCAGCCAACTGGACAAAACCGGATGGGGAGCCACGTCTTTCTTTCTAGACACAGATTCTTGCAGAGCAAGACTCGGCTTTCTGTTTGGAACTGCAGCTTGAGTGTGTGTGCGTGTACATGCGTGCATGTGTGTGTGTGTGTGTGTGTGTGTGTGTGTGTGTGTGAGCATGAGGCCGGGGTGACCACAGTCTATCTGCTCTAATGCCCTAATGAGGGGACGCTCCTGGTTAGGTTACTGAGCAGAGAACATTTCCTTTTGGCAACTCTAGCTGGGACTTTTGCACTCTTCATTCTCCCCGGCCTTATCTCCCCCGACCCCCACCTTCACTGTTCACAGGTACACAAACCGTGTCATTCAGTGTCGTGATAAGGCAAGGGCTGAGCAATTCAGCTTCAAGCTTGTCCTTGGATGTTAAAACTGACAATCTAGCACCTCTATTGCTTCTTATCTCTGAGTCAGCGGCCTTGCCAGCACTCAAGATAAGAAAGTCTCTCACTTGCCAGGAGTGTGTGTATGTGTGTGTGTGTGTGTGAGAGAGAGAGAGAGAGAGAGAGAGAGAGAGAGAGAGAGAGAGACAGAGAGAGACAGAGAGAGAGAGACAGAGAGACAGACAGAGAGAGAGAGAGAGAGAGAGAGCGCTAGTATGAATTGAGCTTGCCAACCAAATCACACACTTACCACAGGCAAACGGAAAAAAAAAAACAATAAAAACAACAAAAGTCCCACCCTAAAGCAGCTCTGGCTCTGGGACGCACTTACCACAGAATGGACTGCAGCAGGTATTTGAAAAATAGTCAGGACTTACCATTCATGAGAAGAGGTTATAAATGAGAAACCGGTGTGATTTCGGCACTTTTCCACAGGGAAGTCAGTTTTCATTTTCAACTACCTAGTGACACCGTGACTCTTGGACGGAAGAAGAAACCTAACACTTCATCTCATTTTAATTGAAATGTTAGGTGAGTCCCAGTCAGAGTGAATGTGACTACCTCATAGTAAATGCCCTATGGATGAGACATTAGCCACAACAACTCAATCAGTCATAGGTGCGGCATGTATATATGAAAGAATATTAACCTGAGAGGAACAGCAAGCAATTCGCTAAGGCTGTCTCAGGAGTCTCTGCTGCTTACCCGTAAATGTTAGGAAACTGGCAGAATTGTTAGTTCATTTTTTTTTTTTTTTTTTTTTTTGTGCCACTGTAACAGAATCCCCGAGCCTCGGTAATTTGCAAAGAAAAAAGGATTTATTTTTACAGTGGCTGAGACCGTAAAGTCCAAGGTTAAGGTCCTCACATCTGGGGAAGACTTTCTGTTGTAACACAGAGAAGCAGAGGCAGAAAGGAAGAAACAAGGGCAAGGGAGGGAAAGAGAGGGAAAGGGGGCCAAACTTGACCTTGCAACAAACTATCCTTAGCGTAGGAAATACACTCCCACTGTGATGAAGATCCTAAAGTCTCAGAATGCCCTTGGTAGAATGTGTCCCCTCTGCTCATGTCCTGTGGGCCCCAGAATGGTCATCCCCATAGGTAGAATGTGTCCTCTGTGTCATGTCCTGTGGGCTTAGCCCAGTGCAGTGCTATGGACTTTGAAGGCTTCTCTCTGGCCTCATGGATGGATTGACGACATTTGGCTGCAGCAGGTTCTCGATGAAAGGATAAATACTGCCTTTCCTCATTCTCTCCTCTCCCTCCCTTCTTCCTCTCTTGGATGTCTTCCGCCGTGAAATGGTGCAACAGGAGGGTTCTCTCTAGATGTGAACCCTGATCTTGCACGTGCTCACCTTACTTGTTATAATTTCCCAGTAGCGGGTGTTTTGTTACAGGAGCATTAAGTGACCTAAGAGCCTCCTTCGGTTTTATTTATTTATTTGTTTATTTATTTATTTGTTTATTTATTTATTATATGTTATTTTTTTTCTCCTTCCCATTTTTACAATGGTATTTTTCTCTAATCTGATTGATGATGTTGCTTTAGTGGTTACCTTTCAAGGAATTTCCCATGCTCCCAGGTCATTCGCATAAATGATAAATTAGCATAAATGATAAATTAGCATAAATCATAAATTATCATTGTCATAAATGAGTGTGCTTCTTCCTGTTATGCTCATATTTATTTGGTTAACTCCACGCTTAATTTAATTGTGTAATTATAAACACAAACCAGCCTGGACCTATGGAGGATCAGGTACTTACTGTCAGGGGCTCACACGTGAAGAAAAAGAGTGTAACGGGGAGGACCTAGTGGCTTCTAGAGGAGGCCTAGGCCACAGTCAGCAAGTATTACAGAAAGTACAGAGGGTGACAGGGACTTATCCAAGGAGCTGACAGATGGGAGCCTGATCAAGCTTTGATTGTATTCCCAACTAGCTGATTAAGAAACTCAGCCCGTGAATGGGGGGTGGGGTCGGGGGAGCTAAGCAGCTCTTAGGGAAGTGTGTTTGGAAAGGATACCAGGCTAAGGAGGGGCAGAGTGATCTGGACAGCCATCGAAGAGGCAGAAAGTGAAAGAGGAATACATACATCTTTGCGGTAAATGGGGCAGTTTGTAGGTTATGGGGCGGGGGGGGGGGAGTATAGTGAACTAAAAGAGGTTATTGGAGGCCAAATGCAGAGAGAAAAAAACTGTACACGTCCTCTCAGAATTTCAAGCTTTACTTCCAAGACAATAGAATCCACTGGGGTAATCAGACAGTGGGATCCTAGGCCCTGGTTTGAATTTTCTGGAGCTGTCTTTGCATTGTGAGGAGAAAAACTGGAGTGCCAGACGGTGGGAAGGAGGTGGAAGGAGGTGTCGTCTTGATCCAGGGGGCCAAAGTTTTTGGGACGTCTGAGGAGATGGAGACAGGTGCCTACTTTCTAGGTTTGCTTCAGCAGAACATACTGGTCGGTTGTAAAGACGAGGCTAAGGATTCAGGCTTTACATTTTAGGGTCTCGGGTTTTTACCTGGATGGGGTGAAGCATCCTTTTTTGAGACAGTAAACACAGGAAGAAAAGGAATGAGGTTCAGGGATGCTGAAAACATGATTCTGGATACACCACATTCGAATGTGATGGTAAGTGTGTGAGTGTGTGTGTGTGTGTGTGTGTGTGTGTGTGTGTGTGTGTGTGTGTTGTGTGTGTGTGTGTGTGTGTGTGTGTGATTTAGGAGAAAGTTCTAAACTGGAAATCAGGATATCAGAATGAGATGTGGATATAAGCAGAGAAGTGTAAATTTAATTCATGAGGAAAGTGAAACTGAGTGTACCCAAGAAAAGTGAGCCCAGCATCGCCAAACGATCACAGACTTCGATTGTCCCTGACACCTCAGGAGCAAGCCAAGGCACCCACTCCACGTAATGGCACAGGCACGTGTATACTGACATCTCTCTTGTTTTTTTTTTTTTTTTTTAAAAAACATCAGAGTAGCAAACCTGGCTTTCCTTATGCAGATTAGTCAAGCAAGAAAAACTTGAAAAATCCATAGCCCAACTGTAGTGAATCTTAATGGAAGCCCGTAACGATAACTATTTCTTGTCTACCATTCTAAAACGTTGCAGAGCTATAGGCAGAATGAAGGGGAGGGGATCTCTTACCTAAACGAGGGTCAACTTCGGAGTCTTTTATTTCCCCATGAATGCTGGTGCTTACATAGGTGAATGCTACAGTGCAAGTCAATAGGCATGGAGTTAAAGTCTGAATTCCACCAGCTATCTCATCCTGCAGCGTCTAGCTGGTTGAGCAGCCCGAGTCACAGACATGCTGGGGCAGATACCATGCAGCAAGCAGCCTATAGAAACAGAGGCTTAAAATTAGTTTATGTCACCCCCACAAAGTATTAGGTATCTCTTTGGGGCCTATTTTCCTGAGGGGTTAGCAGAGCGACTCTGAGGTCTCCATCACTTTCAACACCTTGCTGCCCAGGTTACAGGCAGAGTACATCCAGATAGGCTTCACTGGGCTCCTGGTAGTTTGGTTCTACGGCTTCCCTCAATATACCCCACAGACAGGCAAGCGTATTTAAGTCTGATAGACTTTTCACTCAAGACCATCATCATTCAAAAGCCAGGTAGACCTAGGTAAGTGTGTTGTGTGTGTGTGTGTGTGTGTGTGTGCACGCGCGCGCGCGCGCATGTGTGTGTGCTCAAGTGTGTGCTCGCATGTGTATGTGAGCATGTGTGTTAGCATGTGTGTGCACGTGTGTGGTTCGCCTGCGTGTTTTTTCTTTCAAGGTCTTAGCATATATTAGTGTGGTTGCTTTTATTACTCTTAGCTATTGCTTGGAATCTGATTGCCAACTTGGATTAATTAATTAATAATTTCATTTATTAATTTATTTAGTTTTTAATTAATTTATTATCATTCCCTCCAGCTCCATCTATTATAAACTGAGCTTAAAATCATGTCCTTGGTTCATTTATCTAGCCATTCCTCCATATGCACATATATTTGAGACAGGGTCTCACTGTGTTGTCGTGGCTGGCCTGAAACTCATAGGTCCGCCTGCCTCTTTCTTTCAGTGCTGGGCTACCAGGCTATACAAACACATCATACACAAATACACATACATATAATATATATATCTCCAATTTATGGGCATAAAAGACCCCACTGGCACAGATATTAAAACTGTTTTCATCAAAGCCACTGTTTCATCCGCCAATAATCGACGCAGTTCTCTCCCTAGGAATTGAAAAGCCTCGGAACACCACATCTACTTTTACCGTACTCCCTAAACTTTCCCCTAAGTAACTGCAGCTCTGAGCGCCAGCCGGCTCAGTCCTTCGCTGGCTCGCTCTTGCCCTCTCATTCCATCTGATCTATGGTTCCCAGGACATAGCGGAGACTGCTGGCTGCAGACGCTGGAAAATGTAACTCGGAATTTCCTACAATCTCAGCTCCACTTTCTCCCGGGCGCCGGCCCGGGGACTGGATCCTTGTTATTGTCACGTGGCCGCGGGTGCCCGGCGGGCCAATAGGCGCGCGCCCGCCTCCGCGCCCCGCCTCGCCGTTCCGCCGCGCTGGGACATCGCGCCCCGCCGCCCGCCGCGGGCGGAAAAGTTTCTGTGCGTGCGATCGGTCTCTCGGACGCCGCTCGGGCTGCCTGTCCCGTGGCTGCCGGTCCTCCGCTCCTGGCTCTCCCGCTGTGCACGGGCATGCGAGGCCTTCCGTGCCGGAACTGAGCGGCCAGGAGCACGAGGCGGCGATCGGCGTGTCCAGCCCGATCTGGGAGTCGGTGCTTTTGGGGGTGCGCGAGACTGCAGAGCTCGGGGCCGAGCCGAAGGCGGCGGGGCACGCGGCGATGGGTGCTTCCGGGCTCCGAGCGGCCGCGGCGGCGCTGGGACTGCTGCTGTGCGCGGGCTGGGGCGCGCGGGCCCGGCGGGGAGCGGAGGCCACCGGGCGCCCGGGCAGCTCTCGGACGACGCTATGCAGCGCCCGTGCCCAGCCGTCTGCCACTGCCTCGGGGACCTGCTGGACTGCAGCCGGAGGCGGCTGGTTCGCCTTCCCGACCCTCTCCCGGCCTGGGTCACACGGCTGTGAGTATCAGTATCATTCCGGTGGGGTGGAGGGGACCGTCCCGCCAAAGGTGCGGGACGAGAAGAGTCCGCCGAGGCCCGGGGCTCACAGCGCACAGTGCAGCACCCAGGCCGCTAGCAGAACCCCGTTGGGGGAGACTCAGTCTCCCTCTGCATCCGCGCAGGTGGGTTCTTGGGTCGCCACTCCTGGGCCAGCAGAACCGACGCCTGCGACCGGGAGCCACTATGCGAGTCACCGTACCTTGCAGACTTTCTTTTGAGTGTATGTAGGAAACTGGCCCAACTCTAGCTTCTCAATGG
Organism: Mastomys natalensis; assembly: GCA_021653895.1. NCBI lineage: Eukaryota > Metazoa > Chordata > Mammalia > Rodentia > Muridae > Mastomys > Mastomys natalensis. The sequence goes on along the minus strand of JAJTUV010000128.1, from coordinate 1,707,294 downwards.
TTAGGGTCCCTGTCTGTCTCTAGACAGTCCCAGCAGGCGCGCCTTCCTCTTAGAACCCCTTGCTCAAGCAAAGGGTGCACAGACTTTTCTCCCTGCTGTGCTTAATTTCACATTAGCAGACCATCAGCCTCGCTCCGGGGCCACTTTGTAATGCGTCTTGGTTCCTGCGAGAAATTGGGTGCGAAGACTGATAGGGTAGATGAGCGAAGGAAGTAGGTTTTCGGAACCGAGATCTGGGGAAGTTTAGAGCCGGCGCTGAGTGCTGTTTGGCGGATTTTAGCTGGGAAGCCAGAAAATCCGAAATCACTGCCAACTGTGTGGAAGAACACGGAAGAAAATATAATTTACTTGGAAATGCGAGTCCTTACAAATGTCAATTCTCTTTATTCTCTCCCAACCCCTAATTTTGTTAAAATTGGAGGGGGCGTTTAAGCCATAAGCAAAAAAGCAGAAGTTGTACTTAAAAAAAAAAAAAAGTTGTCCCGTTTAAAAGAAATCAGATCACTTCATACTTAAAGATTCTGAAATTTAGGCCTCTCAGACCTTCTCAGCTCTTAAACAATCGTAGGTTTTGACAATAGTGGCCGGGCGGCTTAAGCAATCCTGTTTTTGATCCAGTGTCCCAACCTAAATTCTTTCATCAGTTGTAAACTGTTGACCATCAAACAACACGCCCTCTTAAAAGGGAATTTAATAAGGAAATAGAATTAACGAGAATTGGATTGATATTTAATGGCTGATTATGGAATGTCTGATGTAGCAGCTTTTATTACTCGTGAAAGGGGAGATAAAGACTTGAGCCTGAAGCAGGAAGACTTTCAATTAGTTGTGGCTAATTCCATTCAATTGCCTCTTGCCGGGTGGGGGGTCACGCTGCTGCGTTCCTGAAAGCAGAATGGCTCTACTGACAACATATGGAATCGAGCATGAGAATGCCGGGAGGTGGGTACCTCTGGATGATACAGGAGTGGAGGGGAAAACTTATCTCCCTGGAGTGCCTTTAGAAATGCTTACAAAGTTTAACTTTACCCAGTACTTCTTAATGACAGGTGTCCACTGGATGTAGATGGATTTCAGAAAACTCTATGGACCTTGATTGGAAGTTGAGTTGAATCAAAAGGGGGGATTTGATACCTATTTAAACGTTCTTAAAGGGAGCTGACCTAATTAGGATTTTGTTTTGCAGATAATTTGGTGGCACACTAAAAACAAATTACAGTTTATTTGGTTAGCACAGTCTTTAATTACATTTCCGCCAGTAGTAAATTGTCTCAATACACGTCTGCATTCCTTAAACGTATGTGAAAATACATTCCACTTGTATAAATAAGCGCTGGGTCTCTTGTCAGAAGCCCCGCTGTGATCGCTCATCAAACAGCCTTTCCATCCTTGTACTTCTGTGACTTTTGACCATCTTTGAGGGCATCACCAAGCCATGTGGTCTCAGGTTCTTTATTGTCAATGTTTCCTTTGTTTACTCTCAAAGGTCTGTTCCCCACCTCAGAGAAAAGCAAAAGGCAACACGCTATCCTTCTCCCCTGTTATTTTGTGTATTGCCTTAGGAGGCGTGAGTTGCTCCTCGTTAAACCTTACATAATTACAAAAGCTCTTAAGTAGATGGCTTCCAAGACCAGGGAGTGAATAGAAAATGTGTATTGTTCCCTACAGCCCTCCTTCCTTGGGCTTTTAAAATAGCAAACGTTTGTCTTTGGAATAGTTTATGAGAAAGTTCAGAAAAATAGGCTGTGTGTCTTTTGTTTCCTTTGTTGAATCTACAAGTTAGGAATGTCTGTGCTTCGTGTGTGTGTGTGTGTGTGTGTGTGTGTGTGTGTGCACGTGTTCCCCACTTTATCCAGTTGTCCTTTATTGCCATAGGAGAGCCTTGTGTGGAAAGCTGAGTAGTTGGAGCTAAACAATAATAACACTGTACTCGCTTCTGCTTTCAGAAGGAACCTGCAGTTCTTTAATGAAAGTCGCTGTTTAAAAAGTTACTGCTGGAGCCTTATAGTCAAAGAGCTTTGTGCCTCTCTGGGGCTCTGAAGCCAAAGAAGGGGGCTTGTTAAAATAACGTTATTTAGCCAAAGGGGGTGAATTGCTTGATTGCCAACTGGAACCTCAAGTGTTATTAAATTCTAGCTGGAATTTCAGGTGATTTATCTTATCACGCAGAAATGTTGGAGCTCTTAACAGGGCTGAGGAGAAAGTCCGAGAGGTAGTTTGTACTCGTGTGTGACTTCTTTGGTGCTGCCTGTTATGAATCTTCTGGAACAGTGTACTGTTGGGGGTGGGGAGGGAGCAGTAGTCCTTATGTTTTCCACAGCTGTTTCTCTATATTTTCCAGACTAAAACTCGAGCATAGCAGGCTGATTTACGAGTCGCTTTGGATCAGTGTTTTAAAACAGCTACAGCCTGCCTTTTTGGTTTTTTTTTCGGCTTTCCATATTTCTGCTGAGTTAGCAGCATGGCAGGCCCCTGTGGGATTGATTAAGAAGCTACAGTGTATTTGTGTTTTCCAGTTTGAATTGGAAGTCGGATTTCCAAATGCTTAGAAAGAAGAAAAAAAGATAGCTACAACCAAATGTTGTCAAATTAATAATTTTCACATACGCTCACTGAGTTGATAAAATGGAGATTGACTTTACAATATACAGGGGCAGGGGTTGATTTTTTTCTAGGCCTGTGCCTGTTGACTTTCCTTTCTGGGTAAATTAGTTAGCACCTCCTTACCTTTCCTATCTATTGACCTCATCACAGCAAGTCTTTTAAAAAAGTTTTCTGTGGAAGATGTTCTTTCACCAAACTACACATAACACACATAACAATGAATCTGCCCTCCCTGTTGACTGGTTTCTTTCTTGGGTTCAAGGAAACACTGGAAACAATTTATCTCCACATCTCTCCTTAGTGCTCCAGCCATAAAAACAATATAGGGAATACGTAGGGAAACACAGTGTCCTCTAAAAGGAAGGTAATTATTTCTGAAACATAGATTACTTGAAAATCTAAATTTAGGTAAATTAAAAGTTTCATGGCTTTAAGCCTTGAGCAGTAAAAGTCACTTAAGAAGCATTTTCTTTTTCTCCCACATACGTGGTTTTAATAGTACCCAGAGCTCAGGATGGAAGCATTTGCAATAACTGAAGTATGTTTAGCTGCCAGCTCCCGTTGGAGGACATGCAACCAGTGTCCTCAGAATGTGCACTGGGCTGAAGGCTTGTTCCTAGTTCAAAGGTCTTTTGTTTCAGAAAATCTCATCCCATTACTGGTGGAAAACTTTGAGCACCCAAATCTCATTTCTCCCTGTATCTCCCTGTGAAATAATCCTTTCTAGGGAGCAGAGAACAGTTCTTAGCTTTCCTTTTTTTTTTTTTTCTTTTAATTTTAAAGAAAATTAACTGTATTAAATGTAAATACCAGATTGGTCCCCCTGTGCTTTCCAACACAGGAAACAATGCTGGCTGGGGGTGGGGCTCAGCATTCTTGATCTAAGTGGCTCCAAATGACTGTCTGTGGAGCGAGGCTGAAGGCCCAGGTGGAGGGCTCTTTTCTTGGTTGTGTTTTAAAGCTTGTGGGCAATCTGTGTCCGTCTGGGGTGCTAAAGCACACAGGTTTTGTTTGACTGCTAACGTGAGTTGTTGGGCTCACGGCTTCCTTGATGAACTCCAGATGGACTCGGGCTGGACTGTGAGGGAAAGTGTCTGGCTCCAGCCAGCGTGGTGAGCGTGCACAGCAGTGGTTGTAATTGCAGGATTTTTATAGTTTAAAACTGAGCCAGATTTTTCCCCCCCTTCATGTTATAACTCCACCAGAACAAATCTACTCATGTCTGTTACTGTCTGGTAGGTCTTTAGGCAAACAGAGTTTAAGTAAAATCTTTGCAAGTTCTTTTTTTGTTTGTTTTTTTGTTTGTTTTTTTGTTTTAAGGTGAAATACAGAAATCAGGGCTTAATCCCAAAACTAAAAGCCTGGAGAATGACAGTATCCTTAATTTGAATTGTGGACTAAGCAAGAAGTAACATTATTTCTCTGAGTGTGTGATTTCTGGTTTTCTGTTGTTTGTGGGAGTGCATTCTGATTTACGTACATTATATGGCTCATGCTTGTCAGCAACTAACTTTAATTATCTAACGTTTTGGTTATTTAAAAAAATCTTCGTTTCAAACACTGAAGAATTAACTTAAGATCAGCTTGCCTCTTCCAGAGAGGAGCTTCCAGCCACACTGTGCTTCAGCCTGTCTTTGAGTGGCCAGTCTGCCATTTCATCTCCATTATACTTAGTTTGGCAGCGGCATGTAGACAGGGTGCTGAAACATTTGTTGGATTTTGGTCCTTGTTTCAGATCTTGGTGTTGAGTAGACTTTCCAGCCCAGAACACTGTATAGACACGAGTTTGTTACTTTTAGTACTTTGTTGCCTGTGGGAATTGTTACTAAGTTTGACTGAGCCTTTGGGTCAGAAGTACGTTTATTTTAGTGTCTAAAATATGTTCACAGGATACTTGTAGCATTGGCCAGGCTTTATTAGACGGTTAGTGTGGTTTAAATAGTGTGCTGCATTGCTGGATGTTAAAATTCAAGGAGTTTTTGAAAGAGAGGATTCAGGCTGTGGTATATCCTTTTGAGCATGTACTTTCAGGGGTATGTACACACATACACACACACACACACACACACACACACACACACACACACACAAACCACACAAGGAATCTAGCCCTTTAACACATTGAAACAAGTAAGTACTCATGGATGTCAACCTCTGTTCTCTTTGACTGCAGTAGGGACATTGGTACTTACTTTTGTGATAATTAAAGTGTTTTTTCCAGAGTCCTTGTTTCAGTAACCTGCCTAATTAGCCACTTTTCATAGTCTATGATGTCACTGTATCAGGTTGGAGGGGTGGGCAGAGTTGAGACGGTGAAGCAAAGCACAGTTCACAAAAGATCTGTTCACCAAGTGCCAGAAAACATCTCTTAAAATGCTTGTGGGCTTCAAGGACTTGAATCTGACAGCCTTTTAAACTAATTCTGTCCTCAGAGTTTGTCGTTTTGACTTTGGCATTTGGTTGCCATTTAATTTGTGGACAGAATGGTCCAATTATTTCTCTGCTTGTCACTGGTGTTGAGAAGAAGAATTCAAAGCCCCCACTCTGCCTAGTGTGTCATTAAATGATATTAGTGACATTTAAGAAACTACTTGTAATATGACTTTTGTTTTCTTACAGGGACCTGAGTCACAACAGATTATCTTTTATCCAGACGAGCTCCCTGAGCCACCTTCAAAGCCTTCAAGAAGTGTGAGTCCCACTTGTCTCTCTTTTGAGGGTTGCACAAAGTATTTACCCCTCGGACCATTTCATGGGACGAACCTTTGGGTGATAAGAACAGCCTTCAAGCTTTGAACTTGGGTGATGTCTTTAAATACTGTAAATTGTTTCCACGTCTTTGGATTTCAGGTGATCTAATTGGCTTTTTCTCTTCTTTTGGTATTTACAGGAAGCTGAACAACAATGAATTAGAGACCATTCCGAACCTGGGACCAATCTCCGCAAATATTAGACAGCTCTCCTTGTAAGTGAATCCAGCATGGTTCCCATGTATATTGCTAGGAGCCGTGTGAATGATAGCTAGATCAGCGGTTCTCAACCTGTGGGTCATGACCCTTTGTGTGTGGGAGGGGAGCCACATATCAGATATCCGGCATATCAGATATTTACATTATGATTCATAACAGCAGCAAATTGCAGTTATGAAGTACCAATGAAGTAATTTTATGTTGGGGGAGGGGTCACAACAAGAGGAGCTCTAAGGTTGCAGCATTAGAGGGGTTTAGAACCACTGATCTGTATGGACTAGCATGCAGTTCTTACAAGCAAACTTTGAATACCCCTCCCAAGGCATAACAAAGAAGGTCTCTATAGATTAACTTATTTTCACTTCTAAATTTCGAGTATTTATTTATTTATTTATTTATTATATGTTTATTTATGATCTTGGGAATGGAACCCAGAGAGGAACTTGCTAGGCAATCCCTCAAACTGCAACTCCCTCAAACATCCTTCCGACAAAAAGTACTTTACACATTGTACTTGCTAACTTGACTTCCAGGATTCCAAAAAGCTACTTTGAGCTTTGATTATATTCTGTAGACTGAACGTAAAATTCTGGCATTGCGTAGCGGTTGGCATAGGAACTGTGCATTACGGTAACGTTTGTAGAGAATGATCAGACTTACTGTGTGAGGCCAATGGGAGTTGGTTATATGCCATTGGGGCGTCTTTATTTTTAGCTATGTGTGTGTATGTGGATTTGTGCAACAAATGCGAATGCAAGTGACCTTAGATTCCAATAGAAGTCATTAGATGCACTGGGTCAGTTATCAGCTGCTGGATGTGGGTGCTGCGAGTTGAGCCACCTCCCACTACCTCTTGAGCATGGCTCCTGGTGTTGGAATCAGGGTTAGAAACCCCAACTGAAAACTGTGGACCTACGTAGTTAAATCAGTAAGTGACGTCAAAGTGTTAGTTTGCAAACTTTTCAGATAAAATTCAAACGGTGTCAAATTTTCTGCATTTTCAGTGCAGATAACATTTACGTTTGTGGACTTGAGGCCGGTTTTGGGAACGTCTTGTCTTTGCAGCATTTAGAAGTCGGATTTTGTATGTTCCAGGTCTAATTTCTAAAATCAAGCCATTTCCCATTTTGATCTTGAGTAATTAAAACTTTTGCTTATCTCCAAAGGTAAAACATGTTCTTTACATGTTTTGATAAAAACCACCATTCTTTTTTTTTTTTTTTTTTTTTTTTGGGTAAGGGTGTTGGGAGGGTTGAAGTTATATAGTAAACTTCAGGCGAGCTGGTCAATCAATTAAAGTGATCACTCTCCAATTGCTTCCATCTGGTGATTTATAGTGGTTTGTTTTTACTGAAGGCCCAGGTCAGCCAAGTCACTGTGCAGCCGCCCTGTCTGCTTTCTTCTGTTTGAATAAGTGGCATTTGATACTGAGTGGTTTCTCCACAGATCAGAACCAGAGACGAATGAAAGAAAAGGCACTTGGTCTTTGTCAAATAAACACCAAATTTAAAAAAAAAAAGTTTTCATATTAGTATTAATACCTATTTTCTTCATGTTTTAATGGCATCTGAGTGGAAGGTATCTTGCAGCATATCGGAGTTATTCTTGACTGACCAAGGGGGCCCTTCAGAATCCCTCTATCCTGTTGTCTTTGTCTTGTGTTTTGGCAGATTCTATCAGCATGTTTAAGAGCCTGGCTCGGTGGTGGCTGAGGATCGCAGTGTGGGTTTTTTTCTTTTTCTTTTGCTCTGGGTAGGGTGGAGTAACAGCCTGTAGTTTAGCATGGCTTAGGGTCCAGAGCCAAAGAGCATGTGAGGAAGTTACGAAATTCCCTTGCAACTAAGTAGCAACCTGAATACGGTCACTTGTAGCTAGAAAGCTAGAGGCCGGAATGATGCCCAAAGTTACGAATCTTCCACGTGCTGTTTCTGTGTGTGTTTGGCGTTAGTGAGGCTGTGTGTCAAATTAGCCTCAATAATCTCACTTCCTTTCCCTCTTGTTGGTCATAGTACATCTGGGCAGCCGAAGTTTTGTACTCACATAATGAGAGGCCCAATTATTGCTTAGCTTAGGAAGTCCCTGTGGGTGGTGATTTATGTGCGGAGACTGTTCATACAATATGGAGACTGAAAGGGAGTTTTTCTGCCCATGAAAGTCTTGAAAATTTTACCTCTCTGGTGGTTTCTTTCTACAAAGGTTTTAGTTATCTCCCAAGGGCTCTTCTGAATATTGCAATATATGGTTATTTCTAAAGCGTTAATATCCTCTATATTATATTGTATAGATAGAACATTTTCCTTTATAGAGAAGCCTCCGAAAGTAATCTCAGCTGATGATCAGTACTGTTAAATACATTTCTGAAATTGCAAGAAAAAAAAAAAGCATTAAATCACATGATGTGACTCAGTTTCAGTACTTGCCTTAGCTCTATATTTAAACTGAAGTTTTCAAAGTAGTTAGTTTGACCCCCACCTCCTTTTTTTCCTACATTTTTTGGAAGAAAACATTTTTCTAGGCTGTTTATATGATATAAAAAGAAAAAAAAATAGCTGGAGTCTTAAGCTAAGCCATAGCAAAGGATATCACAATCTTTATATAAAATCATATTTGTGATATATATGTATGTGTGTGTATGTATGTGTATTCTGTGTATATTATACATCTTAGGAACACAGATTTAATACTTAATACTGTTATTCTTGGTGCCTTGGGACCCTCCCAGTTGGGGTAGCTGGCTTCAGAGATGACTAACTGGTGAAGTATTTGTCTCTGTCTGTAGTTGGAGAAGACAAGAGCTAATGCTGGGTCTAGTGGCCTCCCATATGCAAAGACAAACTCGGGCTCTTCCGATGCCTGGTAAATATGAGTGACAGGGATGCTGGCTAGAGAGTCCCTGAACATCCTCTTGACAAAGCTTATCTCCGCCATGATAACAGATCTTTTAGAATGCAAAAGAGCTAATAGACTGCTTAGATCCCAGTGATGTGCTGGGACAAGTGTGCGTCTGTGTGTTGTGTCTTGTGTGTTGTGCGTGTGTTTGTGTGTCTGTGTGTGTGTGTCTGTGTTGTGTGTGTGTCTGTGTGTTCTGTTGTGTGTGTTTGTGTGGTTTATATGTTTCTCTCTCTTCATCATTGTTAGTTGGTGGTGTTGTGTGTGTGTTAGTTTATTATTGATTTCTCTGTCTCCCTCAAATCACTGTGTAGCTCTGGCAGGATAGGGTGTTTGTTTGGTTTGTTAGGTTTTCTAGAAATGTAATAATCCTCAGCTTGAGTACATCTCAAAGTAAAAGTGTTGACCACATGCTTATATCATATTGTATAGATTTGTGTGGTATTGCGTGAACTTATTCATGTTCTAAGCCCTGTAACATGAGTGAGGGAATTTGATTTTGAAACATGCTGGTAAGACAGGGCTGCTCATGTCTTGATGCTGATGGCTTAAGTAGTATTGCCTGACATTTGCTGTGTATCCTAGAGATGAAAACTGTTAAGTTACGTCAGAGGTACCCCTGGAGTTAAAATGGACATTCTCTGACCCCATTCCTAGAGAATTCCAATTGGTGAGTTGGGGCAGGGCTAAGAATGTCTGTCATAACACATCTGTCCTCTGGATTCTGATCAGTTATGACATAAATATTTCTGAAGTAAGAGTCAGGTCAATGTCACAATCAAGAGGACATTGTCTTTTTTACAAGTTCTTATGTGCAGTTGTGTGCGTGCGTGTGTGTGTGTGTGTGTGTGTGTGTGTGTGCTTGTGGAAGTCAGAGGGCAATGTTGGGCATCTCCCTTACCCTGCACCTTATCATCATCATCATCATCTGAGATGGGGTGTCAGTGAGCCTAGAACTGATAATTTAGCTGGCGAGCTTGACTGGACATCAAGTTTCAGGATCTTCATGTCCAGCCCTCTCCTGACTCAGCCATCCCCTTGCAATGTGTTTCTAGGTACTGATTAACTTTCCTGGTACCACTTTACACCATGGGCTTCACTAAAGAGCCATGGAAGACATTTTAACAGTAAGATGATTAAATGCAATGCATGAAAACATCAGTCCAGCATCGGTGTGCAGGGTGACTTGGAGGTGGCAGAAAACTGTCCCTTCAGCAGAACAGAGGTGTGGTGACTGCCTGGTCTCTAGAGGGTCAATACCATAACCGTTAAAAGCAAAGCTGCAAGTGCTGGCTGGCATTGTGCAAGGGTCTGCACATCAAATGGCCTGGGATTCATTGCTGGTCCTGCCCACAGTAGGTCTTTGTGTGTGTGTGTGTGTGTGTGTGTGTGTGTGTATTCTCTTTTCTTTAAAATGAGAATGAGAGCAGTACCCATCTCCCAGAGTCATTGTGAGGATTTGTGGAGAGAAGGCCGAGAAAGACATCTGGTATACCCCAGGTGATGGGTGGTGGGGAGGGAGGTGATTCATTGACCTAGAATGCAGTGGATATATGTTATCTGCCAGGCTCTCTTTCAAGTGAAGGGGACCAAAATCTGTCTCTTGTGGTTCAACATCATTCCAGCGAGAAGGGAGAGAAAAACAGGATAGGTAAGCCATCTTCAAAGGAGAAGGTGGCTTTGGCTTCTGATATAGGTGTGATTAGTGACTCCTGGCAGCTGACCTTTGATGTGGTCAGGAAAGGCCAATATTGACAGAGACCTACTATGTGTCAGGTTACAGTTCCCTAAGGTCAGAGGTCAGCAATGAACCAACAAAAATCTTTGCCACTTTAGCAGGAATGTCTCACCTTCTCAGGGGAACAAGATACAAATGGGAATGAGTTGTCCACAGACGGGGGGGTAGATCCTGGACAAAAGATAAAGCAGGGAGGGTCTGAGAAGTGGGTGTGGCCAAAGAAGATTGACAGCTTAAAGGGAGACCGCTGCCAAGCCTGAGGACCTCAGTTCATTTCCCACACACCACTCTCTCTTCAGGTAGAAGAAGAGAAACAACTCCACAAGGTGTCCCCTGACTTCCAATAGTACACTGTGGCTCACTGTGTGGTACTCCCCCCCTCCACCACCACAATAAATAATTTAAAATGTAAAAAAATAAGGATAGAGAGAAAGGACTCATAAAGTGGACTTGAGCAAGCCTACACGTAGTTGGACTGGGCTCCTTCTTGAGCTAGCCCTCGCCAGCTCTACATAGACCATCCCGCCCCTTGGACAGTGACCCAGTTATCATATCTTGTTTCTGTGTCCCTCTGGAGAGATCTGTGGCGATGCCTACTCAGGTTATGAGTGTCCAGTAGTGCTTCATTAAACTATGCTGGGAATTTTATAGAAAGCATGTGTACTAGCATAATAACGCCTTGATCACATAGTCAAAACTGTGCTAATATTATAGCGTCGACCGTGCTACTTGGTAAAGTAACATAAACTTAACAACAGCGAATAAAACACATTAAACAAGACAAATTCAAAACAGAATAAAAAGCATTACAATAGCTCAGATCCAAGGCACCTTTTTACCTTAAGCATACAGTGGACACTCCAATGCACTCCTTACTGAAAGCATACACAGCTTCAGTAACTATCACTTTAACTCTTACAATGAACAAAGCAACACAGCACATATACAATCACACACATACACACACACACACACACAATACACACATACACACATACACACACATACACATACACACATTCACACACATACACACAATACACACTCATAGACACATATACACAATACACACACATATACACATACACATACACACACATATACACATTCACACACATACACACACATACACACATCACATATACACACATACACACATACACATATACACACATTACACACACATATACACATTACACAACATACACAACACACACAACACATACATAACACACATACACACATTACACAATACACACACATATACACACACACATTCACACACACATACACACATACAACACATAACACACATACATACACACATAACACACATTTACCACACATACACACACATACACACACACATACACACATTCACACACATACATACCATACACACACATACACACATAACACATACACACATACATACACACACATACACACATACACACATAACACACATACATACAACATACACATTACAAAACACACATTACACACATACACACAATACAGACACATACACACATACCATATACACACATACACACATATACAACATTCACACACATATACATATACACCCCCATTCACACACAAACACACATACACACTCATAGACACATATACACATACACACACATATATACATATACATACACATACCCACATACATACCCACATACACACACATACACCACACAAATTGAACTGTCTCACTCTGAAAAAAAAAAATACTAGTCATGGTGGATTCCTGGGGCCATGGAGGGAGAGTCTGTCTAAAGTCCTCCTGTGTTTAAGGACTGTTGCTGACGGCTGTCCACACGTCTGTCCTCTGAACCGCCTGTGGGTAATGAGCGGTTCCATCCCATCTTGTGTCCTGTTGTACCTGAGATGAGTTGGAGGCACAGAAAAGTTAGAATCACCCTTTCTTTTGGTGTGAGGGTTGTAGGCAACAGAGACAACTACAAAAAAATACTACAGTGTGCCAGGGAGGGTTGGTCCTTGACATGGGGGGCAGGGACTTCCAGTTCTGTAGACTGCTCAGAAGAGTGATTGTTATCCAGTTTCTCTGGCCTCTGTAACACAATTCCACCCACCACACCACCACCCCACCGAAAGACAAGGAAGGGAGCTCGTCACCTTTGATTTGGATGTCAAGGTTTGAGTCCGACATGTCAGGGAGGGCCAGGTAATCTGCAGGTGGCCAGGAAGTGCTAGAAGGAGGGTTTTCTCTGTTTATAGTGTATTCCTTGTGGGCCCCAACCTATGGGATGGTGCTGCCTTCATTCAAGGCCAGGTGGTCCTCCTACCCTGTCAGCAGACATCCTCTCAGTTACAACTCGAGGTCTTCATCACTAACATCCAAGGCACTTATCAACCCAGTAGGTTGACTAGTAGTTAGTGAGATTAGCCGTCCATCACAGAGATCTATTGATTGATTGATTGATCGATTGATTGATGATGATCTCAGTTTTGAAACTCTTACAAGTTTAGGGTCTGTGGAGTCTAGTGGCGTCTGTCACATCTCACACCAGTGCAGGACTTCTACTCACGTTTGAGGTCTCAATCTTTACAACAGCCCAGGGAAGTCCCATTTGGGTAGATCTGACTGGATGAGACATAGAGAGCCTTCCGGAGTAGGACGGATTAGGGCTGGAACTGGGGGCACAGGTTTGTGTCTGGCTCACAGGAAGGACCTGTCTGACCTCAGGCAGACTTAATTAATTCTTCTTTGTTTATCTGTACAAGCAGTCAGAGATGTCTGCCCATCTATCTCCTCTATTCCCGCAGAGGATCAAATGGCATTCCATACTTGAAAGGAGCTCCGAGCTCCAGCAGCCCAGATGAGCCAATTGCATGCAGTGTGGACTCAGCTCAGGGGCAGAGGCCCAGGCCTGTGAGTCAACATGGATTCTTGAGTGTGAGGGTCACAGGAGAAAGGTGGGATTTAAAGACGATCTTGGCAGCAGTAGATGAGAGAGGGAATGTGTTTTATATTTAGAGTGAGTTATGGTGAATCTGAAGCATTCTTTCCGTGGTCAAAATAAAGCACAACATGAAAGTAATAACTTTTATAGCAGAAGTTTGTGTTTGCAGGATGATCTTTGACCCCTAAGAACAAAGTCGATCGTGTGATAAGTGATAGCAAGGAAAGAGTGCTTGGTGTGTGCTCTACAGTGGCTGTGAGCAGTGGAAAGGAAAGCTGGTAAGGGCCATCAGAGAGAGGGTATGTCCTAGGAGTTGTGGGCATCTGAGGCTTTGAGTTCAGAGATTGCTACAAGACATTAATGTCGGGGAGAAAATGGGAGTGAGTTGGTAGGATGAGCTCATGCGGGTTCTGATTCGGAAGGAGTCAAGGAGTGACTTTTTCATTTTTTAAGCATTGGAATGGAAGGATACAGTGTGGAACTTGCCCTTACCTCCTCCTCCTTTTCCTCTTCTTCCTCCTCTTTCTCCTTGTCCTCTTCCTCTCTCACTCGCTTTCCTTTTAGATAATCAACATACTGTTCATTTTCAAAATCAAGTATCATATGTGGCTTTGAGAACCAACAGTTGTGACATACCTGTCACCCGCAGATCATATAGTTGTTCTTTATTCCAAGCCCTGGGGTATTAGAGGCACAAAAGGAGGTTGTTCCTCTCTGGGAATGGCACACAGGTTGGCTTCTGGATTGTGCCCAGGGTGGAGCAAAATGAGATTGAAGTACAGGTTCTCTCCAGCTTACAGTGTTTCTACTCAATATTCAGACTGGACAGTGGGTTAAGAGAGTGCTCCAACAACGATCCTGCTTTCTGCTTTTAGTACATATAATAAGTCACATGAGACAACACCTAGTTGCAAAATAGGTTTCCTGTTAGATGATTTTGCCTGTCTGTAGGTGAATATATGTTTGAGCGTGTTTAAGACAGGTTTAGCCTAAGGTTGGATGGCCAGTAGGTTAGGTTCGCTATTAAATGCATTTTTATCTTAGAATATTTGCACATGCAATGTTTTTTGCTGGGATGTCATGCTATCTTAAGTCTGGAGAAATATATTTCTGTTATTTATATAGTGAATATAACCCATATTAACTATACAGTCTCATGCATTCCAAGAATCAGACTCCTGGACTAGTTTGGGATTCACTTGAGGTACTGTTGCTTTGTCATATGATACTGAGCTTATCTGAAGACCTCATCAAGTTTACTTTATAGCTTTTAAATATAGTACTTAGTGATTTTAGTAGGTTTGTAGCTCAGAAATCAAGTCATGCCGGCATGGCACACCTTTAATCCCAGCACTTGGGAGGCAGAGGCAGGCGGATTTCTGAGTTCGAGGCCAGCCTGGTCTACAGAGTGAGTTCCAGGACAGCCAGGGCTATACAGAGAAACCCTGTCTCGAAAAACCAACAAAAAAAGAAAAAGAAAAGAAAGAAATCAAGTCGCATATCGAAGGCAAAGCATTATAAAAAATTTCAAGTAGTAACATACCTGAATAATTTTATACTTAGGTGGTAAAGACACAAATAGGTGTTTTAACCAAAACCTTTGTTAAGTCAATATTTGAAGAGAGGTCACCAGTTTGTCGTATTAATTAAGAGACTTGAGGATCAACTGTAGCCGAAGGTAAAACATAGGTTTCTAAGGGGAGTCAAGCCAACACGCTTTGTTTTGATTAAGTGGGCATAAACCATACCCGTGCTTGCCCACATCTGGCTGCGGAGGAGAAGATGGAATTTGACCAACTCAACTGTAAAATTCCTCCCAAGCTCGTACATCCTGCTGATGTACAAATGGACTGGTGTCTTCCTGTGCAAGGAGTCTTGCTTGACAGGCCTCTACCCTTCTCCCATGAGTGTAAACCAGATACTGTTGTCTTCATGGAAGGAAAGTCCGTCAAAGTAAACACATGAGCATCTTATACCTTATGCGGAACTCTTCCCTTGGGCTTTAAAGGGTTTACATACAGTTTGCACATAAAAGAATTTAACCGTGCACAGAGCTGTATCGGTAACCACAGTGTGAACTTACCCTGGCATTTATCATTAAACTAACCTGTCCCCAGAATACAGACTTACTGGGTTTTCGATTCTCTGCTTAGAATGACTGGATTTGAAATGTGTGTTTTTCATCATCACATGGCTTTTAAGGGCTTTTGGGGGTCTTTCCACAGGTTGGTAAGTCAAACTTGGAATCTTTGCCTAGACGTACAGTGTCCTGCAAGCTCTTGTCAAACTAGACACTCTCTGGAATCATCTCTTAGGTCCAAGGATGGGCCATGTTGTTCCAGCCCCAGGAATCTTGACATTTGCTTTACCCTGTACAATATGATCTCTCTGCTGTCCGCCACTCTTACACCTCAGCCTGGGTGCTACCTTTATGGGAGTTTGTTTGCTTGTTTGTTTCGAGATAATTGTCTTGGCTATTCTGGAATTCAGTATGCCCTCCTCCTAGTTAACCACACTAGTTAGCATTTCTGGTCTTCCATGTTTTAGAATTTGTCTTTACTTTATTAAACTTGTTTTTTTCCTCCTTCAAAACAAGAGTTTAAGATTTGATAGAAATGACCTATTGAGTAATCTTTCCCCACGTGGTCTTTTGTGAAGCCCCTAAAGTCAACTTCCATTCCCTTCAGTATGCCCAACCAGAATGCTTTCGACAATACTTCTGGGCTGCCACAGCCTGTCTCCTCTCCTCATCCCTCCCCGTTTTGGGTTAGCCATTTCAAGTGCTGCTTTGAAGCAGTGGGACGGCTTCTACCAGGAAGCATCTCTATGCCAAGTGAGGCTTGTTCTGCCAAGACAGACAAAACAAAGTTCCAGCCAGTGAGCTTTGGATGACTGGGATGGCAAGATTCAACATGCGGCTCTATTCTGGTCTGGTTACTTTCGCCTCTTCCTTTTCTTACTTCAGCTTCTGTGATGGCTTCTGAAGGCCAGAGGTTTAGGACTCTTGTTTGCTGGAGACCAAAACAATGAGGCAGTGTTGTAACCAACAGTGTGCCTCTTCTTTCTTTGGAAGAAAATTGCTTAAGCACTAAATTCAAAACATGAAAGGGAAGGCAATTATAAATACAAACACCTTCTTTCTAGCACCTAATACCACCTGCCTGGCTGTCTCATTGCCTTGTTGTTTGGCTTCACCCAGAAGACAGAGTGCTGTATAGAGTAAGGTTGAATGAGATTTTAAGGGAATAGTCCCACTTCAGGTACCTTAGAGCATAGGATAAATTTGGTATTTATTCATGAACTGTCAAATTTGTTACGTATGGGCAGTTTACATTTTTTATAGCAAAGAAGTATAATGTAGAATGGTCAAAATGAATACACACAAATATATACATTTAAACACAAATATATGTATTTGTATTTGTATATGTCTATATGTGCATGTATATTGTCACAGAAGGGGGAGGCTCTGAATTTGGTCACCTTTTTCTTTGTAATCCCACACATAATATCAGGCCTAGATGATTCTTCCAAGATGAAAATATGCTTCCAGATTTACGCACGTAGTCAGTTCAGTGAATGATTCTTTTTTCTTCCTCACTACCTGGTGGTTATCAAAGAGAATTTGCAAAGAATTAGAAACTGTTTCAGATGTTATATAACTGTTGTAACCCATTTAATGTCTGTGCACAATTGTAATAACTCGGAACCCGAAGAGGCATTTTCCTCTATGGAAAAAAAAAAAAAAAAGAATCCCTGAAAGAGAAATTCTTAGATCTCTCCATGAAGACCTTAAAATCATCTTGGGCAGAGGCTTGCTCTGGTGAGCACCCTTTCCAGAGAGAGCAACTCTATCTATGGTTTAATTGCTAGAACTTACCTCTCTGTGGCAGGGAGGACACTTCCAGTTTGGGCATTATATGCTTTTAGAGGTAAGTTTTTTTTTTTGTTGTTTTGTTTTTGTAAGGCCTTCTGTCCAGCATTAGTCGTTGGGCTCTTTGTTGGAACAGGGACTCACTCTGTAGACCCAGCTCTCTCCCAATTCCCCTGCCTCAACTTCTCAGTGGCAGACTACAGGCATCCCTGCTACTCATGGCTCCTTCCTGTCTAATCTCATTCCTCTTTCTTGCGTGACTCACAGGCTTGGTCGGTCCTGCTCAGGAGCGCCTCTGTAAGGATAAGCATCTCTGAGCTCACAGTCAGTCTGCACGCACAACAGGGGTGTGAGCGTGCCTGTCTCTGGGATCACAAACATCACATATTCTGTGTCTGCTCAGAGGGACCGCTGAGATCAGGATACTCTGCCTGTTGCTCTGGGAACCAAATCAGAAAATAAAGTAGAACTAATTTAGCCTGGTGTATATACGCACACTGAATCTCTCTGTGACGTCTGGTTATTTGCTTGTGGTTTCAAATAGTGGCACTCTCTTGTTTTCATTGTTAAGTGACAGTCCCTTGTATCAGCCAATAAAGCAGTTTACTTATATTCGAGAAGCAGAGTTAACGGTCTACCTTTTGCTCACTGATAAGGACAATGTAAATATCGTGTTACTGATTGAATTACTGCGGAAGACGTTGTGTTAAGCATGTTACACTGAGCACGTTTATTCTGCTCTGTTCTTTCATGTAGCCACCTAAAAAAAATAGAAAGAAATAAGAAAGAAAGAAAGAAAGAAAGAAGAAGAAAGAAAGAGAGAGAGAGAGAAGAGAGAGAGAGAGAAGAGAAGAAAGAAAGAAGAAGAGAAAGAAAAGAGAAGAGAGAGAAGAGAAGAGAGAAGAAAGAAGGAAAAGAAAAAAGAAAGGAAGGAAGAAAAGAAAAGAAGAAGAAAAACCAACCAAAGTAAATACCAACAGGAACAAAAAGAAGATAACAGGCCAAATGAAAAATATCACAAAACATTTGCAAGCAAATGGATAAATCATACACTTAAGTAGGGAGAAGTGAGAACAGTGTGTTTTGTGTGTATGTGTGTGTTAGTGTATGTGTGACATGTGTTTGTGTGTGTGGGTGTGCACATGAGTACTCACCTGTGTGTTCTTGTGTGTGTACACACATGTGCATTGGCTGCTAATCCTCAGGATATTTCAGAGATTCAAAACCTATAAAGATGGAAGTGCCTCATAGGACTGAAAAGACAATTAAGCTAAAACTCATATTTATAAGAAGTAACCTGACCTCTACATTCTCATTCCTGGCTCAAACCCCAGAGACTGCCCTGCATCTGACACACAGGATTGGAAGTTCATGTCCAGAACAACTTGAGGAGAGTCTGTGGAGTTTGGTGGGATGGAGGTCTCTGCCTCAGTCAGGGAAACTGAGTCAAACGGGAATGCTCAGGTTAGATCCTCTCCTATTATTTCCATTAGCTTTCTTGGGCGCGTGACAACCATGCTTATGCCCATAGCCTTGAGCCTGAGGATAGCTAGGGAAGCCTCTCTCAGGGACACCCCAGCAGAAGATCGCTCCTCTGTGTCACCTATGTGCATGCTTACCGTTCAACAGCATGTCTACCTGAAGTCTTTAGTAAGTTTACCTTCCCTGCTTTCTTTGAGACGGGCTTCATGTAGCCCTCGATGCCCTCCCTAGAAATCGAGGATGACTTTGAACTCCTGCTTTCTTCTTCTGAGCACTGGGATTAATGGAGGTTGGCACTGTGCTTTATGGATGTGGTCCTGGAGACCGAATCCAGAGATCTGTGCTTGCGAGTGAAGAATTCCACCACCTTAGCTATAGCTACACCGACCCACTTTTGATTGTTTTGTTTTAGTTTGGTTTGGTTTTTGGTTTTGAGGTAAGTTCTT
The DNA here is from genome assembly GCA_021653895.1 of Mastomys natalensis. Lineage (NCBI taxonomy): Eukaryota > Metazoa > Chordata > Mammalia > Rodentia > Muridae > Mastomys > Mastomys natalensis. The sequence continues at coordinate 1,688,356 of JAJTUV010000128.1, read as the reverse complement.
GCTGAATAGCTCTGAATGGCTTTTGAACTCGATATCTTTCTGCCTCAGCCTCTTAAATGTTAGGATTACATGTGCCTTCTGCCCTGCCCTGGTTTTAGTAATATTCTTTTTTTTTTAAGAACTGATTTAGAAAATATGAATGATTATCTGCTGCTTTTGAAAGTTAGAGTCCAAAACAAATGGAAAGAAGGGATTTGGAGACATCAGGGAGAGAAACAGATGCAATATCCTTCGGCCAAAAGATGAGATGCTCAACTCCCCACAACAGAAGAGCCTAGAGAAAACATACAAGGTATGATATTCGGGAAGTTGAAAGCGCAACTGTTCACCAAGCTGTAAAGTTGAAGTTAAGAGTGCAGAGTCAGTTTAACAAAGAAATAAATGTGCTGGGAGAGACTCGAAAATTTCTCCTAGAGAGAACCAAAGGACAAAGGGGGTGTGGAACAGGCTGGAGGAGCGAGAAGGTTGAGAATACTGTCCGAGAAGCAGGTTCCTCGGGTGTTGGATTCCAACAAAAGACATCAGTAGAAGTTGAAGAGAAGAGACTGCCAAAGATACAGGCAAAAAAAAACAGTCTAGAACTGAGAAGCAGCATAGTTCTCTTGAAAGGGCCTACTGTGTGCCAGCACAGGGTCTATTGTGTGGCAGCACAGGCCTACTGTGTGCCAGTATAGGGCCTATTGTGTGCCAGCATAGGCCTACTGTGTGCCAGCAAATGACAAAAGGCTTCCAGTGGGACATTGCTGTGAAATTTCAACATGTTGGGACCATGGCAAGAAGCTCTGAGAGGAGGGAAAGTTGAAGGAAGGCCTGTCAGGATGATTGACAGTCATCTTGCCTCAGGACTCCGAGCAGCAGGACACTTTGAGAACATGGTAGAAACACAGACTCTTAGGTCCATCTTCTTGTGCACACACACCCTGAATAGAACCCCAGTGGTGTAGTACTCCATGACCCTGCCTCAAGAATACCCTCTTCCAGCTCTGATGTTGGTTCACATTTGAGCAACACTGAGGTGAAGAGACCTGGCTTTGAACGCTCCATCAGTGACCACCAAGCCTTCATAGTCCTGAAGGACAACCATTTCTTGTCTGAACACAGTGCACAGACAAACTGCCAGACTTACAGTCATTACCAAACATGGAGAAGCCAATGGGAGATAAGGCCTGGGAACAAAGGAGAGCTTAACTGTTACCAATAAGGATCAGGGGACAGGGACACATTGTAGAAGGAGTCTCTGAAGCCAGGCGCAATGCTGAGGGATGCTTTGATTCTTTTCTGAAGCCTCTGTAGCAAACCTGGTTATTCTCACTGCTCGTCATCCAAATCTTGCTTCCCATTTCTGTCTGGGTTCACCAAGTACAGTAAAGCAAGACGTTGAACCAGGAAGAGATTAAAGTCCTCTTAGGCACCGCAGTTTGAATTATTGTATCAAAGGGCCTTAACTTTGTGCCGGTTGCTCTATATAAGTCGCCATGGGTGTGTTTGCTTTCCTGCCCCCTCTGGGGGTGGAGAGGGGCGTGGGCCATTTTCTGGTTCACTGAGGTATGGATTGTCCTTCTCACGAATGTGTATAGCATGTGTGTGGAGGTCAGGGAACAATCTGGGGGCTACAGAGCCGCCATGTGGATCCTAGGGTTCAGAATCAGGTTGTCAGGCCTGACAGCAGTGCTTTTACCTGCTGAGCCATCCCTCTGGCTTTATTGCACCTAAGTTGTTTCACATTAAAATAAGTTTGCAGTAACTTCCTCCCTCATCATCCTCTTTTGGAATTTGCTGTCAACTCCTGTTGGCACAGAGGACCAACTTGACCTTATACCTGGGACCAGAGAAGGGTTGTGTTGTATGTGGTGTGAAAGGGCTTTTGACCCAGATTTTGTTTTTCATTTTTAACATGTGTTATACCTGGCAGTCATACAGAGCCCTGATTATTGTGGAGCCACTGTTAAAATACTGTGTTGTGGCCATCTTTACCCTGCTTGTGATCCAGAAGATAATTATACTTCGTGTTGATCTGGCTTTTAGCTGAAAAGAAGTGACAGTCTTCTCCTCACACTGTGGCTCCCTTGCTGGTTAGCAGCATTAGTTCTTAATCTAGACTCTGTCCAGAAGCTTCCACGGTTGGCCCCCTTACGTGATGGCATGGTGCTAGTGGGCCAGTCTAAACACGTGTGTTCTCATAATGAAACTTCCTCGTTATCTTGTTCACAGAGGGGAGCAAAGGCTGTTGTTTATTTTCATCTGTGTGAGAGACACAGATTTCGCCTGCCAACTTTTTCTTTTAAAAGAAGTCTGATCCTATGGGGAGTTAGTTGATTAGCCAAAGTAGTTTTCAACAAGACTCAAGGAAACCTTTTTTTTTTTTCCTTTTTTGACTGAGGGTAGGGATGGTGTGGTGTGTGTGTGTGTGTGTGTGTGTGTGTGGTGACGAATGTTAGAAACAAGTGCCCTTTAATGTCTTTGGACAATGTGTGTTTCATTAATAACTTGTGATTTCTTTATATATGGTGTTAAGCTGGTTGCTTGTAAGTATAGAGATCAGTATTTCCCAATGCTGTGCCAGACTGTACTAGTCAATATATGTAATGTGCTTGCATGGTGGTGTTTGCATGGAATGACCACAGATTCAGCAGTTGTTAGAGGCAGCAGAAGAGTAGAAATGGAGGATATAAGCGGGTGAAACATTCCAAGAAGAGAGGCTCTGCAACATCTGAAACATGGTTTCCCATCCTTTCCAAAGGAGAGCGCCTCCTGCACATAGGATCCGTACGCAGCCAAGATTGCATGCCCTGACATATTTGGCCTGTAAGGTCTTGAGTTGCCTTTCATCTGTCGCAATAGGTAGGAGCCAGTCGAAACTATTGGCAGACGTTCCTTACTTATCAAGGAGCAAGATTGGTTCAGGAATTCTGGTGTGAAACAAACCTGCTCTTCCTGCTTCTCACCAACAGAGACCATTCCATTCTGAAAGTCTCTTTCCTCACCCTGGAAGTAAATCATCACCATTAAATCCACTTCACAGCGTGTGCAAGTGCTTTTGAGACAGTTGTACATTCGGGAGACCACAGCAAGTGGAAAATAGAAGCTGACCTGGCCTCAGCTGTATTCTACTCTTAATGACTCCACCCGGGTTTACTGAGTGTCGGATTAAAGGAGCCCATTCCTAATATGTAGAGATAGTGCACTCCCCCGCCATTTTCCCAGAAGCTCTGGGCATGCTGAAGTGTTTGCTATTGGTCCTTTCCATCCGCAATGCTTCATACCTGCCATGCAAGAGGGAGTCTCGAACCTCACAACCAACACCAAACAGGAGAGTAACGGTGTGAAGGCAAACTCCTCTGGAGTTGAACTTGGTCCCAGGGCCAGAGCTGTAGAGTGTGTTGTGGAGAACCCAGCTGGAGAACAACCTCAACGTGCAGGAGGGAACAAAGTCTCAGCTGCACTCTAGAAGTCAGAAGAAGCAAGGTACGTGACCCCTAAACATAACATCTAAGAAGATCATTGCCACGGCACCAGAGTATCATCTTCTGTCTTCTTTGTTGATTTGGAAGCTTCACACCACATCTATTCTCGCCAACCTTTCAGCGAGTTTTGACATCGTCCCATCACTCAGAAGCCCCAGGTCTCTACCTACAGGAGATCCCATGTCCTAACCTGATTCCCAGGGTCTGATCTGACCTAGGCTCATCTCAGCTACTCCGTTCTTTTTTATTTAAGATTCATTATTTTTATTTATGGATATGTGCATATCTGCGTGTGTATGTTACCTGTGTGCAGGCATCCTCAGGATAAGGTGTTGGATCCAAGGGCCTCCAGTCACAGGGGATGCCAATCCCTTGTTGTGGATGCTTGGATCTGAACTCACATCCTTTGGAAGAGTAGCAAGTGGTCTTCACCTGTGGGTCATCTCTTTACTCCCAGCTAGCACACTCTTGAATGTCAACCTTTCTGTCTCTAGCTGTGAGCACGGTATCCTGACCAGCCAGGCACGCTCCAGTCCCTTGAAAAGACACTCTCTTCTTCTCTCCTGTTTGAGCAGCTGACTTGTGGCTCTGCTCCTGCTCACAGCAACGCTGGCCTGGTCTCCCGCTCGTGCCAGGCTGATTCGCATCCTGGACTCCCATCAGTGATTTCCTTGGCAATTTTGCCAACCTTGCCATGCTCTTCCCACCTTTGAGCCTTTGAGGTGTCTGATGCTTGAGTTTCGTCTCTGTCCCTTCCTTCCTTCTCAGAGCACCAACTCTACTACTGAACTCTGTCCGTCTCTCCATTTCCCTGCTAGACAGGAGAATCTAGAGAAGTCAAGGGCATCTTGATCTTGTTCACAGTTAGGTCTCTCTCCAGTATTCTTAGAGTAAATATCATCAGAGAAAATTGGTGTGCCATATTTGCCTCTTCATTTTAAGGTGTTTGGCAGAGTTTCCTGGTAGATGGCATTGACAGCAAAGAGAAGCCATTATTTTTGGACATCGGAAGCCAAGGTTGAAATACCTGAGGCTACTGTTGATCCTGTGGCCTCTTTGGAAGCTTGAAGGCAGCAACTGTCTTAGGCTCCCCACCAGCCATGCCCCAGAGGTCTGTTTGTCTTGAAGGGACTAATTATAAGTCACCTCAGCAGTGATTTGACCGTGGAACTCTCTGTACCATCAACAAACGGAGGACTAAATATTCCTAGTCTCCAATGGATTTGTGCGGGGCTAAAACACCCTCCAGGCCTTGTTATTTGGGCAGTGGAAAGATGAGATGCTGTGTGTGCGCGCGCGCGCGCGCGCGCGCGCTGTGTGTGTGTGTGTGTGTGTGTGTGTGTGTGTGCGCGGTGTAACATTAGTGCTACATAAGGAGTTGGTTTTTAATCAAGCACTGCATGCTTTCTGCCCCAGTATGAATCAGCTGTGCTGCCCTTCGATGTGTTGATGAATTTTGGCATTTATCCCTGTTTGGAGAAAAGCTAAGGCTATGCCTGAATTGGATCTTTGTCTTCCGCAAGCAGGAGTTTAGGACCCATTCACTGAACTGCATGTATTTTGAGAGTTTCAGGTGATACGAGAATTTTTTTTTTCATTTTTTTTTTTTTTTAAACGTAGTTACTTCTCTCTTTCTTTTAAAACCCTCTTTCAGGGTATAAATCAAGTTGGGTTTTTTTTTATTATTATTATTTGTTTGTTTTCATTTTAAACTGGTACCTATCAGGTGGTAATTCGCCAGTTAGTCTAAGGTAATAAGAAACTCGAATTTGGATTTGATTCAGTTCCATTAGGGCAGATTTAAATGTTTGTGAGACAGGGCTATTATCCCGGCGGTTGTAAGGGATTTTTGTGCTGGGCAGCTAGGCTGACAAAGAGCACACTGTGCCCACGCCATCTCTAGTGGAGCACTTTCACACTGCAATTTAGGAGCTGTGCAGTTCAGGAAATTGCTGGCTTTGGCTGGACCATACTTTTTACTGCAAGGAAAATTTTTACTCGTCACTCAAGTAATTGGCAGTTTTAATACCTTGTTCATAATTACCTTATAAACAAACGAATATATAAAACCAAAGATTGTATGGCTTGTTATCTAGCACGTAGCCTTATTTGACCAATATGATAGACACCTGGTGGGCCTCCTCCCTCTCCTTACCTCAAAAAATTAACGTGCTCCGTTTATTAGGAAAAAAAAAAAAACCTAATAATAACAAAACCAAACACTACACTATTGTTTTCTTTTTATTGTTGCAAAATAATGTTTAAGTTTGGGTAGTCTAACCCCAGACAGCCTGGCCCAAACCAGGTGCAGACTTGAAGGGAGATGCGAGACAGACGGGGGTGGGTCTGGGCGTTTCAGCTGCTGGGTGGCTGGGAAGACGACAGCCTTGTGATAGAAATATTGAGCTATGTATTTAAGAGAAAATTTCTGTCCCCCCAATTGTGGTTTTGTTCATCCCTTATACCCTGGCCCTAAGGCCTCTTGGCTTGGCTTGGCTTGGCCTGCCTGCCTCCATCTCCGGGACCTAGATATTGACTAATTGTCTCACTTGTTACCTCACAGCTAGATCAAGGAGTTTGTGCTCTGGTAAATCCAGATGTGGGCAATGGTCAGAATCAGAAGTCATGGATGACCTGACTCTAAACAAAGTCTGTAAGGACTTTATGGGAATCCAAGGAACTTGGTGATCTGTGACTTGTATGCGGACTGCTGATTTTCTTTTTTTCTTTTTGAACTTTACTATAATCTCAGCTTGTTACTTTGTTACCCTATGTAGGATTTTTTTTTTTTTTTTTTTTTTGTGGAGTTACATTCTCTGATGATTTGAGTCTTAGAGATCAAACAGACAATAACCCTAAAATCCTTAAAGGGAATAGACTAAGAATTTTCACTGCAGTGTGAGAGGCTTTAGAGTGTTGTTTAGAGCCTGAGTCTCTGGAGTTTTCTCCTTACTGTCCTGGAGAAAGCAGCACCTGGCCTTTGCAGTCTCAGGAAGTCAACCTTCTTCTAACTGTAGTGGGTACAGAGCACACAGATCCCTAGAGGTCTGCCTCCTCCAGGAGAAAAGTGCAGATTGCAAGGGACCCTCGTTATCCTCGTGATGATGGATCAGTGAGCCAGTTGGATTTCTACATCAGTTTGAAAATAGAATTTGAACTTCCTTTTGTTGGTCACGGTAAGAAGTAGCAGATCTGTCTGAAGGAATGTGTAGAGTGAGAAATGCCAGATTAATTGCCAGAAGATCACTGATGCTTTGTGTTGTGTAAAAGAAACCTGGGATGCACTGGGACCAACCCAGAATTGCTATGTGAGGTAGCTCAGAAGTGGTTGGACTGGTTATGCAAAAATCCCCAGTTTCCCAACTTTAGATTATATTTGTCAGAGAGAAATTACTTTATGAGTGGATGGTGTAATCTGTGAACCGTGTTTAACGTAGGTCTTGACACCTAATGTGTGCACCATTGTAGGTCTTGAAACCTAATGTGTGCCCCCATTATTTCTGGTTTCGCCATGTTCCAACTCAGTGCGTGAACACGAATTCCTGCCTTCGAGGAGTTGGCAATATGGAAGAGTAGTGTCCGTGCTAATAGTAAGATTCACTGTAAGATTTGGGAGTCCATAAAAGAGGTCTCTGAGATGGAGAGACATGTCTGAGGTGCCTGGTAAGCAACATATGTACATAGGGGCTATTTTCTGACTAAGGATCAGATCCTGTGGCTTTTCCTTAGGGTATAAAGAGAAACCCTTGTTACAGTTGTTCCCAGCTTTTTAACTTTAACATGGTTTCTCCTGCTAAGTGATGGTCTAAAACGTCCACCCAACAGCTGACTGAAACAGATGCAGAGACCCACAGCCAAACACTGGACAAAGCGTGGGGACTCTTGTGGAAGAATTGGGGAGGGACTCCATAGGAAAACCAACAGAATCAACTAACCTGGACCCTTGGGGTCCCCCAGAGACTGAACCACCAATCAAATAGCATACACTGGCTGGATCTAGGCCTCCCTGCACATATGTAGTAGATGTGCAGTGTGGTCTGTTGTGGGTTCCCCAACAACTGGAGCAAGGGCTGTCCCTAGAGCTGTGGCCTGCCTGTGGATCCTGTGCCTCTAACGTATCTGCCTTGTGTGGCCTCAGTGGGAGAGGATGTACCTAGTCCTGCAGTGACTTGGTGTGATGAGGGAGGGGAGAATACCCAGTGAGGACCTCTACCCCCTCAGCAGAGAAGGGTAAGTGGGTAACGGGGTATGGAGCATAGGAGGGGAGACCCAGAAGAGGAGAGGAGCAATAGGGATGTAAAGTGAATACATTAATTAATGGGAAAAAAAAAAGTCCATGTTACCTGAACGCATGGGGCACTTGGGCTGGTTTGCATGATCAGATCGCTCCTGCTTTCAAATAAGATTGTCACTTAGTGCTATTTAGTATAGTGCTAAATAGTAATAGTACTAAATAGCTCTAGTACCCATGCCCGTTTGTAAGAATTTAGCTGGGCATTCCCCCCATTTGAAAGGCAGCAGAAAAATGGTGGGAATGTTGTCTGGTTTGATGTTGTCAGGTACATTGGCTATTGCTCTCTTGAAATATGGATATGGTAACAAAGGGATACTTTTGTTATTGTTGTTGTTGTTCGAGACATAGTCTTCTTGGCTGATTCAGAACATCTGTCATTGCATCTTTAGTGGTGGCATTAGAAGTGTGTGCTTTCATACTCATTGACATGTAATGCGTGTGTGTGTGCATGTGCGTGTGCGTGTGCATTTAAAAAACTATATGTAGCCAGTGACTCCCATTGTGGTGTACTTTGATCTGTTGTCGAGACTGGTAATGCCAAGAATGTCTTAATCTATCTGTCTTTAGGGAGGGTTTGGGTGGTCACTCTTCTGGGATACCTTTGTAACACAGAAGAGCCAGTTGCTTTTTCTCTGGTATTGAAGCCTCTGGCAACTTAGTAACTTGTTATAAAAAACAAGGTCTCTTTCTAGCCAGGATCTAAAACAGCCACGGAGTGGTGAGGGTTGGGAGCTAATTGGCACTGTGGTGTGAGAGTACTGTCTTAAAAAAAACCGAGGATCAGACTAGGAAGCAAGAAGAAATAGGGTTGGCTAGATGGTTCTGAAGGTAAATGTGCCTCCCTACTGTGCAAGCCGGCCCAACTGACCAGGATCCCCAGAGCCTGTGGAAACACAGAAATAGAAGTAAAAAAAAACCCTTGACTCCATTAAGTTCTCTTCTGATCTCCACATGTGTAGCTCTGTCCACTAATAGGAATAACTACACTAAGTTTAAATATATGAGTGTACATATATGTGTTTTAAATACTCACTGTATTATATAATATATATAATATTGTATAATATATATAATTGTATAATATATATAATATTTATATATATTATATATATAATGGGGAACAAGACTATAATAAATAATTATATGTATCTACGCATTATGGAATGAGGGAGTGTAGCCTCGTGTGCTTACTCTGTGCTAGGTGTCTCGTTTACAATCTAATAAAACAGGAAGACACAGAAAAATAATCTGAAAGAAAAAAAATCCATCAGTTGTGTTTGAAAGCATGACAACTATACATGCTTACTATCCTGTCAGACTAGTGTAAGAATGTTTTTTCATATGCTCTAGTATGACCTCAGAGTGTACGTGGCCATGAGGTTGCTGTTTGTCATTGAAAAGTGCGGTTTGGACCAACTAGTTTTTCACACTTCTGCAGAACAGGTCAGGAATAGGTGGTTGTCTTCTCCCTTTGGATTGTACTGTTGACCGGTTGCTGGGACTGTGTTTTAATTACAGGGCTGGGAACACCATCGACAAAATCCTCCCTGAACAGCTGGAAGCCTTTCAGTCCCTTGAGACTTTGGACCTGAGCAACAACAATATTTCAGAACTTAGAACTGCATTTCCACCTTTACAACTCAAGTATCTGTAAGTGTAAATTACCCCACAGTGAGAATATTGTGGTAACTGGGGGAGTCGGGGGGGGGCATAGTTAAGATGCAACGAACCTGATTTTACTGCTGTTGATTGGAATGTATTTTTTTTATTGACTTGAATAGGTTAAGTAGGTTCAATCTTCTTTCTTACAATTTTGTACCACAATTTTTTAAAAAAATGCTCCAAACTAGGGCATTAATAACAAATTCCACACAAAGTATATATGTATATACGTACATACATGTATATATGTATATACATACATACATATATATGTACGTATATACATATATGACATGTATATACATACATATATGACAAATATTTGTTACCTTCAAAGATCTGTCAGTCTTTACTGTCAGTATGTGTGTATTAGTTACTTTACTTGCTGCCTTTACCTGATTCCTGACAAGAAGCCACTTGAGGCGGGGAGGGCTTATTCTGATGGACAGTTCGAGGGCACAGTCTTATCATGGCAGGGAGGGCATGCTGAGAGAAGTGGCAGGCAGCCCTGTCACTTTGTGGTCAGGAAGTCAGGCCAGATTATAGAGCCCCAAGTCCCGCCCTCTGTGGTCTACTTCCTCTAGCTAGGCCCTACCTCCCTAAGGTTCTACAACCTTCTGAAAGAGCGCCACCTGCTGGACAATAAGTGCTAGAACTCATGAGCCTACACAGGCCATTTCATATGAAAACTACAGTGTATGAATCTTTTTATTTATTCATTGTTTTTAACTGTTTTTCTGGTACTGGATAGGGAACCCAGGGCTTCTTCATACACACCAGGTGAGCAGTCTCCCAGTGAGCCATATCCCAGCCAATATGTGTAAACCTTAATTTGTTCATGGGGGACTCAGTATTAACAATTTTAAGGGTGCACTTATGGTCAGTGCTCTGGGAAGTCTCTGCAATGGGGAATTGAGAGCACTTTAACTTCCCAAAGAAGTCTGAGCAAGCCCCTGCTGGCCTTCCAACTCTCAACAGGTATATCAATAGCAACCGCGTTACGTACATGGAACCGGGGTATTTTGACAATTTGGCGAGCACCCTCCTGGTGCTGAAGCTGAACAGAAACCGGATTTCAGCCATCCCGCCCAAGATGTTTAAACTGCCTCAGCTGCAGCACCTGTGAGTGAACATGGCCTCTTGGATATCCCGCTCTCACGGCTCAACCTCTGGGGTCTGTGTTGATGCTCACAGTGGGAGACGGGAAATGTAGAGGCAAGCAGGTGACTGCCCTCCCTTTCATGGCTTAAGTGGTGGAATCTCCTGATTAGGAAAAGACTTAGCAATTACCTCATGCCAGCTGCTGCCTGACGGGACATGTTAGACGGTGGCTGACGGAGCAGGGTGATCACTGGGTTGCCCTTCACAAAGGTGCCATTGTGGACCTGGGGGAAACCACAGCGTCTCTCAATGGCTGTGGTTTATGAGAATAATGCCGACAACTCCAGGATGCTTTGACAGCCTAAGTGGCAGTAAAGAACTGTCTCGTTAAAAATGGTGGGATGGTTTGTGAACAAGGCTCCCTCAACGGCACTTTTCAACCTTGATTGCACATTACAGAGACTTGAGGAGCTTTTCAAAACCCCAGAGCCCAGGCTGCACCCTACACCAATTATACTAAAACCTCTGGGGGTTGAAATTCGGGCTTTGAGAACTTTTAAAGCTCCCTAGGTGGTTCTAGTGTTCAGCAGGGATAGAGAGTGTTGCAGCCTGTAGGGAAGTCCCAAACTGAACGTTAATTGGGAATGATGGTATAGCTTTGCATATACACGGAACAGGAGTTCTGCACCACTTCCGGGTAGCCCTCCTGCTTTCTTGGGGTGCTTATCACTCCCGTTCTGCATCAACAAAGAATGGATATCAATTTGTTGACTGCTATCCTGAGTGGACAACAGTTTAGAAATGGAAGTCTAATGTATTTCCTGTATTATTCAAAAAAAAAATATCATGTGTTTTATAGACATTCACTCCCCTGTAATAAATTGGAGGGGAAAAAAATGAAATTCTCATCAATCAAATGTCTGGGAAATTGAAAACATTCTTGCAGTTTTAGCACTGACTGGGTTAAATGTGTTGCAGTGTAGGACACGCTTTATTACCTGTAGAATTTAATTGTCACATGAATTAACGGCTTAATTGTAATGTCCAACACAGTGAGCTGAACAGAAACAAGATTAAGAACGTGGATGGACTCACCTTCCAAGGGCTTGGTGCACTGAAGTCTCTGAAAATGCAAAGAAATGGAGTGACAAAGCTGATGGACGGAGCTTTTTGGGGTCTGAGCAACATGGAGATCCTGTAAGTGTGGGTTATCGCAGTTCCCACTCAGATACACGGACCCTCGACACTCAGTGGACACGCAGTGGCTCTCCTTTGAAAAGCCTCATACTATATAATCCTAGTTATCATTATTTAGTTACGTTTCAGGTGAACTGCATAAATCTTGCTGATCTCCTTATATGTATCAAAGCCAACTATCTAGGCACATTAGGGACATGTTGTAAGTTGCATGCAGCCAGACGTCCATGTCTTTGAAGAGAGTAGATCATGAACTCTGGATCCTGCTTTTGTGTCTCATTGTACATGCAGGCAGCTGGACCATAACAACCTAACCGAGATCACCAAAGGCTGGCTCTATGGCTTGTTGATGCTGCGGGAACTTCATCTGAGCCAGAACGCCATCAGCAGGATCAGCCCGGATGCCTGGGAGTTCTGCCAGAAACTCAGTGAGCTGTAAGTTGCCTGTTATTCTCCTCAGGTTCAAGAGCAGGATCCTGCTAGAGCAGGAGTTTCTTACCACTGATCTGTGAAATTTTCGTAACGAAGTTGCCAAGGCGACAGCAGCCTTCCTGTGTGCCCTTGATGCTGTATTTTTGATTGTGATACACTGAAGCCAACACCGTTCTTTGCAGTTCTTTGTGTGGAGTTGACAAAAGTAGTCATTGCTTCATGGACTATTTATTTAATTTTAATTACCGGGATTAGAAGTAATGTTTACCTGGATACTGTAAGATAGAATGTTAAACAAGATTATTGTAGTTACATTTATTACCCTCTTTTAGAAAACAGATTATTATGTTGAATGGGAAGATTAAAGCTTTGTTGTTGTTGTTCTTCTTCTTCTTTGCAGAGACCTGACTTTCAACCACTTATCGAGGCTAGATGATTCCAGCTTCCTTGGCCTAAGCCTACTAAATGCCCTCCACATTGGGAATAACAAAATCAGCTACATTGCTGACTGGGCCTTCCGGGGGCTTTCCAGTTTAAAGACTTTGTAAGTTACACATTTTGCTCTTGGTACACGAGCCTAATTGGTTCCTAACTGTGCCCACTTTTCTCCCAGCAGATTTCCTTTGGTGCTGAGGAAATGTGTACAGCCTCAAAAGTGGGCTCTTAATCTTTCCCAGAGCAGTCTGATTAGAATAGATCCATTTCATCCATGTGTGTTTCTTAAAGGGATTTTAGAAGGACGCTGATCAGCCTGCCGGGTGATTGCAGCTTCCCTCCTTCATAGCATCGCTAGGAAGTTCAGAACTGCTAAAGAAAAAAAATATAATTTTTAAAGTCCACTAATTTTTTTCTTTATAAAATAAAGATTATAAATAAGCCAGAGCAAAAAGGACTATAGAAAGGGCCTTAAGGGAACTGAGTGTTTATTCTTCTGGTTCTCACCCTTGATTTCTGTCCTAAGGAAGGAAAGTATTGAATTAACTGACCTTTTGAAAAAATCTCTCCAATGTTAATTTAGTGCTGTGCCATGGGCTTTGTGATTTTGCACTTAGAAACCTATGTTCCGTTCCATCTGAACTATTACAGAGTGGGAAGACATGTCACATCCTTTGGCTCATGTCTGTCTTTGTGATGGGAACTTGGTTTTAAAATTTAATGTATTTTTCAAGTTGTTCGAGACTTGAGAGTTCAGCCATCTTCATAGAAGACTTCACAGGGCCAGGGTTACTGTCTCAGTTTGGGAAAAAGTTTTAATAAATGTTGAGTGCAGGGTTCAGGATGCAAAGAGGCACCTTGGAGAACTTGAGTTACTTCTTCTGAAGTGGGTGAAGGTGGGGAATTAGGAGGACTTTGTTACAAATGGCACCCCACCTGAGTAGCATCTGAGGTTTCTGAAAAGTGTCTCTAAAGAGAATACTTTGTCTTCCATAGGGATCTGAGGAACAATGAAATTTCATGGACCATCGAAGACATGAATGGAGCATTCTCTGGGCTGGACAAACTGAGGCAACTGTGAGTGTAACTTGCCTTCTCTATGACTTAAAATTGCTGTCTTAATTGAAGTCAGATCCATGAGGTGACATCCTAAGGTCAGTAGTAGGTCTGGCATGTGCTTGTGCCCTTGGTCTTTCTCCCAAGCGAGTGGTCCTGTTCATGACATGTGCATATTAATTAGCTTTTCTTCCTTCTTTGGATGAAAGGAAGAAAATTCAATCCTGGGACTTGTATAGCTACTCATTTTGAGATCCAGATAAGCACTTGCAAATTATGTCGACTGTGACGCATTAGGAATGGTCACTGTGTAAGAACGGTGTCTTTACACCGTATGGACGGTGTCTTTACACCGGCCTTTAGAAGGGCTTCACGTTATGCTATAGTTGCAAGTTCTCAAAAGAGTCCACCGTCCCTCAATCACGCTGCATCAGGGTCCAGAAGGGATGCAAACCCTTTGTGTTTTACAGTGAGACGGTCTTGTAGATTGCTCTGCTGTCAGTTGATGATGAAGAGCATTTGCAGAGAAGAGGTGGGAGCAAGCTGCACCGGGCAGTGTGATCCCCAGAGAAACTGACATAGCACCTGTGTTTGCTGAGTGTCTTGATGACTCTTCTATTGCTGTGATAAAATCTGACCAAAAGCAACTTAAGAGTTTATTTTGGCTTATGGTTTCTAGACAACTAGTTTTTCACGGTGGTAGGAAAGCCAAGGCGGCTGTTGGCAGCAGGAAGCTGAGAGACCACATCTCTGGGGCACACACAGAAAGGGGAGTGAACTGGGAGTGGTGCAGGATTATAAACTCTCAAAGCCCAACCCCAGTGACGTACTTCCTCCAGCAAGGCTTCGTAGTCTAAGCTTTCTATAGCAGTTCTGCCAGCTGCGGACCACATATCCAAACACATGAGCTCACGGGGCGGGGGAGGGGGGAGCACTTCTTATTCAAGCTCCTATATGGAGGTGTCTGTTGAGTGCTTTGAGACCCATGTTAGATAATGTCACTGAACAAGATGCCAAGAGTCCAATATTTCAAGTCGCATCGTTTAATTCAAGACAATAGTATTGCTTACAAATGAGAACAGTCCTTTTTATAAGAGTTCTGCTCCTAAGATGGCCTTTTAAGGTAAAAAAAAAAACGTGATTATACCTCTTTCCACTCCGGCAGAATTCTCCAGGGAAACCGGATTCGATCTATTACCAAAAAGGCCTTCGCTGGTTTGGACACATTGGAACACCTGTGAGTAGCTGGAACTTAGTTCCCTTAAGGGTGGCCCAGGAGGGGTTTCTGTTTATAAAACAGTTGTGACAACATTCTCCCCACGCTGGAAAAGCCGTTTATACATCTACCTGTCATCTGTCATCTTGTTTTCTGTCTACCATCGGTAATTTACCTGTGTGCTTTCTTAGGATATAGTCTGGATGGACGTGTGTTCGTGCGTGTGTGTGTGTGTGTGTGTGTGTGTGTGTGTGTGTGTGTGTATGTATGATGTATGTATTTAGTACTTAACAAGACTACTGTTCAGTAGCTGCTGCTATCGTTTTTAAATGTTAACTAGAATCCCTGAAGATTCATGGGTTCTGTTTGTTTCCAAGTTAAAATGACTTGAGTTTCAAAGAACAAGAAGATAGCCTTGAGAGTGCCATGGTGGAGACTTGAGGGTGGATCGCTGTATCTCCACAATCTCTGTTGCTGTAATTGCTTGATCTAAAATGTACAGCCTAGCTTTCTCTGTTTCTCTCTCCTGGTCCCCACTCATCAGTTATGGACTGCCAGGGAAACAGGAGGTCAGGCTTCCTCTGGCTTCACAGAGATCCTAGATCCCCTTAGCCCTCCTCCCCACCCCCCCAATCCTATATCCCTTTAGCCCTTGATCCCTCCGGTCATTGTCCCGAGTCCATGCCGGTCTCAGGAACCTTTGGCATACATTTTTGAAATGAGATTTCCAGGCGGAGGGTTCTCAGCTACTTAAAGAAGACACTTAATATTACGACAGCTGACCCAACTAACTATTAGTTTCCTAGTTGGATAGCCAAATCACAGTGTAGGTTAGAGCATGCTTGCCTTTTTGAGGAATGCTCGTAGCCAGCAGTTTTCCGATGTGTTAACTTGGACACATGTTATCATTTAAGTGAACATTTGGGTTGTGCCTCACCGGGACTGTGTAGTCGGGTGTAATCTGTCTGTTGGCAACTTAGTGGGCACCTCCCCACACTGTACCAGGCGTCCGGAGAGAGACATGGATTGCCAGCCCCACCTAGGACAGTGGAGCAGTGGGAAACTGCAGAATGAGTCTGCAAAACTGAGCGCCACAGCGTCAAGCCAGGATTGCTGTTATTGAAACAGATTGTTTTCAAAGGAAAACTAGCCAAAGGGTTTGTCAGCTGGCCCGTTCCATTTCTGGGAAAGTGGAATTAGTGGATCAGCAGAGTATTAGCCTCTGCTTCAATTTTCTTTAACCTTCCCTGACTCTCCCAGACTCCTTCCCTATCCAAGTCTGGCACTTTGAGTCTTCGTTTTTCTATTTCTACGCGTCTCATTCAAAATCCCCTTTGTATGCTGTGAACCGCGGGGGTCGGGGGAGGACTGTAACCATTGTGGCTAGTAGTTTAATTCAAACTGCTATAAAGTACCAGTTAAAAATAAAGTCAACACAAAATGCCCTCCCATTTTATAGATGTCCTACCTGAAACATTATTTGCTTTAGTAAATACATCTCTCTGAACATTGCTGCCTGTGCAGCAGTGAGCTCTGTGTGTGTGTGTGACAGAATCAGGCTGGAGTCAAAACTAATGGGCTCAAGAATCTTTCATGCTAAGCTTCGTAGTAAAGCCATCTTTAACTGGGTTGCTTTAGGGATACCGGTGACAGTGTATTCTAAGTCACTCGACACAACACGTGTCACAGAAAGTGCGCTACCAACGATGTTTTCCTAGGTTGTACTCTTAATTAATAGCGGATTTGAATAATGAGAAAGTAATACAGCAGGCAGATCAGCCAGAGCCCTGAGGAGTGGATGCCCCGGGAGGGTGACACAAATAACTTCTTCCCTGTAACAGGACCAGTCTCTGGGTGCCATGGTCAGAGTTTTGTGAGGGCGCTTTGAGTGTGTCCCATTTACACATTTCAGTGTGAAGCATTTGGTTAGTGAATGGGGATGGGTAGTAGGGTGTGGCCCAGGCCTTAAGGACACACCCTGGCCATAGTTCACTGACCGGTTTGATTTGTTGTTTTCCAGTGACCTGAGTGGCAATGCAATCATGTCTCTGCAAAGCAACGCATTTTCCCAAATGAAGAAACTTCAGCAACTGTAAGTTTTCCCTCCCCACAGGGAACCATCACATGATGTGACATCTACAGAAAAGTGTCTAGCACATTCTTGACATTATTAATGGTTATACCGGGAAACAAGGGGAGCCGGCCGATTTTTCCCCCCCTTGGTTGCAACTGGAATTTCTTTTTCTGTTTTGAATTTGCAGCTTAAATTTGTGAGACCATATATAGTATGGTTCCTAAATATAGTTCTCGTTTTCCATTAGCTAGGAATTTCTGATGTATCGGTACTTATTCCTCAATCGGACAATAAGAACAGCCAAGACCAAGGGCCCTGCTAGCTCAGTTTCTTGCATTTACGGTAGACTATAGGATATTTACAACATCACGCAGTCGGTTTCCAAATTCCCCCACTTGGCTCATATTTACGTACGTTTGATTTGTGTTTAGAAATCTGCATTTCATACGAAACAAACCGAATGTAATTCCTCTCCTCAGGCATTTAAACACGTCGAGCCTTTTGTGTGATTGCCAGCTAAAATGGCTCCCGCAGTGGGTGGCAGAGAACAACTTTCAGAGCTTCATAAATGCCAGTTGTGCCCACCCTCAGCTGCTGAAAGGGAAGAGCATCTTTACCGTCAGCCCAGATGGCTTTGTGTGTGGTGAGTAAAATGTCCTCCTTGATTTTTTTTTTTAAATTAATTCTCTTTTTATTCCCGCTCCTTTTGTCCGAATAGTGGTTTTGAAGAGATCTGCGTTCCCTTAACAAGCTCTGCCTTTTCTGCTGAGGTAGATGAAGTGGGTCTATAGTCCGTTGCTTGTTAAAGTTTTACAGATGTTGGTGGAGTTTTCGTGTTTGTTTTAGCATCAGCGTGGTGGTTTGCTGGCAGGAAGGAAATCGGAGCTTGAAAGAGCTGAGAGTCTCGGCCCGGCTCTCCTTCACCTCATTCTCCCACCATCCTGCGTGTGCCCAGGCTGTGGAGACCCTTACTGGGTTTTGGTACCGCTTCTGGAAATGGCATAGGCACCTTTGTCTGTTGTGATACTGCGTTGAGGCGCGCTCTCTTGATTTAAGAGACCGTTGGGAAAACTGTAGTTCCCAGTAGTAGCTTTCAAAGATGGTCCCTGGAGCTGGGAGCTGCATTTGTCTCTGTGAGTGGCAATCATACCTGGCGTCTTTTGTGTGCTCTACCCACTGAGCCACACCACCAGCTCACCATCCATCACCCTTTTCTTCGTTTTTCAATTTTTGAGGTGGAGGGGTCTCAGTGAATAGCCTTGACCTCTCTCTCCAGTCCAGCCTTCTAAGTAGGTGGAGCCATAACTCTGAGTTACCTATCAGTCCAAGCAACTTGAAAACTTATTAATTGCCATTTGCCCCCCCCCTTTAAAAAAATCAGTATGCTGTCTTTTAAAAGTTATAAATTCATAAATTCATGAAATTATAAATTCATAAAATGACAAATTCATAAATTCATACACATATATGTGTGATTGTTCTTTCTCAGATCTTCCCCACCCCTGAACCCCCTTCTTTCAGAATCCAGCTCCAAGTTTTGGGTCTTTTTGGTGGCCCACTGTGTTTAACCAGTGTTGTCTGCATGAGCATGGATGGGTGCATTATTTACTTGTGAAAGGACCATGCAGTGTAGCATGCGACTCCCCATCCCTCAGTAACCATTAACTGCCTATAGCTCTCAAGGAGGGGTGGGGCCATCAGTGAATCCTCCAGCAAACAAGATAGAAATATTGATGGTCTAGTCTTGTGGTATTTTGGGGCAGTTTGCTTTCTGCTCTTTAACCCTGGTGTTTTTTGAAAGGCCTGTAGGAAAAAATAAATAAATAAGTCACTAAGGAATTCGGGCTGCTGAGACATTAACTGTTGATGGGTAAAGCATTAGGACGAATGGCAAGATTGAATTTGTTGTAAATAACTTCAAGGTCCATTGTCACAAGTCACAAGTCTCAGTATTTGAAATTTCCCAGAGTTCTTGTAGCTAGTTAGGAATAGGTCACGGTTTAAAAAAAAAGTACAGTTTTCATCTCTGATTCAGCTTTCTGTTAGTTCCTCTTCCGGGGAGACCTTTAAAAAACACAAATGTGTGTATAAAACATGAAATCTAAATGTGCTTAAATTTAAGCACATGTGAGAAGATGCTACAGACCGACATTTTAGACAGACATTTAAGCGTGACTGAACACTGCTTTGCCTATATATACATATAATATTGTATATATACATGCATATATTATGTTGTGTATGTATAATCATATGTAGCACGTATCACATATTAGTATATTGTATATCATCATATATTAATATATATTTTTAGGTTGCAGGATTTAATGGTGTTGTTAGCAAGTTTTTGGAAATAAAACCTCTGACATAGGCTTTGCATGCAAGTAAGCTTTTGGCAATCATCCACAAGGGCCTACGTTATTCCTTCTTTATAACTTTACCTCACAGTCTCCCAGTTTTCTGGCCTGGATATATGAACTCTATGTACTGTGAGACAAACCCATACACATTGCCCATGCTTGTCCTTTTCTTTCCTTCCCCATTGTGTATCAGAACACTGATGTATGGGATGGAAACCCACACAGAAGAAACTGTCCTATGTAACAACCCACAGGCATAGGGTAGAAAGCCGGCAGCCAAGCCATGGTCAGAGCAGCACTCTGCTCCTGACCCTGAAAGCTTGGGTTTTCTGATAGCCATAAGTCCGTGTTGGGAGATCTGGTAGTTTCCTTCAGGGTTTATGTAGCCCATCTCTGAGAAACTGAAGTTCAAAAAAAAAAGGTAGCTCTTCCAAAAAATAACAGGGAACTAAAAATAACTGTGTAGAATGAGAGTCGCCCAGCTGTAATTACAATGTAGCCCTGACAGACTGTGCGGCCGTGTGATTGATGGACTGACCGACTTCTGGCTGGAGCAGAGTGCCAGCCTGCACGTGCTTTCCCATTTGTTCTATTTATTTTGGGCTTTTTTTTGTTTGTTTGCTTGCTTTTTGTTCATTCATTGCTGTCTTTTCGTAATTTGTTTATGCATGTGTGTGCCTGTCTGTAGGTGCACTGTGTCTGTGCAGGTGCCTGTAAGGCCAGAAGAGGAATTAAGCCCCAGGAGCTGGAGTTACAGACAATTAGAAGGTGCTGAGAACCAAACCAGGTCCTCTGCAGGCACAGCCAGTTATGATACGGGTTAGGATTATTCGTCATTGCTGTCTGCTTGCATATGTTTTTACTTTATGTTTTTGATGGCAAGCCTGGCCAAAAGGTTGCAGTAGTTGAGAATAACATTCAAAGACCATCTGTGAGCCTGGAGGTGTTTAAGCTGCTTTT
This sequence comes from Mastomys natalensis, assembly GCA_021653895.1. Lineage (NCBI taxonomy): Eukaryota > Metazoa > Chordata > Mammalia > Rodentia > Muridae > Mastomys > Mastomys natalensis. The sequence goes on along the minus strand of JAJTUV010000128.1, from coordinate 1,668,105 downwards.
CTATCTTCCTTAAAAATATATTCTTGCTGGGTAGTAGTGGTACACACCTTTAATCCCAGCACTCTAGAGTCAAGGCAGGTGGATCTATGTGAATTTGGGGCCAGCTTGGTCTGACAACCAGAGCTGCATAGTGAGATCCTGTCTTTAAACAAACAAACAAACAAACAAACAAAAATCATACCAAAACAAAACAAAAATATATATGTGTGTGTGTGTTCACGCACATTGTATATATACATTATAATATATATGATATGTGTATGTAATATGTATCTGTAACATAAATATATGTGCTATAATGTATACTACATATATAGTATGTATATGTATGTGTATGTATATAAGATGTATATATGTTTATATATTATATAAAACTTATACCACAACATACATAACCAAACATAAGAATATATACATACATACATATATGTATATATTCACATACATGTGTACATACATGTAAATATGTACACATGTATATATTTATACATATATCCATACATGTATGTGTATTCTTATGTTTAATGGTAATTATACATGTGCATGGGATACATTGTGACAGTTCAGTACGAGAAAATGTGTTGCAAGATCAGACTACTGGTGGATCCATCACCACAAATTTAAATCATTTCCTTGGGCTGGGAGTATTGCATATCCCCTCCAAGGTTCCTGAAATCGTCAAGTCATTGCTGTCAGGCGTTGGTACCCACTACCTCACTCATTTAAATGGGGTCTAGGTCCCTCACGACTTCTTACCGTTTACTCCTTTGCTTATACAGAACACCAGACACATGGCATAAACCTTTATGATCATTTCAGGGTACATTACACTTTTCTCATGTAAAAAATGATGGAAACTTTGTCCCCATTGGACCGTTTACAGATGCACATTCTCCTGGTGGTGGCTCATCCCTGGGTCAGCTGCTATGTAGGTAAAACCCAGGCAGGGGATCAACCGTAGCTGCCCTAGACTCTTTCCGGGTGTTGGCGTCTGAGCGCCGGTGCACTCTCAGGCCCTCACGTCCTTTGTTTCCGTCTTTCCGTTTTAAACAGATGATTTTCCCAAACCTCAGATCACGGTCCAGCCGGAAACGCAGTCGGCAATAAAGGGCTCCGATGTGAGTTTTACCTGCTCGGCTGCTAGCAGCAGCGACTCCCCTATGACATTCGCTTGGAAGAAGGACAACGAGGCACTTCCGGACGCTGAAATGGAGAACTACGCGCACCTCCGGGCCCAGGGAGGAGAGCTGATGGAGTACACCACCATCCTGAGGCTGCACAACGTGGAATTCGCCAGTGAGGGGAAGTACCAGTGTGTCATCTCCAACCACTTCGGTTCGTCGTACTCCATGAAAGCCAAGCTCAGCATCAGCAGTGAGTAACCCGCTTTCCGCAGCTGAGAGACAGCAATAGTGCCTGACTGCTCTCCGTTCCTCCCCAACCCCCACCCCTCCTTTTCTTTCTCATGGTTTCCCACCAGCTCCTTCCCCCACCTCTCGATACCCAGAATCACTGTTGGTGATTATTTATATCTCACTAAATGTGGCAGGTTGAACCAGGATAAAAATGAACCAGGCACTTTTCTCTCTCTGGGACACTGTGATGTGAAGGGCCACGGAGTACATTTTTAAAGTGCACGGCCTTTAACTGAGCTCTGGGTGTGAATCCTGCCACTCCTGGTATATAGTTATGGGACTCTCAGCAGCTGACTTAGAGATGGGGCTGGAGGGATGGCTCAGTGGTTAAGAGCACTGGCTGTTCTTCCAAAGAAGCTCTGTTCAATTCCCATCCCCCACAGAGCAGCTTACAGCTGTCTGTAACTCTGGTTCCAGAGGATATGACACCTCACACAGACAGATGTGCAGGCAAAAACACAATGCACCTAAAATTAAAAAAAAAAAAAAATGTAGATACTAGGTGTCACTTCATAGAAATGTCATGATTTATAGATAAGATAACATGTGTGTCTAGGGCTTGGTGGAGTGCCTTGGCATTTGGGTAGTGCTCAGTAAGGCATTTATAGCAGCCACCGTTAATAAGCAGTAGACCCGTGTCACCGTTTGCACCACAGGCATACAATCCTACAGTTTTAAGATTGTCTTTTGGATGCTCCCCGCTCTATCACTTTAACCATTGGTGGTATCTGCCTGGTAGAAGATTTAGGAGATGATTCAGTACTGAATTCATTCAGCAGCCAATTGCCAAGGCCTGGCACATAGGAGAAAGCAGAGAGTAGAGTAGGATAAAGGCACAAAATGTTAGGTCCTGCAGGACTGGAAAGAAATAGATGATGACGTGAATATTCACAGTACAGAGAGATTATCGATTTGTCCCAAGATCTCACACTTAATTATTAAGCAAACTCAAAGGTGGCCGGAGAATGTCAGGAGGCTCTTCCTCTGAGCATCTTGTGACCCTGTGTCACCCTGACTCCATCACACCTGTGCCTGCGTACATTTCATTTCTACAGCTGTCTTTGAGTTAGAAAGAAACCCTTTCTTACCGGAGCCGGCCATCTCTGTGAACACCTGGGAGGAGGAGTGGCGTCATACCCGAACTACCTTTGTGATTGAGCACCTGGGAAGAGGACCTATCTCACGTATACATTGCTTTTGTGATTTCAGTGTTGCCTTCCTTTACCAAGACCCCCATGGACCTCACCATCCGTGCTGGGGCCATGGCCCGTCTGGAGTGTGCTGCCGTGGGACACCCGGCCCCACAGATAGCCTGGCAGAAGGATGGAGGCACAGACTTCCCTGCCGCCCGGGAGAGACGTATGCACGTGATGCCTGAGGATGATGTCTTCTTCATAGTGGACGTGAAGATCGAGGACATCGGGGTATACAGCTGTACGGCTCAAAACAGTGCCGGGAGCGTCTCTGCAAATGCAACCCTGACTGTGCTAGGTGAGGCAGTTTCTTAAGACTCCAAAACTATCTTAAATGCCCAACTCACCCAGAGACCCTCCATGCTAGAAGCTGCTGGGGGGTGTGCCGGGGGTGGGGTGAAGAGCCAGAGAGCTCTACCTTCAAAAAAAAAACCCTCTGTGTAGCTCTGAGTCCAGGGACATATTACACATTCGTGTCTGTGGCCAGGGAGATGAGTCTGCCCCCTTGACTGCAAGTACAGTCTCTAGGCTTACCCTTGTATACAGGGATTATTTACAGCCATTGGTCATCTCGGTGTTATAAAGAATATGTGAGAAAGCTTCTGTAGCTAGATCGGGGAAGACGTGTTCTCTCCGTTCCTCCTCCCGAGTCATTTGTAGAAGTTCCAGTCCTTACCTTATCTCGCCTGTTTGTCAGATCGGGAAAACGTTCATGACGCATGTGTCTCTGGGTGAGTTGCAATAACCCACCAAGATGCCAGACGCCAGGTAATAGAAGCAGATCCAAGATTTTCATACAGACCTGCATGACAAACTTAATTTTAAAAGAATTAAGTGTGGGGCTGGAGAGATGGCTCCATAGTTAAGAATGTGTACTGTTTCAGACCACTTGATTTGGTTCCAGCACTCACCCTGGACAGTGGACAGTTCACAGTTGCCTTTAACTCCAGTTCCAGGGAACCTGTCACCTTTGGCCTCCACAGGGCCCCCCCTTCGCCATATATATATATGTATATACATATACATATATATATATATATACACACACACACACCACACACACCACACACACACACACACACCACACACACACACAATTAAAAGTAACGAAGGAAAATCTCTACAAACATCTGAGACGCATTGTTTTCACACATTCTCTAGATTTTAAAAATTTACTAACCTTGGCACAACTGAGGGAGGTCAAGATAAAAATTAGTCAGTTTGTCCCTTACCTGGTGGGAGGAGTGACACGACCCAAGGTTGCTTTGTGCGGCGTCTGTTTCATACACTCGTCCATCGAGCTGTAGGAGCATCCGATTTACCTCAGTTCACCTGCTAGGTCTTATGTGGAACCCGGTTTTCATTTACAAAACTAAAAACTTGTGCTTTCAGAGACACCGTCATTTTTGCGGCCCCTGTTAGACAGAACTGTCACCAAGGGAGAAACAGCGGTCCTGCAGTGCATCGCCGGAGGGAGCCCTCCCCCTCGGCTGAACTGGACGAAAGATGACAGCCCTTTGGTGGTGACCGAGAGGCACTTTTTCGCAGCAGGCAACCAGCTGCTGATCATCGTGGACTCGGACGTCAGCGACGCTGGGAAATACACCTGTGAGATGTCCAATACCCTTGGCACCGAGAGAGGCAACGTTCGCCTCAGTGTGATCCCTACCCCGACCTGCGGCTCTCCTCACATGACTGCTCCTTCGCTGGATGGTGACGGATGGGCCACCGTGGGCGTGGTGATCATAGCCGTGGTTTGCTGCGTGGTGGGCACGTCCCTCGTGTGGGTGGTCATCATATACCACACAAGGCGGAGGAACGAAGACTGCAGCATTACCAACACAGGTGTGTAAAAAACGAGCACGGCCTAGAACATAAGAGTCATACGGGTCTGTGGTTTCACAGATGTTCTGCCTCCCAGTCTGAGTCTGTCTCGGGAGGTGACAACTCATTCATACGCTGCAAGCTGCAGGGATGTGGTCAGCTAAAAAATGGTACCAGTCTGAAAGAATTCATTGCACAAAGGTGAATCCTTTTTAGTAAAACCTTATCAGGGTATCCTGGTGGCTGAGACAGAAAATCCAAGCAGAGTGAAATAGCCCTTCTCTGGGACAGACCTAGGGAGGCAGGAGCTATCTGCGGGTCGGCTCACTCTCCAGTAGTCTTGCTTCATGATCTGTGTGCACATGTGCACACACAGCATTTTGTGTGTTATAAGAATGGACCGCTGTTGATGAAACAGAGTGGTGAGGGGACTGGATTCATGGTTTTGCGTCATTTCCTATTTAACATGTAGTTTTTGAAAATTGGGCAGGGGTGTATTTCCTGGGTAATGAAGTAAAAATTAACTAGGGTCATAGAGCTGAAAAGCCATCACATGTCATTCTTGGAATAGATCTTCCTTCCCTGACTGATGTTATAGAAACCAGGACAATCTGTATTGTATGGTGAGGCACAGCTATTAATGGAATGCTGTCGTTTGTTTACAGATGAGACCAACTTGCCAGCCGATATCCCTAGCTATTTATCATCTCAGGGAACATTAGCTGACAGACAGGATGGGTACATCTCCTCAGAAAGCGGAAGTCACCACCAGTTCGTTACTTCTTCAGGAGGCGGATTTTTCTTACCCCAACATGATGGCGCTGGTGAGTGCCTAAGATGTCCATGGACTATTTTGAGGTCACAGAGAGGGTCCTGGATGGAACTGTAATTGTCAGAAGAAATTGTTAACAGAGATGAAGGCCTGGCCCAAGGTTACAAGCAAAGCTACCATCCCCTCCCCCCATCTGCTTCTTGAGAATGGACATAAAAGTTGTATTAAAGACTAGATGCCGTGGACCAATACACAGTGGGTGAATTCTCAGAGAAAGAGGATTTACCTGCTCTGGGTAGGACTAGGGTCCTTTGATAGCTGCTCAGAGAATAAATCTAAACAAGAAAGCAAAAGACCAACACAAGTAAAAAGCGGAACAAAGAAACTGAAGGAAATAGAAAATGGAAAGACCTCCCGTGCTCAGGGACTGGAAAAATTAGTGTTGAGGCAAATGGCTATACGATCAGGAGCAATCTACAGATTCGTGGCAGTCGCCACAAAATTCCAACGCCTACGGCCTGGAGAGATGGCTCAGCTGTTAAGAGTACTTACTGCTCCTCCAAAGGACTTTGTTTTGTTTCCCAGTGGCTCAGAACTGCCTGTAATTTCAGCTCCAGGGGGATCTGCTCTTTTATGTTTACAACACACACACACACACATACACATACACGCAAAATATCCTTTGTAAAATTCTTAAAAAGCACCTCTTTTTTTTTTTTGATGGTAAAGAAGATAGACAAATTGGTCAAATTTAGTTTCTCTGAGGACAGTCCTTTTCTTTTACATTGTGAGTGTTCTTTGGCACTGAATGTCCTCGGTTGTCCTGCGTAGTATCCGAGGCTTAAAAACTACAGCAGAAAGCCGATGACACCCCTACTGTAGGTGCTTTATGCATCTGAGCCTAACAGCGGAGGAAGCGCGGAGTAGGAGCTTCTCTGCCCAGACCCATTCACTCCTTCCATGCACAGGGGCTTGCAACACTGCCCAGAGAGGTGGTTTAAAGGAACACACACAGGCTTGGCACATGCCACGGACTCTGCTTTGTCAAACTGCTGCTGGCTCTTCTCAGCATTTTATGTGTAGCACAAAGCCCGTATTGAGTATTTGTGTTTGATCTATATTGGAATGTATGATTGGGAAGAAAGCGAGCTTGCTTTCAGCTTCAGAGTTAGTCACTGGTGAGACAAATACTCATGGCGGGGGTTGGAGGGACAGATAGACAGACAGACAGACAGACAGACCAACTATGCAGAAGTGCTTGGCAAGATAGTAAGAGCAGATACAGAGACAGGATCCACGCATGAAATGAGTGTGAAGATTGGCAAAGAGCAGAGATGCAACCTCAGTCAGGTATAATGAAGCTAGTTGAGAACATGAACAACACCGGTTCAGGGACAGACGAGGGTATAGAAGTAGCCCAGGCAGCTCCAGGGCCTCCAAACCTTGCCAAGCCACAGTGTGCTTCTCTGTCGGACCACAGAGCATCTATCCTCTGTTGCCATGGCAACTCCAATAAGATCCTGTCAGTGATCCTCCTCTTAGTCCTCCCACTACTGCTGAATGTTGTTTCATTCCAGGCTGCTTAATTGAACTACCCTGAGATGGTTTGGTTTGGTTTTTTGACCCTTCTTTGAGGTAGAAAACTAAGAGGTGACTAGCCAAATGTCAATCCCTGGTTCTAGTCAACTGTGACATTTTACAGGAAAGCAATAGTCCTGAGAATCCGAACCATGGCTGTAGACACAGATCCATTTCCCTAAAAACCCAAGCGGGTCTAACCACAAGGTTGACACACCAAGCTCAATGGGCAATCAGGCCTCTCTCCAAGATGCCTTGAACTGGTGAATCCTAACTTGAAATATTTACAGTTCTGAACCAAGGATAAGCTCCAGTAGGCCACTCTAAGGCCCGATGCACAGGCCTCAGGAAATTTGAAAAGTTCCTGTATGCATGTCCTTTTTCCTTCTTATCATATTCTAGCCCAGCTTTCTTCTATAAATACGGAAAGTGCAGACTCAGAGAGAGTGTTGAATATAGCTGGCTCACTGACTGAGGGTTGTGTTTTAAAGGGACCTGCCATTTTGACGACAGCAGTGAGGCTGACGTGGAAACCGCCCCTGATCCGTTTCTCTGCCCATTCGTGGGCTCCACAGGCCCCGTGTATCTGAAGGGGAATCTTTATGGCTCAGATCCATTTGAAATTTATCTTCCAGGTATGCTTTTCTTGCTTGAATACAGTTTTGTTTCCTGGGAAGACTTCTCGGCATGCTAACTCTGTCTCTTTTTGTTGCGGAACCCTATTTGAGAAGGTTGCGGTTCTGACCCGAGGATCGCTTTAATGGACCACTGTGAATCGAGCTACACGAAGAAGGACTGCTTCTCATGTGCTCATCCCTCAGAGGAACCCTGTGAGCGGACCCTCAAGAGCATCCCGTGGTCACATTCCAGAAAGCTCATGAACTCCACGTACTCTCAGAACGAGGGACCCGCCATTCAGACTCTGTGTCTAAACAAGTCCTCCGTGGATTTTAGTACAAGTCCGGAACCAGGATCGGTTACTTCAAGTAACTCTTTCATGGGTACGTTTGTCAAGCTGGGAAGCCCCTTACTTCTCCGACTTAAACTCCAAAGCATTGGACAATAGTTTTCATTCCCAATGTCACTGTGAGATCCTGTGAGGTCTAAATCTTCTGAGTTTCTGAAATATGCTTGGGTGGGAATTGCGTGTGGGTTATGTATTTCATCTGTACCTAAGCCCAGGAGCTTTCTGGATCATGCTGTGTGAGGCGGGTAGGAGACAGGAGTTTGGAGAACAACTTAGGAGCTGAGCTTGTCAGCCATGTGGAAAAAGTGGTTTTTGGGTCCCGGCAGCCTGAGGGGTGGAGCTGTATGCTCTGCATGGTTGTGGTTTCGTATGTCTCGTGGCTTCTGACTGAACTCACAGTGGAGGCCGGGAAAAGCAACATCCTACCTAGCCTAGCTTCAGACAAGCAAGACGACCTTCCGCCGAGGCTCAAGCCAGCGCATTCAGACAGCAGCTAGCACCGTGGGTAGAGTGTGAATTTTTTTGGTCTCATGTGTGGGAACCATTGGAGGGAAGAACAGAGAGAGAGAGAGAGAGAGAGGATGCCCTTTTTATGGAGTGAAGCAACCAGGAAAAAAAAACAAAACAAAACCAAGCCTCAACCTGCCGTGGTGTGTTTTTGTGTTGTTTTTTTTTTTTTTTAAAGGAGAATTCCAAACCATTCTAGTTGAGTGTTTAAGAAATTTTACTCTTCTTCCCAGTATGATTATTTGTATACCTCCCTGAAAGGAAAAAAAAAATGAAGTATGTTTTGTAGAACTAGGGAAGGAATTTTAGTTAATTGGGTGATGGTTTGCTGCAGTTGAAGAAAGGGCAGGACCAGAGTCTTGAAAGAATGCCCACTCTATCCTGGCAGAACCGAGTCCCTACTGTGAGGTCCTCCTTCATGGAGAATCATGGGCTCACAAATCCTCAAACAGAGGCTCCGGGGGCATTTTTTCCATCGATAGACTTCAGGAACTTCATTGTTCGGTGAATAATGTTACCAAAGGCCGTGAGGAAAGATGAAAAGGGATGCATTTATTTGATGGTTTTATATAAGCGGGTGTGCAGCTGTTCTGTGCTGGATTCTGAAAACAGTCCGTACACAGGGAGGACCTACACCTGAGCAGGGACTCACGGAGAAGCTTATCGTCTTAACAGAAACACGCTTGTCCCGTCCGAGGTTCTTGTATGTGCTAGCAGAAGGACCCATGCACTTATGGGGTGTCTTTTCTTTCAGGAACCTTCGGAAAACCTCTGAGGAGACCGCACCCGGATGCCTTTTCAAGCTTCGCACAAGCACCAGACTGTCAGCCGAGGCCCAGTCACGGGAAATCTCTTTCCTCACCAGAGTTGGACTCTGAGTCAGAAGAAGATGAAAAAGAAAGGACAGATTTTCGGGAAGAAAATCACAGGTGTACTTATCAACAGATATTCCACACTTACAGGACTCCAGACCGCCAGCCTTGTGATTCGGACACATAGACTGGGAGGGACGGAGGAAAAGCATCCACATACTACCTCAGCCGGGCTTCTATTTAAAAGAGACAGAATCCTATGTTTTTAAACGGACTTACAAAGTTTAAAAAGGAAAGAAAAAAAAAGATGCTTTATTTATATAGATGAACCAAAATTACGAAACATAAAAATTTTATACCGGGGAATAACTTTTCATATAAAAAAATACGTCTTTAAAAGTATTTTATAGCTTTGTTTTATATGAAAATATTGTATGTAAATTAATGGTATGAATCCATGACTATTTTATGTATTTTTATAAAGCCAGATTTCTTTTTATTGAGCATGAGGGCTGAAGCCTTTTCAATAATCCCGTCTTAACACGCTTTTCTGAGTAGCGGTCGCTCGCTCCCTGCTATTCTGCATATCGAGTTAATAAAATATGCCATTTGGTGACACACCCCATTTATACCATAATAGTTTCCAATGCATTTTAGACCTAACTCGTTCAAATTATCCCATCTCAAATGAATTAAAGTTATATTTAGCATAGTAAAGTACAATATCAAAGGACAGCTAAACAGCCCATTCCACCGGCCTCCCCGAATTGCTGTGTTAACAGACAGACTGACATCTGTGGTCCCACAGCCAAGCACCCTGCATGAGAAGGAGTCGCTCACAGCCATTAGAGGCATATTTCTAACTTCACAAACAGAAAGATCTGCTGCTGCAGTCTGACCACCACTGTAGCTGAGGTGACTCCACACCGTGTTTCCTTCATGAAGTTTATGCTTTGTGGGCCGGTACCTAATGTCTATTCCAGGAGCTTCTCATCCGCCATGGCTTGTGTTATAACTAGGGGGCTCTTTGTTTCATGTCTCTGAAGTGGGAAGAGATACGGTGAAGGTCAGACTTCATCCGAAGTTACTAAAGGATGTTATCCCATTATGCTGAGCTTACTGGTGCACACGTAGCGACTTGGTTACCGGTCTTCAAAAGGGGTGGTGGCTGGACGCATAGCAGTGTGGCTGGAGTATGCACAGGGCTTTGAAGGTATTAATGAATATATTTTCGTAACTTTGCCATTTCACCTCTACTTGGTTGGAATTTAAGGTACTAAACGTGTTACTCCAATACCTACGGCCATTTAAGGTGCTTGTTTTACATAGTATCAGGGAGACTGTTACATGTCAAGCTCATACACACACGAATGAGCAGATTGTCAACACTGTATAATATGGCTACAAGCAACAGGATAGATAAACTTACTACATTGGAAGACTCTTGTGATGAAACTGGACATATGTTCTTGGGAAACACTGGTTTGTATGTGCAGTTTAAAGAAAACATTCTGGCCTAAGATAAATTGTCATAACAAGAGTTAGTGTAGCATACTATATTTTTTTAAAAAAAAAAAAATCAGAAATCAAAACTTGAGGGTGTCGATTTCAGCCATTTGCGGGTTTTGGAAGTAAAATGAAAACAACCCATGGAAAGCAGAATCTTCGAGAAGACGTACTGGAGGTAAGGTTTCCCTGCGCTGTGTCCGTCTCTATGAGAGCCAGGGGCCCTAACCGAGTCTAAGACAGGAAGTGTATCCCTCCAGTGACCAGGAAACGTGATTTCCCATGCTTTGGCTTTATTAGACTGTCAGACTTTTGAAATCTTACTGTGAATTCATCTGTACTGTTACCCAAAGTACTGCAAATGCAGACTTCTTAATTAAGAACTTTCATTCTTTTAAAGGAATTATTTTTTTTCTAACTTCAGTACAAAAGTTTAAATCAGCACCTTAAGCTGAAACACTAGATTCCAGTACTGGAAAGAGAGTTCAGCAGGGAAGAACCCTCGCTGATTGCACAGAGGGCCTGAGTTCAGTTCCCAGCACCCATATATCAGCTCACAGTGTCTATCTCCAGTGCCAGGGAGTTCTGACAGCCTCTGTTGGGATTACAGACACCAGATGCACACATGATGCACAGACATGCTTGTAGACAAACTCACATAAATTAAAACTAAATCTCTTAACGAAAGGAAACACTGGGTTCGTCAGCATGATTTTACCATGCTGGGTGCCCAAAGTTGTGGATCAGATGTAAATCATCTGTCTATAAAAATGTACAGACATCAGCAAGAAGAGTATTGTTATGCTTTGTATAGCTCAGCCCAAGGAGTTGCACTATTAGAAGGTGTGGTCTTGTTGGAGTAGGTGGTGTCACTGTGGGTGGGCTTTAAGACCCTATTCAGCTGCCTGGAAACCAGTCTTCGCTAGCAGCCTTCAGATGAAGATGTAGAACTCTCAGCTCCTCCTGCACCATGCCTGCCTGATCGCAGCCATGCTCCCACCTTGATGATAATGGACTGAACCTCTGAACTTGTAAGCCAGCCCCAATTAAATGTCCTTTTAAGAGTTGCCTTGGTCATGGTGTCTGTTCACAGCAGTAAGACCCTAACACAAGTATACACTGTGTTGATGCTTCATATCGAATGAACAACTAATACGTAGGCATCAAATCCTTATAAAACAACATGAAGGAACAGGCAAACGTCGATACAAGTTAAATTGCTCGTTCTGCTCACTTTATTTTTGTAATGTTGGGGATCGAACCCAGGGCCTTAAACCAATGTGTTAACAACCGAGCTACATTCTGACCTAAGATGTGGTTTATTTCTAATAAGATACTAACTTTCAGCATAGCTTTCTTGTTTTCTGATAGGAAATCCTCACCTCATACCAACAAATCTTAAGAGATGCTCACAGAATTGTGGTATTTTTTCTTCATCCCACTGTTGACGCTAGAGACATTTATTAGGTCTAATCCCGACTTGTTTTAAGATCTTGGAATCACCATCAGTGTAATGAACATCATAGCGTCATACATGGCTGTAAAAACATAAATCCATTTTCCGTCTTTTCCAGCCCCTCTCCCAGAGTGACAACCCTAGACTAATTATTTATTAATAGATGCCTAGGCCACAAGCCAAATTTGGCTCATTCCCTGACTAGCTCATAATTTATGTAACCTATTCAGACTATTCTATGCCTTCCACATGGTTAAGTTACCTCTCCTTCAATCCGGGCCGATTCTTTCTTCGTGTTTCTCTCCTTGCATTCCCGTCTTCTTTTAGCCTCACTATTTCCCAGAATCCTCCTTCCTCCTACTGTCCCACCTCCTGCCTCAGCTCATTGGCCAGCGGCCTTTTTATTGACAGGTGATGCTTAGAAGCTAATCTCTCTACAATATGGTTTTCATTGCCTTCCTACAGGAGGACAGGACAAATCGTTTCTCAGAGCCAGGTGGTCTGCACCTTTTGAATAGAGATAGAGAGCAGGAAGCGGCTTGTTCTCCGTAGTCGCTTGGTCTCCGTACTTCTTGGTAATATGAGAGAAATAACATGTGTTACACGATGTGCTGTGCTGCTATGTTTCAGAAGACTGAGAACGAAGGTCCTTGCATACTGTTCTCTCAGTCTTTCTCTGACCATGGGATCTGAAATGGTGAGATTTGTGCAATAGGACAATTTGGAACATGTAGTTTTTAAGATAGAATGCTATTAATACATTGAACGCATGCCCCATTTCTCCAAAATAAAATCAGTCTTCAAAGAGAGGCCCGTTCTTTCATGAACTAAATCATTTCAGTACTCCAGAAATACCCAGCTACCAGGGCTTCTATTTCTTTGCAAGGCCTTCCTTAAGTCTGTAACACAAGAGTATGGCAACAGGCTCTGAGAGATTTCAATTGTGACCTAAAAGCAGTTGGTACAATCTTTTAATAGACTGAGGTTACATGTGTATTTACAGACTTATCCCAATGTCTAAGTCATTTGTCTTTTTATTTTTCTTTAAGAAATTCTATATTGGATAGAGAATCTTTTGATAAAAAATGTCTTGTTTTTAACATAGTCGATCAATCCATCCTTATTGTACAAAGTTCTGATTTCATTTTCTTTCCCGATCACTTGATTTAATGGTAAGGATCAGAACACTTGGTCCTTAATTCTGTATCATATATAAGATACTCAGGGATGAAGAAAAGGTTAACCAACATTCATGAAGCTTTTTATTGCATTTAAATTATTAAAGATCTTTAAGAATGAACACAACTATAACAGCTGTTACAAGTCAGTGCTTAGGTTTTGTCTACAATTACAATTTTTTTTCTCTGTTTCATATCTTCACTGGGCCTCATGAGTGACTGTTTTATTTATTAGGCTTAAAGTCTTAGGTCCAGGTGGAAGACAACAGCAACTGTCGTCACGAGGTTATCAAGGTTTTAATGGAGTTGGTTTGTTTACATGTATTGTTGTTTATCATGGTTTTGCAGAGTGGTTTTGTTGCTGTGTTTGTTGCTTGTTTGGTTTGCGGTGGGGTTTGTGAGATGCAGAACTGAGCTAGGTGAGAACTTTTCCAGACTTCTACATCCCCAGGCCCGTTAGTGGTTTGTTCTGTCTACTTGTGGACCTTTTGGGCCTGTCTCCAGTTCGGGCTGAGTTTGGGCAGCTCTTGATTACTCCGTGCCCAGCTTCCTTTATGGACGAAGCTGTGCATTTCTCCCAGGTTACGTGAAATGAGCAGACGAGTCAGTGGACAGTAAGAGTTTCTCAATTAGCTAATTATCAGGGCCTCATGCAAATGCTAATGCTCTGGCCCAGTAAGCCTCCGTGGCCCGCACCAATTTTGTATCTAAAACCTTTACTTCCTCACCCAGTAACCTGGAAGTGTCCCGTGAACTTCGAGCAGCGCGGCAGCCTTAGCTGTTTTATCTGTGTTCTCCATTCGCATCGCAGAACAACCCCAGTCCGGGCGGGCTCTCCTTGTTTACCTGTCAGCCCTCACCGTTCCGGTTGAGAGTTCTCAAGGTCTGCCCCGCCTCCCCTGGCATCCTACAGCGCAGCGTAGTTCACACTCTTATCTGTCTCTTGGAGCAGAGACTCAGCAAGGCTCAGTCCTTTCTGTACACGTGCACGGTGTTCACAATGACCAGAAATAGCTTTCTAAAAGAGATCGGAAGGGATCACGTCCCTGCTAAAATCCTCACGTAGCTAACTTGAAAATCCTAGTTATAGCGTAACTAGGTGATCCATGCCCTCACCCCATCCCCACAGCACCCTCGGCCTTTCAACTCTGCAGTTCTTAGGAGCCTCAGCACACCGCGCCTGCCCATCACTACCTTTGCGCAGGGTACCGTTTCATGTTTGTCTCAGGAAACACGCATTGAATAGCTAGGAGCTGTCTTATATTCTATGGCTGTAACATTTATTCCTTTTACATTTGTGTGTGTGTGTGTGCATGCACGGAAGCACTCACGAACATGTGTGTGCATGTTGTGCACACAAGTGCCCATGCGCATATGTGTGCCTCAGAATAGGAGTGGATATCATAGTACAACTTACAGTAGGTGGTTCTCTCCTCCCACCAGCCTTACTGGGAGATAGAATTAAGATGTCAGGCTTGACAGCAAGTTGATGCTTTTACCTGCGAAACCATCTCATCAGCCCCATGATATTTATTCTCAAATAAATTTTATTCTTACAATCAATATTTCCTCAAACTCCTAATTGAACACAAACAATTATCGCCCAAGTTGCTTTTCCTCACGGCTCCCCTGGCAAGCCTCTCCGGGACCAAGCCTGTGATTTTATCACATCCATGATAGCTGCTTTCCTCTCTCGCTCCTGAGCCACCGGGAGAAAATCCCAAGAAAGTTGTGTTCGTGAAGCCATTTGTGACACATGGCAAACGTTAAATGAGTCAATCTGTATACCAATAGGGTGGTTTCTACAAAAATAAATAAGCACGTGAAATTGTTATGAGTCGGGTATGGAACGGTCCCCAAGGGCCTATGTGTGGCAAGCGTGGTGTTTGTATGGTAACAGATGGTGGGTCTCTCGAAGGTGGGGCCCAATGCAAGACAACTGAGTCACTGGAGACATTCTCAGAAGGGATTTAATAGCTCTTGTGAGACCTGTGAGTTCCCACAGACAGGGTTGCTTAAAAGAGCCAGGCTGGCCACCCCTGTGCTCTGGTTTCCGTCTCTGGCCCTGTGATCCTCTCCATACCTGCTCCTGTATCCTTGGTGCCATCTGCCACCTCACCAGAGGTAGCACTGTGTCCTTCAGCTTCCAAACCCCAAGGTAACTGCTTTACTCTATAAGTTCCCAGTCTCGGTATTTCATTATAGTAACAGAAACCAAAGGAACACAGTCCAAACTTCTGTTTATTTGTTTGTTTTGAAATACTCTCTAAATCAGTGATTCTTAACCCAAGGCTCTTGACCTTTCAGGTTAAAGAACCATCCGAAAATACTGATATTTATACAGTTCATAACATAGCAAAATTGCAGTTAGGAAGTATTAACAAAATCATCTTACGGTTGGGGATTGCCCAGCATGAGGAACTGTATTAAAGGGTGGCAGCATCCGGAAGGCTGAGAACCGCTGCTTTAAGATGATATGGCCCACTCTCCAGGAAGCTCGGTTCGGTGCAGTTATTGGGGTATACAGATGTGTCCAGAGATTATTTTTTTTTTCCTCTAGGAAAAGTGGCTTCATATGATGGTGGTGTGTGTGTGTGTGTTGATTTTTCATGTGTGTTGTTGTTTTTGATGGCTAAAGATTGGCCATAGATACGTCCATCTCATTTTTTAAATAAACTTTTAAAATCTCTTTTATGTGTGTGTGTGTGTGTGTGTGTGTGTGTGTGTGTGTGTGTGTCATAGTGCATGAGTGAGGGTCATAGGATAGCCCATGACAGTCGCTTCCCTTCCTCCACCCCATTAGGCCCAGGATTGAACTCAGTCATTGACTTGGCAGTAGGTACCTTTTCCTGCAAAGCCATCTTACTACCACTGCCTGTCTCATTTTTGTGTGTGCAACTGTGTCTCATAAAACAACATACACAGACATATATGCATGCATGCACACCTATATGCATACCTATTTGTCTTTTTCGGTGTCAGTTTAAAGTAATGACCCACAGCCCGTGCTGACCAAGCAGGGGCTCCTACTTGGAAGCAGAGAGTGAGAGCAAGCTGAAGAAGAGACCAGAGCTGTAGGTTTTGCAGCTAGGTGGGTTATAGTACACTAACCTTGGCACAGAAGGCTGAGATAAGGTTGATGAAGGAGTATAAGATTTTACTTTGTATTGTATGAAGGATTTGTTAAAACCCTAAGTGGAAATGTTAGTAGGTTGTTAAGGAAAAAAGCATAAAGTCTAGAAGTGCAGAGTGGTTTTTTTTTTTCAATATTTTCTTTTTCACTTTACATTCAGTTCACAGCCCCCCTCCTTCCTTCCTCCCAGTCCACCCTTACAAATCCCTCCCCCATCATCCTGAGGAGAAGGGGAAAACCCCCTTGGGACCCACTCTACCCTGGCACACCAGTTCCAACAGGGCTAGGCACATCCTCTCCCACTGAGGCCCTTCCATGCTGTCCAAGTAGGGAAAGGGATCCAATGGCAGGGAACAGAGACTGAGACAGCCCTGTTCCACTCTCTAGGGGATCTACATGATGACCAAGTTGCACATTTGCTATAGATGCATCTTCTGCATGCTCCCTGGTTGTGGTCCAGGCTCTCTGAGCCCCCATGTCCCAGGTTAGTTGACTCTGTGAGTCGTCCTATGATGTTCCAGACACCTCGGGCTTGCCCACTTCTATCCCCCACTCTTGCACAAGACTTTCTGGGCTCTGACTGATGTTTGATTGTAGATCTCTGCATTTGCCTCCATTCACTGTCGGGTGAAGCCTCTCAGGAGACAGTTAAGCTAGGGTCCTGTCTGCAAGCATAGCAGAGTTCATTATAGTGTCAGGGTTGGCTCCTTATATAGGATGGGTCTCAAGTTGGGGCAGTCATGGTTGACTGTTCCCTCACTCTCTGGTCTATTTTGTATCCTGCATGTCTTGAAGATAATAAAAATTTTGGGTTGAAGATTTTGTGGATGGATTGATGTCCCCCTTGAAGTCCTGCCTGGCTACAGGAAGTATCCACTTCAGTCTTCATATCCCCAGCTGCTAGCAGTCTCAGCTATGGTTACATCCATAGCCTACCCCATCCCAGGTCTCCAGATAGTCCTAGAGATGTCCCCAACCAATCTCTATTCTCGCTCCCAGCCGTCTTGCACTTCCTTACCCACACCTGATCTCCATCCTCATAGCACCCCCCCATGCTGTCTCCCACCCAGTCCCTCTCTTCATTCACCTCTGATGACTATTTTGTTTTCCCTTCTGAGTGATATTCACACCCTTCCCTTGTGCCTTCCTCATTACTCTATTTCTTTGGGTTGGTAGATTGTATCACGGTTATCCTTCACTTTATGGTTAATGCCCACTTATAAGTGGGTACATACTATATGTATCTTTCTGTCTCTGGGTTACCTCACTCAGGATGATATTCTCAAGTTTCACCCATTTGCCATGCAGAATCTTAAGGAAGAGGGTAGAAAACCACTAGATCAGTGGTTCACAACTCGTGCATGGTGACCGCTTTGGAAGTCACACATCAGATATCCCTCATGTCAGATGTTTACATTACAATTCATAACAATACCAAAATTACAATTATGAAGTAGCAATGAAATAATTTTATGGTTGGGGATCACCCCGGCATGAGGAAGTCTATTAAAAGGTTGCAGCATTTGGAAGGTTGAGAACCACTGCACTAGATGAAAATTGTGTCTGTGTGGAGAGGTTATATATTTAGAGACACAGGTAAGAGAATTCAGGGGCAGGAGACACACAGATGAGGTGGAATGATCCGAAAACCACCTCATCAGGGTGAAAGAAAACTTATGATTTCAAATGTATTAAGTGGTCTAATCTTCATTTAAAGTGCGCCAAGTACTTTTTTAATTGTACCACCAGCAGAAATGTAATGACCAAATAAATAAAACTCACCTCCATCAATCAACAAACGGTGAAGTAAAGAAATGAAGCCAAATGAATGTTACGTGACATGCTACAAAGTGACAAATGTTGCCATATCAGAGGTAGGGACTAAAACCTTATATAAGATGACTAGAAAGACTCTCTCATTTTTCTCTGTCCTAAGAAAGGGTTGTTCTTGTCAGGGGACAGCACTCAATGCTTAAGACAAACTATAAGTACACAGGTGTCGTAGGAACAGGCAGCTAGTATATAGTGTCTAAGGCAGAAAAGAGTTGCATAAGCAGAGGAATCTATGACAGGGCATTAAGAAGAAGTAATGGTGGTGGTTTGAATATGCTTGGCCCATGGGAATTGGTACCATTAGGAGGTGTGGCCTTGTGGGAGGAAGTGTGTCACTATGTAGTTGGGCTTTGAGGGCTCCTAGTGCTGAAGTTCTGCTCAGTGCAGCAAAGACCCTTCTTCTGTTTGCCTTTGTAACAAGATGTAGAACTCTTGTTCCTCCAGCACCAGGTCTGCCTGCCTGCTGCCATGCTTCCCATCATGATAATAATGGACTTAACTCTAAGCCAGTCCCAATTAAATATTTACCTTTATATAAATTTCCTTGGTCATGATGTTTCTTCATAGCAATGAAACCCTAACTAAGACAGTAATCTAGTCTTTTTTTCTGTGGAACATGAATATACCTGAAGAGTTTTGATCAAAGGGGAGACATGTATTAATAGCCACTTGCTTAATACTGGGGAATGAGCCAGGCCTTGTGCACATTAAGTTTGTATTAAACCATGCTAACTCTACGGCTGTCTTGATAACAGACTAAAATGGACAGTGTTGGAAGTAAGCCAGTTGCCTATAAAGATGGAAAGATGTCTAATTTCAGGTGGGGGACAACGTAGAACACTGAGGTTTATTGTAGAGAATGTTAGCTCAGCTTTGGACCAACTCAGGAGTTCTGAGTATATTCAAATGGAAATGTCAGATTGGCAGTCAGGTATATGAATCTGGGATGAATTTATGAGCTTAGAAATCAGTAACATAAAGATATCACGGAAGGACTTTGGATCAACTTATTTACTAAGGGAGAAACAGAGAGAGAGAAAGAGAAAGAGAGAGAGAAGGAGAAAAGGCTGGGCTCCAGGGCTCACTAACAAAGCATCTGACTGAAGAGTACATCTTAGCTGACTGAGATGGAGCTGATAGCTAGGCAAGAAGAGAAGCCCAGGTGGTATCAGAAAACCAAATTTAAAAAATGTGTCAAGGAATGTGGACTGACCACTGACCATCTGCAAGGTCAAGAAAAATGGAGCCCGAGAATCTGTAAGCCAGTTAGTCATATGGAAGTCAAAAATGCCTGTGAGAGTAACTTGGCTGGAGTCATGGTGGAAATTGAACTCAGGACCTCTGGAAATGCAGACAGTGCTCTTAACCACCGAGCCACCTCTCCAGCCCCAAAATGTTCATTTTTAACATTCTGGGGCACATCTTATTTTGCTATGCTGTTGTACTGACTGGTTTTGTGTATCAGCTTGACACAATTCAGAGTCATCAGAGAGGAAGGAGGTTCAGTTGAGCAAATGCCTCCATAAGATTCAACTGTGAGGCATTTTCTCAATTAGTGATCAATGTGGAAGGGTCCAGCCCACTGTGGGTGGTGCCATTCCTGAGTTTGGTGATCCTGGGTTCTATAAGAAATCAGGCTAAGCAAGTCATAAGGACCAAGCCAACAAGCAGTACCCCTCCATGGCCTCTGCATCAGCTCCTGCCTCCAGGTTTCCCTGCCATGCTTGAGTTCCTGTTCTGACTTCCTTCAGTGGACTACAATGTGGACGTGTAAGCAAGATAAATCCTTTCCTCCTCAATTTGCTCTTTTAATCATGGTGATTCATCACAACAATAGAAATCCTAAGACAAATTGGTACCAGCATAGGGAAGTTATCACTGTGACAGACCTGCCTGTGTTTGGGAGAGGATTGTAGAAGGACTTTGGAACTTTGGGCTTAAAGAACAATTGAGTGTTGACACCTCAGTGGACTGTTCTGCAGGAGCTTGGAAGATAACAATGTTGAAAGCTGTGCAGAAGATGGAGGCCTGGCTTGTGACATTTCAGAGGGAAGATTAAAGACTCTAGCAGGTCCGTTTGCTATTTTGATTTAAGAGTCTGTGGTTCTGCTCAGCTGGGGTGGTGAAGGATCAGCTGAGATTAACAAGAGACCAGCACCATTAAAGTAAAACCTTTGAGTTACTGAGACACTTGATGCTGGTCAGCTGGAGCTAAGAAATTAGCAGTGATTAAGAAGAGACCAGCATCACTGAGGTAAAATCTTCTGAGAAGTATTTCCTGAGAGCACAAAGAAGCTGGTGTTCTAGAGGTGGCCAAGGTTGTACCTTGTGCTGGCAGCCTGACTTGGTAATGTGAAATAATCACCCAGATGGTACTGGTTTTGAAGGCATGAAGGGATCATGGAGAGCAGCTGAGACTTGGAATGTGAGAGCCCAGGAGAGGCCATAGCTGAAGGCTCGGCCTCGGTAGCAGTTGAAGGGTCAGGACTAAAGGAGTTGTGGCACAGAAGTTGAGGCTTGACACTATGAAGAGAGCCTATGAGGTCTATTGGTGAAAACGTAGACCGTTTACAGTAGAAGACTCCATCGGTTTTGAAAAGCCAGTATCATGGGGCAACCACCAAAAACAGTAGCAGCGGCGGAGTAGAGTCGGACACAGCCTAGAAGACAAGGTTTGTGCTACAGAGGACAGAGCTGGAGAAGTGACCCAAGCCCTCTGGATGATCCCAAAAGACCGTGAGTTGATCCCAGGCATTGCAAACGGAGTTGTTTATACTGTTGGAGTTTGGTTTTGCTTGGTTCAGATTGTGGCTGTACCCTGGTTCATCTTTCTAAAAGAAGGTATTTATTTTTGATTTATATGTGTACCCACAGCTGAAAGACCTTGAACTTATAAAGAGATTTTGGATTTTTAAAGAGATTGGATAGTTAAAAGATATTGAAATTTTAATGTGTTTGAATTTGCAAAGACTGTGGAACTTTTAAAGTTATGTATGTTTTTAATGCAAGATCTTGGGGATGGATAGGGAAGGCTTGGGGCTTAACAGTGCTGTGTTTATGTGTCAGGTGGACAAGGGATCGGTTGTACTGGCTGGTTTTGTGTAAATTTGACACAAGCTAGAGTTATCAGAGAGGAAGGAGCCTCAGTTGAGAAAAATGCCTCCATGAGATCCAGCTGGAAGGCATTTCTGGATTAGTGATCAAGGAGGGAGGGCTCAGCCCATTGTGGGTGGTCTATCCCTGGGCTGGTGGTCCTGGGTTCTATAAGAAAGCAGACTGAGCCAGCCATGGGGAGCAAGCCAGTAAGCAGCACCCTCCATGGCCTCTGCTTCAGCTCTTGGCTTTAGATTCCTGTTCTGTTCGAGTTCCTGTTCTGACATTTTTTGGTGATGAACAACAATGTAGAAGTGTAAACATAAGAAATCCTTTCCTCCCCAACTTATCATTTGGTCATGGTGTTCAGTCTCAGCAATAGAAACCCTCACTAAGAAAGCCATGTTAGTCAGAGTCCTATTGCCATAATAAAATACCTGAAAAAAAAAAATCAAAACTCAAGTTAAAAAGAGGGAAGCAAGTTAAAAAGGTCACAAAGTTATCTATCTTGTCTGTGCTTGAGGGCTCAGTAGTACCTTGTGGTGTTTAGTATCTGGTGAATGAATGCTATCCACCTCATGATGAATAGAACAAAGAGAGGGGAAGCTATTGAAACCTGAACCTCGAAGGACACACCCCAGTGCTGTAACTTTTACCCGTTAAACTCCACTTTAAGATCCACTGTCTCGTGGTTATGCCAAACCCTGGAAACTAAATCCTTAACACATGGTTCTTTAAGGGACAGTTAAGATCTAATATCCAACACGTGCACATTAATGTAATTTTAAGCATACATGGTACTGTCCATACATCTCTCTTAGTTCACTTCTGGAATCCTATCTCTGACTTCCATGAGAACTCCTAACTCCAAAGATTGTTTCCAATTACTGCTATTTTTTTTTTTTCAAACAGAAGCTACATTGTAGCCAAGTCCATAGGCCTATGATCCTAGCACACAGTGACCCATAGTAGGCAGGTACATAGTAATAAGCAACTAGAGCATACTGGATACTCTGTGGCCAGCTGCATGCAGTCATCTTTCAGTTTGCTAATATCCACTCTAGCTCCAGAAAGGTCTACCATCACAGGGGCCCAGCATCTCCTACATGATGGTCATGCAGTAATTTTTGCACATGCATGTGTCAACAGAGACCAGCCCCACAACCTGAGATGCCAACAGGTACAACCACGTTGCCAACACACTCTGGATGCTCCACTGCTAGCTTGGGAACTCTTACATATATAAAACAGTGCCAGAGCTTCAAACTGTAGTGAATGAAGGTCTTGTGTTCTTCCCTTTGGCTGAATTCCCTCAACTTGGAGCTCACCTCAGACCAGGTGCTCCTGGATAAGTAATATATAGATTTATACTTCTAATTCAGCAGAAGTTGGGTCTACATATAAAAACAAGCTATTAAAGCCAACAACCATTTTTTCTTTTAAATGAAAGCTGTAGAAGAGAAATGTTGAGGGGGTTTCTTTGGTTTCATTACCCAGTGCTCCTACCCCAGGGAAAATGAAGGCTGTCTTTTAGGGCCAGGTGTTCTTTAGAATTTAGCAACCTTGGCAAGGAGGGGATGAGCTCACTTTCAGAAAATCATAGGTTATGGGGGCTTTGGAAGCATGTAAATGATCTTAAACATGTCACATAAAAAATAAAACAGAAGAGAGAGAGAGAAGACAGACAGACAGACACGGGGGGGGGGGGTGAGGAATGCAATGTTTATGTAATCCTGCAGTGTCTCCGGAGACTCTGGAAATTAGGCCTGGGCCTCAGCTCCCCTCCCCCACCTTGTTCTACAGATGCTATTATAAATCAATTAGGGGCTGACATAATTGGCTGCCAGACAAATGCTCCATGATAATACAGCTCGAGAGAAGGTAGAGTTTCTGAGGTACTACGGGTTGTAAGGCTTTTAGTGTAGTAGTAAATTCCATGCCTGTCAGCGCAGGTGGATAGCTAAGTTGCAAATACAATGTCTCTCCAGCTCCTAAGTCACACCTTGGATGATTGGCCAAAGCAAGTTGTGATTCAATTCAACCACTTAGACCTCTCGAAGGGTAAAAGCCAGACCTTCAGCAAATTCAGAGAGAAAGATGGAGGGAAGGTAAAATACTGGTGGCCAGGGGTCCAGCAGAAGCAATTAGAGGACTCGTTATTTGGAAAATTGTAAAAGAAAAGATGCTGGCTAGACATGTGCTCAGTTCATTGGGAGTAATTTAAAGAGTCGCAGTTCCCCCTCCCCCACTCCTGGTGTAGACTGCAGCAGCAAGCTGTGCTCTTGTGACTTATATTTTCCACTAATGGCTGAGGGCAGAAGTGCTTAGGATCCCGAGATGTTCTCCCAGAACCCCTTCTGTTTAGAAAAGTTAATGAAATCTACCAGTTACCTCCTTTGTGTGGAGAGTGGAGGGCAAGTTGTAGTTTCCGTACATTTTCTTAATATCTCTACAAGTAAGCACTGCAACACTTTCCCTGTTCTCTCTAGCTTTTAGCACACCTGAGACTGCAGCAGACATTCTAATGCTACGCTGAGGAATATGTAAGATCGAAGAGGCATCCTCACAGATGCACGGGGAACCTGCAGCCAAGAACAGCAGTGCAGTTATGCTTAGAGAAAAATTCAAAATTTTAACATGTCCCATGTGACCTTTTAAAATCAAGTACCATTACTTCATCTAATTGCTTTTAATTTTCTATAGTTTTATATGTCAGTATGTTCAAGAGCATATTGATTATTTATGGGAAGAATAAACACCTTTCAGCATAACTATATGCACGCCTGACACTGGTGCAGGTCACAAGGGGTCTTCGGATCGCCGGAACTGGGGTTATAATCAATTGTGAGCTTTTCTGTAGGTGCTGGGAATAGAATCTGGGTCCTCTGCAAGAGCAACAAGTGCTCTTAACATCTGAACAGTGTCCTTAAATAAAGCAACTCGCTAAGTCTATTTTGAGCTGTTTATATGTATGTGATCAATTTCCTTAAGTTTTATTAGAAATATTGTCTATATATTTTGGTAATTTGAAATACGAAAGAAATCGATGTTATTTTAATTTAGCTAAGATCCTTTAAGTGCCTATGCCAAATAGTTTTTAGTGCACTGAAAATGAATCACATCATTTGATCTACATAATAACCCTATGAAGTAGATTCGGTGAGGTAATTCTTATCAGCGTCTTTATCTTACAGCCAAGGAAAATGAAACACAATCTAAATACTTTTCCATGCTCTAAAATGTCAAACTAGACATTTATTCTAGGTTAAAAATTAGCTTGTAGTTGAGCCTGTTTTTTAAGTTTAGTTGTTATTGTTGTTGATCTGTTGGTTTTTTATGTGTATAGATGCTTTACCTGCACGTTGGTATGTGTACCATGTGTGTGCCTGGTGCCCTTGGAGGCCAGAAGAAGGCACTAGATACCCTGGAATTACAGATGATTGTGATCCACCATATAGGTGCTGGGAATCGAACTCCAGGTTTCCAGAAGAGCAGACTGTGCTCCTAGGTACCGAAACATCAGCTCCAGCTGATCCTGGGTTTTAACATTTGCTGTGTTAACTTGAAGCCTAATTGACTGAGAGTTTTGTTGTTGTTATTGTTTGGCCTGCGTATGTGTGCATGATGTGTATACATGTGTGTATGGGTGTTTGTGGGTACACGTTGGGGTGTCTGTGTGTGTGTGTTTGCCCATGTATGTGGAGGCCCAAGAGTAACATTCGATATCTTTGTCACTCATTTCTTTTGGAACATGGTCCAGAAATGGGGTCATGTGATGACAATGAGTGCTTGTGAGAACACTCCAAAACAAGATGAGTCTTGTGACATCAGTTTTTTCTCAAAACACAATTGTTCTTGAAATGTGTGTTTGTGCTCCTCCCAAGTGTAGTGGACAGGAGGGAATTTGCTCCAGATAATTCATTATTATTGGCTATTGTTATTTGTTTAGATGCCTCTATAGAAGAACATGGTTTTACCACATGTAGCTTGTCATTGTGATTGTAAATAGCTTGAACTCATGAGAACTTTACTCATGTGACCTTTCTTAACCCGCAGAGCATGAATTGTCTGATGCTATGAATAAAGTTGACGATAGCATGAGACATTAGTCATCTGTATTTTCGGCTTTCTAAAGCCAGTTCTACCTACCTTCTATACAGAACCCAGGGTCACTTGAACCAAACACTTGCCAATTAGGCTAGTTTAAGTAACCTGCTTGTTTTGAATCATCTGTGTCTGGGTATTTCTTGAGTACTTAGGTACATTACACCTCAGAGTCCGAGGAATCTGAAGGCTTGTCCTCATGAGAATTCAGCAAGTCTTTAAGAGCTTTGAAATGTCTTCCCGTTCTGAAATGGTGTGTTTTTATGAGTATTGCCTCTTTTTGTGAATGTTTGAATTTGCTATTCAATATATTTTTGCTCCTGTCTCTTAGAATGTTAGTGTTTAATGAACACATAAACAACATTTATATATCAACCATAAAATGCTTTATAATAAAGTTTGCAAATGTTTCCAGGTGTGCTATATAACGTAATCCTGGGGTATTAATCTGGTTCAGACAATTTCTCTACTATTTTCAGTCAAGCCTCTGGCTTATGTTTCCCATGGTCGCTGGGATGTTAACGAGTCATCTCATATTGTATTTTGAAGTCACCATCAGCAGTTTCTTCTAGTCCCTTCAGCCTTTTTTTTTTTTAATTTAAATAATGGTCTACCCTAAATTTGATTGGAGAATAGACATCATTTTTAGATGTTTTAGCTTTTTTTTTTTTTTTTTTTTTAGAGCATTTGTTAATCCATCTATTTCTTTTCCTCTGTCATGAAATGCTTCATTAACCACCCTCAATTTTAAGAAAACATTTTTTGTAGGAGTCATTTTTTTTTTTTGCAACATAGGTTTTGTGTATGTGCGTCTATCACACAATATGTATATACATATCTATGTAATTCCAGTTAAGTGATATTTTTGGTTCTCCTTCCTTTGTAAAGCAGAGAATATTTGTATCACTCCTAATAGCTTTAAAGAAGGTGAATATTTTCTCTTCTTTCATTTTTTTTTTTTTTTAACAAAGAAAAGACAAGCTCTCTTAGCACAGTAGGTGAGGCTGAAGGGTTGACTGCTGTCAGGGAACAACTTAAGGCTACCTCATGCTTGTAACTGATTTGTAGCCTTTACTAAATGACAACAATGTTCCAACCTGAAGCGTCTCTAAGGTTTTGGTTACAAGCCTGGAATGTCAGAATCTCTTGGCAGGATTTGTCTGGCTGTACATGGAAACTTTGGAAGGCGCCCTTTCAGGCACTATGCAAGCAAGCAAACAAACAACAACATCAAAAACTAGCTTAGGATGTTTGTGTGCATATAAAGCTGCCCTTCATTTTACCATGACTTTCTACTCCCCTTTCTTCTTGGTACTGCCGGCGGTAGCAGTACCGAGGGCCTGCTCAACAAATGTTAATGGCTGTGATCTTCACTCTCGGCAATTTGCAAAGTGGGTGATTATTGTCTATAAGCAACAAGGGAGACACTATTTGCTATTTATGCTAATGTGTGAGCACTTGGGAAGACATCTTCACACAGCAACAGTAAAGCTGAACTCTTTAGCTCCTTTCAAAACAGAGAGGCCGCGTCCAGGAGGAAGAGTGACACCTATTGTTCTAGGAATGATCGTCCATGTTTACTCCCACACCAATTCCGGCTCATGTCAGTAAAGTCTGCTATTAATAAGACTAGGTCTAGCACGAAGTGGTACTTGCTTGCCTTTTGCAGCACAGGATGGCTGATAACTGCAGCAGGTGATTGTCAGCTTTCGTGGCTGATTACACGTACGGCAGTAGTTACATTTTAGCTTGTGATTTCAAAGAGCAAGTCATTAATGATAGAAGAAATGGACACAAGCCCAACTGTAGAGCATCCTTTTAAATCGCCGAGAAAACTGAATTGGGAAGGAATAATTCCTTCAAGCATAATTGGTAAAAATTCTTGACTTCTCTGTATAAAATTTAGTTCTGTAATTTTAAGGGGGAAAGAAATTAAAACTTTAAGTTTTATCTGACCTTATATTAAAAAAATAACTCCCCATAAAAAAAAATAACTCCCCATAAAAGATCACTGACAATAGTCAAGATATTGAATTTTATGTGATCATTTTGTGTTCTGTTGGACATGGGAAAATGGTCTTGTAGGTAAATCCTGGCACCTGGTCCCAAGTCCAGCACCTCAGGTGACAAGAATGTCTCTATCTTGAGGCAGATATGGCAACATCCAACACCTGTCCCATATCCTGTGGTAATACATAGGCGAATGCCATTTGAACTATGTTTGGTGCTACTTACTACCAGATGTGATATGCACAGTGACATTCACACACATTCAGGCACTGGAGGAATCATTTACTCTGTAACACACAACTTTTAAAAGCTTACTGATGTTTCAGCATCGCACAGATCCGTCGTTCAAGTCACTTTAAAAAACAAATAATTTAAGTTTCTGTTACCTCCCATAAATTATACGTGCTTTTACTTGTCATAAGTTAGAACACAACACAAAACCGTTTTAATTTTACTTGTGTGTGAACTCTGAGCATTACGGGCCTGGCAGGATATATCCACTTGTTTAATGGTGGCATAAACATTGTGAGAGCAACTGATCACTTTCTGATCAAATTTAAGGCATACTCGACAACATGAACATCAACCTGGCCCTGATATCTGCGTCAGGAACCTGTTGCTACACAGGTCATGGGATATAGGGGAAGGGGCAGAAGATAACTTACTAATACCATTCTGCTAAATGGACATGGTTAAAAACTGACTCTGGGTGACTTACTGTTACACACATAGATTAGGACATTTCTCTGCCCTCATTAGAGAAGCTTCTTTTGCAGTAGATGGCAATTAACACGGAGAGAATAGGTCAAGGTGCAGAGAATATGAGACTGTAGAATACTTATGCTTCAAGGGACTGCACAGACTGCTGGGGATTGGGATCATTGTGAAAGAAGGGGCAGAAGGAACATAGAAACACGAGGCAGTGGACGCCTATAGGAAACAGTGCTTTCTGTGCACAGTAGGGCAGCTGTTCATATGAACCCACAGTAGTTGTGACAGAATGCAGAAGACCCATGGAAGTTCAAACCAGACAAAACACAAGCGTGGAGAAGGGGGATAAGCAGGAAGTCTCACTCCTAGCTGAGAGAGATTGTCAATTGATAACTCTCAGGAGAAAGAGGGAGTCCATTTTTAAGAGTGTGGATTTTTATAGGATAGCCACATTCTAGTGAAAGACCACACGTTCAGACGGCTATGCCTCTATGGGCAAAACTGATTGTGATGTTTTCGGGTTTTTTTTTAATTTTGGTTTTTTTGTTCTTTGTTTTTATAAAGAGGACAGAGTTGGGTGTGCAGGGAAGAGGGTGGATCTGGAAGAGAGCAAATATGAATGTGGTGTGTGTGTGTGTGTGTGTGTGTCTGTACAGAAGTCAGCGTTAGGTATCTTTCTCAACAATTCTCCACCTTATTTTTTGAGACAAGATTTCTTACTGAACCCATAGTTCACTGATTCACCTAAGCAGGCCAGTGAGCTCTGGTGGTGTTCCTGTCTCTACCTCTCCAGCTCTTGGATTACAAATATGTACTTCTGCTAGCTTTTTGTCTGAGTGCCTGGGCTCTGAACTTAGATCCTCATATTTGGACAGTGAACACCTCAATTAGTCATCTCCCTAGCCATAACGGGGTTTTGGGAGAATGAAATTACCCTGCATGATCTGAGCGGGGATCATAAACATCCTTTAAAGAGAAACACAGACGGAGGAGGAGGAGGCTAGATCAGTGGGGAGGCACGGATGCACAGATGTCCTTAATGTCCCCCAGATTGATGTAACTTGTGAGAACATAGTACAGACATAATACTTCCTTATCTTTTAACGTTGGTTGACCTACTTTTTGTTTTTTTTAATTACCTTAAAGGTTTAGAAATAATATGTTAACAGATTAAACACTCACAACATGCACACACCTGTACATACTGATTAGATGGAAGGAACCTTAATGAGAGTTGCTTTGAATCTACAGATCAGTTTGAGGTTAGCCATGTGCAGTCTTGGCAACATCATCTTCCAATCAATAGCTATGGTCCAGGTTTTGCTGTTTGAAATTTAATTTATTGTTATTGTGTATGATGTGAGCTGCGTGTGTCTGTCCGTGTGCACCAACCAGTACACACGTGCCATGGCCCATATGTGGCAGTCAGAAGACAACTTTCAGGAATTTGTCCTGTCCTTCTACCCTGGGTTCTGGGGGTTGAATTTAGGCCACTGGGGGCTCATGCGGCACCTGGGTCATCTCTCTGGCCCTGATACAGAGTTTGGGGCCTGTATTATGCCCTTTTCAGCCACGTGTCTTGTAGTTTTTAGAATATAGGTCACATATATGTTTATGTGTATATTTCTACATGTCATCCTCTATCTGCCCAAAGTGTGAAGTGGAATCAGGATGAAGAGGTTCCCCGATTCTCTGCTGGGTCTGGAAAGCTGTAAGTCTTACAATTCTTAGAAGAGAAGCAAGGAGATTTGAGCGCCCTGTACAGGGCAGGAAGCCTAGTTCCAGCTATCACTGCAGCACTAGCACCAATGCCAGCAGCAGGGATGGCGGCGGCAGCAGCAGGAACAGCAGCAGCAGCAGCAGCAGCAGCAGCAGCAGGAGCAGCAGCAGCAGCAGCAGTGGGCCTGGCCTGCTGGTCCAAGGCCCAAGGATGAATGCTTTGGAAAAAAGAACTCTTCCCAGTGTTACAGCTCAGTAAAACAGCCACCTCTCAGATGATCCTCAGTGAAATAACTTGGGCACTTTATTCTATGTGGACAGAGACTATATAAACATTGAGGGGCAGGGTGGAATTTAGGGGTGGATGTTTCCTATTGGCTTTACGTTGAGATGTTAGCAATGCTCTATTTCCATGAAGAGGGACTCTAGGAGTTTTCCCTATGTGACTGATTGTCACGGTCCTCTCAGTGAAATGTCATGGTTTAGTGTTCCAGAGTGGGTAGAGGTAGGAAGGGAATGGCTCCACTTCTACTGTTCTTAATTCTGAGTTCACTCAACCTTACCAGTTCTTCTGTCTAATGGCATGGTCCACCTGCTCCACATATACATGTGTGTGTGTGTACATTATATATATGTATGTATGTGTGTATACATATATGTATGTATGTATGTGTGTATACATATATGTATGTGTGTGTGTTTGATTGCCTGTTACACTGACTAGATCCCCGAGCACATGTTTAATATAAGGGAAAGTTTTTAGAATATAGGTCATATATATGTATGTGTGTGTGTGTGTGTATATATATATATATATATATATATATGTATATATAAGTATATATGTATGTGTATATATATATATGTATGTATATATATAAGTATATATGTATGTATATATATATGCATGTGTATATTTGTATATACGTGTACACATGTATTACATGTACATACATATATGTATTCATCTATATGCACACACATACATCTACATATACACACATATGTGTGCCTGTGTGTGCATGTGTGTATACATATATGTGCATATGTAGAATTATGTATGCATATATATGTATAAATGAGAATTATGTATGCATATATATATGTATAAATGAACATATGTGTGTGTTTATCTTGATGTTTGATTTCCTGCTTAACTAACTAGACCCTCGAGTACATGTTCAATAGAAGGAGCAGGCAGACCTTTTTGTATCATTACCTCTATTAGGACAGTTGTATGGGTTGGTTTTGTTTTGCTTTGGGTCTGTTAACATGGTAAATTGTACTTACTGATTTTCTAATGTTCAATAAACCTTGTTATCTTGGAAATAATCCCCATCTAGTCATTTTGTATATTACTTTACTGTATTGTTGGATCCAAACTCTAAATCTTCTCTTATAATTTTTACAGCTATAAGCATTAGGGATATTGATCTATAATCTTTCTTGAAATGAACTTGTCTGGTTTGATATTAGAGTCGAGCTGGTCCATAGAATAAGTTAGGAAATCTTTCTTCACATTTCTGGATGGGCTGCTGTGCAGTTGATATTTAAATGTTTGATGTACTTCACCAGTGATGCCATCTAAGCCTGAGGTTCCTCTTTCTACATGTTTGGGAAGTCCTAATAGTAAAGACTTTAATTAGCTGCGTAGCTTTTAAATTATCTGTTACTTCTTCAATAAGCTTTGGCCATTTGCTTCTGCCAGTGAATTTAACTGTTTTATTTAAGTTATTGAATTTATTGTAATAAAATTGATAACATTTCTTTATTATTTAGGACATGTTTAGACTCTTTGATGACATTACTAGCTTAATCTGAATACTGGAAAAATGTTCCTTCACTTGTTTTCTGCAAATCTTGGGTGTCTTTCAGTTTATTCAGCACTTAGAAAACGTCTTCGAGTCTCACTGCTTTTTTTCTACTCTTCTGTCTGATTAAAACAAAAAACAAATCAAAAAACAAAAAACAATAACAACTATTCTTAGATTTACTTATTGCATAGAATGTTTTCCTGCATGTATATCTCATGTGTATCACTTGTGTGCCTGATATCCCTGAGGTGATAAGAGTGGGTATGATCTCTGGAAATGAATGTAAAGGTGATTCTGAGCTGCCATGTAGGAGTTTTGTGAACCAAACTCAGGTCTTCTGGAAGAGCAGCAAGTGCTCTTAACCACCATGCCGTCTCTCCAGCCCCTCCTGTCTGCTTTAAATTTTTCATTTTCTTTCTTCTTTCTTTCTCCTGTCTCTCTGTCTCTGCCTCTGTATGTCTCTCTGTCTCTCTGTGTGTCTCTCAGTTCAGACTATTTCCCTCAGTTCAGAATATTCATAATTTCCATATAAATATTTTATTATATCCAAGATACTTTTTAAAAAGAGTCTTTAGATGTTTTTAATGTTACTTATTTCTCATTTAAGTTTATTCTGTACAAAGAATACATATGAATATCTTGACACACATAACTTGAGACCTGTTTTCTCCCTCTGAATATAATCTCACTTGAAAATTATTGTGGAAATTTCACAGAATTGATGTGTGTGGAGTAGAGTGTGTTGATCTATCCAGAAATGGTTATTGATACTTTTCAGGTCTTCTATGCCCTTCTTTTGGTATGCTCCTTTGGTTCACTATTCTACCAAGAGATGAGAGAGGTCATTACAAACTCCAAATGAGCATTCAGATGTGTTTATTTCATTTTGAAGTGTATTGGTTTTGCTTTCATATATATATATATATATATATATATATATATATATATATCACCTGCTATCTTTTAATATCATTTAACTTTTAGCCCATTTGTAACTTTATACTTAAAATAATTTGATATAAGTAACATATAATTTCTTATTCAATCCCATGAGCTCTACTTTTCAGTATTTTGGACATTAGTATTTAATGTGTAAACAACCAGGTTTAAATAATCTATTTGTTTTCTGCTTGCTACATTTTTACTTCATTTTTTTGTTGCTGTTACTTTTCTTCAATTTCGTTGTGTCTCTGCAGATGGAGGACTGACTGGCTACCATGTTGCTTTGTGAGCTGCCATGTAGGAGTTCTGGGAACCAATCTCAGATCATGTTACTTCCCCAGATACTTTAAGAGTTCCTAGCTCTGGATTTTCACTCACTATACTTTCCCTTCAAGGAGTCCTCCATCATTTCCTCTATGCTGAGCAATAGTAAACTTTCATTTCTCCTCCCATACCCCCAGCCATCAGGCTACCAATGCACTTAACCAGTGTTTACAATGCCATAATACTCTATGGATATTTTTGTTTAAATATAAATGGAAATTCTGAGAGAATGAGAAAAAACTTTATTCTCAGATTACAAATATTAGCAGTGCTTTCTCCACTTGTGTTTCTAGGACAGCATTTCTCTGCCTGACTTTGTGCTCCAGTACTTGGTCTCTTGCTACAGTCTATCTCAGTTGGGTTAATCTTTCCTTGCACCAAGCAGTGTTCTTCCTAGCATTCTGGCCTTTGCTTTGTGAGTTGTGGAGTTTCTAACCTGGCTATTTGTTAAGCAGTGTTAGCCCCTCGAGATGGTCTCGATGGGCCTTGCAAAGTTCATATGTAGAAAATTTGATCCCTAATGAAAAATTTTGTTTTTGTTGGAGATTGGTTCTAATGCTTTGAATTAATTGGGAATCTGCATGCCCAAACGCTGAAGGTCCTTGTCCCCAACTGGTTTTTGATCAATGAATAACATTGGCTGGTTGGAGAGAGATGGCTGGAACTTTTAGATGCACAGGCTAGGAAAGGAAGAGAGAGAATCGCCATGACTGGGGGGAAGGATGTGACATAGGAGCTGCAGGAGAGAAAGCCAACCAACCATGTAAGAATTCAGGTTAGTGGCCACTGGTCACATCCCCGATTGTAGGAGTACCAGAGTGGGGTGTTAGCTAGCAGGGAAGGTTTAGGATTGCCCAGCCTTTGAGCTGGTAATAGCATGTCAAAAATTAACTGGTGTGTGTGTGTGTATGTTTCATTCTCGAACCCAGATTGCTCCTAGACAGGTGTGCACATGTGACCTGCCAAGAACCAAAGCAATGTAGCCAAAACTCGCAGCATTTTTTAAAGGTAAACTTTGAGAGTCGGTTAGGTTATGAGTCTTTGAATCAATAGATTAATATTGTAATGCACGTCAGGTCTTTGTCAGAGAATGAATTTGTTATAAAAGTGAGTTTGATCCCTATCACTGCCCTGTGCTCTGCTGCCTAAGTCCCTTCTCCCACAGAAGCCCTTGCTAGATAGTGGCTACTTGATTTTGGACACCCCCAGCCTCCAGAACTCAAGAAGTGAATGTCTATCTTTATATATTACCTAGTCTCAGGTGTTTCACTACAGCAGAACAAAACAGAGTGAGTGTTCAGAATGAGCGTTGTTCTTTCTAAGTTGTTTAAGTGGCTCTTTCTTTAGTCTTAAGTGATTTTTACACATATACTGTGGATAAGTGTTTAGTTGGATATTCCAAGAGGAGAACTCATGACTCTTTTCTCATTCTGCCCTGCAAATGCTGCTTTTCTTGGAACTGTGAAAATCTTAGTTTATCTTCCACTCAGGCTCCTTTTCCACCTGCCTCAGTTTATCCTGTCTGTACCCATTCCTGGAGCCTTCAAGCAATGCTGAGGTAACAACCAGGCTCTCATGTAATCCCCCCCTCAGCATTCACTCTTCTTTCTTGCCTGAGAATTAATGTTTTGAAAAACATTTATTCAAATTTTTTTTTTAGTTTTTTAAGTATTCTAATTGAAAGGATAAATCTGGTCCCTGTTACTCCAACTTGTCTGGAAATTAAAGTGAATTGGTTATTCATTGTATTTAATTTTAATTAATTAAATTTAAAATAGTCACATGTGGTATTATTGAATGTGACAGAAGATGTTGATTATAGAGGTATTCATATTACAAAGTTTTATTGAACTCAGAACTTAAGATTTGCACATTTTGTGTATATGCAACACTCCAAGGAAAGATGTCTAAAGAGCTAAAATATTTTCCTAAAACTTAGTCATCAGAAGCTTTTTTTTTTTCTTTACCAACTTGTGTATGTTTAGTGATAATATTTTAGCAAGGAGGAAACAACAAAATAATGCCAATATTTCTTTTCCAGATTAAATGAAATGAACAACATTTGCTCTTAAACTGAATTATACAACATTTGCACTGTAAAATTAAGAATGGAGCTATCCTTAATTGCCTGAGAAATTAAACTGAGTAATTAAGTTCTACCTGAAGACAGGTGTGCAGGTGCAGACCTGCAATCCCAGCACTTGGATGGTAGAGATAGGAAGATCAGAAACTAAAATTTAGAGGCCAACCTGGACTATATGCCTACACACACACATACACACACACACAGGCACATACACAAATCATACACACACATAATCACACATACATACACATACATGCATACACATACACACATATATACATACAACATGTACACTTATACACAGACATAGACACACATACATACAGGCACAGGCATACACAATACATAAGGCACACACACACACACACCTGAAAGATGGAGTGGAATTCAGTCTTAGTCTGAACATTGGCTTGTGGCAGGGAAATGTGGAGAAACTTACAGGAATTGTAGAATATTTATAAAGGTATGGAAGTATGCATACAGAA
Source organism: Mastomys natalensis (assembly GCA_021653895.1). Taxonomy (NCBI): domain Eukaryota; kingdom Metazoa; phylum Chordata; class Mammalia; order Rodentia; family Muridae; genus Mastomys; species Mastomys natalensis. Next base: position 1,632,643 of record JAJTUV010000128.1, on the reverse strand, counting down.
ATTAGCTCGAATAGCTTTGGGGATTTGAGGGAATGTCACTGTAACTGAAGAATCTAGAGAAAATGGAAGTAGCTTCAGGCCAGATTGAACAAAGAAACAAATCAAAAAGTTCAGAGTTCTTAATCTTGTGAGGCATTTTGGGTGTAGCCATAAAAATCAATGAGAAAAAAACCAAACAATACGGGATTGTGACATAGTCAGGTCTATGGGACATAGCAATCACTTTCGATGCCCCCAAGAAGGGGAATCAAGGCAGAAATATATAAAACATGTGAGTTGGAGTGCATTGGGGAATGGCTCAGTGGGCGAGGTGCTTGCTACATATGCCTGAGGATCAGAGCCCTCTGTCTCCAGAACTTAGTAAGAACTGGGTGAGCACAAGAGCCCAACTGCAAACAATCCCAGCCCCAGAGAGGCCGATAGAGGAGTCCCCAGAGCCAACTGGCTGTATAGACAAACCAGAATAGTCCATGGTGGGTTCAGGGAGAGGTCTCAACTCAATAAACAAGGAGGAGAGCAAACCAGAGAGACCTAACTTCAACCTGAATACACATGTGCACACACCCGCACATGGAGACCCCACACACATGAGCATGCATACACATGCACATACACATATGCACCACACATAGTACAAATGTCTTTTAAAGCATACAACAGCTAAGGCATAATAAGAGTTGGTATAGGAAAGGCAGTTTAGATGCCAGATAAATAAGAACTAAATAGTCAAATTAGAGATTCAAAGGGCCAAGTGAAATGGTTCTTAGAATTTAAAAGCCAAGGATGCTAAGAATCTGAGAGATGTTTTAGGTTTTTTGTTTCATTCTGAATATAACCCCATCCTGTCATTAAAGTAATACGTGTGTGAATTGCTTTGCTGGAGCTCAGACATAGTTGGGGATTTCATTTGTTGAGTTTAGTGGAATTCAATGTCCATGCTCTTGATAAAGAGATTCTATGTCTTCTTTAAAAAAATGTGTGTGTGTGTCTATGTGTGTCTGTCTGTCTGTATATCTGTATGTGTGTATGTGTATGTGTGTGCCTCTATGTGTGTCTGTGTATGTCTGTCTGTCTGTCTGCGTGTATGTTTGTGTGTGAATGTGTGTCTATGTATGTATGTGTATCTGTATGTGTGTGTGAGAGTGTATGTGTGTATGTGTGTATGTATGTGTGTGTGAGTATATGTCTGTATGTGTGTCTATATGTGTGTCTGTATGCATTTGTGTGTGTGTGTGTGTGTGTGTGTGTGTGTGTGATGTGTCTTTTCATGGAGGCCAGAAGAGGGCATTAAATACACTAAGTCAGAAGTTACTAAAAGTCGTGCGCTGGGTGCTGGGAACACAACTTAATTCCTATGCCCAAACAGTATACACTGTTAATCTCTTAGCCATCTCTCCAGGCCAAGGTATTATATTTAGTGATTGTTCTTAACTTGACAAAAGGATTAGGCAGAGGACTGGTTATAAATTCTTTCTTGAGACTCACTTTTTCCAATATTTTATAGACATTTCTAACAAATTGTTGTTGGTGATGACCAATTCCCTAAATTTTTGCTTATAGTTTTTTCCTTATAGCTTGAGTGTTATATGGCTATTGTAGGGTGGTTGTCTGGTCACACAGAGGAGACTTTCCGGGGCTAGTGTACCTCTTAGGCACTGGGTTGCTTTGGATGACTTTCTCCAAAGGTTTTTTTTTTTTTTTTTTTTTTTTTTTTAATTCCTGCAAGATGATGGTAATAATCACATAGTGCTTGGTGGGGTTATTGTGTAGAATTTGTGTGTTTCATCTCAGGGGGAGAGTAAGAATATGATATTATAGTTTCTATTCTACTGCTAAAATCAGACTGGGGAACAGACAAATTAGTATTCAGGTAAAATGATTTTTAAAAAGAACATTTTCATGTAACAATATAACACATTTCTAAAAATGTCATTGCTTTGCATTTAACACCTGCTTCAGAAATCTCCTCTTAAAAGTATGTCACTTTCTAGTTTCTTTTTTTTCCCAAGAAGAAAAAGAAATTTCATAAAAGATTAAACAGACAAAATATAGTTGCATAAACAATAATATCCAAGTTTTTCTATGTGCATTGGGAATTCCACTTTATTTTATTATTATTTTTTTCTTCTAGTAGCATGGACAATTTTCCCCTAACAAAATTAAAAGTACCTTCAGGACTATCACAATTACATACTAGAACAGAATTTGGCAGCAAGAATTTTATTATGGAATGGGGGTTGCATTGCAAAAATACTTGTTTTGACTTCAAATGGGAAAATAGTTCTTCAATTAGTTCTCAGAGGAACCTTGATTTATGTAGATTAGGTGCTAAATCAAAGGAGTTTAAGTTACTGGATTTACTAAATTCAATTTAAGTCATTACTTTGGGATAGCACATAAAATGCTTTGCTCGGTAAGTATTTATTAGTAAGACAAATGAAATAATCACTTTATGTGTCTAGAAAACCCCACTTTTAAAATATTTTTGAAAAAAATAAATTTTTTTTAAAAACATGTTTTTTATTTTCTTTGTGGGGTTTTTAACTAAAAAACCCCTATTTCGGGCCTTATTTGAAACCCCTTTAAAAATTTATATAATGTTCATTTAAATCGGACCCAAAAAAAAAAAAAAAAAAAAACCCCTTTTTTAAATATGTAAAAGATTTAAAAGTTAGGATTTAAAAATTCTTTGCCCTTTTTGACCTAATTTTCTGAAGTTTTTAAAGGAATGAAAATAAATTTTTTAAACAAAAACATAAATTGATGAAAAATCTTTAACTTTCTTTTTGTGTATTTGGGGTATTTTAATATCTTCTTAGAGGGAAAAAATTTATCTGGTTTTGAAGGCTTTCCACGGCCCCAGGGTACCCTCCCTTTTTAAAGAAAACCAAAACTGAGCTTCTTAAGGAATTTTTAAAAAAAAAAGTTTTGCCCTCCAGAGATTTTAAAAAGGTTCAAAATCCCAGTTTTACTTTTCAGCTGTTTTTGCCTCCGGCCCCAAATCTTCCAAGGAGCAAAAACAGGGGGTTTTTTTTTAAAATTAAAATTTTCCCAAGCCCCCCAATGTTTTTCTTCTTGGGCAGGCTTTCGACCCCTTTGTTTGATTTTTTTAAAGAAATAAAGGATGTAATGGGGATGAAAATCAAAATAGCTTTTAGGAACATGCATTTAAAATTTGTTTTTCCTTTCCTTTTTCCCCCGGGTCTTTTCTTTTCCCTTCCCCGCCAAAAAGGGTGCCCCCTAAAACCCGCCCCCCCCGGGCTTTCCTCATGGGGCATGATTCATAGGACCAAGCCCTTTTTTATATTATGAAGTGTGATAGTTTATGTGAAAATTTTGGGGGGTGGTTTTCCCCGGGGAATTGGGGGATTTTGGTTTTATTCTGTTTTTTTTTGGGGTTGCCTTTCACTCCTTTCACCCCTTTCCCAAAATTCCCCCCTTTGGGGCCCCTACCACCAAGGGTCCCGGTTCCATTTTTTAATTTTCACTGGGGCCAGTTCAGGGGGACTCTATATCAGGCCCTGTCCCATGCCTTTTGGGGGTATCCCCCTTGTGTTGGGTTTGCTGATTTTAGGGGGTGGACCCCTCAGCTCGCATTTTTCCCCTTCATTTCTCCCCGCTTTGTTCCATATTTTGTCAGATTTGCACCTTTAAGAAGGAAATTTACGGCATCCCCCTTTTTTTTTTTAAAACCTTGGGGGGTCTTCTTTTTCTCGCGCTTCAGTTTGGTCGCCCTTTTTGTAAATTTTTGATTTGGCTGGTTTTTGGTTTTTTTTTTGTTGGGGGTTGTTTGTTTGGTTTTCGCTTTTCAATTTTCCCAAAATTTTTTGGTGGGCATTTAAAATGTGTGTTCTTTTGTGACTGGTTACCTCACTCAAGGATGATTTTTTGTTCCATCCCAAAAAATTTGGCCTAAGAAAATTTTTTAAATATTGGTTTAATAGTTTGGGGTTTTCCCATTTGTAATGCCCAAGGCTGGGGGGGGGAATTCCTGATAACAGGTGGGCAGCCCTTTTGACAAAGACTGATAAATGAATTTTATTCTTACCATGAGTCTTATCCCCCTTTTAGAAAAATCCAAAAAAACCCTTTTTTTTAAATGAGGAACCCTTTTATTTAAAAAAGGGGTTTCATTAGCTCTTTTGTATTTTTTCAAAAAAGGTTTTTAAGTTCAAAGTTCTTTTGGAAAAAAACCCAGTTTTCCCTAAGCAGCCTTCCCGGGTTAAAACTTGAAAGTGTATAATTCCTTTTTTAATAAAAAAACCCCTTTTTTCTTTTTTTTTCTTTCTTTTTTGAAAAAAATTTTTCAAAAAATATAATTGGGGCTGGGTTTGGTTAGTGAACCAAAGGGGAGAAATTAGGGGGAAGGGAAGATGGGTTTTTTTCCGGGGGAAAGAAAAAAGGGGTTGGGGGCCCAGAATTTTTGGAATCAAAACCCCACCCGGAATCAAAATCCCTTTTTTAACCACTGGTTTTTTCTCATGTTTTTATTTTGGGGGCAAAGAAAACCCAATCTCATTTGCCCCCCCCCCCCATTGCCAATTTACTAAAAAAAGTTTTTCTTTGCATTTGTTTTTTCCCCAAATCATGTATAATCTTTTTTGGGGGGGCCCCAAATTTGTTCCCTTTGGGCCTTCACAGTCCCGGGAATTCCTTGCTTTTTTAAAAAGAAAGGGGAATTGGGAAAGGGGAAAGTTTTTTGAATTTGAAAATTTTACCCCTTTTTGAACTTATAAAGAAAATTTTAAACTGCTTTTGGTTAAAGGGTTAAAAATCCATTAAAAAGGGGGGGGCAAAGGATACTTCAAAATTGAGGGAAAAGCTGAAGTAATTTTTAAAAACTTTGGAGCAAGAAAAAAGAGGAGCAAATTTTCCTCAAAAACCCCCAAGAAGGGAATTTCCCCTTTTACCCAAAAAGTTATGGGAACCCCTTTTAAATTTGGACGGGGCCCCATTGTAGGGAACCATGTAATCAGGCCAGGGGCTCGTGGGGAGGCATTTTCCAGAAGTTTTTTTGGGGGGGGGCCCTTAAAGTTCCCTCTGCTTCAATGGTAAAAATTTCTCCATAAAAAAAAATTAAAAAAAGGGGGGGAAAACCCCAAGGGAAAGGGGGAAATTAGTTCAAATTTTTTTCCGCCTTTGGAAAAAATTAAACGTGCAAAATTTCAACAAAACCCCCTAATGGGGAACAGGGATTCTTAAACTAAAAGGGGCCAAGGTTTAAAATTTTCAAAACAATTTTTTGAACCAACAGAAACAATTTACCAAAACAAAGTAGGGGTATTTTTTCCGGACCAAAAGGGACTAAAACCCCCTTATTGACGGGGGCCCAAAGGGTTAAAGGGGGCCAAGATTTAAAAATGGGGAAAAGCAAGAAGGACAAGATGTTTTTAAACCCTTTAAAGTTTGTGTCTAAAATGGGAATTTTCTAAAAAGGATCTTTAAAACCCCCGGGCGGTTACCAGGGTCGCGGGAAGGAAACCCTTCCATGCCCCTTCCCCCCAAATTTTCCGAAAAGTACCCTCCCCCCAGCCATTTAGTTCCCCCCATAATAAAATGGGCCCTTTAAGAAAAAAAAATAGCCCACGGAAAAGGCTGGGTTTCCAGTACAAAATTAAAAATCCTTTTTGAAACCATAAAATTCGAGAGATGGGGGGAACCAGGGGACCAAAATGTTCTGGGTTTTTTTTAAAATTAAAATTAAAAGATAAAAAATTTTAAAAAAAATTTAAAAAAATTATTAGACTAAAGTTGGGGAAAAATTTAACCCCTATTTCCATCCTCAATAATTTTTTTAAAAAGTTTAGTTTTTTTCCGGGGTTTCCCCTGGTTTTTTTCAGTAAAGTTCCCCCCTAAAAACCCTTTATTAAAATACTGGGGGGATTATTGGTTATTTTTTTTTATTTTTTAATAGTTTTAAAAATTTTAATTTTAAATATTTATTAATTTTTTAAAATTTTAAATAAAAAATACCATTAAAAATTTTTTTAAAAAGAGTTTGAAAAGAAAGGGCGGTTTTTTTGGGGGGGGATTTAAAAAGAAAAGGGAAAGGAATTTTTGAATATTTTTGTTAAAAAAAATTTTGTTTTTAAAATAATTTTAAAAATTTAAAAATATCCTTTTGGAAAATTTAATAAAAGGGAGTTAATGAAAAAAAATAATTTTGGGGGGTTTAAAAGAAAATTTTTAATACTCTTTTTTAAAAAAAAAAATAAACAAAATAAGATATTCAAAATTTTTAAAAAAAAATCCAATTTAAAAAAATTAAAAAACCCTTTTTCTTTTTTTTTAAAAAAAAAAAATAAATTAAAATAAAAAAATTAAAAAAAAAAAAAATTTTTTTAAACAAAGGAAAGACAAAAACAGGGAAAAAGTAGTAATTTGTTGAATTTAAAAAATGTGTAGTTTTAAAGGAATGAAAAAAGATCTGTAAATACAAAGAAACCACTCCCAAATGACATGCGAGGTAAGGGACGTTTATGTAGGTAATGGTTACAACTCAATGTTTTAGGAAGGGAAAACCAATTAAAATAAAAGAAAACCAACTACAAGGTCGTGGGGGATATGTGAAGAAAATATGTATATGTTTTAATTTTTGTTTTCAATTTTTATATAATGGATGACCCTGGTTAGTCCCCCGGACCCTCTTTTAGGATTTTTTTTTTTGTAAAAAATCTGTCAAGCAAGCTTGGGTTTCTGTTTTTGGGTTTGGCCAAACGTTGAAAGATTTTAAATTGTCCCCAAGCGGGGGTTTTGGGCATTGGGGGCCCATTTTTGACCATTTTCCCTTAAGGTGCTTACAAAAATCGGGGATTTTTTTTGCTCAGTTTTTTTATCACAATGGCTGTTTCCTGTGACACAAGCATTATTTTCAGGCAAATATAAGGGGTGAGTTGTTTTAAATTTCTGCCCCAAAAATTTTTTTTGAGTCCCTACGCTAATTTTTGTATTTATTTATTTTTTTATTTGATTTTTTTGAAAAAGCTCATTAAAAAAGTTTACATTTTAATTGTTTAAATCCCTTTAAAGGTGAGCCATGTATATAGTAGATATTTGAAAAGGGCTTGTTTTGCCCATTTTTGACAGGCTTGGGGGGATTTGGTCTTTTTGAAACCCTTTTCCCATACTGAGCGGGGGAAAGCAACCCATTCTCCATTCCCAGACCCTTTCCCCACCCTATCTAAGTTGTAAAGGCATGATCCACACCTGGGGCATTGTTGAGGGAAAGAGCAAGAGGGGAAGGGGGGTTAAAAAGGTTTCCCCGTAGAGCAACAAGTGGCCTGTTGGCCGACTAAAAAAAAATTTTTGAGTTTATTAAAAAATATTCTAAGAATGTTTTTTCTCAGTGAATTTAAGGGTTCTTTTGCAAAGTTTGTTCCCTTGGCATGGTACAATCTATTTGTTGGGCAATTAAGGGCGGGGCACAAAAATTCTTATTGGCACCCCTCTTTTTCCCACCCATTTACGCTTTTGCCCGCATCCCCCATGGATGTTCCTGGGAAGGAAAATTAAATGTGTTTGGCAGAGTGTAGGTAGACCCAATCACTCCCAGTTTGTGTGTTCTTGAGGCAGTGAACTGGTCCCCTTCGAGCCATCGACCCCTGAGGGCACACGCATAACCCTCTTTCCGTTTTATTTTTATATAAATGCATTTGGTAGCGACTAAAAGGGGTCTTTAGCACAAAGGGTTTGAAAATTTGTATCCAATTAGCGGGAGGTTTCCCCACTCGTAGTTCCCCAATTTTTTTAAATTCAAAGGGAAAGTGTTAAATGTTTCCTCCGTTTGGGGGGTTTTTTTGGGCTTTTGTCAGGGTTTGAAATGGGTCTTTTAGGAAGTTTCGAGGGGTTAAATTACAATTTCAGCTTTTAAAAACAACCCCGGGGGATCTTTTTGTGACCCTTCCAATCTTGTACCAATTTAAAATGGCCCCCAATCTATCTCACCGCGTCCCACAAAACAGGTTTCTGGCCTTTCCCCTTGCCCCCTTGCTTAGGAAAAACCCCGATTTATTTGTCCCATCAGATGTAAGATATTTTCTTTCCCCCACCCCCCAGAACTTTATGACTCAAATCCCAACGGAAGAACGGAACAAGCCCATTCCCTGCCTACCCTTTGATCTGTAGAGCCCACTTTCTTTTTGCCCTTAACAGAAATGAATTGTATTGAAATCCCGCCCCCCCTTTGTTGGTCACACATGTGGGGAATATACCTCCCATGTTTAAAATCTTTAGATTTGTTAGAAGGGGGAAAAAAATGTTTGAAGGGGTAAAAACATAAAATTTTAGAACCAGTTTTTTTTGCCTCTGAAAAAACTACCCCCATCCTCCCGAGATTAAAAAATTGTATAATTGGTGTGCGAAGGCAGGTGAGTAGGTTTTTTTGAAAACTTTAAAGTGTTTTAGGAAAAAGGAAGGGCGGTTTTCAGTTAAAACCCCCCTTACCTCACTCCTAAGGGAAAATCCCCAACCTACCCCCCCTTCCTTTTGCCCTTGCAAGGCTGGTTCGTGTTTTGAAATTTTTTTTGATGTAATGTCCATCAATCAAGCAATACTCTCCAGGAAGAGCTGATTTTACTGTTTTGGAAGCTGGGGTATGTGTGTTTGTATGTGTGTGATGTGTTTTTGTGTGCTTTTTTGATGCATGTGTTTGGTTGTGTGTTTTGGGCACTTTTTTGTGCCCTGTGTGGATTGTGTTTTATGGGGAGTGTGCATGTTTTTGTGTTTTTTTTTTTGTGTGTAAGCGGTTATGTGGTGTCATGGGGAATGGGGGTTTGTTTTTACATGTTTTTTGTTTTTTTGTATGCTGTGTTTTGCATGTTGTGAGATGTTGTGTAAAAGTTTGGTGCTTTGTTTTTGTGGCATGTTGTGTGCCTGTGTGATACATGTGTTTGGGGGGGGGTTGTTGCTTTTGGGGAAATTTATTATTTTATGCCTGTTTAATTATTTTTTTGTGTTTTAATTTCTTTTTGTCTGGATGTGGGCCTTAATGTTTTTTTTTGGCGTATTTTTGTATTTTTTTGGTTTTGAGCCCTTTTTTTGGGGGGGGTGTGTGCCCCCCAAAAATTTGGGGCTTTTGGGGAAGAAATTTTAAGGGTTTGGTTGGTTGTTCTTTGTTATGCTTGTTTTTTGTGACTGTTTTGCTGATTTTTTTGGAAAGAAAGTGCATGGGGGTTTTGGAAGGGGTTTTGTTCCCTTTTACGGGAGGTGGGTTTTACTTTGACCCTCTGGCCCGGGGTTTTGTACAGGGGGGTGGGTGGGTTTTTTGGGGAGGAAAGAAAATGGGGGTTTGGGGGCCTGGTGCAAAAACTGTCTGTTTATGATGGGTGTTAAAGGGACGGTGCATTTGTTTAAAAAGTTTTTTCTTTAATTTTGGTGTTGCAACCCCGTTTTGTTTTTTTGAAAAGGGAAATGGTTATTCTTAACAAAGGGTTTTTCCCCAAAAACCCCCCTTTTAAAAGGGCCTATTTTTTCCTTATTATTACTTTGTTTCCCAAAATTGATTTATCTTAACTGCTCTCCCACTTTTTTTGGAGTTTTATTTTCCCAACAGTCCATGTTTCTTGGGGGCTTCTCTTGAAAACTTTTCCTTTAGGGGGACCCCAAGAATTGGGGGAAATTGAAATGAAATTCACCCGAAAAAATTTTCGGGGGTTTTTACAGGTGGGGTGAGTGTTTTAAAAAAACCTGAATAGTTTTTGGAAAAATTTTTTCTTCCCAATTTGTTTCTTGACTTTTAATTTCAAAGGTTTTTTAAAGAACCAAAGGGGTTTTGGGTTTCCCCCCCGGCACAGAGTGTTTTATGACTGAGCCCTGGGGTTCCTTGAAGAAGAGTTTGAAGTTTTTTGTTGGGTTTAGATTAAACCAAAAACATTTTAGCAAAGGTCTGAAGGGCTCCAAGGGTAAGGGATTTTCCCAGGGGCAATTGTCGTTTTTTGTTCGGTTTCAGGATAATTTGGTTTCCCTTTTACCCAAAGGAAGGTGTATATTTTAAGTATTACATTAACTTTTCTTTGTAACCTATAAATTTCCAATTTTATCACTCCCAAAAAATGGGGGGAAAAATGGTTTTAAAATTTTTTTTTGTAAATTTTTACTAGACAAAAAAAATTTACAGGAATTTCTTATTTTAAGAAACAACGGAAAAGCAATTTGGTTTGTTTGGGAGTTACAAATTTTAAATTTGGAAAAAAGCAGGTTTGCTTTTTTTAATCCCGGGGGCCGTCCCGTCCAAAACCTAAGCCAAACTTTATCCCAGTTTTTTTTTCCAGACCCAAAGGTGTGGGAAAGGATGTCTTCGGTTTTTTCCTTTTTTCCCCCTTCAAAAAATATTTTCCCCGGCCCCCCAATATCCTTCCCCCTTTTCAAAAAAATATTTTTTTTCCCTTTTACCCATAAACACTCTTTCAAACCCCCAAAAAAAAAAAAAAAAAAAACAAAAAAAAAAAAACCTTTTTAACCCCATTTTAAAATTTCACCCCCCATTCACTCCTTTTTCATCCAAACCCACACCCAAACAATAAACCAAAATCCCCCCAAAAAATTCCCTCCTTACCCCCCTTTTTTCCCACTCCAAAAACTTCCTCCCCTTCCAAACCCACAAAAACCCCCCCCAATTTAATCCCAAAACCCAAAACTAGATCCGGTTGGGAAAAAATTACCCCCAAACCTCTTTTTTCGAGCCAAGGGGTTTTCCTTGGTATCAAGGGGGGACACAGGGACAACTTTGAAGGGTCTCCTGTTTAGAAAGGATTTATTTTAAAAAAATTTTTATAAATAATCCCTTCAAATAAATCAAAATTCTAAAAAACCCAGGAAAACAACAAATCCCAAAATTTTTTTTCTTAAAAAAACATTTCAAAATTTCTTTAACCTTGCATTTTTCTTTTTTGTGTTTTAAGAAAAGACTAATTTATTTAAAAGATGGGTTTTTATTTCTTTCCTATTATTTGGTTTACATAAAAATGAATGTTTCTTTGTGATTAATTCTCTATTTGGTTTTTTAATAGGTTTGGGCCCTTTATTTTCTTTTAAAAAAAAGGAGATGGCTTCCCCCATTTTCTTTAAAAATGTGGGAGAAAAGGCTTTAAAACCCATCCTTTTTTAAAAAACAACCTTAAACCCAAACCTTCCACCCCAAAATTTTAAGGGGGCTAAAAATTTTTTATAACCCAAAAAACCCCTTTCAAAATCCTCCCCCCCCACCCCTCTACCCTTTCAATTTTAAAACCCCCCAAAATTTTTTAATTTTTTCCTCTTTTTACAAGAAATTAGGTATATTTTTATAAAATTTTTAAATAAATTTATTAAACCCCCAAAATTTTTATAAACTTTCGTTTTTATACTTTTTTAAAAATGTTTAAATTCCCTTACCCTAAAAATTAAATTTTCACTTTTCTTCCTCTTTTTTTTCCCCTTTTTCCCCTCTATACTAACTTCACTTCCTTTCCCCCCCCTTTTACCCCCCCCTCACCAAAAAAAACAAATCAAAACTTAACGAAATTTCCCTTTCAAAATATAACATCAACTTTAAAACCCCCACCCAACACATTTGTAGTAAAGGGTTCATATTTTTTTTCCATAAACAAAACCCCCTTATTTTATTTTCAAACGGAATTTCTTCAAATAAGTTTTTTGCAAAAATTCAACCCCAGACAGTCAAAAGTGATTTAAAAAAAAAACCTTTATCTCCGAAAAAGGGATTTTCCGGGAAAGTAACATATTCCCAATCCTAAATCACTTAACTAGCTGTGGTTTATTAAAATGTCTAACTTGTTTTGGGCCCCCCCCCCTTGGGCCCATTTCCCTCTTACCTAAAGGGGGAAGGATTAGGTGTCGGGATTTTATCAAAAAAATTAAATTACCAAGCTCTTCACTTAATAATCAGGGGGGGGACCCCCAAATCTTTTTTTTCCCTTAATAAATATACCCCGCCCCCCGACTTTAAATTTTAGCCTCCCATTTTTTTTTATAATTTTTTAAATGCCCGGGGGGAAAAAGGGGCTTAATTTTGATAGAAGCTTCAGGGAACCTTTAGGCGAAGGACCCTCTGATTTATAACCCAAAAATTCCAAACCCGGTAAAATTAAACTCCCAAACTATTTAAAACTTTGGTGGTGTGGTGGGGTTTGTTTTTGGTGGTTTGCGAAATGACACCCAAAAAAAACCCCCCCGAAAAAAATCTCCCCTTTTGGTTTGTTTGTGTTAATTTTTTGTAGCTTATTTTGTAATTTTAAAAAAAACTTTTTAATTTTAAAACTTCCGTCCCCGGGGTTTTTTTGAAATCCCCCTTCGGTTTTGTGTTGGGGTGTTGGTTAAACCTGTGTTTCAGAAATGCTTTTGGGGTTATAAAATTTTCTCCCGTTTAAAAGGTGGGTTACCAACCAAAAGTTAAAATTTTAAAAATGGTAAAATGCGGGCAGGTTTTAATGAATCACCCTGGAAAGGGCTCCGGTTGGGGGTTTCATAGCCCCTTTTTGAATTCAATGGTCCCATTCACCCTGTTAAGTTTCCCACCTTCATGCTAAATGAAGTTTTTGTTTTTTACTGGGAAATCCAGGTTCTAGCGGAGAAGGATTTGCTTTTTTCTTTTTTTGGGTTCAACTGGGGCTTATTCCTTGTGGGTATCCCCTTTAAAAACGAAGATGCCTTGGTCCCCGAAAAATTTTAACTTTTTAAAAGTTTGAGCGCCATTGTAGGGAACGAATGGGGTTCCCCCAAAGCCCGGGCCTTTACGTAATTTTTATTTTGGCCCCCCAGTTTTCCCCAAACCCAGGCATACGCCAAATTTTTTGGTGTTTAAATACATTCCCAGTTTTTCTTCCCCATCCCGGTTATTTTTACTTTTATTTTTTTTGATCTAAAGATTAAATCTTCGTAAAGTATTACGTTTGTAGAAGATGAAATAGTTAAGAAATGTTTGTCACGATGGCATCTTGCTTTACCTCAAGTGTCTGGTGGGTCAGATTCACTGCAGACGCAGCATGAGCAGTAGAGGCCCAGTCATTTCCCCTGGCAAGCTTTGAAGGAAGAAAAGCTGAGTTATCTGAACTTGCAGACATCAGTAATTCCAGCTACTTTAGGCTGAAGGAAAATGTCAGCATTCAACTATTAAGTGAAATATCAGCATTTCTGGGGCAGATGATCTAGACAGAAGCAGAAACCACAAAGCTATGCCACAGACCACGGTTCCAATCTCCAAAGCCTAGAATCCTGAAGCCCTCATTCTGATCAGTACAGTGTCTTCTGTTTGGCAGGGGAAAAAAAAACCCAAAACATTTCAAATTGGTTTTAAATGAAGAGTCAGTGTTTATGGGACTCCAGCCTTCACCCCTTTTCTTTTATTTCATTTTTATTTTATGTATATGAATGTTTTGCCTACATATAAGTCTGTGCACCATGAGCTTGCAGTGCCCAAGATGGCCAGAAGAGGGCATTGGACTGCCTGGGTCTGGAGTTACAGGCAGTTGTGCATCTATGCGTGGATACTGGGAACTGAAGCTGTATCCTATATTAGAATAGTCAGTACTTGTAAACCATTGAAGGATCTGTCCAGTCCTGTCCCTTTTCTGAAAAGTCTTCCTGTGTCTAAATGTATTTCTAGAGTGTTAACAATTGTTTGTGCAGTATAGTCTACACAGTAGCCACAGCCTGTCAAGAAAGAGGTCACTTGTGGACAAATTTGTATTTTCTGTACAGAGTTTTAGGCTTTTTCATTGTTTTTTAAAAGGATAAATTTAAAAGGGCATATCAGGACACCTTGATGTGAACCTATGACCTAAGGTTTAGAAAGAGAAGTCTGAAGCCTGGTGCAGTAGCCTGCAATCCCAGACTTCAGTAGCTTGTAGCTAGAGCATTGTGAGTTCAAATCCAGCCCTGGATAGAGCCTAAATCTGCCCCAGTAAGGAAGCCTAATAAGAACCAAAGCCCCAGAAAAAAGTCAAATCCTATTTCCTCTGAATAAAATCATAGGATGGCTTCCATGGTCCATAAGATGAAAACCAACTCTTCATGTCTGATCTGCTCACTCTCCAGCATCCTCTTTACTCTCTCTGTTGTCTATGCCTCTCACTCACCTTTACCAGTGAGGTCACTCCAGTCCCAAAGATGTCCTTTCCTCCTCCTGACAACTGACAGTCACACCCTCCTCATCTTCAAGCAAGCTCCTACCTCCCCTTCAGTCTCCTTGAGTTGCAGGCTGCTCTCCTTACGTCTCTATTGACTGGAATTACAGGTCTTCTATCTCTGCTCCTCCATTAGAATTGCTCTTCTAATTGATTTGTCAGGCTGGTTCACTGTTAAAGCCCCAAGACCAGTAGGAACACATAGCACATGGCAGCCAGCAGCTGTCTCAGTAAACGCCTTGAGTGAAGGACTGACTAAGCACATAGCATCATAAAATGCACTCCTTAAGATCCTTCCCATGTTTGTTTTTCAGTGGCTGGAACAGAAATAAAGGGAGAGGTAGAGGGGGATGGAAAGAAATGCAAGTTGGAAGAACAGCATTCAAGGGTGGATGCGGGTCCCAGAGATGTTCAAACCTACATTTCTGGTCCATTCCTTAACACCAATGCATCTCTTCCATGTTTCCCTGGGTGCTTTCAAATCCAGCTCATCAGTTCCTTATTTGGGGGAGCTGAATGAGGTGAGAAGTCTGCCACCTCCAATGAAATAAGCAGCTAATCCAGGTGCAATTTACATCTAATAAAATGTGCAGGTCTTAAATGATCACTTCGGTAATTATTCACAGAGATAGGCGTTTTTGTTATAGAATTCACAGTAAAGCATCTGTACCTTGTGCAAACATCTTGAGAACGATGTCTTCCTTACTCCTGAATGGTCACCTGTGTCGCCTTTCTGAGCAAGTCCTTCACACACATGCAGGTGCACAGACACAGATCACACACCAGGCAGTGCTTTGTAACCTCTAGTACTTTAGACTGGATTTTTTTTTTCTGACCTTTTAAGGATTATAAGTAAAATTAATCCATGTGGCATGTGACTTTTATATCTTGTATTTTCCATCAGGCCAACTCTCCATTTTTGTCAAGTTTAATTTGTTTAGAGACAGGATCCCATGTAGCCTAGGTTGGCCTCTAACTCACTACGTAGCTGAGGATGGCCGTAAACTTCTAATTCCCCTGCATCCACCTTGTGGGATTAAAGGCATGTACTACCATACCCATCTACCAAGATTTAAAAAAAAAACCAAAAAACAAAAAACTCTTATCAGTTTTTTATCTTTTGAGATTATAATATAATCACATCAACCCCACCCCCTTCCTCCCTCCTAATCTTCCCATATACCCTCCTCAATCTCTTCCAAAGGCTTGTCTCTTTTTACATTAATTTTTGCTGCTTACATACATACATATTATATACATATACACATACATTTCTATTCCCAAATAATGTGTGTATATTCCTAAATACATTCCCATTATCTGATCAGTCTATATGACTATGGTGGTTTCAATGAGAATAGCTCCACAGGCTCATATAACTGCATGTGTAGTCCCCAGTTGATAAACGGTTTGGAAAGGATTAGAAAGTGTGGTCTTATTGGAGGAGGTATGTCCCTGGGGGTGGACTTTTGAGAATTCAAAAGCTCATGCTAGCATGCCAAGCCCAGTCTGTGTCTCTACCTCCCACCCCTCCCTCCCTCTCCTCTTCATCTCTCTGTCATTCTCTGTCACTCCATATCTGTCTCTCTGCCATTGTCTCCCTTTGCCCTCCCTCTCCCCTCCCCCTTTGTCTTCAGATCAGAATGTAAATCTCCCATCTACTGCTCAAGTACCATGCCTGTCTGTGTATTGCCTGTTCCCCGCTATGATAGTGGACTAACCGTCTGAATGTGTAAACCAGAACCCAATTAAATGCTTTCCTTGATAACAGTTGCCTCGGATGTGGTGTCTCTTCACAGCAATAGAACAGTTACTAAGACACTAATGTTACTTGTATGTGTATGTTTTTCAGGGCTGATCTTTAGGTACTGAATATCCATTGTGCTCTTCCCTGGAGAAGAGACTTCTCCCATGCTCAGCATTTCTTACTTCCTGTAGCTTTTGTCTAGGTTGAGTTTCCAGCTTCCCCTTCCACATTAGAATGTTGATTGGTGGTGTCCTTGTTCAGCTCAGGTTTAGGAGGCCATGTTGGTGAGACTTTACAAGTATAGTTTCTGGCATCCCTAGGGGATAGGATCTCACGATCTCACAGTACACTTCTTGTTCCTCTGGCTCTTACGATCTTTCTGCCCTTCTTACAATCATCCTTAGACTTAGGTGAAAGAGTTGTATTGTATACATAGTTAGGACCGGTCTCTGCCACTCTGCATTCTGATCAGTTATGCTTTTCTGCAATGGTCTTTGTCTGTTGAATAGGAGAGTTTCCTTGATGAGGCATGAGAACTATGCATTTCTGTGGGTATGAGGACAGATATTTAGAATATAATTAGGGACTGTGCTGGGTTAGGAAAGTCTAAACAGATGTAGGTTCTCCTTCAAATCCAATGACTTTATTAGCCCTGGGATGTTGACTGTGTTTCCAGTACCAGCTGGTTGTAAGTTCTCCTTCAGATGCCATGACCTCACTAGCCCTGGGCTTTTGGTTATATTTCTAGTACTGGGGATGTTTTCCCTGTTGTGGAATGGGTTTTAAGGCTAAATAGAGAGCTACTGGTTACCTCCAAGGCATGTGTGCACTACTGTACCATTAGGGTCCCTTAATATTCTTTCATCCATATTTTATTATGAGTGATTCTAGGCTCTGTCTATGTGCTGCCTTTTCACTCTTTTTATATCAACTTATTTAATTTATGTGGTCACAAAAGCTTTTTGCATTCAGAACTTACCCACTGCTTGAACAAAGTGGGGGTGGAAACAGTAATTTCAGACAAGGAACATTTTACAACTGGGAGTCAAGTGCTTGGTAATTGAGACAGTTTGGTTTAAATGCCAACTTTTGACAACCTAAAATCATCTGGAAAAGGAGTCTTCATTAAGGGAATCATTGGTCAGGTTCTATGTATGTATGTGATGGATTGTCTTAATTGTTCACTGTCTCTGCCCACAGTGGGTAGCACCATTCCCTAAAGTAGTCCCTGAACTGTATAAAAGAAGGGAAACTTAGGGAGCAAGCTGGCAATGTCGGTGCATTTGTTTCTTTCTACTCTTGAAAATTCATCTCAAAATTTTATTCATTGAGTGTTTTGTATATGTGTATATCTATATGCCATGTGTGAGCCTGCTGCCTGAGGAGGTCAGAAGAGGGTATCTGATTCCCTGGGACTGGAGTTACAAGTGTTAGCTGTGGTGCTGGTGCTGGCTAGTGCAGCCAGTACTCCTAACTCCTCAACTTTCTCTCACTCTTCTCTCTACTCTTGGCTGTGGATGAGGTGTTACCAGATGTTTCCAGTTCCTTCCTGTAGCTGGTATTTCCCTCCAGTCTGTGAGAAAAGAAAAGAATCTAAAGCTGAAAAAGAGATGAAAGGAACACTAAAATCCAAGGCTATAAAGGAGAATCTCTGATGTCCACGGTAGGGGTTCAAAGAGTACAACTCAACATATTCTTTTCTTGGTTAATGACGAATAGAATTTTTCAAAATAAACTGACAACTGTCCAATGTTTTATAGAAACTTTATAGAAATTTAAAGCCCCAGAAGTTCCATAAAGGCCAGGCCTAAGAACTAGCACAAATAAGGAAGGAACAGCCAAGAAGACTACAGAGGAATCTTTCCAAATGCCACCTTTATATAGTTGCTGGAAGACACTAGTTATAGGACACTCAATCAACCATGGGTCAACTGAGGCAACACTTCACTTTCCAGTGGAAGTGAGGCAGCACGGGCAGAGTAATAAATACACAACTGAGATACGCCATGAAGCAATGACTGATGTACATCCCAGCTTCTTTTTCTTTCTTTCAACCAAATGTAAATTTTATTGTGGTGATGATTGTTTTTCTCTTCAACACTTCTTCAGGGCATGGGCTGCGCGCTATGATGCAGAACCGTGTAAATAAGTGACAGAGACCAGATAGAAAGGACAGTGTGACACCCACAACATGGCCACGAGAACTGTTTCAGGCCCTTATGCCATAGCCCAGGGAAAATGATTTTGGGTCCCGCATCTACTGTTTGTAATTTTATCTGGGAGGGATGAGAAAGTCAAGTGAGGTGAGGTGTTTTGGAATTGTGTGTAGTAGGTAATAATTATTCATGTGTACCAGGAGGCGAGCAGTAGGTAGCATATTTTATGCAATAAAAGGTATATATATATATATATATATATATATATACATATATATGTATATATATCCTTAATAATATGATATAATATATTTAAATATTATATAATATTACTTATTAATATATATATTAAATATTATTAAATATAAATACATTATTAAACCATATACACATACACACACACACACACATATTTTAACCCTTTTCACACATTGACGACTGGAGGACAGCTATATTTTTACAATGTGGTCTTTAAACTGTGGCCACAATCAATTAACTTATAAACTACACAACTACCTCAGACTGGGTATGGGCAATGCGGGTCTTAGAAATTTGGGACTGGGACTACAAAAATACTCACCTTACAAAAAATGTGTGAACACTAGATGTTGTAATCCCTCGAAGGTGGTCTAGGAAAATAATGTTGGAGGATGCTCTGCAGATAGTCTAGGTTATTATTTTTTTTAAAGTTGGTTAAGCTTCTAACGGTTGTCAAAGAAAAAAAAAAAAAAATGTGACTCTCCAGCATTTTCAGACAGAGCTGTCTTCCTCTGGAGACATGCTGAGTCGGCTTCCTGTTACCTTTGGCATGGAAAATTGCACTGTTTGTGCCTGTGGTGTTTGGTAATCAAGGCAAACCCAGGAATCTGTAAGTCTCATTGTATGGTTCTTGCTTTGATTTTTCTGATTTAAATCATGCCTAAAATGAGCAATCTGTAGGGAGATATTCATAGTCACTCCAGAATGCTACATTTCCCCTTAATGTTTATTAAAGAGAAATTACTCTTTAGACATTATAACACCCCAACACAGAGAGGTGTATTTCATATAAGTGTCTGAGTCCTACCCGAGCCACTGTACTGATACCTTAAGTTTTTTTCACCAATTCTATCTTAAATGGACGATGCATGTATCTGTACGAATGTTTTCAATGTAATAAAAAAGGAAATTTATTTAAATTCATTTTAAAAAATAACTCTTGGATCTCTGTAGAAGCCATATTCTCAACTTTAGAGGATATAATTTTTTTTATATTATTCAAGCAGTCATCTTAAATATATAATGCTTCCCAGCCCCAAGTGACTTAATATTTCAAAGCAGAAACTTCAGGCTGTCTCTGTTATCAAATATTACTGAGAGAGAAGACTGAAAGGTGGAGAGAGGGCCCCACTTGTGATCTCTGACCTCAGTCTTTGAGTGCCAAATATCCACAGACCGCAGGGAAGCATATCAGGACCCCACTGCCAGATGTGGTAGCAGCTGATTGTCTAGTCCTATGTGTTTTCTCATTGTATTCTTATTTCTTGAAGTACCAAAACATATGAACATTTTAATAGATACAAAAAATATAGTTAAACTTGTAATCTTTTCTTTAAAATTATTTTCTTGAAAGAATTTTTTATATACTATATTCTGATCACAATTTCCCCTTCCCCAATTCCCCCTTTCCATTTTCTCAACCGTCTACCTCTTTACTGCCTTCCTCTCTCTCTTTAGAAAACAAATAGACAAAGAAAAAAGGAAACAAACTAGAATTTTAAACAGCAAAGAAAAAGCACAAACAACACACAGACACACTCTCACATGTCAGCATGCATTCGAGCACACATACATACACATAAACATATGCATGCACACACTCACACACATAAACACACTGTGGCCAGAATTTCAAACAACAAAGAAAAAGCACAAACAGCACACAAACACACTGGCACACACATGTGCATATACGCACTCGTGTTGCACATACATACACATAAACACATGCATGCACAACACACATAACAGACACACACACACCAAACCTATACAAATACAAAAGTAGACACCATAATATGCAAGCAAACTACCAAAACCCAATATGCAGATAAAACATCTACAAAAATACCATGGAGCTCATCCTGAGTTAGCCTTGTTCTGCTGGACATGGGCCCTGCCCCTAAGTGTGGTTAATATCCCAATCGAGACTGCATTGGAGAAATCTAAGTTTTCCTTTGCAAGTGGATGTCAATTGTAACCTTTTCATTATTTCAGAACAAAACTTTTAACAACTGAAGAATAGAATAACTTCCTTAATCTGGCAAATCATGTCACACTTAATACGTTTTCCTATAAAAAGCTTTATGCTTATAAATTTTTAATTTAACTTTTGAATAGTATTCAGAGTATTAGATATCATTACAGACTTTTCATCCAACGTGTGTGTTAGTAGACTCCCCGGCTCCCTTGTAACGAGTCCCCATTTCCTTTTCTGCCTCCAGAGTTCACATTTGAACACACAGTTGCTGTTCTACCATAGGCTAGGATAAAGGGCAGCCCCAGTCTTCCACATATGAACTCCCTTAACCCCAGCTGCATTTATGTCAGTGCCTTACATTTCTGTGCTTTTTTATAGCTCATTTATATTTAACCTAAAATAAAGTAAGCAATCACAGGACATTAAATAACAATGGCATTAGTGGTAGCAGGCACCTTCTGTCCTCTTCTTTTTATAGCCCACATGACTGAAACTTACCGAGGTAAATACATCTTTACAAAGACATACAATTCATTATCAGTGGGAGTGAGATTTTGGGTCCAAACCTTCTGACTCTAAAATCATTTTTTTATGACACATATTTTGTGGTGCAGAAAAAGAAGAATCCCGAGTTCCTTTTCAAACTCAGAAATCAGCTAATTTTCTCCTAGGGAGCAAGCTCTCCTGCATTGGAGGGTTTTTTTTTTCCCCTGAAGTTTTAAAGCATTTCTCATGAATTATTCCAACACGTGAAAATCAGGCATCAAACGAGGAAGGCAGGTATAATAGGACACAAAGTTGCAAGCAGGTGCCTTTCCTTTAGCGGAGGAATATTTAATTTCCAATTACTGGGCTGCAAGAAGACACCCAGAATGTCTCAGAGATGGATGCCATCAAGTGGGAAATCTCCTTCCCAGATGCCTCTGCCAGCAAACACTTTCTTTCTTCTTGTATCCACCTCTGCATTTATTAAAAATGAAATAGTCAAGGCGACAGACAGTCCACGTCTTACATCTGCTTCTCAGCATTGCTGAACAGGGAGAAACTCTCTCTTCCTGTCTCTAGAATATTATTTCCTTCCTTATTTTCTTTTCCTTTGGCCTGAGTTGAGGCACTGGGAATTTTAATCATTGTACAACAGGAGGGGAAATGTTGTTCTCGTATTAAAGAGAAACATGAAATAGATCCCCTAGGCCAGGTTTGAAAGTCTCCAAATGAGCAGAATACCACATGGTTATGTAATGTATTCAGGACTACAGACTTTCTCTGTCTTCTAAATATTAGACTTTGGTGCTTCCTGTGGGTTCCCAAAGGGAAGCAAGGACCCCTCTATTGTCAAAACAAGAGCTGCATAAATCTCTGCTATTAATATGCTATGTCGTTCAATACTGTCAGAAGATGAAAAAAATCACACCTGAAGTTCAATACTCATGGAAATGGAGACAGAGCCTGACCTTGATTCTTCAGCCTCTGGAAGGCTGGGGTTAGTTAGAAGGAGCAGATGCACCAGAAGAAAACATGATGCAGAAGGCATCAGAGATGATCAAGAAGCCATTCTCAAGAATGCATCACCATTTCCTACTTAATATGATAATTTATTTACAAGGAAATATGCATTCTGTATTTGGGGCTAGAGGCATTAGAGCGTGTGTTGCCATATTATTTTATACCGCACTCAGTCTTAGCTGAAAACTGAGGAAGTAGAAAGGTCCCCTGTATCCACTGCGCTTAGCATTGATATTAACCATGACCCAGCAAAGGAAGCAGCAGCAAACTACTGCGGTAGGAAGACAGGATGGAGGTGTGATTAAAAAAGAACAGCTGAGTTCTACAAACGAGGCATGTTTCTGCCCTCAGTGTTGCCAGAGAAGCAGATTCCTGGCTGTATCTTGGGGTTTGCAGCTGCCAGGAATGTTTTCTGGGTGGTCACAGAGATCATTAATCACTTCTTTGTGTTTTCTGAGCTGATGGCAGGTTGATGTGCAGAAGCCCAACAGAGAGGGTAGACCTGGAAAAGGGAGCACTTCACTTGATGGTCAAAAATCTCTCCAAAGCCCCAATTCCTCTACACGGCATACAAGGGATTTCCCGTGTCACACAAATCCTTCTTCCATATCATCTCAGGCTATTCCCTTCGTCCTAGCCTCAGCTGTGAACAGTGCTGGCCCATGCTTCCATGCCTTGCTAAAGGGCATGCCTTTCTTGATGGCCATGCCCTTTCTCTAGTCAAGCTGCAGCTTGTGAACAGCCATTCAAGTTCAATGCAGCTTCTTGATTGTGTCTTTGCTTTATGGTCATCACGATTTTGTTAGTGTTATTTTTATTTTTTTTTTTAATTTGAGCCACTGCTAACCATCGTAACGCTGATGTTTTATCATGATAGCTTTTGTGTGCTGTTTTAAATAGTCTACAAGGGTACGAGATAGTCCATGCTGATCAGAGAATAGCACACTTGTTGGCACGTGATCAGGGATCAATAATGGCTTGATAAATAAAATAGGCAATAGATGTAGCGAATGGGTGCCCAGAACATGATCTAAAGTTCCACAGGCAATTTTAGAGCTTCAAGACAGGCTCACAAGGCAAGGTAGGCATAGAATTGGGATAAAGTCTCCAAACCACGGAGAATGAGGAGGAGGACAGACAGACAGACATCACTAAAGTGAGAAGCTCAAGAACAATTGCATGAAGATGATAACTGCTGACAGCAAATAGTCCCAACTGTAAGAGTCTGACCATGAAGATTAAGGTTACAATAAAAGTATTCTGAATTCAGGAGCATGAAGCACAGTCATTGAGGGCAAAATAGAAACTCACTCTATAAATGTCTCAAAAACAAAGAAAACTTAAGACCTGGGGGATACACCAACAGGAATGCTTCTGCCATGTTTTTCACTTGCCTTTTCCCCTGATACGAGTTTTGTTTCTACCAAGGAAAGAAACCAAGGCACACAGTTGTGAGGTAATAAGAATGCTGAAGAGCTAAGCTGTGGGTAAGAGGTCGGAGCTGAAGATCTGGGTCCGTTACTCTCCATCTGGGAGACATTAGTCGGTTACCGTGCTCAGCACTCCTGAGCTGCACAGCAGGGCTGGAAACTACCTACTTCCTAGGGCTGTCGGAAGGACTGAGTAAGTTAACCATGGGAAACACTTCACAAGGGCCAGGAAGATTCAGAGTGTGTCTGCACAAACCATTGCCCTTTTTAGGGAGAGCTCATGATTGGAAATACTGGCTTGCATTTCATGCAGAACCCAAATAGTCTCTCCTGTCATTTGTATGGAGTTACTATCACAGCAAAAGGGATAATCCACCAGTTAGAAAAGATACCCCATTGAGGATAAATGAGTCTTATAATTAGACAATAGGTTGGAGACTGCACAGTTGGGCTGACACATGAAGGTTTGATTATACCTTTTTGTTCACTTAAACAATATAACAGCATACATTATAATTCTCTTTTCTTCTCTTTATCTCCCCTTTCCCCATGACCCTTTCTTCCTCTCCCTGGCACCTCCCGGGTATAAGGCTGAGTGTCCTATTCTCAGGAAAGAGTTCCTTGAGGTTGTGAGCCACCCAGCATGGGTGTTGGGAACCAAACCCAGGACCTCTAGAAAAGCAACAGGTGGTCTCAACCATTCTTCAGCTCCTCTGCCTCTGTCCACTAGAATCTAATTTTATATGTTCGTTCTAGGCAGCTAAGGTTGGTCCACTGTTCTAGTCCGTGGGTTGCTCCCAACTTTTTGTTTCACTACGGCGGGCCTTGCGGCTGCTGCGAACTCTTCAGTCACTTCACTGTCTCAAAGAACAAAGAGAAATATGGACCTCAGCTTGTAGAACACATCCCAGAAAACCCCATGCACACCCTTCTACGTTTTCATTGACCACAACTTGCTCTTTTTACTATAACCAGTAACGGAAAAGGCTGGGAGGTCCAGCCAGGGCTCAGGGAACACGATAAACCGTGGCTATCTCACTGCAGAAGACAGCTGGGGTAGCTAACAGCCTTCGACAGCGCTGATGTTGTCTGTGAGAACTGGGGTATTTCCCCTGTAATTCTCCTCTGATAAATGTGTTTAAGGGGAATAGATTTGCTTCTTAATACATCTCATCAAGCAGAACTTTGCCTTCCATTTCTTTAGACCTTCTGTGCTTTGTTTCCAGATCGTAGGTATGTGTAGATAAACTTAGGTGAAAATGGCTTGTACTTATTGCGGCATTATTTTTGAAGCTAGAAGTCTATTTTCTAGGCCAGAACTACTACTTGTGAGTCACTTATACTTAGTAGGGAGTCCTTGAGGCCGTCAGAGTGCCCATCACGTGGTTTCACAATAAATGGGTCTTTAACCACTGCCTGTTCCGATCTCCCAATGACTCTGTACTAACCGCTCGTCCTTCATAGCCCACGTGGAGCTCCGCATCTTTGTGAGGTCTTCTGAGATTCGCAGTCAGCTTTAGACCCCTCCGCTCCCACGCATGCGTGCTGTCCGTATACTGCTGCCCTGTGTGGCGTTCTCTGGGGCGAATGTTTGGATCTCTTCCTTCTCAAGCTAATTGCGAGTTTTAACAGGTCCACGGACTTTGAGAAGTATTTGCTAATTAGAAGAACAAACTAATTTCTTTCCTAACCCACGATTATTTACATGGTCGTATTTCTGGGGAAATTTCTTTGACTCACAGAAATACTACCCGAACAATAGTAACAGCACGGGCACCTCCCCTCTTCACAGAGAAAATAAAACTGTCAAATGAATAGCAGAAACCAAATAGCCCCCCAACATATAACCTCATGATTTTGTAGAAGTTGAATAAAACAGGCCTTCACCATACTGTAAGTATTGAGCCAATTAACTGCATGTCTCTGAATACTTTCTTATTATAATTACTAACAAGGAAAACCTGTTCTTAATGTGAATTGTCTTTTACTTCTGAAAAAAGGTTGACCTGTTACACAAATACCAAAAGCACATAAATAGCCCAAACTCATGACCTGAGCCTTGATAAAGTCACCTGACACATCTCACACTGTTCATTCCTGACCTTTACACCCTGGTGTAGGTATTGGAAAGAAACACGTTCTATTGAGCTAACAAAGACTTGGTGGATTCCTGCAAGCTAACATTAGCATATCCCATTTCCTATAAACATGTTTAAAACGTTTTAGTCCCTAGGTAAGATTGTGAAGGTTTTATTTTTTTTTTTTTTTCTTTTAAGAGACTATAAATAAGCTGACATTTGGTTCACTCCTCCCCTCCTCCACCTAATAACTTAGCTATTATTCTCTTTC
Source organism: Mastomys natalensis (assembly GCA_021653895.1). Taxonomy (NCBI): domain Eukaryota; kingdom Metazoa; phylum Chordata; class Mammalia; order Rodentia; family Muridae; genus Mastomys; species Mastomys natalensis. Next base: position 1,607,096 of record JAJTUV010000128.1, on the reverse strand, counting down.
TCATCCCCTAGGTATTTATTTCCCTTTAATTTTATATACAATCTCAAAGGCTGTAGAATCCAGCAGCTAGTGTAATATAATAAAAATTAGAAACATTGGCAATTCTGGAAGTCACTCTTTAGAGAGTAGATACAAATGAAGATGACACATTGCATCCATTTCTTCTATGAGAAGGATATGTAATAATAATTTTATCCAGAAAATAAGAACAAATACACGTGTCTCTGAAAATCAAATTAGAAAGTAAAAGTTGCTTTTATAAGGGTTAGCCGTAGAAATAACCATCTGGTTGAATCACAAATAAGAATAAAAACACTTATTTCTCTACAGTAACTATTGGAAACCCCAACTGTTTACAACAAAGAATTTAACAAGAAATATGTAAAAAAAATATTCAACAGGGAATCTAGCCTGAAATGTAATTGGGTATAATAATAAAATATTTTAAAATTACTAAGAATAAATTATTAAGAAATCTCTGTGACAGTGTTGAAACCATACATTAACCAATAATTTCCATTTTAGACTTAAAATGACTGGAGAGGTGAGTTGCAGGCCTTCACCTAAATCCTGGTGCTGAAATTATAATGTTATTATTAACCTGAAAAAATTCTTGTTATTTACTTGTTATGAGATTTTTAAATGAATCATTGTATGCCTAGAATATATATATTTGCAATATATATATATATATATATATATTATAAATAATGCATATATATGTATATAATCTCACTGAAACAATAACTGAAAAACTATTAAGCACTATTCACAAAATATACTCCATTATTTAAAACAAATTTTGAAACAAAATTTCAAACAAATGAAAACTAATCTTTGCTCATATAACACACTGGGAAAATATCGCCATACTTGGTCTTTGTTTTCATGAGTTCAGAACTCTTTTAAATTGTGGAACATGGTAAGAAATTGTCGCGGTACATATTTTCATTAGTATGTGTGGTGGTTTGAATGAGAACGACTCCCTTAGGGTAGGGTGCTTGAACCCTTGGATCCCGGTTGGTAATAGTGTTGGGACGTGGTATAGGCTCGTTGGAGGAACTGCATCACTGAGTTTACAGTCGTGCCCTTTTTCCCGTTTGCTCTTCCTGCTCCATGTTAGCAGTTGAGGATGTGATCTCTCAGCTTCCTATTTCTCCCACCATCCGGCGGATATGAATTCTCAGCTTCCTGTTCTTCCCACCATCACCCGGATGTGATCTTTCAGTTTCCTGTTTCTCTTACCATCCCACTTCCTGGCTTTAACTCCCCATCACAATGGACTCTTCTTCTTCAGGAACTATAAGCCCAAATAAACTTTTTTTCTATAATTTGCTTTTGATAATGGCATTTTATCACAGCAACAGAAAAGTAACTAAGTGTGCTTCTCAGTCCTTTGTCACTACAGAAGAAAAAAAAAATGCCTGACAGAAACAACTTTAAGGAGGAAGGATTTGGTTTTGCTCATGGTTCCAAAGGATTAAGATAGTGGTCAACTGGCTCCATTATTTCTGGAGCTGTGGTGAAGAGAGAGGATCATGTTTTAGGACATGGTAGGGTAGGAATACTTATAATTTGGCATCAAGGAAAGAGGGAAGAGGAGGGATAGGAGGAGAAGGCTGATAAATGACAGACAGATGATAAGAGATAGGTAGATAGATGATAGAAAGATGATAGGTGATAGAGAGATGATAGATGAGAGAAGATAGATAATAGGTAGGTAGGGAGAGAGAGAGAGAGAGAGAGAGAGAGAGAGAGAGAGAGAGATAATGGGTAGATAGATGATAGATAGGTAGACAGACAGACTGACTGACAGATGAGAGAGGAAAGAACCTGGGATTAGACATACTTCTCCAAGTCACACTATGACCAAGTCCCATGTTCTAGCATCCACCACCTTTGAACAATATCAAACTATAAAGCTACCAATGGGTTTACCCACCCAAGGGGGCAGGGACTCATGATCTGGTAACTTCTCAATTGTGCCATTATTAGGAGATCAAGTTATCAATACATAGGCTCTTATGGGAAGGATACTTCATCTCCAGACCGTATTAACCAGTAAATCTACATTGGAGGTCATTCATAAGTTACAATGGTAGCTATAATTGACTTTTCTAATAATGTATCCTTTAAATATACCTTTTCTTCATTGATATTTTCTGACACACACACACACACACACAAAAATACATTCACAGAATTGGATTCTACTTCGAAGCATCACTAATATCTGTAAATATGTTTGCAGTATACACTTTATAATTTTCAACCAGCTACTGTGATTTAATGATTTTCGTCAGCCAATTCTGTGTGTTGATTATAGTCTGTCATGTTCTTGTGCCTCATTTATGTGAACAATTATAGAATAATGACACCAAGGATTATATTAAATGTGCTTTGTGATGAAAAGATCAAAACTAGGAAATAACTTATGTAAATTTTATATAAAATAAAGGATTCATTATATGTAACTCATATATTTTTGCAGCATTATGAACTTCGATGAAATCCAACATCAATTTTGTATTGAAATGCATTTAATGCATAAATAATTCAGCCTTATAACATGAACAATTCAGTGCTTTTTTTGGTTTACTCATAAAATGATACAACTTTAGCCATTAATTTTAGAATATTTTTTAACACCCATGAAAGAAATTCCACGTGTAGCCACCATTGCTCACTCATTCCTGCTTCCGCCTTGAGTAACCTCTGGTTTTCTCTGTCATTCACTGCTTATTATAAAAACTTCCTATAAACAGAATCACTGAGTATTCTGTGTGGCTTTTGTGTCTGCATTATTTTACTTAACCATGTTTGCCATGCTCCTGCATGCCATAGCTTGTTTCAAAATCTCATTCCTTTTTTGCTGTTTTTGTTGGTTTTTTTTTTTTTCCAACCAGGGATGTTTTACTTCATTACAACATGATTCATCTATTCATAATTTGGCAAACTTGTGTGTCACTATTCCTGAGGAGAGGTGAACTAATGTCTGTTCACTTCAGATAGGGCACTGATGATAAACAGAACTAAGGATTCCACTGCAGCCCTCCTTGGTGAGCCAGTGAGCTTGCTGAAGCTAAGCATGAGATCATGAACAATGAAGGGCGGCTATATCACTGAAAAGCCCACTCCTGCCCAGATGACAGCTCACAAAAAGCTACATCCCAAGAATTCTCTGTCTGACTTTCAGATAGTTTGACAAGTCAGTCTCCTCTTCCCAGAAATTAATACTGTTAATATAACCTTTGAGGGGGAGCTTTGTGAGTCTTGTAAGTTTCAGCAACTTTGTTTGTTTACCTTCTGAGTCTCCAGATTTCACTTCTTCTCTTCACCAAGGAATGTCTTAGGTCAGAGGAATTTGCTACACAACACCCCTATCCTTCTTCTGGGTCTTAGGTTTTTCTGCTGTCACAGCTATGACACTGTGACTCTTCTTCCATGATGCTTCTTGAATTTGGAGGGAGTGATACAGATGTCTACTTATGGCTAAGCATCAGGCCACTATGTTGTAACAACACTAACTTGTTCTTAGGAGATCCACTGGTGTTTTCGAATCAGTGGCATATCATCCACTGAACAATTTCATTACTGATTGTGGCTGACACTAACAAAGACTCACAGGCATAAGCATAAATATTTATGAGGTAGTTTCACAGCCATCCAACAAAACACAACTGTTTCCCCCACTGGGACCTGTGACCCTCCTATAATCACAAGCTGTTACTCTGGCTTCCAGTAACATTTATGAGTTACTTCTTTTGATGGCAGGCCTTAGAGCAATCAGAAACCATCAATTGCACCTATAACAGCCGTGCCACTATTGCAGTAGTGGGCATATCATTCCTGGCATGATGTTTATGGTGATTTGAATGAGAATGGCCTCCATGGGTTCATATATCTGAATATTTGGTTGATGGAGCAGTTTAGAAAGATTAGGTGTCCTTTGTGGAGGAGTTGTGTCACTGAGGGTGGACTCTGACGTTTCAAAAGATTATGTGACAAAGCTATCATCTATCTATCTATCTATCCATCCATCCATCTATTCATCTATCTATCTATCATCTGTCTGTCTGTCTATCTATCTATCCATCCATCCATCCATCTATCTATAATCTGTCTGTCTATCTATCTATCCATCCATCTATTCATCTATCTATCTGTCTGTCTGTCTGTCTATCTATCTATCTATCTATCTATCTATCTATCTCTGTCTTGTGTTTGTGTCTCAAGATGTAAGTTCTCAGCTACTGCTGCAGCATCATTTCTAACTGCCTGCTGCCAAGCACCTAGTCATGAAACCATGGACTTTAACCCTCTGAAACTATGAGCCCCAAAGTAAACACTGTTTCATAAGTTGCCTTGGTCACAGTGTTTTACAACCGCAATAGAAAAGTATCTAACCTAGTATCGTAGCTCATGAGATAGCAACAATTATTCCTCAGCAGTCTGCACTGTGCCTTTCGCACCATGGGAGCAAGACAACAAGAGAGAGCCTCTAGTTCTGTGGCAGTTTTATTTCTCCGTGTGATGCCTCCAGCAATAGGTTCTTACTATCTACTTTTGGTACATATTGAGAAGCAATGGGAATCATCTTTACAGTTTATGGTGCCTCGGGGCCTTTCTGGCCAACAACACAAAGGGAGATAAACAGCATCTGATCCTGGGACTTTTACCTAAAAATCTTATGATTTCTAAGAGTGCCCCCTTTACCCACACAAGGTGCCTTTGTTTATGCTATGCTACTTAAGTGCTGCTTTTACTCTCTTCCAGATGGTCTCACAAACTGGCAAGGCATTCAGAAGTCAGCCTTATATAGCATCTTCTTAGAAGACAGGCAAGATCTCTGAAGGCCGCAATCATCCACCTGAAGCTAGTGCCATTTGATGCTGTGTGGCTGATGGGATACTAACAAAGAAACATCAGCAAAGATTTATACCTGAAAATATCCCACCACTGTAGCAATCTCGTTGTCAAAGAGCAACTCAGTGCACAGTGACATGACTGAGGGGCACTAACCTATCTAGCCCTCCATAAACCATAGGCATCTTACTGAGCCATCTAGTCTCGTCAATCTGGGGTACCACTGCTGCAGGGCTACTGTGCATTTCCCCTCCCCAGTGGTCTTGGAGGGACTGTTTTGGGCTGCTTGCTCAGACAGAGGGGGCCTGTTTAAATCTGCCATGCCTGCCACTGGTCCAAACAGGCTTCCCAGCCACAGAATTGATCTTAAAATCACTGCATCATAAAAGACATTTGTCTCAAGTATGCCTATCATGCTTATTCACACGGTTATTAATTACAGCAAGTTTTTTTTGGGGGGGGGAGGGACATCGTCTATGCGAAACACTCATAACTATTTCAGGAGAGAAACAGGAACCAGAATAAGACTGTATTAACAATTTAACATAATAGCTTCCAGTGCAGTATTCATCATTGTAGTCATAAGTTATCAGCGTGGAAACATACAAGATTTGTTACTAGAGCTAAGTAAATAAATCTGGTGCCTTTCCTGCTGAAAGTGGTTTCTAAAACTGACACGGCAGTCCTTTGCGATCAAGAAAACTTTTATGCATCGCGGCTTTCATTTTTGAATACAGTGTACATAATTTTATGATGATGACAAAGTTACCTTCTCACTGATACTTATTTACTAGTATTATTTTCTATCTGTAGCTTCTACCACCTTCTCATGAATTTATGAAAACAGCATACCTTCCTTTAAGTAACGTGTTCATAATTTTTAAATGTAGAGTAAAGGGAAATAGCATCCAGACCAAACACAAACAAGAAAGTACTCGCCGGTCCCCTTGGTGTGCAAACAGTCAGATGCCAATGAGTCCGCCCGCCGTCTCTTTCCACAGCCCTTGCCTGTGTGTGGGCAGGAGCGCGTTCCAAGTTCTCGGCCTTTTTTTGTTTCTTGTCATGTTGGTTTTAGACTGCTATTGGATCCAGCTGAAAGCTCCTCACAGTGGGTGGGCCTGGAGATAGGTTCTCTCTGCATCCTTCTAATCCCCGCCCTTCATTGGTGGTAATCGTCTTTCTTTCCACTCCAGTAAGAATCTGTTTGCTTTCTGTCATTGGGAAATGAATATTTGGCCTAGAAAAAAAACCTAAAAAGACACTTTTCTATCTACAGAAATGTTTATATGTATTTAAATGACAGATTCACTGGGTAGACTTCCTTTAATCTTTTTGGAAAATATTTGATGCAGTATTAAATATGAATGCTCCCTGTGTGTTCTCTTCCAAACCATAAATAGGGGATCCTCAGAGAAATAAGGTGTGGCCATATTGGTAAGCACATCCTTCTTGAAACTTATTAAAAAATTTTTTTGAGGGGGTTGGTATTTTTGTTTTTGTGTTTTGAAGGGGGGATGATCTTAAGACTGGGTTGAACACAATACTAAAATTATTGTTCAGTCTCATAGTTCTGAAAATAACTGTGTGATAGATGCTCACATGTGTGCATGCCTATGTATGGATGCCCGCATGTGTTTATATGCATACGAGCATGTGTGTATATGCCTGCATGTATATTTATGCCTATGTGCATGTGTATATATGCCTGCATGCATGTGTACTTCTGTGTGCATGTGTGTATGCATATGCTTGTGTGTTTGCCTATATACTTGCACATGTGTATGTAAGATTTTCATAAGAACATCATCTTGTGCTTATTATTACATGAGCATAATGAAGTCGATCACAGAAGGAGAAAAATATCATATTTAAGTTTTCAATCTTAAGTCAATAAAAAATGTTTCAGATACGAAAAGAAGAAGCAAAAAGGAGCAGTAAACTTGATTTTCACTTTTTTTTAATTTTTTATTTCTCTGGTTCTCATAATATGTGTGTCTACAAAAGAAGACATTTAATTAAAAAAAGAAAAAAAAATTCCGAAAGCTGGAGTTTCAAGCTTATCTCTTCATTCCCGTGGATTCCGATATACTGATCCTATGATTCAATATTTGACCAGGATAAGGATCTATTTCTCAGATTTCGGACAGATGCTGGAAAATGTAGAGGTTGATATTTCATAGGCATGTGAAGCAGATGAGACTCTAGTGTGGAATGAAGGAAAAGCACAAACCTACATCCTAAAACTGAGAAGAAACGGGGTGCTCAGTGAATTAATCTGGAGACAAGGACTTGGCCTCCAGGGAGATAAAACTGTGTTCTGCAGAACCGAATCCACCTACATAAAACGTTATCAGTGACTCTGAAGAATTAGCCTCAGTTTCATTTTCAAGAGATTTTTTTCTTTCATATTTTATTTTAAAATCTATTAATTTATTCGCTTTATATTCTGATTGCAGCCCTCCTTCCCTCCCAGTGCCTCCCACAGACCCTTCTCCCATACTCCCCTTCCTTTCTCTTCTGAAAAGGAAGAGGCTTGCCCTGGGTATCAACCCATCTTGTCACATCAAGTCACTGTAGTACTGGGCACATCCTCTCCCATTGAGGCCAGACAAGGCAGCCCAGGTAAGGGAACAGAATCCGTAGGCAGTCAGCAGAGTCAGGAACAGTCCCCTGCTCCAGTTGTCGGGAGATCCTCATGAAGACCAAGCTGCATATCTGCTACATATTGTGGGGGGGGGGGCGGTGAGTGTGCTATGAATGTTCTTTGGTTGGTGGTTCAGTCTCTGGGAGTCCCCAACTGTCTAGGTTAGTTGACTCTGTTAGTCTTCCTTTGGAATTTCTATCCCTTCCAGGTTTCTCAATTCTTTTTCAATTCTTCCACAGGTCTGCCTGAGCTTCATTCAATGCTTAGCTGTGGGATTCTACATCCATTTCAGTCAGCTGCCTGGGTGGAGCTTTTCAGAGGACACTAATGCTGGGCTCCTGTCTGCAAGCATAACAGACTATCATTAATAATGTCAGGGACTAGTGCTTGCCTATAAGATGAATCTCAAATTGGGTGGGTCATTGATTGACCATTCCCTTCACATCCAGAAGGCAGGATAAATTTGGGGTCGAAGGTTTTGTGGGTGGGTTGCTGTCCTTATCCCTCTACTGGGAGTCATGCCTAATGAAAGGAGATGACCACTTCAGGCTCCATATCCCTCACTGCTAGGAGTCTCAGCTAGAGTCATCCTCATAGACTTCCTGGAGCCTCCCCTATCCCAGGTCTCTGGTATGTCCTAGTGATTCCCATCCCCTCCCCCATAAAATAGTTTCAATTATGTATTTGTGAGTCTGTGTATATGGATGAAAGTTGTATGCAGTGCCCAAGAAGCAGGAATAAGCACTGTATCTCATGGAGCTGGAGTTACAGATAGTTGTTGATCACCTGACATGGGTGCTAGAAACCAAACCTAGGTCCTCCAGAAGAGTATCAGGTATCTCCCCAGCTTCCTCATTGAGAGACATATCTGATGCTGGTCACATTTACCACCTGTTCTACTACTGTGCTAACATCATGAATAAATACTCTTACCATCTTTATATGGAGCCATTTGTAACAGACAGTGCTAACCATTTGCCAAACTTGTTCACATTTTTTGGGGCACATAACATTTCACAGATGCTTTGCAATTCAGAAGAGGATGTGGCCAGCTTCTGCACAATAGGCTATTTAAACAAGGCTCTGAATGCATTGTAAATCTGAACTTTGAAGCTGTCCCATGTAAAACTTCTGCTTTGTTTCTGGCCTCCAGCTCCATAGACAGAACTCAAGGAACCAGAGCAGGGGAAAAACAAGAGAAAATGACCCATGTTGTGAATAACTTAATATAATATGCTGTTACTTTTCCTCCCACATCTGTCCTTAACGGTAATATGGTCGAGTGAAATGTTTTCATTGTACAAGACACTGGGACTTTGGCTTGATTATTATACTGGTTAACCTGCCCCTACTTACTTTCCATGGTTGGATTCCACAGACAAGTTAATAATTCTGGCTATGTTTAAAAATTATCTGTGTGGTTGATCTCGAGCAAATATTTACCATGACTGTTTGATAGGCTGTCAACTAAACAGGTGATTGAACAACTCTTCAAAATCAAACTTTTGCTTTAGTGTTGAGTTTGTAAATATAAACACGGGACCTTCTCTCTAAGAGTTCAGTTTAGAACCGAACACAGGTTGTAGTGACAATAGATACATGCTAGAAGTGGCTAGTCACCTGAGATCGCCATACCTTATGGGAGATTTACCAGGCGCAAAATTGGCACATGACCCTTTTAAGAATAGAAGAGCAACAACTGATCATTTGGCCAGGAAGAAAATGAGCAGAACAAAATTTCTACTACATTTAGCTAATGTTGCTACAGACAACAAAGTGAAAACCAAACGAAAACGTGAGACTGGGTTTATTAGAACATTATTTGAAATTGTGTTATAATTAAGAAATAGATCAGTTTAACGAGACCTCAGTGATGAGAATATTGTATGATTCTGATTACTGAGTGTGTAAAAGCTAAGTTCTTAAGCTTCACAATGTGAAACCAAAGCTCATTCACACAGGAAAGAGAATAAGATGCATTTAGGTTATACTGAAACCATAAAGAAAACCATTAATAACATAATATCAAATTCAGAGAATTTGAGTTGCCGGATGGTATAATTGAAAAATCCCCAAACATGAATATATCAGGAAGCTAAATGGATATTACTCCATGATTCCATTTTCCATAAACAGAAAGAAAATGGCAGGCATGTTTCCCAGGAGTGTCAGAATAAAGTCTTTACTGACAATGACAAAGCCCAGAAGAAGGAAAACTCTCTACTTTGCCTGGGCTCCAGATGTAACAATATCATGACAGAGCATATGGAATCATGCCCAAACATACGGGAATGAAGAACTCCTCAATGTGGCTTCTCAGTCAGAGAGAAGACCACAAAGGGAGCACCTCATGGAACTTGCAGCTTCCTCCACTTTTCCACTGAATCATTGATGACTCTGGAAATCCCCAGCTTCATCTATTGAGATCATGGAAGGGTCCATTTGAGTGAAGGAATAATGGTCAGCTAACTCAGTGGTTTCACTCTGTCACTGGAGAGGGGATAGGAGTAGTTGTAAGCCGACAACTCTTCTTGAATGTCTTATTATTCAGAAGTCTAAAAACAGATTCTGTCTCTCTCCGCAGCTACTCTAAGTATTGTCTTCTTATGATGCAATAGTAGGACTTGTATCTTGGAGGTAACCAACGTCTATTTAATTAAATTTAAGGCCCAACCAATGGAAAGGAACCATGTGTGTTACTGTACATCTAGCCAACTACTCAGGACTAGTGAGATCATAGATGCAAGAAGAGAATCTTATACTGCTACTCTGCTTAATCAATACAGCTTCCAATTATATTCTAAATACTTATCCTTAGGCACATAGATAAGTGTCACCCCTCATCAAGAAAACCTCTTTCTGCAGCCGACAGAGGCTGCTATAGAGATTCATACTGAGTCAAAATGCAAACATTAAGTACTCAGCTCTAGTTGGTGCTTCTATAACACAACCCATACATCTAAGACGTGGGAAACATTGTACAAGAAGGGGCAGCAAGGTTGTAAGAGCCAGGGAACCAGGGAGTCTACTATGAGGTAGTGTCTTCTAGACATGCCAAGGCCACTTCACCCCATAAAATTTCAACACCATGGTCACATCAGCGAGATTTGCACAATGGCCCCATCAGTAGACATTCCAAGATGGATGGGGGAAAATTCATGAAAGTTCACCCCTAGGTGAAGCAGTACAGTCAGTTAGTGGCTACTGAGAAAGAGAATCAGGTTTTCCCGGGACAACGCTTCATAGGTTGTCCAATCTTAAATGTTCAACCATAAACACATGCACATATGAGCAACACTAAGTCCTCTCTCTCTCTCTCTCTTCTCTCCTCTGTGTGTGTGTGTGTGTGTGTGTAACAATAGGAATTATAGAAGAAGAGGTGATGAATTCAAGGGGGAGAGCAAGGAGGCATTAGAGAAAGAAAAGGGAGGTGTAGAAAATATGTTAACACAATATGCTAATGTGTGCATTTTTTTAAAAAAAATTAAAAACTTTTAAAAAGCACAATAAAAATCCCACATTGAGATAATTGCCATTAATGTTAAAGGTAGAGTTATAAGTGCTATACATATGAGGAACATCTGGGGTTGTTGACAGAAATAAGATTCACCAGCTTAAGTGAGAAAACACACAGGATCATACAAGTAGTGGCTTTCGGTACCACTACACTTTGGAGCACTGAAATAGCAAGTCTTCATCCTAAACAATGAGAAGGAAATGGGGCACACTTCACCAAATGATTTGGGGTAAAATCCACACATATTGTATAACTTACTTCAGCCTGTCAGTTTGGGAAGAAACCCAAAGAGACGGGCAGTGATGGTCATTTTGTTGTTTGTTTTGTTAGTAGCAATGTGAAGTTTATGGGAACACTTCTGTAGAAATGTTCCAACATCGCTTAAAGAGGAAGGTGTATTTTGACTCATCAATTCGGAGATTTCAGTCTGTGATCAATGGGCTTCACTGGTTTTCAGCTGCGGGGAGGGAAGCCATCTTTGTGGGAATCATACTGAAGGAACAAGGACGCTCCCATGGTGCTACCTGGTAAGCAGAGTAAACAGGAAGGGCCATACCTTCACCTTCCACAGGCTTCTCCCCCTCTCGGTTCCTGGTCCCCTCTACACTCCCTCCTGTACTGCCTTACAGCAGACTGTGGAGGTCACTCCAGATCCAAACTGCAGCACAAGGTCTTCCGACTTTTCTTCCAGCCTTTATCCTATGCTATCATTTCCAGAAAGCATCTGAGAATGTTTTCCCCCATCTTTATAAGTCAATTTTCTTAAATGTTTTCTCACCGTGATGGGTAGCTAGTGAACACATCTAGCTAACACCCCACTAATCTGCAGCAGGCATTTGCAATTTGTAATCTGAAAACGAACAGGGAATTATTAAACAAAGAACCAAGCACGTAGGTATATTTCTTTAATCCCAGTACTCAGGAGGTTGAAGCAGGAGAATCACAGTGAGTACACAGCCAATCTGGGCTATATTATTTATAACATGAGAGTAAAACTTGCATTCATCATGTTTTACACTATTAAAAAACAGCATTAAGTTACAAATCCTTAGCCACATCATTTTGGTGTTAACATAGAACCCCTCCAATTAAGTATCTATGAAGCTTCACGCTAGACACATCTAAACAACATATCCTGTATTATGTATCTGGGACAAGTATTAGCAATAAAATACTGCCTAGTGCATGGTCTCTGTACTCATCCAGTTACCTCATCTTGGGCAAAATTTCACACCAAATACTCAAGAGTTCTGGAAGTGTGCCAAGTTGAGACCTAGTGACTTCATCTTCTCTATTTCTAAGGAGCAAAAGCTTTATTCAATATACTAAATAAAATATTCAGAGCTATTTATTGATGCATTAGTGAGAGACAGAGATATGGACACAGAGAGACAGACAGGAGAGACAGAGAAAGAGAAGCAGTGTCTACTAATGGCATTTCCACACTAGTTATCTCTAGTGTTTACTCTCACCTAATTAATTCAGATTTTAATTAATCTTCTCAAAGTCCTTAACTAACCAACTTGTTTAAAACAATTACATGTCATTGTTTTTTGAGTTGCTAGTCTCCATTTTTCTTCTGCTGATTAATATTTCCTTATAAAGTTTAAGTCATCTGGAAATCCATTTGCTTTAAATTTCCTACTATTATCAGTAACCTCTGCTGAAGGGTAAAACCTGAGCAGTCAGGGGTACTTAGTCTCTGTCACTCCTCTGTGGTGAAAGCACAGATACCCCTTGACACCACTCAGCACTGAAATTTGAATTTCAGTGAATGGAGATTTTCTCTTCCCTCCTCTTGATCTAAGAATTACTAGATTATCTAGATGCTTCTACTTCCTGAGCCCTGCTGCACCCAATATGGAGGGCATGTTCTCATAAGCCAATGGGTTCAGGGCCTAAGCGATCTTAATAGTTTCAAGAAAAAAGGGGTCACCCCAACTTGTAGATCATGATTTGTAATGAGAATTCCTCTCTGCTTGTGTCAGCTCCAGACTTTGTGTCCCACTCCCATCCCACTGTCCAGCTCGACTTTGAGAAAAGCCATAATGGAACAATAGAACTGTGTTTAAGCCGACACGATCTCAATTTTTTAAATGTATTTTGGAAAGTAAACATCATCATGTTTGATGTCTGTGATAGGAATATTAAAGCAATGACTGGAAAGTTCCCCAACTCTATGCCCAGTTTTGTTTAGCCATCAAGCTAAGGTATTCTATTAAAGTAAATATTTACTCTTCAATGAACTGTCCCAGCTTCTTCATTAGTAAGAAAATAACATCTCTCAATGAAATAAATCAACTTTGAAAATAATTGATCCAGAATGTCCGTATTACCTAGGTTGTGTATTCTGGATGGATTAATCAGACTGCAACATTAACCCACCTACCTATTAGGGATCAAATCCTAGCCCAAGAAGCAGACAGTGATTATGTGAGCAATGTTGACTTGAATCTAAAAGACTCCACACTCTGTGTTCTGTTATCCTTCGTTGCTATTATTCCGTCTCTCTGACTCTGGCTCCCTTCTCCTTCTCCCCTTTATTCTTTTCTGAAACATTCTAGAAATAAACACATGGGTTGCTTCTTCTATAGAACATCATACATTAACATTAGAAGGAAAAGGTAGTACCCAGAGCCCACCTGGTCAGTACTGTGAATGTAGATCCATAAATGTGCGGTTCTTTCTACAAGACATAACTTCTTGATCATTCTGGCCATACTTTGGGTTACAGGGGTCAGCTGCTGAAGCGAACAGTCAAACATGGCAGCAAACTTCACAGCTCAAGTGTCAATGGAGACACTGTTGTCTCTCCAAATGGACTTCTATTTGCAATGATAAAGCTTAAAGACACAGATATCTTGTTGAAATGAAAGGTGAGAACTTACCTTTAGAGACATATTTTCCTCAGCAGAACACATGGAAAATTCCAGAAAAATTGCTTATAGATTTGAAGGATATAAAACCATGAGAAAATTCACAATTTTATGAAGGTGATTTCAGGTTGATAGGAACTCTATCTGACTTCCAGTTAGGAACTTGAACTATGTCTGTGATACATCTAAAGGCTTCTAAAGACACTGTTATATACTACTACAGTCCTACAAAAGTTCCATAGCACTGAGAAAGTTGGAGATAATATGGACTTTCTGTAACATGCATTCAGTGTAAACTCAGAGGGAAGGCAGTGATATTTGAGATAATGAGTTATAAAAGACAATAAACATTGCCAGAATTGGCACATAGGACATTTTCCCTATGACTGGGAATCAAGTCAAAATAATAACAAAATGTAGGAGGAACTTAGCCAATCAGGCCCAGCTGCAATGTTGGCTTATGAGCCGCAGATACTTCCTCTCCAAGTCTACCTAGAATCTGCTGGTGTGGCTAGAGACTGCAGATGCGGGATCTGGCTATAGAGGAAGCCAATGAGAAACAGACAGCGCCCCATCTGGCTACTTGAGAGCCAATAAGAGGCTGGGGTGGGTATGAAGGTTTGCCCAGTTACAGCAATAAACCAGTTTGCTTTTGCCACTTGGCCTGACTCCTGGACTCTTGTGTCATTGACTCTGCATCTTCTTACCCCGACCCCCAAGGGACTTGGTCAGGGTTGCAAGCAACAACAAAAGTTTTTCCTACAATGATAACAGAATCTCACATTGTTAAGATATGATCGTGGTGTACGTTGGTTCCCAAAATTTTAATTAGAAAAATCTAAAATTAATAGAAATTGGTTTATCAGGGACAGTTACATCTCTCTTGAAAACCACTCTGAACATCTACTGGTATTCAGATATATCATGCTATCTTCTATGCTCACTGTTTCCACACCCCTGTCCTTGCATCTGCAATCTATACACTTCCTTGATTCGCTTCACTGTTTCAGCAATCCTTGTTTGTTAGAATATGTGTAGAGACCACTGTGTTCTCTGATTATATGCTTCCCTAGTAACCAGTTTAGCCCTGATCACCACAGTGTCAGAACCACCTAAAACTGTTGTCTGATAGAGTATATGTCATGAACAACACCCAAACTACAATGACTTTTGACTCACCGCTATACCACCTGCCTTAGGATTCCATTGCTGTGAAGAGACACCATGACCAAGACAACTCTTATAGAGGAAAGCATTTATTTGGGGCTGGTTTACAGTTTCAGATGTTTAGTCCATTATCATCATGGCAGAGAGCATGGCAGACACAGGCAGACATGGTGCTGAAAAAGCTGAGAGTTCTACATCTTGATCTGAAGGCAGCCATGAGAAGACTGGATGTGTCTTACACTGGACATAGCTTGAGCATTTAAGACCTCAAAGCCCTGCCCCTATGATGACACATTCTCTCTAACAAGGCCACACCTCCTCCAATAAGACTATACCTCCTGATATTGCTAGTTCTTATGGCCAAGCATTGAAACACATGAATCTATGGGGGCCATACTATTCAAACTACCATACTCCCCAACATATCACCAATTTTCTGGCACTTCATTGGAGCCTAGTAAATAGTTCTTGTATTCAGGTTGTATTCGATGAAAATAAAAGAAGCTAGGTAGAGTACATGTACCATTGGCAACCTTGCCTCAAACTCCACAGTCTTCCCATTTAAAAATTCTTGACTAGTTTGTAGTAATAATGCTTATAATGTTTCACAGATAATCAGAATATTTACTCTTAATTTAAGATAAATTTGTTTTCCATATTGACAAAGGCTCCATTTACTCCCCACTTAAATGGTGTTAATTTAAAAATTGGAAAAGCCAGCACTGGAGAGATGGATCTGTGGTTAAATGTATTTGCAGGGAATTCATGAGGACCAGAGTTTGGTCCTCAGCATCCATGTGATGTCATGGGATCCCATATGATGTCATGTGTTCCAGGAGTTACACAAAAGACTGTAATCTCAGCTCAGAGGGATTCAATACCTTCTTCTGGCTTCCGTGTGCGCATAGATGAATGTACCCCCTCACATCTGCGCATACATATATACTCAGACATTTAAATAAAATGGCACGAGTCTTTAAAAAACTGAAGAAAGACACAATAGCCATATATCATTCCAACTCACACAAAAGGGTTGTGTTTTGATATTCCCTTATTAACTTGTGTGCTTAACTCATAGATTGCTAATTGCAGTGATTATTAAGTCTGGTTCCAGAGCTCTTGCCTTCTACTTTACTGTAATCCATTTTATTGACCATGAAAGAATGCATTAAATTTTGTGTATCATCATAAAATGAAGAGCCAAGGCTATTGAGGTATGGTGTTTTGATTTTCTCACGGGTGCCTTTACCATTCAACAATGAGTCTTCACACTTGAGTTATCGTGTTTGGGAAAATCACATGCTATTACAAATCCTCTCTTGGCTTCAGAGTTTGTTCTTAAATTTTTGTTGAGCGCAGTATCTTTTGAGAACATGAGCACATAGTCAGGTGCCTCGGAGTCTCAGCTCATCCCAACCCTCACCCGAATTACAGAGATAATCATTGCTGTTCTCCTCATTTGTGAATTATGTGAATGCTTCGCAGGAAGTCACTAGAAAGGAAAGGTATTGATTTTCAGTAAAACTAAGTTAAGCTGGATACACTAGATATTCTCCCAATTAATCTATATTACCTGTAAATTACAGCATCAGTTGTTACTGTATGTTAGTTATGAGTGAGGTCAAATTGCCAACAGTACCAAGCAATACTGTGGACAGTCTTTGAGGGCAGGTATGGCTGGGCTCTCCTGATGACCAGTCAGAATAAAGGTAGTAGCTAAGTAACTAGTCACACTTGATAATCTTGCTTATGCTTTATCTGCATATATATATATATATTTTCCCCTCCAAAATCTCATGGGATAGTAACCAATTTCCCAGGAGACTGTTAAAATAAAAGGGTTCTTATTTTGTATAATCTTTAACAAAATAAATCTGTAGAAATAATATAGGAACTATTAGGTCACTTGGAACTATTCTGATCCTTCCTTTCTTCCTGCCTTCCTTCCTTCCTTCCTCCATTCCTTTCTTCCTCTCTCCCTCAATGCCTACCATGCTCACTTCATCTTCCTTGTTTCCTTCCTTCCTTTTTTCCTTCCTTCCTTCCTACTTTCCTTCCTTCCTCCTTCCCTTCCTCCCTTCCTTCCTTCTTTTAGTCCCCCCTTTTGAGTCAATGTCTCACTGTGTAGCTGAGGTTAACCTTAAGCTTGTTATTCTCCTGCGTCAGGACTTGGCATGCTGAGATTACAGAAGTGTGTCTATGTGCCTGGGAGCATAACATACTTGAGTCAAGTTTCAGGAGGCTGGCTGTGAGATATACAGAGGGCCTAAAACACAAGGAAATGCTCAAACACAGTTATGTCCTATTTCACATCACAATGATCTGAGATGTGTGCTTTTGTGTGTATTCTATGAGCCGATCTAAATTCCCCATAATGTAATTTATAGCACCCGATCTCTTCCCGTTACAAATGAAAGAGAAGCTTATGATGATGAAGTGATATTCACAGTGTTGATGGCTTGACACAAGGCCAGGGAATGAGTCCTCCCATGACACCATGACTATAACCACAAGAAAGGACGACTTAGAAATCCAAAGTGCTATAGCTCATTCTTCAGAATGAGGTCTGAGGTAAAAGAGTATGAAAAAGGTTAAGAACTTGGAGCTTTTTAACTTTTTAAAAGTCACGGTATCTTTTTTAACAATTGCATCTGTCAGTTTAAAAAAAATCACAGGAGCCTGACTGTGCTTGTGCCCAGCATATGTCAGCTTAAGTTCACCAACAAAGTCACCTCCATAATAACCTAAAGCCATCTCTTGGCTTTCTTCTAGAAAACATGGCTCCAGGCAGGGAAAATGATTTATAGTCTCAGGAGGCAACTGCAGAGGAATAGATTTCTGTTACAATAGGCCCATGACAAGTACTATGTGTTAATTTCACAAAACACCTTGCTGACATAAATGACCCAGTCTCAGGAGGCCTTTTAAATGGCCTTCTCATGGTACAGTACTGCTCAGAGCATACGGCTGAGAACGGGAAGAAAAATGCTGCTCAGAGGTCGTTGAATGTACTTGCGTGGAAAAAAAAATACCCGTGACATGTTTTCTTATTCCACCGAAAAGGGCTGGCCACTGGCAGAACTTTAAGACCCTGATATTATCTGTGAAACACTGCAGAGAGACTTGCATGTACCGATTCTCCATCATGAGATGCCTTCCTCCACTAACCAGCCACTTAGAACTGTCTTACAATGCTCACATTATGCTGACGGCCTTACACAAACGCTATCAGCAGTAGGAATTGTTAATACCAAGTGTAAGTCAATGTCTTGTGCAAATCACCGTTGCAAACCTGTACATCTTCCACAAATGTAAATACTAACGACTTTGCAAACAGAGCTGTTGACCAAAGCCTTCCAATTCAGAAATTGCAGGTGGCACAGAAAAATGGATAAGTTTTAATTAAAATATAAAGTAATTACAGTGTTGGGAAACAGGAAGCAAGAGGACTGTGGGGATCCACTCTAGAATACTGTCGCGTTTAGGAGAGAGCTGGCAAGCCTGGAGAGTAATTTAAGAACTGCACTCATGTAGGGTGTCCTTGCCCGATAAACATAATAAACACACAGAGGACACACAGACATACACAGAGACACACAGACACATACATACACACAGACACACACACAGAGCACACATAAACCACGACATTTCCCCAGGCTTTTGAACATATGCAAGCACCCGTTTTCTTTTCATGAAACCCGGCTTAAGTCCTGCTGCGCATGCGCAAGAGTGAGCACAGGTTTCTTTTGAACGTTTGGAACGATGACACGGACTTTAGCAGCTCCTTTAAATTAAGCTTCTCTGCTGTTTCTAATCCACATCTTGGTGAGTCTTCTATGTGTGGAGGAGGTTACCTACGTGGTTGATACATGCGCTGTCCTGTAAATGCAAACATGCAATGAATTGTCTATAGAAGCCATTTGCCTCTTGAGCTGCCATCTTGTTTTATGCATGAGTCTCCCACCTGCTTCCAATTTGGCAGTGAATGTCAGAAGATGAAAGGACCTGAGTCTCCTAGCAACAGGTAGGGTTTGCGGGTATCAGTCCTTAGAGGTTGTTTTAGGATACTGTCTGCTCTATTGAGTATTGATGACTGTGGCCTGGGCATAAGTAGAGGGGTGTGTGTGTGTGTGAGTGTGTGTGTGTGTGTATGTCTGTGTCTGTGAGTCTCTGTGATTATAAACTCAAATATATATAAAATTCATATATTTATAAAATTGAGTTTATATAATATATATACATACATACACAGATATAGACATACACAGACACACAGAGACACAGACACACACATATACAGACACACACACAGACACATAGATATATACACAGAGACACACACAGACACATATATATACACACACAGAGACACACAGACACATATAGACACATACACAGACACAGAGATGCACACAGACACATATACACAGACACAGAGATACATAGACACATACACAGAGGCATACACACAAACACACACACAGAGGACACACAGACATACACAGAGACACACAGACACATACATATACACAGACACACACACAGAGACACACAGACACACATACAGAGGCTCACAGACACACACACAGACACAGACAGACATACACACAGACACAGACAAACAGACACACACACACACACACACACACACACACACACGAGAATGCCCTGAAAAAGTAACCTTGAACTCCTTGAGTATAACCTTGAACTCCTGATTCTAATCCAAAATGCTAGGTTTGCAGACCTTGTTTTGTGTGGAGTTGGATCTAGCCAGCTATCTACCTTTTAGGTTTGCCACTCCAAGGAGCTCCTTTTCACTGGCTGTCACCTCACTAAACCAAAAGGCCAGACAAGGTGACTTCATGCCACCTGACTTTGGTGCCTCCAAAACCTCACCTTGCATATCATTTCGCTGTTACTTCTCCTCAAACTTGAGCCCCCTCAAATTCAGCGCAAACGTAATGAATCTGAGCTTAAGGAACTTCCCCACAGGATACAATGTTCCATCTCCTCGTAGACTATCCTAGCTCTTGATGAGCTTTCTTCCGAGACAGAAGGTTTGTGTACAAGAGGAAACTGCTGAGCCACAAGATTCAGCGTGAGAAGTTGGAAACCCGTCGTGCATGCCTACTTTGCTTGTCTGTGCTGTAGCCACCATTCCACATGACCCAAAATCTAACACACTCTACTGCTCTTGACCACAGCAGAACCTCATGGTTCACACTGGAGCGATAGACAAGTTCTCCCTTGTGCTTGTTTGCCCTTGCACTAACCATTCTACAGTTCCATGGCAAAGCCTGGGATAGAACACCATGAACATCCATGTCCATAAAGGCTTAACTTCATGGGTCTTCCCTGGCTCTCCCTGCCCAAGACTCCCACTAGTGGAGCTCTTGCTCCCCCTTGGTTTCATGGTGGTCTCCTGCATGCATTCCTGTCCTCTCTAGAGCCTGTGAGGTGCAGATATCATCTCTTTCATGTACTTTGGTTTCACTTCCGTGTTACATCTCACCTATCACCTCTGGGACTTCACCTTCCTATCATGGTTGTCCTAGAGAGTGACCTCTTTCTGTAGCTATTTTCTGGAGTTGATACCTCAAGTTCATGCTAGAAAGAGATCACATGGTAGGAATTATTATATGCCACACACAGAAAAGGAATTCACAATATAGATAAACCTTTAAATAGTTCTTTTCGAGAGGATAATTCTATACTGTGCTTGTGTGTTGACACTGACTGAGTTGGATGCTAGGAGATACCAGCTTTGTTTTCAGTCTTATTCTCTTTATGAAAGTATTTTTTATTATTTTCTATGTGTGTGTTTATGCTGTGTACATGTATGTATATGATATGGGGGTAGGGTACACAAATGCCATGGTATGCATATGGAGATCAGAGGATAGTATTTTGGGCATCGGCTCTCTCCCTTCACCTTGTTTGAGGCACAGTCACCCTTGTTTCTGCCACACTGTGCAACTCGGGCTTAGTTCACCCATGAGCTTCTGGGCTGTTTTGTCTCTACTTCCTGGTAAGCGTGCTGGGATTATAGATGTACACCACATCCATCTTTTTATGGATATTGAACTCATGTTGTCAGGCTTGTCTACAGCTAGCTCTCTTATCCGTTGAGCCATCTGGCTGGCCTTTGTTTATGAAAATGCTAAATTGAACAGTCAAGAATGGTTATTTCTCAATGAACAAGTTTCAAGTGACGTTTGTATTTATGTTCATATATAGTGAAATACATTGTTTATATATAACTATAACCATTAAAATGTTCCATGGCTGCTATTTAACAGCATTCATAAGAATTACACATTTTTAACTTATAAAGACAACCCAGTAAAATTTTATAAGCCCATCAACCAAACCCAATATTTGTCAATTTGCTTTATTGAGACTCATTTCATCTTTACTAAAGCACTTAAAGATATGGTGTTATTCTTCCCTTAAATCCTCAGATTTTTAAGTCCAAATATGATGATTTTTTTTTGCATAACTGTAATGCAATCAGAATTTTTAAAGAAAGAACAAGTAATCATTCAATGTCATCTACTATACACAAACATAATTTATCAATTCTGTTAAAATTGTCTCTGCAGCTGATTCTCCTGAAACAGGATCAAAACAAGATCCACACTTTACACTTAATTGATGCATCCTTCAAACCTGCTTTAAATAAATCCATCTCTCATTCATCTCTTTTCTCCCCATTCCTTCTAATAGTTTACTTGTTACAAGAGCAAAACCCTGGCTCTATAGAACATTCAATGCTCAGGATTAGCTGTTTGATTCCTCCCTTAACTTTCTTCTCCATCACCTGTAAATTTTTTTTTTTTGATATGAAAGTAACTTCTGGAATTATAATTAAGTTTAGGCTCAGTGTTTCTGGTGAGAATGGTATTTTTGATGTTCATGCATACTTCATATATATCACATCAGAAGCCTAAAATGCCCGGCCATTCCACTTTGAGATATATGGAGACTGACAAGCAGTTTCAGGGGGCGGCAGTCTGCTTCTGTGTGGCAGTGCTTTGCACAATCTGTGTACCTGATGTCTAGACCTGCTAATGATACTGGAAGTTAAGATGTAGCATCACAGGGCTTACAATGTTACTTTTATATTTACACAAATGTTCCTCTGGTGGCAGGCGGCCATCTCAAATAAAACTAAGTCAGTAATGCACTTGTCTTATCCAGAAGAGCACACTATGTAACATCAATGTCCTTCCTTGTGATTCCGTGACTGGGTGGGATCTGTGACCTCAGGCTGCAACCAGCAAGGTGACAATATCATGTAGCATGTCATTAGCCTGGGGAAAACACCAAAATTCAAACCCTAAACTGTAGTATCTATTGAATTCATATTTCTTTTGAACAAATGTAAACTTCAAAAAACCATCAGTTGAACCATTTTAGTTGGTGGTAATCTGTACCTCTTTTTGTTACTCTATAAACTCTGAGCCCTAAAATGCTAATGTCATTTGTATTTTCGTTGTTCTATCATATGTAAAAGGGTTTACAACAGTGGTATTAACAATTATACCACTAAGTCAATTTCAATATTGTTTTTGCAGCTCTACCTGGCTTTCGAAAGAATGATTTCACAAACTGGATACCCATGTTATGCTCAGATCTCAAGATCCCCAGGAGAGCTCAAAGAATTGCTAAATTCGATGTAATGAGACAAAAGAGTCTTTTAATGAATTTGAACCCTGTTCAGATCGGAATCCGTTCCCATCTCACAGGCCAGGATTACGATCCCGTGTCTAGGGGCTTAGAGCATTTATATACAACCAGGTTCTGGGGTTTCAGGGTTACATGACCAGGGAAATGATACAGGAGGTCATTTGTTAAACACAATACCATCTGTTTAGGTGGCGGGCAGGGTCACACAACTGGGAAGGGAAGTTCTTTTGGCCTTTATGGTGCTACCAGGGATGAGTATTTTTCCAAACCAGTCACAGCTGTCCGGGAACTCTTGATTGCCCCAAAATATGGCGCTTTATCTCTCTAAGGATGTGTGGTTTTTTTGCTTCTCCCAAGGACAGGGGCCAACTGTACTGGGAAGTGCCTAGCTATCCATCAGAGAGGGAGCCAACCTCGGGGACTTGGCGGCTGAGAGTTGTAGCTGTTCATCTGTTCTCAGGCTGGCATTTCCCATTCCTGGGAGGGGGTTTCATTAGGGAGTGGTATTGGAATGGGGATTGCCGAATTTTGATGCCAGGCTGTGCCTCTTTTGAAGAGTCAGTTGGTGGAGCAAGGAGGTGAAGGGAGCTTTTGTGTACAGTGAGAGGATGCTGAGGTGAGGGGAAGTAGATGTAGAAGGATGGAGAACCACACAGGTTTGGAGAACACTCGTGGGGAACAACTTATAAACTTATAATTAGGTTAGCTAATTGGGATACAACTCTCTTTGTATGGCATCTCGTTATATTGGGATACAACTCTCTTTGTATGGCATCCGTTATTAATCACTATCAAACATATAAAGCCTTTGATTAATCTATAAGAATTAGAGTCTCATTCTCTTACTGGGCTGGCATGGATGGCAGAATGGTCTGGGCAATGCCCTGCCTTTCAGAGACAGCATGGAAGATTGGCAGAGCCATCTCTCACGCTGGCATCTAGTGGGTGGCAGGGCTGGTGTTTCTGGCAGCCGGTTCTAGCTGCAGCGTGCACTTGGCCTCAGGCTGAGAAACATGGTGGTTGGGCTAGGCAGAGCCACTGCAGCTTAGATAGTCGGCCTGAGACAAAGGCCTTCTTAAATATTTACTACAACAAAGATCTGCTCTGCGGGCCACAAGGAGCAACATAAGTCTTCTCACTTTTATCAGTCAAATCACAAACTTCTTCTCAGTAAAGGGAGGGAAAGCATTGCATGTACACAGCTTCTCTGTCAAAATCGAAATCAGACCACCTACTGTACCCATCCTCCCAGAAGAATACCAGCCTGATGCGGCACTTACCCTGTAAGAGCATGTTTAAAGAGACGCTTTAATAGGGAGCATACCATGTAATGTTGTATGTGAAAGACTTAAGTGGCCCCAGCTTGGAGTTCTTCTTTATGCTTGTTGCCTTAGGAAAGCTGAGGAGAATGTCAGGACATCTCTAGCACTGGGTGCCCAGCACGAGTTTGGGGTGTAGTTTTTCTTCTTTGTATTTCTTTTTTCTTTTTTTTTTTTTTTTTTGTATTGTTTTGTCTGAGACAGGGTCTGACCATGTAATGCAAGCTGGCCTCACACCTCACAATCCTCCTGTCTCAGTCTCTTCTCTCTCTCTCTCTCTCTCTCTCTCTCTCTCTCTTCTCTCTCTCTCTCTCTCTCTAGTTTTAATTAGAAGCATTCATAACCGCCTCTGGCTTCACAATGTGAAGAAATAACAGCCTCTTACTCAGAATAGACAGCCCATCAGACGTCATGCCCTCTATAGGTTGGGTGTGGATGTTAAGATCGGGCACAGGTATTTAGAACCATCAAAATACAAGAAGCAGCTCAGTTTTCCTCTTTTACAGCAGCGGCCATCAAGACTGGTAGATCCTCGTTGCTACAATGAGGTAGATCCTTGACTCCTCCGCTGTCTACCTCATGGCTCTGTGGTCTGTCAGGTTACTGTCATCGGCTGCTGCATTGCCAGCCTCAGATGATGGGCACCATATTCTCATATTTCTGTACACGAGAAATTAAAATTAATTAAAATTAAAATATTAATTAAAATTAATATTCTATTTATTTATATTCCAAATGTTGACCCTTCTCCAGATTCCCCCCCTCCCAAAGTTCTTCAACCCATTCCCACCCACCTACCCACCCCTTGGCATCCCCCTTCCCTCTACAGGATTAGGTGCATCCTCTCCCATTGAGGCCAGACAAGGCAATCCTCTGCTACATACGTGCCCGGGACATGGATCAGCTCATGTATGTTCTTTGGTTGGTGGCTTAGCCTCTGGAGCTCTGAGGGGTTCAGGTGAGTTGATACTGTTGTTCTTCCTGTGGGGTTGCAACTCCCTTCAACTCCTTCAGTCCTTCTCCTAACTTTCCATTGGGGTCCCCAGGCTCAGTCCAATGGTTGGCTGTGAATATTCGCATCTGTCTCAGTCAGCTGTTGGTAGGGCCTCTCAGAGGACAGACATGCTAGGCTCCTGTGTGCAAGCATAACATAGCATTAGTAATAGTGTCAGGATTTGGTGCCTGCGCATGGGATGGATCCCAAGTTGGGCCAGTCACTGGATGTCCTTTCCTTCAGTCTCTGCTCCATTTTCATCCTTGTGTTTCTTTTAGACAGGAACAATTCTGGTCAAAAATGTTGAAGGTAGGTATGCCTCTACTGGGGGCCCTGTCTATTAGAAGTGGTCTCTTCAGGTTCCATCTCCCCACAGTTGGGCATTTAAGCTAAGCTCATTCCCACTGAGTCCTGGGAGCCTCTCACATCCCAGTTCTTCTCGATTTTCTAGAGGTTCCCTACCCCCACCCTCTGCAGCTGCATATTTTCATTTATTTTCCTGGCCCTCTGGGCTTATTTTAAAAAGCAAATTCTGAAGGAAAGTAGCTTTATCTTTAAGAAACAAGAACTTACCTTTTCCTGTTGCCAGGAGCTAACAAGGTTATACCCTGACCGCAAAGGGCACGCCATCTTTGGCCTCGAAGCCTGTGTGCAGTGACAGCTCAAGGATTCTGTTTGGGGAAGGAAAGGAGAGAAAAATGATGGAGACAGTAGCCACCCATTGCCATTAAGGGAGAAGATCCAAGGTAACTGAAGGTGAGTCAATGTAGATTCTCATTCTCTGAAGCTTTCAGTTAGAAAAACCAAAAAGGCTTCCAAATCTCAGGGTTTGAGTGTGCACTACCCAGTGTGCCAGCCTTTGCCACCAGCTCTCTGAAGTCCCTGGATATCTTCTCCTTACTAGTCTTTTGAATTCAGGTGAATCTCCACACAGTCCGAATAATCCCTTTCGAGAAAAAGAGAGGCCATTTCCTGCAATAAGATAATCTCAAAGTGTCAAAATACCATCTGGGAACACAACTTGATTGGGAATGAGTATTAAACGGGGGAGAAAATGTGCATTTTTTCTTTCATTCTTGAAAAGGGGGGGTGAATTCAGTCCTACAAAAGGGTGTGTTCTGTTATTTCAAAGCCAACATCATTCTGATTCTCTGATATAGAAAGACACCCAAATTTCTGCTCCATCTGAGGCAAACATTTTCTCCATCCCAGAGAAAAATGTTGAAGTGCATTTTTTCTGAATCAGTAGATTCTGAACTAGCGATATAAAGGGATGCCAAATGGTAACTTAGCCAAGAAGAGTCTGGTGACAGAATTAAGACAGCAGTTACCAACATCTCCAGTGAGGAATATGAGCCAAAGCAGAACTGATTTTGGAGACAGACTCAAGAGACTGGGTGTTTACTGCTTCCAGGCAGTGAGGTGAATCAAAATGACACCAAGGACTAGGGCAGGCATCCGGGGTATGAATATGTCATTTATCTTAACCATCAAAATGGGTTCACACTATTGAATTAAGTCATGCTGCCACTCCAATAAGGAAGACACTCTCAATCAACCATGGGAAGGCAAAATTATTATCATTCTTAGTTATGGCAGCATCATGTTGGGATAAATGAACTGTGAGAGTCACATGACAGGAAGTGATTGTGGAAGGTAAATTCATCTGAATATTCTTACCTCATCTATTGGTGATGAAAATGACAGTGTGAGAGAGAAGACAAAGGAAAGTGAACCCAACATCCTTCTGACTAAAATACTTATTTAAGACTGTTTCCCAGGCTGGAGAGATGGCTCAGTGGTTAAGAGCACTGACTGCTCTTCCAGAGGTCCTGAGTTCAATTCACAGCAACCTCATGGTGGCTCACAACCATCTGTAATGGGATCTGATGAACTCTTTTGGTGTGTGTGAAGACAGTTACAGTGTACTCATATAAATAACAAAGAAATCTTAAAAAAATAAAAAGACTATTTCCAAGAGGCTGGAAAGATCCTAGCTCGTTGGAAAGTGTCTTACAGCTCTTGCTGTTGACAAGAACTGAAGTTCTGGCACAAAGGATGTTTTCAATGTCCACCCAAGTATTCTGGAATATTTTATTCTTATGGGTTGCTCCCTTCATTCATAACTAATAGGAATGAGGTGTTTCTAAGTGGTGCTACTTATATCCATGTAAGCCTAAAGTTAATAGAGAATTTATATATTAAACCCGATACATAGTATGAGGTTTACATCTGGCTCCTTTGTCTGTTTTAAGAACACTGAGAGTAGTTTCAATGCAGGATCAAATTATCTGTCAGCTGATGACATGAATATCACTTTCCTTTGACACTTACTTGACTTAGGCACATATTTAGTTTTTTAAACTAAAATATATAGAAAATTAAGCACACATAGGGTCATTCTGGTGCCAGCAAAGTCTTTGTTTCCTGTGGCCATGGTAGCATTAGTTGCAGTGGACAAGCCATGGTTTACAGGCTGAAATTATACACATCTCATGATCACAAGTGGTCTGCAGATGTCAGCTAATTTACATGGGATGCCTCTTGAGGACTATTTTCAGATCGTTGCGTTCAAGTGCTGCTGGATAGAAACAGGAAGGGTTGTTGAGTGCACTGCTGAGTTTATATGTGTGATTTTTGAAGGTACCCAGGATTCCCCACATCTAATCTCTCAAGGAAACCATAGACTCTGTTATATACACATGCTCCCACTCTCCCTGTAGCCTTTGTGTGCCCTGAAAGCTCCCTGAGGACCATGACTAATGTTTTGTTGCCCCTTGTGATGACTGAAATGCACAAAGCAATGCCAAGTCGTATTTGGAGAAGAAATGAATGAGTCTCGGCCAACCCTACTACAAAGGAGAGATTCTGAGAAGTCATGTGATGGCCAGAGTATTGCTTACAGCTGTTCTCTCACTTGTGCTGTCAGACTTGTCCCTGGAAGACTGGAGTGGCGCCTCCCAGAGGATGACTATTGCATCTTACCTGTGAGGCTCTGACAAAGCAATCTCATACTTTGTGATTTAGATTGAGATCAGCTGACCCACAAAACCCTCTTGGACACAGGGCTAGCATAGAGGGGAAAGGTTCAGAACTAAGGCTTGACAGTGATAGAGATGAAGTTTCTCAGCTTTCATCTGGGATCCTAAGCAATTCCTCAACCTCTCTAAGGTTCCAATTCTTTAAAAGCAGAAGACATAAGAATGATGATAGTATGTGTTCCACAAAGTGTTTATGAAACAAAATGGTTTAGTATGAGAAAGCATCAAGTACTGTGCTTCTTTTAGTACTTGGTGCTTGGTAAATGCTTGCTAAAAGATAGCTACCTCAGTGCTGCATATTGGAGGCTAGAGGGCAGGACCAACTTGAGTTCTGTTTGAGACTTAGTTATCTGATTTGAAAAGGTAAGATACATATGTAATATAAACTCCAAAACAAATTGAGAAAATCCTGTGTTGTAGCATAGAGGAAATTATTATGTAAATGCAGACAAAGACCAAAGAATAAACATATGAGCAAAGAAAGAATAAAGGAGGCAGAAGGTAAGGTGAATAGTGAAAAATGAACAGAATTTCAACAAGTGAGCAGAGAAAGCTAGGTTCAAACCACAACACTGAGCAAAGAGCAGTGTGCGAGCAAGAAGGGCTGCAGGGAGTCTGTCCAGAATGGGAATGGGGAGCAAGGAGAAGGTGGTGGAGCAGAGGAAGCAGAGAGACAGAGAGACAGAGAGAGACAGAGACAGAGAGAGAGACAGAGACAGAGAGAGAGACAGAGAGACAGAGACAGAGACACAGCGAGAGAGACAGAGAGACACACCCAGAGAGAGACACAGAGAGACACACACAGATTGGCTCAGCCTCATCTGACTCTAAACAGACGAGAACAAAGAGAACAAATGTTTCTTTTACTTTTTCTGTGAAAGTGACATTTGCTGCTCCATGTTAGAGTAAAACAATGGCAGGAAAATATCTACAGAAAATTACAATGTTTACACTACAGTACTATGAATACCCATCTGTGATGCTTGGTCAGTGGGAGAAGCTCCTGTGAAGATTCAGTCTACCCTAGAAGACACTGAAGCAGGAAGATAGTCCCCAGTGAGGTGTCGGGAATACATTTTCTCTCACATTTGAAGAACCAGTAGATAGAGCCCCCTGTGGGAAAGAGGCGTGCTGGGAGCTGGCCGTTTGAGCTGAGAGACATATTTGGCTGCAGGAATAAAGGCTCCAACCCAAAGGAGAATCTCGACAAAGCCTGGCATCTGCTGGGACTGTCTATGCTGTTACGGGAGGCAGGTATCAGAGGGACACTAAGAACCGTAACCTGAATGCTGCACCACCACCATCAGTGTTCTTAACTAAGTGCCCTTCCTTGTGTGCTTATAATGGGGAAAGGCATGATGACAAAGTTCCAGCAACTAAAACTGAGTAAAACTCACAACACGGCTGCTATGGGTTCTTGAAAGCAACAGATGAAAGGTTGATGCCTAAGATTAAGATTCTATCGAGGGACTGAAGAGATGGCTCAACAGTCAAGGTCACATAAGACCCAAGTTTACTCCACTCCCAGAAGACCCAAGTTTAGTTTCCAGCACCGAAGCTGGTGGATCACGGTGCAGTAGCACTAGTTTTAGAGAATCCATACTCTCTTCTCACCTCCACAGGTACATTCACAAACATGGAACTGATACACACATGAATGTGCACACGCACACACATGTACCAACATGCATGCACATGTACAGGCACATGAACATATGCATGTACACACATGCACCCACATGTAAATGTACACATGTGCACACACATGCACACATACGACACAAATGAATAAAAAATATGTTTAGAAATATTCCACATACATATTTCTTTCTCCCTTTCCATATCATCATTACCTCCTTTCTTCCCTCTCCCTGTGCTGACCAGGATTCAAGGATAGTTTTATGCTGTGGTCTGATTACCATTCTTAACAAATTGATTCTAGTATCCCTCACTGAAACCTTGCTTGTGCTCCTCACTCCCCAGCTGTGCTCCTCTCTCACTCCCCAGCTGTGCTCCTCTCTCACTCCCCAGCTGTGCTCCTCTCTCACTCCCCAGCTGTGCTCCTCTCTCACTCCCCAGCTGTGCTCCTCTGTTCTCTAACTCCATTACCTGATATTTCATGGAAAGACCCAAGAGCACAGACACAGCCTTACAATGAAGAGGCTTCCTCTCACACACTGTTAGCATAATGGACTGTGTTTTCCCTCGCTGTATCTCTGCAATACCACTCACAAAAGGTATTAAGTGGATGAAGCCCATGTCTCCAGATGCCATTTACGATGGCTATTTCTTTAGTAGCTGTTTTTGCACAGGAATATACAGACCCTCTTCTGCCGCATGTGGTGTTTCTTGTCAACAGCCCCTCACCTCTCTAGCAGGAGAGTCTTCCTTCAGGAAGAGCAGATTAATTGGTTATCCAATGCCAAATGATTGGCCCTGAGAACATATGTACAATCAACATTATATAAACTGAGCAAGTTTTCTTAGTATACATCCTAGTTGCTTATAGTTCTTTGTGTAGGGTCTTTCTCTCTCTCTCCTCCCTGTCCCCCTCCCCATGTAGACAAGAAAGAGACAGACCTCTTCCTTACAAAGCCTCTACAAACCCGATAATGTCAAAGGGGAATCATGGCTCTCTCTTTTACTAGTCATTCAGTGACATACTTCAGCAACAAAATACAAGGAACTATGTAGACTCCTGTAATTCTGATAAACCTTTAATTTTGGGCATTTGTATAGAAAATACAAGCTTTCTGTTGATAAGAAAGGCTTATAAAATTTTTATAGCCCCAGTATTCTTTTTATATTGGTCATTTAAAGAGGCTTAATTTCCCCAAGTCTTTGAAATAGAGAATGAGTGAGCATGTCACCTACATCCAAAACTGTACCTCTTAATGCAATAAGATTAAGTGCTGTTTTCTGGGCAACCACCTGTTCTTCTATTCCACACTTATGTTAATTTACACAATTTCCCACAATCCTTTCCTGGTTACTTGTTTTAGAACAGTGAATTAAAAGAAGAAAAAGAAAAAAAAAAGCAGGATAAAATATTTTTGAAAGCACATGATAAAATCAGCTTAATTTAACATTCTGTTAAAAAATGTATACTCAGCAGAGTTGAGAAGTTTAAATGGAATTATAAGGTTCTGTGAGTGTTACCTTAGAAGGGAGATGCTCTATCTTGCCTGGTGGCTAATCCTCAAACGTGAAGATCGCTCCGGGTAAAGCGCTGTGTTGGAGCCACAGCCCTCACAGGAATCCTTCCAACGTGGTAAAATCACTTGTACGATACTCAAGCACAGGAGATTTAAGATCGTTCTTCCTTTACTTTCTGCTGCAGTTACTCGGGGCTAAGACGTTCTTCCCATGGCTCCTGCTAGATTTGCTCCGGGCTTACATCGTGGCTCTGCCTCAGGATAAAAGTTGCTTCTTGCTCCTCCACCTCTCTTTCCTTTTCTCTCCATCCCTCTTTGCTTTTGAAGAGTAGCAGACAGACGCAGGGATTCCAGTAAAGATCAGCATTGCATGGCATCTCTCCCACTTAGACAAGGGCTTTAAATCGGGGGTTCTCAACCTGTGGGTCACGACCCCTTGTCAACTCTCTATCATCAAAAGTATTTACATTACCATTCATAACAGTAACAAAATCACAGTTATGAAGTAGCAGCAAAAAATAATTTTATGGTTGGGGGGGTCACCACATGAGGAATTGTATTAGAGGGTTGCAGCATTAGGAAGGTTGAGAACTACTGCTTTAAATATTTGTGGATTCTGTAAAATTAGGGCTTAAATGAGCCTTGGGTCAAGAAAGCGCTGAAGTAGCCCACGGGGAGTGGAGGAAAGCTGGGGAGAATGGTTCTCTGGAGCAGGTACAGGTAACAAAGTATCAAAGTAACAAGTAACAAAGAAGCCTTGCTCCTGCGAGGTGCCAGAAGCGAGCAAAAGACAAGATTGCTCCCTTATACTGTTTCTTAAGTAGCTGCTCCCAAAAGCACCTAGAACAGAAGGCGGTTTAGGAACTCAACTCCAGCCTACACCAAAGAAAGTATAATGCATCCCAGCAATCACTTGCATGTCAACAGTAACACAGAAAATGGAATAAATAAAGTAATTAGTCTTTGATGTGGGTCTTAGGAAACCTTTGCGATAAAAATCACAACTGGGATTATCACTGTGTGTGTGTGTGTGTGTGTGTGTGTGTGTGTGCTCTTTGAATAAAGAGCCCTAATGTCTTCCACTTAACCATTTTCACATCTGTCCTATCTATCTATCTATCTATCTATCTATCTATCTATCTATCTATCTATATCTATTGGCACACAAACACCATGATACATGAGTTGAAGGTCATAGGTGAGAGTTAGTTCTACACTGTAGGCTCTAGACTCAACTCAGGTTGCCCGGCTTAATAGGGAGGGCCATTAGCCACTGAACCTCTCTCTCTCTAGCCATCATTATCTTCTTCTTCTCCCTTTATCCTTCAGCCAAACTCCTTTGTCTTCCTCGTGTCCTGCCTTACATTTATATTGGTTTTGTGTGTTTAACCAGGGTTGCCATCATGACCACGGGTGGAGGGCTACTTGTTTGAGTGGGGGCAGTGATTTGGGTTTTGTTCTTGTATTGTCATTGATGGCTGTCAAACCTATGAGTTTGTCGTACCAGGCAGTTGTTCTCCAATGGAGATATGCTTCCCAGTAAACCCAAACAAGGATCAAGAGCTTTATAAAGCTAGGACAAAGTTAATTCTAAAACCAAAAATGTTTCATCAGACCTTCAAAGTTTAAGGTTTTCGCAGTAAAAACTCACTATCCTCTTCAGGATTAAAATTTTATTCTTGTATTTATGCAAAAAAACATAGTTATCAAGCACCTGTTCCATGCCTGACAGGAGACTCGTTTATTGGATGACTTCCTGTGTCTTAGAAAGATATGCAGTCAAAATTTATATATAATATTTTTTTGTTAAACACAAACAGTGGAGAAAATTATTTCAAGAAAATTTCAAGGATTATGATGAAATACTCAAATGAAGCTAGCACATAGTAAGTCCTATGTACCACATAGGACCAACATCAAGTCTCATCTCTCTGTGACCACCTATGAATTATACCCTGGCCCTTGGAAACCACCATCAAACTCTGCTTGTAGGAGTTTGACTATTTTTATTCCTGACATGAGAGGCATCTGGTAGTATTTGCCCTTCCATCTCTGACTTACTACACTTAGCACAATCTTTGGGTGCATGTGGTTTAGCAAATGTCTAAATGTAGTTCTACTCTTTCTCTCTGTGTGTCTCAGATCCCTCAAAAATTGTCCATAGAGTTACAATGAGAAGCTTCTAATCTCCTGATATTCATGACAGTTTTACCTATTCTCGTAAATAACAAATAAACGGAGAGTGTAAGTATGTATGTGTGTGCATATCCATGTGTGTATGTATATGAGTGTGTGTACATGTGTGGTGTGTGTATATATGTATGTGTACATGTGTGAATGGTATGTGTGCACATGCATATATGTGTATATGTTTGTATATATGTACGTGTGCATGCATGAGTGGTGTGTATATATGCAGATATGTGCGTGTGGTATGTGTACATATGTATGTGTATGTGCATATGCATGTGTGTATGTGTATATACATGTGGATGTGTTACATGTGTGTGTGTGCCATGTGTGAATGGTATGTGTGCACATGTGTGTGCATATGCATATATGTATATATGTACATGTGTGGTATGTGTATATATGTATGTGTGCATGTGTGAGTGGTGTTTATATATGCATGTGTGTGCATGTGTGGTGTGTGTATATGTGTGTGTATGTGCACATGCATGTGTGTATGCGTATATACATGTGGATGTGTTGCATGTGTGTCTGTGCATGTATGTACATACACATGTGTGAGTGGGGTATGCATGCATGTATGTGTGTGTGTGCATATATGTACATATACATGTGTGAGTGGGGTATGCATGCATGTATGTGTGTGCGTGTGTAAAATGGAAGCAAGATGTCAATTCCAGAGTCATTCCTCAAAAGCTGTCTTATTCCTTGTTCTTGAGACAGGGCTTCTCATTAGGATCTGAGACCTACTGGATAAATAGATAGTGAGGCTACTGAACTCTGCACACTGCCTGTCTCTGCGTCCCTGTCGCTACGATTACAAGTGGGCTTCACCACACCCAGTTCTTTAAATAGACGCCAGGGATGGAACTCAAGTCTTCATGCTTCTGTGGTAAGCACTTTACCAACTGAGCCACTGAAGCCCCTTAAGTGTTCTGAAAAGCATGTGGAATGGTGAACTCTTTTCAGAAAGATTACAATTACATCACCTAGATCTATCAGAGGAATCACTCATATGGTCCATGGCATCTTTAGCCAGGTCAAATGCACGAGTTAAGATGACTCCTTGAGTGGCACAATAGAGGCAGGAGAACAATACTGATGTCTCTGTGTACCTCCATCATAGTTCTGGTGTGCCCCAGCACATGGTCCAGGAGCAGACCTACAAGGAAATGAATCTTGTTTGAGAGGGAGATCTCAACAACACACATGAAGTATTCAGTAGATCATGTTGTGAGCAGATGTGCACTGTGGTTCCACTTAGCGGAACACAAACAGATTATATTTAGTAGAATTCTTAAGGGTCTTGGGATGTTTTTGAAATGGCAAACAAGTGCTGATTTCACAGTAAAGCCACAGCTGTGTGATCCCTACTGAAAGACTCTGTCCTTCGAAACTCTGAAGGCCGTCACCGACTTCTCCTCAAATAGCTCTGAAAATCTTAAGAGGCATCTTCATCTGCTGTAAGGCTGGTTCCTCCATATTCAAAGAACTGTCCTCTGCATGGCCTCCCCCACAAATAATCTCAGATGCTAGAGCTGACATGTCCCACTTACCCTTCAACACTTGCTGCTTTTGATAGTTTCTCTGAGTGTTCACCTTTCCCAGATTTTATTTAAAGTGGAGACGTGTGACAATTTTCTTACGCTGGGTCGCTGGAAGGTTATGTTAGTAACTGATATAATTTCTATATTGTCACATCTTAGGGTGTAGTGAGGTGGGAGGAAGGGAAGCAGTAGCAACAGCCAGTTGGTAGAGCAGGCAGAGCACAAAGCACTTGTTGGATGAGCTTTTCCTCCCGTGTTGGGCATGGGTGCCCCCAGATAATGACGATAGTAATAATACCATAGAAAATGATTATAATAATAAAAGATTAAGTCTTGTGAGTTACCAGAGTGTGGCACCGGGACACACTGAGCATTAGCTGCGTGAGAAATGATGGGGAGACACTGGCTTCGTGCAGGATTGCTCCGGCCTTACATCACCAGGAAAACAAAGCAGACTGACATAACCATAATGAAGTGAACTATCCCAAAATATTATTTTTTTTCTTTTAGCCTTCTGCCTGGCTATAGATTTTTCTTCCCTGTGTTGACCACAACCTGACATAAAATACCAGTAGCATTCTATTTAAACCTAATACACTCAGTCATATGCAAAACTCCTATATTCTCTCCTCCCTGTACCATTTAATGTCAGTGACAGAATTTACTTCATTTAATACTATGTTCCCATTAATAAAATTTTATGACCATAATTATTCTTAATGCCTTGTCTTTGAACTTATTGCTAAGTGATTTTATGTTGAGACTTCTGCGTGGCCATTTTAACTTTTTTTTTTTTCTGTGTTTGTCCGTATATTTAATACTTTTTACTGACTGGATTAATCAGGTTATATATATCTTCATGTTCTTGTTTGGCATCTTTTTATTGGAACTTGAACTTCAAGTCCCTTTAGGACCTCTGATAATGCCAGGCAAACTGATGACAAATTCTTTTGTTTCTATGTCTGGGAATATCTTTACCTCCTTTGCCTTAAAATATTATCCCTTTCGTTTTTTGAGATTATAATTACATAATTTCCCCTTTCCTGCTTCCAAATCCTCCCATACACCCTCTGCTCTCTTTCAAATTTATGGCCTCTTTTTCTATTAATTATTATTACATGTATAAATGTACGTGTACATACTTAGATACTCCGAAATATAACCTTCTCGATCTATATAATCTGACTGGTATGGACATTTTCAGAGTTGGTTCTTTGGTACTGAGTGACCATTAGTGTTCTCTTCCCTGTGGAAGACTCTGTCTCCCACTCTTGGCATTCTTTGGTTGCCTGTAGTTCTCCAGGTAGGGTAGAGGGCTCCCGCCCCACCCCCTCCGTCCATACTAGCGTCTCTATTGCTGACTTTGTTCGCTCCTGCTTACAGTCATGCTCTCCCTTTCTCGTTGACTACATTGTATTTCAGTGTGGATTTTTTTTTTTTCTTTTTTTCATGCTTCCTCTTTGGAATCCTTCAAGCATCATAAATCCATCTATTTTCCTTTTTGGACTGAGGGATTCTTTAGGCCTCTTTAAGCTGTTCTGTTTCTTTCGTATTTCTCTTTTATTCCTTTTGTGAAATCCTGTAGCATATATCTTGGCTCACTGGTGATGTCCCATAAGTCCCACAAGCTTTCTGTGTTCTCACCTTTTTCTTTTGTCCCCATGGGTGGATGACATCACAACCGTCTGTTTACGATGTGGTCACTCTTCTTTTCGGCCCAGAACTCGGAGATGGTTTTATTGTTTGACATTTTTAAAGGCCTTTTCTCTTGGTTGAGCCTGTCAGTTTGTTCATTGCAATCTTCTCTGTTGATTTTGTCTGTGTCCTTGCAGCTCATGGACTCTTCTGAGCTGTCAGCCATGTCTAGACTGCCATTCTTTGAAGTCAATTGTGAGAACTTGGTTCCTTCCATGATACTATGTTTTCCCAACTCTTTATAGACCTTATATTATCTAGGCAATACCTTTGCTATCTGCTGCCTGGCTTGGAAAGACAAAGGCCTTCTGCAGAGTAGTCAGATGTTTTGCAAGGGTCTGTAAGGGGGTGTATATATGAGAAAATATGAGGACAAAGTTCTCATCGTAATATAAAATATTACTTGATATATATAATATTTATATTGTTTTTATATCATATATAAGTTGTATATGATACACAACACATATCACACATATGTGTGTATGTGTATGTTCATAGGATTCAAGGCTAGGACATAATGTTCTACTATTTTGCTGATGTCATTCTCCTATGAACTATTAATTTCTTCCAACTAGAAGTTTGAAAATCCTATCAGGACCCATTGAGTGGGATTGCTATAAAGAACTTTTAGAGTTTCACTCTTAATGATTTTATGAATAACTAAATGTAAATAACTGACCTAGTGAAGTGAGAGCTAATATTTAGGGAAAGATACAATTATGTGTTGTCTGAGAGGTCAAGGAAGGACTATGTGATGTCAAAAACACCTAGATAGCTTCTTAAGATCTTTTTCTCTCTGATGTCAATACACCACTTAATTATTTTATTTTATATTAGTATTATTTTGCTATTGATAGCTGCTGGGAAAAGGAAAATAAATATAAATAAATAAAATTATAATGAATAATTAGGAACTATGGAATTATAGAATTATAATAAGCAAGAAATTAGCTAAATGTTCTGTATTCATAGGAATCCCAACTTTATGATAGCTTGGTTCTCACTTGTGCATTTTTCCCCAGAAACACTAAATTTTAAAGTGTCTTGTTTGGCACTGTTGTTTAAATCACAGAGATTCAGGTTTCAAAACTTGGTCTGGGAATCTCCAAAATAATCACCAGTCTGGGACTCACACGTCAAGGTCACAGGCAGGCAACCAGTCAGTTTTGACTGTGATGTCATACCTTTCCACTCTGATCTTTACATGTTCTTTTTTTCATAAGTAAATATTCAATCTTAAACTCTTGGCTTCTGAGCTGTTCTTTACTATTCCTCTGAAGATCTCTTCCTACAGAAGACCTCTATGTCAAATGGGATCTTCTCTGTCCTTTCAGTCAGAGACCCTAGCACAGCAGTCACTGTGGTGGGGCCTTCATTTTTCTTGATCAAGTCTCACCACAATCCTTCCAGTTGAACAATAGCAAGGATCCTAAAAGAGACCATGAAATATTTATGATCATATACTTATTTATTGAAAATGAAAGCAAGGTAAATTTGAAATTTAATGTGAGCTGTGGAACCATAATGAACTTTGAAGTCATAGGAAGAGGTCAGTTGCTTTCTTGATTTTTGTCGCTTTTAAGTTTGAGTAATTGGCAGCCATGCAAAGACATCAGGATGCGTTGCCATTCATGATGGAGTCTTGATAACAATATCCTTATAACTGCTTTAGGCCTGAATTCTGTTGATAGCTCCCTAGAGCATCATCCTGAATTTGGGATTTCCATCATTCCCCTAACAACACAGTGCCAAATTAAACCTTGGAATGTATATCATCCAGTAAAATAGTCTTGAAATACATGTGCTTTGGCCTCTGTAATTTGCATCTCTATTGATATTACTGAAGTTTCTGTAAAGGCAATATTGCTTCTCATCGTGATTCAGCGACTAACAGCAGTGACCTTTCTCACGCTGGATTCTGCATAATTTCCAATTTGTATGTTGTAAATGTGTTTTCACAACATTTCAATATTTCACTGGAACCAAAGGGTGTAGTGATCATAAAGTCCTTGGATAATGTTCTAAACTCACTGACAAGAAGAGTTTTGTTGTTTATGTTGCTGTTTACTACCAAGCTCAAAGACTATAAAAGCAAAAATTTACAATGCTTTAGAGTTATTTTCTCAAAAGTATTTTGTACATGTAATTATATTTGGATCCTAACTCTTTTGGCTTAGATTTATTATTTATCTCCCCCAAATAGGACATGCTGCTGTAATATTATATTTTGTCAGTATTTGTATTTTGCACAAAAGTTTTTCTATTATGCTGTCTTATCTTACTATGTCTTTCTGCTAAATGCATACAGTTCCTGTCATCAAGTACACAGTTTCCTGGATGGCTTTCTGTACAGTTAATTAACTTGAATCTCTTTGCCAAATCCTGAATCATGTTCTTGGGTATGAAAACCATACTCCAATGTCTATCATAGTGTATGGTGTCTTCATTGCCCCATTGGCTACCATAGCTATGACATTATTTCAATTTATTAGCAATAATCTTAATGAGCATTTTTTATTTGCTCATGTTTAGTGGTAAGCTGTAATCACTACCAATGTGTATTCGATTTCTGTCTTGGCTTGAATTTTAGAAGCCTAAGTACTTGATGTTTAATAAGTTCAGAATACTGGAGAAGAAAATAAGCAGATCAAGATATAACAGGCTTTTCATCACTTTTAGGGCTTTATGTGCCTTTATGTGCAATAACTTTCTGCAAACTCCTCATTAGTACAGTCTTTGGCACAAAGAAAATTTTATCCTGGCTCAGCAGACAGGGTATTTGTATAACAAATCCTTCAGAGTTTGGGGAGGTTCTTTGTTTTCTTGAAGCCCTGCTGTGGTGGTTTTCATGTACGTGACATCAGGTTCACCCAAGTTTCACACATGGTCTGACTGTGATCGCATTCTATGTATATACCAGAATCTACAGAGCTACTCGTTATTGACTTTCCATCGTGGTTTGAATCTGGAACGCCCTCCATATGCTGATGTATTTGAACACCTGGTCCACAGCTGGTAGTTCTGTTTGAGAAGTCTTATGGCCTGGTTGGCAAAGACAAGTCAACAGGGTCTTGTGAGTTGTCTGCTCTTCTGTGGTCCTGCTCTCTGTTTCCTAGTCTGGAGAGACACGACAGCCACAGAGTCCAGCTCACGGAGCCTTCATACAATGCCATCCTCACTATGATGAACCCAAACCACAGCCCAGACACATTTCTCTTCTGTCCAACAGCAGTCTGCTGAAACCTTTTCTAACAGGAGTTGGATATAGGTCTCCAATTTGTTCTCATCTACGTCACTGGCTTGCCAGCATACAGAATACAAGGATGACATTCTTCTGAAGACTTGCACCAAGGTTTCAGGGGAAAGCCTATGAGACCAGGCGATATGTGACAAGGCCAGACTCCCTGACAGAATGCCCCTAGAGGCCAGCATGTGTAGCTTAAAGAGTGAATCCTAAATCGAAATGGAGACATGAAGACACCAGGGACATGAGGCATCTGACATACAGGTGAGACGTCTGCATGAGAGAAAACCATGCGTGCTGAAGATGACAAAGCCAGGAGGCCTGCTGAAGCCAAGGTAATGTCCTGGATTCCAGATATGGGGCTACAGGCTGGTTTTGCCTGGCTGGCTTTGGGGCTTGCTTTGGTTGGACCTTCCCTTATGATGTCTCAGTTTATCTCCTGTGAAATGGGCATGTGCACCCTGTGCCTTTCATGTGACTTGCTTTCTGATTTTTTAAAAATTTGCTTTAAGTCTTAGAAGAAACTTAGGACCTTTGTACAGCGGTAGGATTGTCAGGACTGTGAGGACTCTTGAATTTGGACTATGTATGTTGAATTATGGGGTGGCCATGAGCCTGTGGTGATTAAGCAAAAAGTATTATGTCTTGAACCTGAAATGTCCCCATAGGCTATTATGATTCAGTATCTGGTCCGCTGTTGTTCGGGGAGTTTGTGGTGCCAGGGTAGTAGAGGTGTGTTCTGTTCCTACTCTTTCAGCTTCTGACACTCCACAACACACGAAGCTTCTGTTATATAGTCCCTCTACCAGCTCCGCCTCACCATCTATACTGTGATGTACTGAAACCAGGAACCAAAATAAGTCTTCCTAAGTCACCTCCATAGGTTGCCATAGCAACAAGAAAAGACTCTAATAAACAGGTTGTTTGTTTACTCCACAATTTCACTCAATGGTTTCAGTAGTTTAGCCGTAATTTTTTAAAATTACAATGCTTCCTATTTTCTGACAGTGACCACTTAATTTTTTTTATATATCTATACTTTTTATTTTATCACTTCACTTTAGGTAATAAGTTGCTAAATCATGAGAAATTAATTTTGTTTTAAAATTGAAGATTTCTTTTGCAGTTATCATTTAACTTATAGATTTTCCCACATTTATCTCTAACTACTTGCAGGACTTTAAAGATTACTGATTGCATATGGATACTAAATAGTGCATAGTACTTGTAAAATTCATGTCAAGGTCTGCTTTTGTGTATGTCACATGTGTGCAAAGTGCATGGAGCCATTGGATGCCTGGAGCTGGAGTTACAGGCAATGTACATGTGTCGGTCAATGAACTTGATTCTCCTCCGTGATCATAGCATTGCTACATTGTATTCATCTTTCTAGTGTAACATTGCTACGTTGTATTTATCTTTCTAGTGTAGGATTCTACAACTATCAGAAAATTATAAATAGCCAAACTTTAAAGCCAATAATTATAGTAGAAATATTGGTGCTGTCACACAGTAATGAAGACATTTGTATAAAATAAGCTCACATGATGCTCTTTGGGGACCAACCTGAGCACCCAAACATGACAGCCCTAAGGATGTGTATTGGAAACCTAATTGAAAGCTGGAAATGATGGACTTGTATCTTAAACAGTGTATCATTGACTCTGAAAAAAAAAAAAAAACAGACTGAAACTCAGATGGACAATGCATGTATGATTACTATATGCTAATAAAATGTTAAGGGAATAAAACAAGTAGAAAAGATTGATTTTTCACAGAAAGTAAAAGATGTGAACAGTGTTGATATCACCCAGGGTCAAGCTCACACCACAGGTCCAGCTGCATCTCTGTCTCTGGGTCCTAAAATCAAACTTTTAATTGCTGAGAAAGAGACCTAAAGAGATAGAAAGATGCATACATGCACACACACCATAACACGATATGCATAAACACACCACACACATGAACACACACCATATTTACACACAACTCACACAACACAAACACCATACATATCTCACATATACACGCATACCACACACTAACATGCACATAGCATGCATAAATATTACATACATACATACATACATACATACATATATATCACACATCCATTATCACATGCACATACTTATCATTTGATTGCTTATAAGTAAGATGCATTTCTGGTCACAATCTTTTCAGCAGATAAAGAAAAGCATTTTTTTTTCTGACTTTTCTCAAAATACTTGAGTATTGATACTTTTGCTGTGTTTTCTTGTTGATGTTATTTTCTTTGGTTGTTTAATGGACATTGTTGCTGTTCTGAGACAGTCTTAATTTGTAGCACTGGCTGGCCTTGAACTTATTATCCTCAGTATCTCAAGTGCTGAATGATGGGCATGCTACCACTTCCTAGCTAGAGCACTGACTCTTAATTATCAGGGTATAAAACCACTTGAGAACAGCAAACTGTTGTGTGACCCAGTCAAAGCGTCTGCCTTAAATGTGTTCTCTGTTAAAATGGCAGCCCAGGTGTGGGCTAAGGCACAGGGACAAGGTGCACACGAAAGGAACCAGACTATAACAGCCTATTTTCTGAGGCCTCTCATAACTGTAACTTAACTGGCCAGCTTCACTGGTATCTGGAGACAGAGCTGAGCTCTTGGGCTGGAGGTAGAGGCCCAGTGGTAGAGAAGGCATTCCTTCAAGAAAGGAGCTAGACTTACTAATGTAGACAGGGATAGACAGAAAGCTCAACTGAAAAGTCAGAGGCATATCTTTGATCAGACTGCAAGAAATTCATGTAGCCACATCCTGACATATTTCTATTTTGTTCTGAGTTACACACGGTCATCTTCATTAGATGCTTCAAGGATGCGTCCATTAGCATAGAAAAGTTGTATCTAGGGTACATGAACTAAAACATCTCAGTTGCCTTTTCTGAGAATTACATCCCCAACTCTGAATGCTTTGCAAGTCTGTAAACTGGGTCTTATATTTAGCAATGAACTAACAAAATATGAAATGTGAAGCCTCGAGCTATGTGTAATCCCCTTTACCTCTTAGAAACTAGAGCCAACTAGAACTGCTCCTATTAGCAGCCAGAAACAATTTCAACTTCAGTAGCATCTCCACACACCTGGTTTATGTGGAGGTTGTAAAACGAGCTGACAGCAACATTGTGTCTGGAAGGTTGTTGTTTAAAACCTACTCCTCAATTTATTCAATGATTTCTCAATAAATCAACAGCCTTCCCCAGACAGGAGAGGAATTCTGTTAAGTACCAGGTCGATTGGCTAAGCATTGCTATTTTGTTGTTCTCTGTAAAATGTTACAGTGAGTAAAATTATATCTTTATGGTTACTAGTTTAAAAAATACTGCAGGAGTTGCTCTGATTTACTAACCTAATTTACACTCGTATGAACTGCTGCATCTGGCAAGTTCATCTTCTCCCTTAGTCATCTCTGTCATCTCTAAATACCACAGCTAGAACTTTCTGTAAAACCATTATTTTTCTTTAATCTTGAGGTGGATCCAGACAACTTCACAAATAAGTTTTTTTCTTCTATGTATGGAGAGTTGTGAGCTGTTCACATAGTAACTTGAGGGTGCTGTTTAGAACCCTGTGCTTGTTCCCAGGCTAATTGCTTCCCATAAGTACACACTCAGACAGCTTGTGTGTAGTTTTAATTTCAAACATGAGGTTATCCTTTGTTGGCCTCTCTGTAGAAAGCTGAACGGTTGGGAAGGTCACTGTGAATAAAGTTGATATTTGTATAAGCAGCAGGTATAATGACATTTATGTTGCTGGTTTAGTCCTTTCCCAAGAGGAATGGCTACTTCCCATACTGACATGAAATTGTAGTGGCCCTAATGACTTACTATATAATATCTTGGCTTGG
Organism: Mastomys natalensis; assembly: GCA_021653895.1. Classification (NCBI taxonomy): domain Eukaryota; kingdom Metazoa; phylum Chordata; class Mammalia; order Rodentia; family Muridae; genus Mastomys; species Mastomys natalensis. The sequence continues at coordinate 1,563,261 of JAJTUV010000128.1, read as the reverse complement.
TTCTGCTAAAATGAGGAAGTGTTTCTGGGTCAAAATACCCAAGGTGTATTTTTCTAGCATTCAGATGCCACCTATTGGTGGGAGATTCTCTGCAAAGTGTAATTAAAGAACCAAAACAGAAGGAAGTCACATGCAGGGCAAGTTACCTACTTCCTTTTACCAGGCTATACTACCTGACAAGGTCAGGGATGCTTGTCTCACTTGCTACCTTATCTTCAGCATCTAGGACATAGTTGGTAAGAAGAAGGTGATCAATACGTATCCATTGAGTAAATAAATAGGGACATTTCATTTGTTATCCACGTGAGCAGTTAACAGATGTTTATGAAGGACCCACTAAGTTCTCTTTCACCCAATTACCAATCTGCAAGACTTCATCCACTGTGACCTAACAACTGGCAAGAAACATCTTAAGGGTGAGACAATTTATTTGGGTTCATGGTTTTGAGGGGACACAAACCTATCATGTTGGGCAGACATGGCAGTTGATTCTTTAGAGGGTGGAACCTTGAAGCAACTAGTTCGAAGCAAACGGACCTAAAGTTAGCTGGGCTGTAACTTTAAGCTCCACCCCTATCATCCAGTTCCCTGTGTAGGCCCTAACTTCCGCTGGGCCATAGACTTAAGCTCCACCCCTCTCGATCCAGTTCCTCCACATAGGCCCTAACTCCCTAAGATTCCATAACCTCTAGAACCAGCAGCTGTAGCTGTGGACCAAGTGTTCAAGCATGTGAGCCTCGGGCTACATTTCCTGTCTCCAAACCATAACAGCAATGCTTGGCTGACATCCAGTACAGGATGAGTTCTTTCATTCCTTTCGTTTATTGTATATGGTTTCTCACCTGCTTCCCAGTTGGTACCCTGTAGGTGATGTTGTATGTCTTCTTGCCTTCCATTCTCTTGCTTGCTCTTCAAAACTGAGGCACAGAGTAACGTAAGCAAGCAATTTCAGTTCTAGCAGGAAGACACGGATATGGGGTTTAGGCCGAATTTGGATTTAAAGGAACACCCTCCTATGACTTCTAATGCTTGTGCCTATCCGCATCCTTTTCAGATAGTGAATCATTTCTACTCATTGCTTTTAACCTGGTTTGTGAACCATTTCGTCCAACATAGGCACATGGAAATTTTTTACCTATTGAAGTATATCCATTGTCTACTTTAATAGACTAGATTGTAATAGATTGGTTTTTATTATGTTTCTGTGTGTGTGTGTGGTGTGTAAAAGTTGACTCTGGCTGTCTCCTGGACACATGTTACTTTAGGGTACCCTATAACTTGTTTGCCATTTAAAGATCTGATGTTTAAGCTCTGCCGCAATCAACATTCACTTTCTTAGGCTTGCTCACCTATGTGGCCAGTAAGACCATGAGGTACGTGATGTAGTTTCCATATGTTCCTTTGTCACTGGTGAATCATCTGCATTCAATATAGGGCTAGGAGCACGGTAGGCATCCAGTAACCATATGTTGAATGCACAGATAAGTGATATGAAGTAGACATGGATCTACTGACTTAAACAAGATGGCCTGATGAATATAATTTAATTTTGGGAATACAGTCTCAAAGACAGATTCCCATATTTGCACCCTTTACTCACAGGGTGATGTCATCGAGTTTAGAACCCATGTAAAAAGTCACGCACGGCAGCATATGCCTGTAACATTGGTCCTGGGCCAGAGACAGGCAGATCTCGAAAGCTCAGTGACCAGCTATTTTAGCCAAATGTGGCTTCAAGTGTCCCCACAAAAGAAAGTAGAGACTGAGCAAAGAAAGACACTCAATGCTGGCCTCTAGTCTACACACACACACAAATATATGTATATAAGTACCTACATATATACATGTACAGCCCCATGAAAATACATATAACATACCCCTGACACACAGAGAAAAAGATGTATAAAGATGTGTAAATCCACAAGTAAGAGAAGTACTAGATTTCTCAGATCTTTTTAAAAATTAAAAAAAAAAAAAACAATTTTCAGGGGCATGTAATTTTCTATTGACCTCTTTAAATATGGAAAGTCAAGATCAGCAAAACAAAACAAAGAACCAAAACCTACAAGACTATGATAATTTTAAAAGACTAGTTAAAAAAAAAATCTAATTCTTTTATCCTAATTGAGTACAATGTGACATGCAAACAAATATGGTCATGAGAAGTAGTCATAGACTGGCAGTGTATCAGTTTAATTAGATAGCCTATTATTCATAGCTGGAGTTAAGTAAATGTTAAGTCATAGCTGTTATTATAAAAGCCTGCAAACTATCTCCCTCTTTCCCTCCTTGTATTTCTTTCTTTTGTTTTCTGTAATAGGTCTCACATAATCTGTGCTGTTCTCAAATTTGCTATGAAGGTAAGGATAACCATGATATTCCGACCACCCCTGAGCACAGACTACAGGTACATGTCTTCATGCCTGGTTTATGCAACCTGATGTGTTTTATGTTCACTGTGTTTCATGCATGGGTCACACATACAGAATCATTTGATAACTGGAGAGATACTTACTATGGTGGATAGATGCTCAATTGGAACTATAATTGTATATGTCAAACACAAGGGCACTATCCTTTGAAGTTTAGACTTAGAAAAACACTTTTCTATGTGTGGAAGTTTGAATATGCTTGGTCCAGGAAGTGGCACTATTTGAAGGTATGGCCTTGTTAAAGGGAATGTGTCACCATGGGCTTGGGCTTTGAAGCTCTGTCCAGTGTGGAAGAGTTAGTCTTCTCCTAGCGGCCTTCAGATGAAAATGTAGAACTCTCAGCTTCTCCTGCACCATACCTGCCTGGATGCTGCCAAGCTCCTGCCTTGATGATAATGGACTGAATGTCTGAACTGTAAGCCAGTCCCAGTTAAATGTTGTCTGTATAAGAGTTGCCTTGGTCATGGTGTCTGTTCACAGCAGTAAAACCCTAAGACAACATGTCAAACAGAGCAATTTTTTTTTTTTCAAACACTACATGATAGCCAGCCTTTTAAATTTGGTAGCCTGTGAAATCTGTACAGAAAAGGCAAGTTCACACACACTCCAAAAGGACAAGAAATCACTTATCTTCTTTACCCTCTACAGACAGTGTCTTGTGGAAACAGAGGTGTCTTAGACAGCACACTAGACTCATGTAAAGGTATTGTGCTCCTTGGGAAACTCCCAGGGCAAAGAGTGATGGGAGACTGAGCTGTGAGCATTGCTACCCCAGGACCTGTTGCCATGCAGCCTGCTGGAGGAACAGGGAACTGCAGAAAGACGGGAGGGAATTCTTAGGAATGGTGTCAGTATTCATTTTGCCTAATCTCTGTCCTGAGTGGCACCCACAGGTCAGAGCACCAAGCTGCTGTCTCTGTTACTCATTAGACTGTTCAAGGCAGCCCTTCAGTTGTGTCTGGACCCTTCCCTATATACTTTTAACTAGGAACAGTGTGATAATGAGAGGGTACACTATATTTTAGACAACATAATGCTACCCACACATCCAACCAGCAATTTGCTTGCCACAAATGTGTTCAGCCTATATATTACATCTGTAAATTCTCTGCCGATCTCTAGAATTGTGATGTTAATGCAAACCTACAGGTAGTGGTAAGTTTTTCCGTGAGAGACATCACTGGTAAAACCATTTGCCATGAGGAAACAAGCATCCCAGGGATGAGTCGCACCCTGGATATAATTGTTTGATTTCTCTGACCCTCCCTTCTATACAAACCAAGTCTTGTGCTGTGGTTGCATGTGGAAGCCCACTGACTACAGGGCATTCAGCATTATTAGAAGAGAATATTTCCACAATGCTTCAAGGAAGTAAGATGAGAAAAAAGTAAAAGTGAGAGTCTCGATATATTATTGTATAAATATGATTTCATATTTCAAGGGGCTGAAATATTTAACTTCCAATTATTACCTGAATACATCCATTGACTTTGTCTTTTTTATAGGAATATGGAGCTTAAAATAAAAATAATAGCAGTTGTATGTGTTGGTCTTTGGGATGATTGATTACTAAACTGGTTAATGGGCTTATGTCAAAGAAGATACACATTTTATTCTAATTCATAGAAGCCTAAAGGTCCCAAAAGCATTTCATCTACTGACAAGGTTGAAAGGCAATGTTAACAGCTGGATGTGGGTATTTCCTAAGGCATTTGTTTTCTATGTCTAATATTTTAATCTTGCTTCTGAGGCAACCCCGTGAAATATAGTCTATTGTTGGGTCACTGACATGGGTTCTCTCATTCCTCCTCTCTATCCTTTAGCTTCAGTTGGCAGAACTCTACCTCAACAGGGTACACAGAAATTAATTAATTAAACACCGAATAGCCTAGGAAAGATGAGCCATTGCTTTTTTAATTTCTTCTTTAAATAAAAAAAAAAACCAAAAACCAGAGTCTCCTATATGATCCAGGAAGAGACAGAGTGTTGGGTGATTCTGACTGATGATCTCATCCATTCTGCACAGGCAGAGTGGTTCCAACAGCAACCCCAGGAGACTTTCTTTCACAAGTTCTGTATAATTGTCAAAATCACCAGATGAACAGAACATTGGGACACCACTATTATCTAATTAGCATACCTTATTCTGATGTCTCCAGCAGGTCCCCCAAAACAAGTTCTAGACTGTAGCCCTCAGTCCGATGCCCTATAATTTTAGTATCCCTTACCTGGGATAGTCCCAGCATCTGCCCTTGGCTTTTGTGCAGTCTAGTCTTATATCAACTTGACACATGATACAGTCATTTGAGAGGAGGGAACCTCAATTAAGAAATTGTCTCGATAAGATTGGACTGTATTTAAGACCTGTGGGGTATTGTCTAAATTTATGATTGATAGTGAGGACCCAGCTTATTGTGGGTGGAGCCATCCCTGGGCTGGTGGTCCTGGGTTCTATAAGAAAGTAGACTGAGCAAACCTCAAGGACTAGCCAGTAAGCAGGACTCTCCATGGCTTCTGCATCAGCTCCTGCCTCTAGGTTCCTGCTCTGTTTGGTTTTCTGTCAATGATGATCAGCAATATAGATATATAAACGAAATAAACTCTTCTTTCCCCCAACTTGCTTTTTGGTCATAATGCTTCACCCCAGCAGCAGAAACCCCCGACTAAGACAGCTTACCTGACACCAACATTTCTGAAGACTTCTGCTGGTTATTGTGCAGAATCTGTGGCCATCCAGGCTTCTTGTTTCTTGGTTACTAACTTCAGGTTGTGTTTCATTGAATGCTATTAGTCCCTCTTCCTTGGATCTGTGTGCTTCTTTCCCTAACCTAAAAGCTTTTGATGTTTCTACTCATCTTCAAGGAATAAGTCCCCATACAAACCCTAGCTCAGCTGGGCGGTGGTGGCACACGCCTTTAATCCCAGCACTTGGGAGGCAGAGGCAGGTGGATTTCTGAGTTCGAGGCCAGCCTGGTCTACAGAGTGAGTTCTAGGACAGCCACAGCTATACAGAGAAACCCTGTCTCGAAAACAAAACAAACCCTAGCTCTAGATTCTGCAAGGCCGAGGCAAGTCACTACACATTTATGTTGCTCCTAATACTGATCTGTGGGGTAGAAGACATTGTCACATAAGAAGTGATGCACAAAGCTTTGTACTATTTGTGTTTTGGAAACTGGAAAGTTCTCTCTAGAGTGAGGCTTGCTTGGGATCTTGAACAGAGATACCAAACTCACATCTCCTCTTGGTTAAGTTGCCTCATAGCGTCAAGCGCTTATCCAAGGTCATCACAAGAGTTTGGGGTAATAAATGGCTTTCCTATTGTTGTACGTATCATTGGGATTTTTTTTTTTAAAAAAGCAAACATGTACTCCTTTCATGATCATAAAATAGAATAAAATTACATGCATTAAAACGCTACCTTGATCAGTCTTGACTGAGAACCGTATGAGTTTTTGGCATTCATGGCAAACACTCTACCTCTAAGTTACGTCGCCAGTCTGAAGCTGGAGTCTAGAAAGAGTGGAGGACAAGTGATACCCTTATCTCCCATTCATGTCTGTAGTAACTGTGAGGGCATTTCTTCATCCTCTCTCTCCTTCCTCCGGAGTCTCACTGAACACAGCCCTTATTTAAATGCATAGCATGCAGTGATGAACGGCACCTTTCCTCAGGCTTGGTGGCTAACATTCATCCAGGTCCTGCTCGTACTTTATGCGGATGTTTAGCTGAGTCCAGCCTCTGTGGCTCTTCCATCCCATCTTACTTGTGCTTGAGGCTGAGGGTCAGACTAGGGTCCAGTGGGGACCACACCGATAGCAATAAGCATCCTCCATCTTCCAGCCTTCGAGATTTTTAAATTTACTAAGATCTTGGACAAAATTAGTTTTCTTTTTATACTCATTTAAGTAAGTTTGTAACAGACTTTTTTTTTTTTCAAGAGGGCCTATATAAATTTGATTAAAAACAAAACGCTTTTCAGGCTGGGCATGGGCACTGAACCATTGTTCAGTGGATAAAGACATTTGCCATGCAAGCTTAGAGACCTGAGTCCCGTCCCTGGAGTCTATGTAAAGGTGGAAGGAGAGAAGTGACTTAACAGATTGTCCTCTGACCTCTATATATGCATCTCTGTGTGCATGCATGCACACACGCACACACTACGGGTGTGTGTATTAAAAAGAAAAATCTTTCCATACATTTCGAAGTTCAAGGCATTATTTGGTTTATTCGTGCTGTTTATTTATTGTGGCACATACATGGAACGGTGCTGTGTGTGGAGGTTGGAGGCCAACTTAGAGGACTTTGTTCTTTCCTCCTGCCATGTGGATCTGGGGAATCAAACTCATATCCTCAGGATTGGTGCATAGCTGCCTTTATAAAGCAATTTCTTTAAGATTTAGGGCTGGATGTGATGACTCGTGCCTCTAACTCCGATACTTGGAAGGCATGGTAGGACTATTAATGTTCAAGAGCAGCCCAGGAACTACAGTTTGAACCTACAAAGTCATCTTAGGCCTAGCCAGAAGTTTTGACCTAGTGCATAAATAAATCATTTTATATGCTTCAGAAATCCCAGTGCTAGCTGCTGCTCTAATAGCACGGTGATAATAACCATCCCATGTTCAAATTAGATTTGGTGGGATGTTCAAAGGTTACTTTCCACAGGATGTTAGGAAAACAGTCAGGGAAGACTGCTGTACTCACTCACCTGACTTTGGATTTACTGTCCTGTTCCCGGGGAAGGTTCACGCATTCCAGTGCTCTTGGGATTTCTACTTGTAGCGACACACTACTCTCTCACACAGAACTCTTTCTGTGTGGGCTGGTCTCATAAGATCCCCATCTCCTAGTAGATCATCTGACATCGCAGAGGCTGATGTCACAGTTCTTCTCAGCACGTCCAAGGCATTCTGGGTATCCTGCTTCTTTGGGAAAGTTTCTGAGAGTGAGTCTTCCATCTGCAGCACAGCCAGCACATGAGACCAGAGACACCGATAACTCATACTCAAAGTCCCAAAAGATGGCACCCCTAAAGCAGTTCTGCCACCAGAATGGTTTCAGCAGGAATCCAGAGAATGTTTGATTATTCATGACTCTCAGAAAGAAACCCAAACAAATTGCTTAACGTTTCTCTGAGCACTTGCAAATCCCAAGACTGCAGTTACATAATTATTCCTTCAATATTGAGCATGATTAACATTTTTAAGACATGCAAATGTTAATGAACATTGAAAATACCTAGGCTAGAAAGATCACATTTACACTGAGGAGAATGAGAAGCAAGGATCAAGACAGGGCTAAGTTAGGATGGGTTGTAGTCCGAAAAGATAAGGGTGTTGGTGAAAGAGGAAGGGAAGGAGGGATGGGGGAGAAGAAGGAGAGAAAGAGAGGGAGAGGGGAGGAAAGGAAGGAAGGCACAGTAAAGACCAAGAACGTGATGTGTAATATAGATCAGTGATGTTTTAACGTGTTCTGATATGGCTGCTTGGTTAGCACTCTATCCAGATGATTTGAGAACTAATTTGGTTAAGAAATTAAATGAACCTATTCCTATTAAAGATGAACTTTTCTGTAACTTAATAATAAGAAAAAAGAGTGAAGAGGTGGGCAGACAGGGGACAGGCCTTATGATACTACATCTTTGCCAAATGACCATTGTAAAGAAGAATATATGCATATGTGGATATATGGATATATATATATATATGGAGAGAGAGAGAGAATACACATATGATTCCTTTGGACTGCAGACATTGAAGAGAAGGCTGGACAACTAGCTTTATGAACAGTTTTAGGAATATGGAGATTAAATCCTCAGGTCCCAGAGGAAGAGCCATCTGAATGTTTTTTCCTCCTTAGATAAAAGGAAGGGTCAGGAAGGGTGATGAGTTCTAAGAAGAACTGCCAATCAAGTCTACTATGGGCAAGTGACTCCAGAGGAAGACAGCAGACACTATGCACAGTTTTCCTTCTGTGGTCACAGGGAGGATATGTCATGGAAAAGGAACTGAATTCTTAAGGCTTCTGCAATTACTGTCAAATTATAAGCAGACTGGAAAGAACATTTTGTTAAAATTAAACATGTTATCCTATCTGAAGACAATTAATTTCACACTTTTTCTCTCAAAACCATCTTTTGGAAAAACTTAATCAGTGATAAAAATAATAGTGATTTTTTTTTTTTTTTACAAAAAACCCCAGCATTTTAATTATTTGATAATTAAACTAGCAATATGGGATTGGACTGTCACGTTCCATATTCAAGGGTCAGAGATTTTTCAAATTAACTTTCATTATTCTTGAGAAATTCATACAGGTATATATACAATTAAATGTGATCATATGCACTCAAATATACCCCTCCAATTCCTCTCCCAGACTCTCTAACGTGGATCCCCTACTGACCTCTTGCCTTCATTCTTGGGAGGGAGGGGAGGATAACTCACTAAGTCCAGTCAGTGCTGCTCATACATGTGTGGGTAGGGAGCACCAGCTGGAGCACGGAGAACCTACCAGTGGCCACACATCTACAAATCGGGAGGATGAGCTTCAGTCAGAGCAACTATTGACTTCCAGTAGCTCCTCAGTAAGAGACAGGGGGCTGCTTGCATCACCCTCACCTATGCCAGACTTTTGTTGGGTTGATATTGTGCAGATGACCACAGCTGCGGTGCGTTCCTGAGTATGCTATCTGTGTGCAGACCAGAAGTTTGCCTTTCACAGTATTCCTCTGAAAGATCCGAGGTCTGGTCCAGCATCCCCTTCCTGAAGGATTCCTTCATGACCGACCTGACAGACTCAGCTCAGAGAGAACCCTGGCTCTCATGTTCCTCCCAGTCTGTCTCTCCTACAGTGGATACAACAATTTCCACGAGATCGTGTGGTGCTCACCACATGTGAAGGGTGTGCACTTATGAGACATTTGCATGTTTACCTCAAAGGATGGGGCATAGCTCAGGTGGGACTCTGCAGGAAGTCACTTCCTCAGGTGATGGGTTTGTCTGTGGGAAGTGATTCTCTGGGTAGAGCTAGCCTGCTAGAAAGATGTCTTCCTTCCTGACTTGCTCTGGTCACATTTATCTGCAGGTCCAGTTAATGGGGGGTCATTGATCTGCTTGACTTCATTGTTTCCCAGATCCTTTTCAGTTCTGTTACAGAGTGAGCTGCTCTAGACAGCTCTGAGGAGTCTCTTTTTCCTGAGACGCTCCATTTGTCACTGGATGAGAAATGAGCAAGATGAAACTGTAGGTCCTACTAGAGATGATAAGGTCAAGACAAACAGGTCTACATGGCTTCTCTTTCATTCCCAGAAAGTCTACCAGCAAATGGAAAAGGAAGACAGTGGATAGCGACCGATAGAAAAATGATAATAAATTTGGCTGAGATTCCTTAAAACCCAATTTGCTATAAACACCGGCTATTTCCATACTCTTTCTGTTAATAGCTTTAAAATGTCTCGATTCAGACTATTTCCATGAAATACCTTCATCAGAAAACTCATTAATTTTTTTCTGTTATTTACCGAAAAATATTTTGGATTTTCTTTTCCTTCTTCAGCAAACAATCACAGAGCATGACGCTATTTGGTCCATTGTCTGAGAGCAAATGACTGTAACAGCTGGAGCAGGCATTCAAATATTTATTGTTTTTCTTTTATTTGTGAACTTCGGTAACCTGATGGGTTTTTTTGGTCATGAGAGGATCCATGTCTGCCTGTTTGAAAAATTCAGAATTCCCACAAGAAAATATTTTAAAAATTCAGATTTCTGCTGGTTTCCTGCAGATCCCTAGAAAGTTTGCCAAGTTTCTGCAAAACAAAAACCACAAAAGCCTGTTCAAAATTCTTGGTATTCACCCCCCAAAATCTGCATTGAGATCTTTTTAAAAAATAATAAAATATAATAAGACAAAATGAAAACTAGCATATCAGCACTGGACAAGAAAAAAAAAAACAACAGAAGTAACAGATCTGTTTATTCACATGATCAGAATCCCATAAAAACACTAAACTAAACCATTTTATATACACAGGACCTGCAGACTGGCAGGCCTGCGCATCTTGGGACCTCAGGAGCTCTGTAAGCTTGATCACGTGACTGTAGGCCTGCTTTCTGTGTCCTCCATCCTCGGTTCCTGGTTCTTACATCTTTCTACTCTCTCCATGGGATTCCCTGAGCCCTGAGGGGAGGGATTTGATGGGGGCATCCATCTGGGGCTGGGTGTTCAAGAATCTTTCACTTTCTGCATAACGGTTGGGCTATGTTTATTCCCATCTGCCCCAGGAAGAAGTTTCTCTGTTGTTACTTGAGCAAGACACTGATCTTGGGTATTGCAAAATGCCATTGTACTGAGATTTTTTTTTTTTTTTATTACACTGAACTAATAAGCCATGCGAATAACTTACCTGTTTAAAAACCAAGTAAATTGTGATAAAAGCAAACTCTTAGAGAGACAGAATATAAGCAATATCACTTATACAGTTTATGGAATGTTCCAGTCTTTTACTCTTTTGAGACAGTTTGAGCATAGATCTCATAAACAGAAAATATATTTCATATTCATGATACATTTTCCAAATTCCTTAAAATTTCTTATGTATGTATCAGGTTAAAATTATCCAAAACAGCTAAGAAGTTCTTCATAATAGTAAGAGTAATTGTTATACTTATAATTTTGAGAAATGAAGTATAGTTATGCTGTTTTTCAATGCTTCTGGATATCTAAGATAATGTAGCCTACTTACAAATTACCACTAATTTCCTTGCCATCAAAATAGTATCTGCCCAAGGCTGGAGTGAGGAGCTTGCACTTGTATGACCTGGGTTTGGTTCCCATCACTACCTCGGGGACTCACACCAGTGTGTAATTCCAGCTCCAGGGGATCTGAAACCATCTTCTGGCATCTGCACATATGGTAGCATATTCTTACACATAAATGAAGATAAAAGTAAAGGTGAGTCTTCTTTTAAAATACGGCTCAGGGATGTGTCCATCAAATCCCTCCCCTCAGGGAATCGTACAGAAGAGGAGGTAGAAAGAATGTAAGAACCCAAGGGAACCCAAGAGGATGGAGACACCAGGAAAGCAAGGCCCTCCAGATCAATGTGATCAAAGCTTACATGAAACTCTCTGAGGGTCCTGCAGAGGATGAGCAGAACCTGTCCAGGTCTGCAGGAGCTCCCTGTGTTTATCTGGAAGAAAGACAAGCAGCAGCATTTGGTTTATAGTGCATTTTGATGGCTGTCTAACCACAGAGTACTAGGCCAGCCCCCAGGGACAGGCATCACAAAGATTCTACCCCTTCAATATGTACTTTCTAAAATACTTGCCCAAACGTGTATACTTCTGCTTCATATACTTCTGCCTCATTGGATACCATTTGTGAGGTTCAACATTTTCAGGCACGAAACTGACTTCATAATCGTACACATTAAAAACATCCATTCTTCTTTCAATTCCACAAATGCATCGAGTGATTGCCTTCTAACTGATAAGAATACAAAGAGAAAAGTGTGATTCCTTCCTTCAGCGTGGTGTGGTAAGTCTGAATGGATCGGCACAGATAAATAACAAATCTTTTTCAAACGAATCTCTGTCAACTTAGCCCTACTGTAGGCAGTGGGGAGCGCTATCAGAAATTTGACTGGAAGTTTGTGGGAAGATAGGGGTTGCTAGCAGCAAAGACGCTGTTTTAAAGAAATATGGTGGTCATGACAATGACTACTCAGTTTCTTTCCTAGAACTCTGGCCCTTCCTTTAGTTCCTGAGAATTCTTGGGAGGGTTGTAGTAAAAAAAAAAATGGACTGAAAACAGAACCCACTGTGGGCTAGAGAGATCTGAGAAGAGGGTCAGACCCTTGTAACAGGCATCTGTGTTGATGCATTTACAGGTTTTGTGTGTCAACTTGACACAAGCTAGAGTCATCAGAGAGGAAGGAGCCTCAGTTGAGGAAAGTCTCCATAATATCAGGCTATAGAGTATGTTATCAATTAGTGATCAATGGAGAAAGGCCCAGCCCATTGTGGGTGGTGACATCCCTAGGCTATGGTCCTGGGTTCTATAAGAACAAACCATAGTAACAGGCTGAGCAAACTAGTAAGCAGAACCCTCCATGGTCTCTGCATCAGCTCCTACCTCCAGGTTCCTACCCTGCGCAAGCTCCTGTTCCTAAGTTCATTCAGTGATGAACAGCAATATGGAAGTGTAAACCAAATAAACCCTTTCCTCCCCAACTTGCTTCATGGTCATGGTGTTTCATTGTAGCCATAAAAAACCCTAAGAGAGTTGATGTGTTCCAAGCAGGGAATGGAGGGGGGCAGAGTTGTACCATGTGAGAGAAACTGTCGATCCTGTCAGGCTCCCATCATCCCTGCCTGAAAGGAGGGAGCAAGCAGGATCAGCACAGTTGGATAGCGAGTGGGCAAGTTCAGTGACGTGTTAAGGGAGCTTTCTGATATGTGCTGGGGAACCTTGGGCTTGGACAACTCTGCGCACAACCTGAGGGAAAGCACCTGAGGTGCTTCAGCTTGTGAGTTTGTAGGTCATCACACTTAGCTGAGTTGAGTAGATATCACAGGGCATGGGAGAAAAGCATCGACGGCAACGATGGTATGATTTAGTCCATGTAGCTGATGTCACAGTGTTGGGAGCTTCAGTCTTAGGCCCCCTTTCCACGACTTTGGAGTGTGCGCATTATATAACGCCCAGAGTGTGGTAGCAATGTCCTGGCATGTAATAAGTATTCTAGAAAGGAGGGAGACTATATAATTTCTTCCTTCTTTCTTCCTCCCTCCTTCTTTCTTCCCTCTCTCCCTCCAATCCTCCTCTCCTTGAAGGGGAAGCATTTTAACTACTAGCTTAATTGTTCCTCATTGACTCCAGAAATATAATGTTTTGGTTTTTTTTTTTTTTATTTTCTAATTTTCCTGGTAAGACTGTGCAAACAGGAGAGAAAGGCAGAGGCGTTTTTCTAACGTTGGAAGATCTCAAACAGTAAGCAGATGCATCTGAAAACATACCAACCGGGGCCACTGGGACGGAGACCAACACGCTGTGTGTGGTGATGGTGGCCACACTGAGCGACAGCAGAGTCGTCCCAGGGTGTTCTGTGGCTGCCTTTTCCATTTCTAATTCTGAGCCTGTAGCACTGGAGACATTTCAAGCAACCGAGTTACTCTCAAAGGGAAAAAACAGGCAATGGAGAGACGGGCTGGGTCAGGATGTTAAGAAACAGTCACCACAGCGGGTAAGGTTTGACTTAAATATTCCTAAGTCTGCATCTCTCTTTGTTCACCTATTTCTCTCCCACCCAGCTGACAAAAGACTTTAATACCAGGCAAAGTCTGGGTGTTGTGAAACAAGAAGCCCCAGAGCTGGTGAAGCTTTGTTTCATTTTCTCTGAAATACAACACGGATCTGCAAGCAGGGCCCATAGGACTCGCATGTTAACCGAGTCAAAATCGCAAAGTATGATACTGGTTTGAACATCTGAGAAAATGTATTGAAGTAAAATGAAAGATTGCAGGAACGGGGCAGTTTGCTTATGTGAGCATCATACAACTCTATATATGGATTAAAAGCCCTATGTTACTGCAGCACCTTTTTATGCTAATAATAAAGTCATTATTCTATTCTGAAAGTCTTATTATACAATGGAAATATAGAGTCATTCCAATTCAAGGGGCTAGTGAGATGGCTCAGAGGTTAAGAGCACTGACTGCTCTTCCAGAGGTCCTGAGTTTAATACCCAGCAACCACATGGTGGCTCACAACCATCTGTCATGGGAATCTGATGCCCCCTTCTGGAAGGTCTGAAGACAGATTATATATATGTAAAATCAATAAATCTTTTTTTTTTTTTTTTAAAGACACCCAGGGAAGTAATGAATCTTGGCAAAGGCACAGATCTAGAAAGCTCTTTTTTATTTGTCCCTCAGCTATTTACCGGAATTGCCAAAAACTATGAGAGGTGAGGGCAAGACACACGCTCTGGATTTGAATGGACACCTAGTGTGTTTATCAAAATTCCACGTGCAGACCGCACATCCATCATCCGGGCCAAGTTACCGCAAACAGAGCTGCGAGCCTAGCTATATCCTCATGCAGCTGTGAACACTATAGGCGACAGATGTGGCTTCATCAGTCCTCTGATTATCTGAACTCTTTCTACCACCTGTGCTAGAGAATGCAGGTCAACCTTTACAGGCATGCGGTCACCTTAGAGCTTTCTGTCTGTAACAGGATGAAGGGCCAGCCAACCCTGGGTGGGAACTGACCTCAAGGTTTTGTCATTTTTCCTGTGGCCACCTGCATTTAAGCTAATCCATCTCTATCAAGTTTAATATGCTGAGGGAAGGGGGGGTGCGTCGATGAATGTAACTGAGAGTTTTGTCTTCGAAAAAGAACCTGTTAAGAAAACAAAGTGGTCTCTAAACACGCATGCGCATGTCGACGCAAGGTATGGCGCAAAATAAAAAATAATGAGGCCGGGAATGTTTTTCTTCAGACTAGAGTGCTTATTAAACATTCCAAATAAATCTAATGAAAAGAGTTCAGGTGTGACTTTGTGCTTGAGTGGCATGGACTTTTCTAAGTTTAAGACGTGAAATATTGCAAGACATTTTTATAACGCATTTAGTCTCTGGAGAGCGAGACCAGCAAGGAATTATCCAACTAAGATGGATTCTGCTTTCGAAAAATATCCCTATTTACTTTTAATTCAGGGATAGTGAAATCCACTGTTTTTTTTGAGCACACATTCAGTGTTTTGCAAAGGAGTAGCGTCATTGCCATAAGCAAGACGAAGCTGATTCTGACGACTCAATATTCTCTCACGTCTTTCTTTATAGTCTCCCCCCCCCTCACCTCCCTACCCGGAGCTATTGATTAACTCCATAATTCTATCTTCTTGATGAAAACATGAAACATCCTGAGTTAATTACGAAGTGTGAGATCATAGGGCCATATGTTAAGTAGATTTATTTTTAACTTGATATAAAAACCAAACCCAAGTTACCTTCTAACATGGTCCCAACCTTTGTGTCCCCTTTAGGGATTTATTAAAACTTCAGGTTTTCTTTATCTTCACCAGGACCAGATGGCAGCCTATTTTAGTATTATCTTAATTTAAAATTTAGTTAACTAAAAATAATACATAAGAAAATAAAATATATGGTTTTTTTTTCTCCTGAGAAATACTATTAGTAAGAAGTAGGAATTACCCAAAGTGACTGAGACTTTTACCCAAGAACCTATGCCTGTGGTCCTAGCACATTGCCAGTGTAGGTGCAGACCTAAGTACACACTCCCATAGCTAAAGAGTAAATGTGTGAGTGTGCACATAAGTCTGCACATAAGGAATAGAAACACCTGAAGTGAATCCCATAGCTGAGTGGTTCATGGCACCTGTAGCCTGGGTGTTGGAACAAGGCAGCTCCAAATAGCCCAAGACAGAAAAGAGCAATGTAGATGAAGCCAGACTTAGAAAAGGAGACAAAGAGGCATTGCAGGTTATCCTAGATGTGCTCATTCAATAAAGGGACCAAGATTAAGACAAGTATGAATGAAGATGGAATCGGTAATTTGGAGAGCAAAATAGATATTGTAATTTTTGTTTCTAGATTTAGAAAGTTTCTCAAATGTCATCACCAAGTTTAGCTCTTTAGTACATGGAAAATATTCATGTTCTACCATTTGACAACGCCATAGAGAGGAAAGATTTCCAAACGGCTTCATAATGTTAGATAAAGGTGTGCACAAACAATGTATTCTTCTTCATTCTCCTCTTCTTTACTGTTTTAAGACTTGCTTTCTTTAATTTTGTGCGTAGGTGTTTGGACTGCATGCATGTCTATGTGTATGTGTTCAAGGTTCACACAGGCCAGAAGAGGGCATCAGATGCTATGGAACTGGAGTTACAGACTGTTGTTAGCCTTCATGTGGGTGCTGGGAATTTAACCCAGGTCCTCTGCAGGCACAAATGCTCTCAACTTCTGAGCCATCTCTCCAGATACACCCACTTCCATCTTTGTTTTTGCCCAGGCCCCATGAATATAAGCTGCCACATCTTTATGTCCCTGTGGCTGAGTAGGAGGAGAAAGTTGGGAGCCTGATATTCTCTGAAACTTGCAGATTAAATCTTATAATGTTGAGAAGTAAACCAACCTCACTGAACCTCAGTTTTCTCCTCTTTAGAAAGACGATACCACCTGCCACCATATCACCTACCTTCCTGCTGATTAGACTGGTGTTTCCTGTCACAGAGCAATTATTTAGTGACCGGCTTCTGTATGTTTTTCAAAACATGCATAATTTGTATCACCTACTTTTGGAATTCATACCACTTGGTGAAGACATTCTGGCTCAAAATTAGAAAAATCCCCACTAGTCAAATATATTTGGATAGACTATGCTTGGATTACAGGGACAGTGGACAAACACACAAGAGGCCATAATTTATTGATACAACTCTATCCAGAAAATATAGCTGTCGAAAGACAGCAAGAGAGAAATTAAAGTTCTGGATCTGAGGAGGAAAATAATGAGCTGGAAAGAAAGATATGGAATAGCCAAGATAGGCACAATAAAAGACTACAAATAATAGTTCAGTCCTAAGAGAAACATATGCCACGCCCCTCCTCCCAAAGCTCAGGAATCACTGGTGCTAAGAGGTAGCAGTAAGAGCCAGAGGCGGTGGGTTACTACAAGGAAACATCTGGAAACAGCAGGACAGCTACACATATGAACCGACCGTGATTACATGCGGAAGTCCAAGCCCCAACCGAGAAGGGAATGGATTACAGCCCCGCCCTAGCCACACCCTACCCATGGTGCAATTGGCAGCCGTTAGCCACAGGAAAAAGGCCATTTTACTCTAAGTGAACAACCTCTGATAAGTCAACCACGGAAGACGCTCCAATGGAAGACCAGGCATCCAAGAACATGTGGGGAAGTACAAATTAGTCTTGAAACGTTGGGGGTGGGGGGGGGAGGAAACACCAATTAGATAAAGAAGGATAAGATCTGGGTAGAGTTGAGGAGGTGAATATGATCACCGTGTTGTACAAAATTTGAAACTCTCAAAAACTAGTAAAAAAAATGTTAAAGGATATGGATCTAGAAGAGAAGGGAGGTGGGGGACTGGGAGGAGACGAAAGAGGGAAAACTGTGATCAGGATGTAATATATCAGAGAAGAGAGAGAGAGGGAGGGGAAGGGAGGGAGAGGAGGGGAGGGGAGGGGAGGGGAGGGGAGGGGAGGGGAGGGAGGAGTGGAGAGAAGAAACTTCAAGTAAATATGAAAAAAAAATGTGCATGAAATGGGACCTGGGCTTATAGAAAATAAGCTTTGTTTGCTTTAACTCTTTTGCCTAAGAATAGCTGAATACCACAGATACAGATTGCAATCATTCCTGTGGAGTCTTGGTTTGGGGGTAGCACATCATTCATCCGCCATGATTTAGATTAGTGATTCTCAACCTGTAGGTTATGAGCCCTTTGGTTGTCACATTTCAGATATCCTGAATAGTTACATTACAATTCATAACAGTAGCAAAATTTACAGTTATGAAATAGCAATGAAATAATTTATTATTGGGGGGTCACCACAGCATGAGAACTGTATTAAAGGGTCACGGCAGTAGGAAGGTTGAGAACCACTGCTCTAGATGAATCTGCGTTAAATAATAAGGCTACACTGTTGCTCCCAACAGTCAAGACAGGCTTTGTTTGGAGTTTTATCCCAAGGCAAGTGCACCCTAGTGGTACTTCATCATGACCCATGAAAACTTCCCGCTCCTAACCTTTCTCCCTAGGAACCCATCAATGCAATGGCCGGCACAACAGTCAAATAAACACAGCAAACACTTAAGTTGAACTTGATTTGGTAATACTGTAGACATCTGCCAGTGGATCAATGGACGTCTCACCTACCACACATAGACCTTGATTAGGACGCACGGACAGTCTGAAGTTGAGGCAACAGCTCATCTTAACCGTTCACTTCTGGAGTAACAGCTATGCTACCCTAGTCCACCCTAAGTGCTGTGTGATTCTTTAAAAGCTATTTTTTTTTCTGCATGTACCAAGCATTACATTTACTAAGGTCTGAAAATAAAATCTAAAGATGCATTGAACCTCAGTTTAAAACTTGGCGGTTGAGTGCCGGGTAGTGGTGGCACACATCTTTAATCCCAGCACTTGGGAAGCAGAGGCAGGCAGATTTCTGAGTTTGAGGCCAGCCTGGTCTACAGAGTGAGTTCCAGGACAGCCAGGGCTATATAGGGAAACTCTGTCTCAGAAAATCAAAAACAAACAAACAAAACACTTGGCAGTTGAGATGAAGGCAGCAGAAATCTTCAAAGAATATTCTCTGGGAACACATTTTTTCACACTTGCCTACCTCGCTATTCTGTGCTGGGCATTCATTTCTATCATGATAAAAGTACTTTGTCGAAGACATGAGCAATGGCCTACTATAAATGTTCTTGTCTGTGTTTCTGGGAAACAGAAAGGGCATGATATTTATCCCAGCACCGCTTCATGATTGAGGGAGGGGTATTCAATGCCAGATGTGTTTCAGGTTTGTTTTATGTCAAAGATTCCATGACAATTCAATTTATTTCTCCCAGCACAGAGGACATTGGGGAAATGAGAACTCTGGTGTATCTGGCAGACCAGGAACTTTCTAGACTGCATCCAAAGTCTTCTGAGTCAGAAACTGTGGTGGGTGTCCTGGGAACTGAGCCATGTAAACTTTTGTGGGTTAGAGACTGTGCCTTGCTGTCATTTTTATTCCTGGTGCTAAGCACAAATCTTGGGACAGAGCAGACATTCAATACTGATTTGCTAAATTCAATCATTCCACAAATATTTGAGCTCCTTCTACGGGCCAGATGTTGTTCCAGGCACTTGTATCCAAGAACAAAAAACGGGCAAAAGTTCTGACTTTCATAGTTTGGAAGCAGAAGGGAGAGCAATTAAACTAACAATGGGCAAACTAAACTGCAAGGTAAGAGCTGAACAGCTGCAGGGAAAAAAAGTTCTAAGGGATGAAGGTGAGGCGAGCCATGTGCAGTGGGGAGGCTTCATGCAGCAGCTTCATTCGTTCAGGTGACAGAATAGGTTTCCCTGAGAAGGTGGCATTTGAAAGGTGAAGAAAACAGCCGGTTGGGATATCTAGTGACAAACCTCGGGCTACTTTGGCAAAAGAAAGTTGTGCCTGGCACATCTGACTATGCAAAAGACTCTCCCAAGCGTGGACCAGAGAACAAGCGAATATGGAACTCTGTCCTCTGAGAGTGAAGTGGCTACGACCCTCTAGAAATCGGTGTACTTGGGGTTACCCCAGAAACCCTCAGGAGACCAGGGTGGTTGGGGTTGGTGTCCCCTCACAGAAGGAAAGGAGAGAGCCCAACCAAACCCTCAACTGAGAGTCCAGGGACTTCCTCCTCTCTCTGGCTCCCTTCTGGAGGCCCTAGCTAGGGTGTAGACTGGGGTCAGGAAACCATCTTTGCTGCAGTGAAAGACCATCACCCACGCTGGCATGATGGTTATGCTTTTTGGTTACGCCTGGGACTGAGTCACTTGTGCTCCTGTGTGTAATCTCAAGAGATTCATTGATTTACAAGCTGGGACTTGGGTGGGATACTTTACATTTGTTCCAGTCGTCTCCCCCTGGAAAGAAAAGGGAGCAGAATAAAAGCGCTAAGTCTGCTCTGTAAGCCAAGAATTCTTTCCTTTAGTGTATATTGTCTCCAGCTCCACAGAACACCAGAAAAATCAGTTCTGTGAATACAAGACCCTGAAACAACCGTGTCTGTAGGACAACTGCCCTCACATTCACTCTCTCCAGTTTTAAAGCGGATTCGTAATGCACAGGGTTCAGCATATCAGCGTGGTCTGTGATTCCAGCACAAATTCTTCCTCCGGGATGAGCTATTAATTTGCAGGCGACTCAGCCGTGCCTGGGAATATCGCTCAGTATGATCAGTTCCTATAAATTCCTTTGGCTGTACAAAAGCTTGTGTCAGACAATCAAACAAGCCAAAACACTAGAAGAACGAAAACAAAGCCACATGCAAAAATATCAAATAAAATAACTGCAAAGAGTTTGAGAACATGGTTAACAGGCAAGCAGAAAGTAAGTATGAACAATGTTTCTTAGCCTGTTCCCCCCCCCCCCCCCGTGAAATCATTTCAGACGATTTCAGAACCTATACATAGTTTCACACCACGTGCAGTTGTGAATTTTTATAGTTTGTGGTACTGTAACGGGATTAGAATTACTGAAGTTTCGCCTGAACTGTGGTATGTTCATAAGAATTACCTTTTGATATTTGGCAGTAGCTCATTGAAGGAGTTCAGCGATATTTCATAAAAGAATTCTCTGAGCCTCGAGTTTTGAGGATACAGTTCAAAAGTAGTTTGGACTATTTTGCAAACATAATCACGTGTGTTTATCTCACTTACACCAGTCTCGCCGCAGTCTTCACTTTGTTCTCTGTCTGTGCGCAGTATCCTCCAGCACTTAAATAACCTTATTTAAATATTTACACAGCCTGCATCCTCATAAAGTAATTTCTTAATGGTACCGGGTCAAGGAAGTATACCAATTTAGTCAACTGTAAAACCATCTACATCATTACAATATGTGTAAAATGATCATAAATATGTAACAGTAAAACCTGTTGTCCCACATTAATTGTCCTACAATTATTCATCTCGTTGTATTATGTTAATGCAATAAATATTATATAACAATAAACACATACTTCTCGTGTGTTTGAAGTTTACGCTTTTCCAGAGGGTAATTCTGGAAAAATATACCTACCACCCAAACTCCGCATTCATAATAAGAACGCATCTTGTTTCTTTTGTGTGTTTTGGATTTTGGTCACTAAACTTGAGAACTTCCTAAATGAGAGGTAGGAATTGGCCGAGGGAGCAGACACAGGGAGTCTCCACTGTCTGGAGCCGGCTTCGCATGCCTGTGTTGGCAGACTTTCCTGAGCATGCGCAGTTCGGCAGCCGTGCCCCGGGAAGCTCCGTGTGGTACACCAGCTTTTAACCTTGCAGTGCCTATAAAAAACACTATGAGGTCATAAAAGACTGTTGGTTAAAAACAAAGAATCTCAACAGCGACATTTAAAAGTGCTAGTTTAAAAAGTGACCTTCTAACTGAAACTGGTTTATTTATATCCGACAGATTGTACATTTCATTGATCTCATAGAAATCAAGGTTTTTGAAGACGCAGACCGCAGACTGATGGTTTGAAACTTAGGCTGTTGGTGGCAGGATGGAGCGGGTGGCTGTTCAGGGTAGCAGAGATATTTTCTTCGAGGGTGTAGTCAGTGTTGCGGGCTGTTCCACTAAATAACCCCGTCTGTGTTCATGAAAGCAACCCAAATTAAACTCGCAAAATAACAGAACAGATAAATACACATGAAAATAGGAGGGAGATTTGTCACAGAGAAAAATGTGTGAGATGAGGCCTTAAGGTGAAATGACTGACGGTGACGTTATATACATATGTCGATTTTCAAAGAATAGTCAGTTTTTAAAATAACAATAGATCAGGAGATAATGTTTTCTCTCTTAAGGGCTGCCCTCCCCACCCTTCCAGGAACTCCTACTTTCTCCTCTTTCTCCTTTCTCTTCCCCCTTCCCACAGGACATGGCTTTCCTCGCTTACTCCTTGTTCCTATTCCATGTCTTTCCTCGTGATTTTTCTCCTCCTCCCTTTCCCCCTGGCTACGGTTCTCTACACCACGGCTTCGCTCACTCCCTTAAATGACCGTCCTGCCCTCTCGCTCGCTTTCATTTGCTTATATGAAAATGTCTCTTGGCAAAGTCTCTCCTCCAGATACCCGGGGCTCTCGCTCAAAATGCCTGGAAAATTAATTCCATGTACATTTTAGGAAATATCGCTCATGGCTGCATTTTTCCATTAGAAATGGTTTCAAAGGCTACAGAAAGAAACCACAGCCAAATGAGGCAAAGTTTAAGTGAGAAAACATGTGTGGACCATTAAGCCGAGTGACAGGAAAGAGGTTACATTTCCAGAGCAGTGGAGAAGTTCTGCAAATGCCCTTCAAGCAAACAAGAGCAATTTTTTTTTTTTTAACTTAAAAAAAGAATCAGACTGCCAAGGCAGAATTTACAAAAATAAAATTCACATTTAGTTTGAAGGATAATTAAAGCTCAACTTCGTAAAGTAACTTGAGGCATGTGCCAACGATGAAAGAGTGTGCACCTATAGTTCACCTCATGATGTCCCTCGTGACTGACATAGACGTCGCTCCCCATTTTGGCAGTAAATTTTTTTTTTTACTAATTTTTTTAAATATGCCATATATATAAATTTGACACAAGTAATATAAGATTAAGAGCAATGAACCATCAAAGAATTACCTAATCAACTGTGTTTGAGAAGAAATAATAGACATAGTAGATATTTTTACAGCACTCCCAATTTCAGAAGAATCTGTAGACATAGTCTTGTTCCATAGGGGGGCTAGCACTATGTTTCTTTGAGAGAAATAAAACAGCATGCTCTGTTGCTTAAATACCTTGAAAAGAAAGTGGGACATAGACAGGATTTGGCTGTGATACTAAGTAGCCATGTTGGCTTGTGAAGCTGAATGTCCATTGTAATCATGGATTTTCTAAGTCAAGCATGAAGGAACTGATATGAAATATTAACTTGATATCCAAGGATGTCTACTAATTAGAAAGACCCTCAAGAGGAGAGGGTAACAGGGAAAGCTGAAAACATAATTTACCCCACGGCTGGCCATCTTGCTTCTCTGCCACGCTACAAAGATCAGCTATGAACCACAGCTTGGTGTAGCGGAGCCGTTACAACTTGGCCTACCAGCCAATCAGCTTGACTTGGGAAACTGATGAAAACTCAGGAAGCAACTACACACACACACACACACACACACACACACACACAACATATAATTTATGTTAAAAATGTTTCCAGAGTGGAGCTAAAATTCTTTGCAGAAATCGGAACATTTTTTTTTTCTTTTTGAGACAGAGTTTCTCTGTGTAGCTCAGCTGTCCTGGAACTCACTCTGTAGACCAGGCTGGCTTGGAACTCACAGAGATCCATCCAACTCTGCCTCCTGAGTGCTGGGTTAAAGGCATGTCCAAGCTAAAACACTCTTTAAAAGTACACAGGCTGCTTAAGGGATGAAGACTTCAAGGGTGAGCTTCCTTTCAGGCTAAACATGAGCACACTATCCCAGTCATAAAGAGAACTACCACTAGATAGCAACACCACACACAAACCTATGAGGAATAAGTACCATCAACCCTTGGCTCTGTTTTCATAAGGTATCCAATAGTCATGCTCATCTTTCACTTCTTTTATTTTAAATTATTTTTCAAAGGATCAAGGACTTAAAAATCAAATATATAATACTATAAATCCCTAAACCTAAAACAAGCAAACACTCGATTCTGACCTTGTCTTATCTAGTCACCACGGACAAAACTTTTGAACTTGTTTATTTCCTCTATTATTATTAATAAATAATATTTCCTCTAGTATAAATAATAGTTATACACTAGTTTAAGTTTGACCTTATTTGTCATTTTTATTCAGAGCATCTGAGAACATTTCGTCATTTCCCATGCCTTCTCTATTCTCCAGATGTGGTTTTATCGTAGTTTTTTTGACTAAGTTAAAGATTCTAGTCTATCATATACTTTGTACATTAACTTATGTGTTCATAATGGCTTTTCAAGGCTCACTCAGATTAAAGATTGACTTATTTTAAATCAGAGTGACTGTGGGTGATGCATATCCCTCTGGTTTGATGTTACCATCCATTGAGGATCAATAATATACCTATTCACAAAACTTTGACAAGTAGTGACATAGTTCTACATTTTTTTTAATCTCAAATATATTTGTAAAGATAAACATATCCCCATCAGTTACTATTTCTCTATAGCCTAGTTTAAATATGAAACTCATAATTTCTTATTTATATAATTAAGCAACACTTAATTGCACTTTGTTGTATAATTATTCAAAGACATTTACTTGGCTGTCTTGTTATAATTGCAAATTAATTCCCCATGTTTACAACTTTTAATTTAATGTGTTAGGGTTTTTCCCATATAATCAATAAAATACCCTTGGCGTCATTACCAACACAGAGTTAAATATATCTAGTGAGTTTGAACTGCATTCCATAATGCCAGAGGGTACAAGAACAAAATTCAAATGCAGAAATTTGACAGGAAAAAAAAATCCTTCTACTTTCTATAAAACATGTTCAAATAAATAAAAGGAGCACAAAAGAATTAAGAAATAATATGTAAATGGCTGCATTGAGATGAATGGTTATTGTTTAAAATCTTACATTTGAAACTATAAAAGCAATGGAGAAACATATGTAACAAATGAGTAACTAATGAGCTAAGAAATCCCTGTTGAGGCTGAAGGTGTAGGAGAGAGCTTGCCTAGTGTCCCCAAGGCACTGAGCTCAATCTCAGCCCACCTAGGAGAAGAGAGGGAGGGGGGAGAGTGAGGAAAGAGGGGAGGGAGATGGGAAGAGAGGACATGGATGGGGAGGGGAATGGGAAGGGAGGAAGAGGGAAGGGAAGGAAAAGTGAGAGAGAATTTGTGAACTTGGAGACTAGGATGATAGAAATGTGTTCTCTCCTTTCCCTCCCCAACCCCCCTCCCCAAGGAATGATATTTTTTAACAGGTTGACAGTCACTGAAGTTGGGCCATTATATATATTATATTATTTTTCTAATTTTATAAATGCTTGACATTTTTCTTAATAAAGACTTTAAAGTTACGCTCTGTGATTATTTTTAGTTAAGGCTGCGTAATGTTGTCTGAAAATATCTTTGTTCTTTCTTCATAACAGACAGATAGTTAAGCTAAACATTTTTCTAGTTTGGCCGTCATTTTCTCATGGCTGGATCCCTCCGGGTAGGTCTCGAAACTACCACAGGTGAATTTGCGCTTTCTTTCCTCCACCTCTGTCTCCTGGGTGTTGAGATAACAGGTGTATATACAACTATACCTCCGATCTACTCTTATTCTTACCCTTAAGAGGTGTTTTTCATATTTATGTATTTGTGTGTAGAAAGGGCACATGCCTATGTGCCACAGTGTGTGTGTGGAGGTCAGAGGACAGTGTACAGAGTCGATTCTCCCTTCCGCCATGTAGGTCTTGGGACCTCAGCCTCTGGCTTGGCCTGCTGCAGGCACTTTTATATACTGAGCCATCTTACAGGATTTCTTATTCTAGCTCTTAATATACAGCCCATTCATTCATTCATTCATTTTTAAGAAATAGCATGGACTGGAAAGATGGCTCAGCGGTTAACAGCACTGACTGCTCTTTTAGAGGTCCCGAGTTCAATTCCCAGCAACCAAACGGTGGCTTACAACCATGTGTAATGAAATCTGATGCCCTCTTCTGTTGTGTCTGAAGAGAGTAACAGTGTACTCACATACATAAAATAAATAAATCTTAAAAAAAAAAAAAAAAAAAAAAACGAAAGAAAGAAAAGAAAGAAATAGCATGTTCAGAGACCACAGCCAAATTGGAAACCTCCACCTGGTCCCTCCGCTTGGAGCTCAGGGAACCCCCAACAAAGGAAGGGGAGGAGCAATTGTAGGAGCCAGATGGGTGGAGAATACCAGAAAAACATGGCCCACACAATCAACTAAACAGGGCTCACAGGGGCTCACAGTGACTGATGTGACAATCAAGGAGCCGGCATGGGTCTGCCCTTGATCCCCTGCATATATGCGATGGTTGTGTAGCTTTGTGTTTTTATGGGACACCCATGAAGAGGCATGCTGGGAGAAGTAGGGGGAGGGGAAACTGAGGTCAGGAAGTATTCCATGAGAGAAGAATAAATAAAAAGCAGTAACAACAAACCTCACATAATGAAGAAATGGTGAAGAGATAAGAGAAAGAAAAAAATAGAGAGCATGGGCATGTTTAGATTCCTCGTGGCCAATCAGGAAATTGGCAACAATTGGTTGTACTTCCTTGTGAGGTTACTCTAAAGCCTTTTCTAAGCTTTCTTGGTATGATTTTAGCATTTAAAATCTGCTTGTGGCCATACATACATTGTAAATGCTTCCGAGGGGGTGTGTTATTTTCAATTATTTGTCTTTTTCCTATGCCAGTGTCTTTCCTCAGACACCAGGTAACCTCTGGCTGTCATTCATTTCTGCTCTGCAAAGCAGACAGGGAAATTGTCTCCAGGAAAACAGAACTGTTAGTTTTCATTTCAAGCTGAGGAGGGAGGTGGAGGGAGGGTTCCCGGGTGAGGCTCAGACACAGGCATCAGCAAAGCTTTAGTCTCTGGGAGGAAACCTTGTCTCTTGCCAGGGATGGAGCACCACCAGCCTCAGTAGCATCTTTCTGGTGAGTAAGCATACGGCCAGGCTTACTCTCAAAATGCAAACTTCTGCTCTTTCTTTGCTACCAACCCAGCATCTCAGCCATAAAATACTGTATTCTTCATCTGCTTCAGTCACATTTGTCTATATTATTGGACACAGGCCACACACTGCTTTCGGCCAGGAGTAGGTCTAATGTTTACCTACCAGTGACCTTTATTCCTGGACTCATGTACTTGACCGTTTGGTTCCCAGTTGGTGGCACAGTTTGGAGAACTTTATGGAATTTTTGAACAAGAAGCCACATAGCAGACTTACAGCCAGGAAGTTGAGCTTGAAGGTTACAGTCTGATTCTAGATCCAGCTCAACACCTCAGCTTCCTGACCCTCTGGGATGCACCAGGCTGTGGAGTAAGTGAGCATCACCTGTCAGGAATGAGTATCTGGTGATCATGCGTCCCCCATCATGCTGGGCTGCATCCCTCGAATCTGAGCTACGCTGTCTTTGTCCCTTGTTTCACGTTGTCTCAGGCACAGGAAAAATCCCTAATGCATCATCCTGTCTCGGCGTTCAAACTGCACTCATAACATTCCCAGGAAAGAATAACTGTTTCTTCTCAGATACTAATCTGCTAAGCGATGGGAAATACCACAAAGCTTTAGAGTTTAAAAGCTTTGTCGTGGGTTTGATCGTGAAACTGATCAATGACTCAGATAACATTCACCTTTGTAGTGGGCAACAAGGGTACATGATAGATTGAGACATTCTAATTTATTTTTTAAATAATGTGAAAGTCAATGAGAGACTCAGAGCAGCAGAGTGCATTGCTTCACACCACTCAGCCAGCAGAGCTCACCGACATTAGAAGCACTCTTGACCAGCATCTCAACACTGTACTAATCTAGGTAGCTCTTGTGAAGACGGAGCACATGGGAGCCTGGCCAATGGAGAGTTTGACATTCAAACCACTGAACTTCACCAAGACACAAGGAAGGCTAGATGGTAAGAAGATCTGAGTGCTCTTAGCTTAGGTAGAGACTGGCTTGCAAAAACAAACAAAATGTGGTTTAGCCTGGTGGCACTGAAGAGGGAGCACACAGCGGAGATGATACAGCTGGTTACTCAGAGGAGAACTGGGTAGGACAATTAGTAAGTGACTTGAGATCCTACCTAGCTGGTTCTCAAGAGCTGTAGGCATTTGTTCTCTTGCGGATCTCCCTGTTCATCTTTGAAACAAGGTAACAGCAGCAACGCAGGCTTATTAAACAACCCCTTTCATGAGACATGTGTATGTCTTTGAAACAAGGTAACAGTAACAACACAGACTTATTTAAACAAACCCTTTTATGGGACACCATCATTTTTACCACCATTTTAAGGCATTAAAGTGGAAAAACAAGACAAAAATACTATTTGAATATCATTCTGCTATCGTTTATAAGTGGATATGACATCTGACATAGGGTCTCTGGATTCCAGTAAATGCTAATTGAAATGATTCTCCACATGCACTGGTGTATTTAGCAAAACCCATGAATGCACTCACCCATGAGATACTTTTGCCATTGCTAATAAGAGTCCTCATTATTTTCTTTTGTGAAATCATCTGATAACTGACTGGATTTCCAACTGGGAATGTCAAGAATCAATCCAAGTGTCACTGCGTGGACCAGTGACTCAAAGACTAGCACATTTCCGCTCATCCCAGCAGGCCTCAATTTATTCCAGAATATGACTACAGTCCTTTTACAGGGCACTGAACTATAGACAAGACAATTGCAGCTGTAAAATTCCATATTTCTCTTGGCTCTAAAAACAGTGGGGGTTTAGTATATAAGATGAAATCACTCTAACGCTAGATAATGCATTCCATATCTCTAAGTAAAAAAAAAAAAATTATATGAACCAAGTGAGGAATGAAAAGGAAATATTATTTATCAGAGGTTTATTTACTTTACTCAATTCATATACATTACTGTATTCTTGAAAAATATGTATTTTATGTGTATGGATGTATGTGTATGTGCTCCAGGATTCACTACTGGTACGATGGAGCCCAGAAGAGGGGCCAGAGCCCTTGAAAGCAGAGTGTCGGTAGCAGTTGAAAGGACAGTGTAAGGACATTGTAAGATACCGTGTGGGTGCTGGGGATCACACTGGAGTTCTCTGCAAGAACAGCAAGTGTTAACTTCTTGTCCCTCTCTCCCATGTCCAAACCATTGTACTCTAAACTTTCATATAATTGTATATCCCCATGCCAAGTAATTCAAACATATCCATCTTTTCATCTTACAAATATCAAACTGATATTTAACATATGACACAACCCCCCCCCCGGGGGTGTAATAATGAGGAAGGTAAACCCGACCGGTGCTTTAGAAAATGTGTGATCAAAAGGATGAAGACACTAAAGCCTCTCTGAGTAGTGTGCTGTAGAAGAAACAAAGTCAGAATCCTCAGCGTAGAAGTAACTTTAGGTGGGGGGCAGAGGGGAGAGCTTTTGCCACACTCGTCCCTATTTAGCTCCCAAGTAAAGAATCAGAGTCATCAAATTATTAACAAGCTACAAACCTAAGCCAGGCAGGTGGTGAGACTATTATAACTGGAGTATTAATAACCAGATAAATGCCTCATTATTTGCCAACCGCTCGGTTTCATGTGTGTCCTCAACGGGAGCTTCTATTGCCTCCTGCTCGTAGTCCATCCGGCCTCATGGTGGCCTCCTCCTTCCCCTCCCATTTTCCTTCACCTTGTGGTCCCAACCTGACACCTCCAATTCAATCTCAAGTCTAGCCTTCTGTCTTTCCAGCCCAGTCACAGGTTCTAGCCTTTATTGTCCAGTAAGAGATTACTGGGGAGCGTTCTCCACAGCACACTAGTCAACACAATGCCCATATTTAGACTGCAATCTGATCTCGGGGCTCAGAACTCAGCATCTGCATATACAGAGCGCAGGGCCGACTCCTCGCTGCAGTCCCCAGAAGAGCCGCAGCAGTGACGCTCGGATTTAATCAAAGGCAAAAGAAGAGCTTGGAATGGAGAAAAATGTGATCTGCGTATACTGCAGACTGGTCACGCGGGCTGGACTGAAGGCCTGTAAGAGTAACCTGGGCCTGGGAGGGTACAAAAGCGACAGTTGGCTGGGCAGCGAGGATTCTAAGCAGCAAACGTGATTGGTTGGTAGTTGTACCACAGCAGATTCGTCAGAGATGGAAAGAAGAAATGTTTAAAATGTTCAGCCGTTGTTACACATATATATTCAAGGGAAGAAAAAAATGATGTAATTATACTATAATCTCAAAAAAAAATTAACTTAAAAAGTTTAAGTGAAGGCTTCTTGTAATTTTACAGGAGAGGGGATGAGAGGGATGGAGATGGTGCCAACGTTTCTGGTTTCAGCTGCAATAAGAAAATGGTAAGCACGCAGTCATCCCTTCCATCACAGACAAAGAAGTGGAGTTTTGGGGAAGGGATGTTGGTGCTAACCACTTGATGGTGCTGGTAGAGGGGATCTGGGTGCAGATGTTCAGTATTACCCCATCCTGTCTTTAGTAAGACTAGAAGGCTAGGACAGTAAAATCTACTAACTACCCAGAGCAAGGATGCAGAGTCTCCAGAGGAACACATATGCTAAGAGACAGGAGAAAGGGGAAAACAGCCAAAGAAAAGAGGCTCAGAGCTTCCAGAGGGGTGGAGACAGACAGGAAAGCACTGGGGCTTAGAGCCAGAGGTGAGGAATGTTGGGACTGGTGAGTGTTAAATGCTACTGAAAGAGAAAGTCCAGTGAGCCTTGGAAATGGCTCTGTGGGCTCTGCCCAGGGCAGGGCAGGGAAAGAGAGGTGAGAGAAGGAAGTGAAAGCAGACGCTTTCCGGAGGAAAGAGATGGAAGAGGTGTAAGGGTGAGCAGGGCAGGGACCCGCTGCCAATGGTCTTCTGTCCGTGTGTTTGCAGTGAGAGATACAATAAGGATCATTTTAAATGCTAGGAGAGAAAAACCAAGGGAGCAGAAGCAGAAAAGACGGAGGTTTAGAAAGAATAAAAGTTATTGAGGAAAACGGAAGAAAAGCCAGCTCCAAGCGAAAATGTGAGCGCCTCAGCGCCACTCGGTATCATCACAGAAGAGACCCCGAATTTACTTGGTTCTGAAGGAACGTGAAAAGAGAGATCATTGGTGTGTTGAAGGAGGGGGCAGGTTAGGGGTATGTGAATAAATGAGCTTTATAGAGAAAAAGGTATAAAACAGTCACTGAAGCTGGATATAGCAAAAATGGGATTCATTATTAAATGAAAGGGAAGACTTCTGATTTACTATAACTGTCCTGCTTTGATCTCCTCCTAAAGTTTCTGCGGAAGTCATTTTGCACCTTTATTACGATTGCCTGCTGAGTCGGAAGCCAGAAGCAAGTCTGTGTTTTCTTGGTTTTCTTTTCCAGAGGGCTGACGCCTTATCTGGAGGCAGAATGTGTTGCTCAGCCAGATTCGGTTCTCAAACATCCACAGAAAAATGGCCCACTGAACTCACCTCAGGTCACAGCATGCTGCTGTCAGGAAAAGTTCCAAAGCCAAGAGCACAAGGAAGGGAGAAGGCCGCTCTCCCTGCCCCCAGTGCAGTCTTCCTTCTTTCTTAGATATACATGCTTTGAAATTATCAGTTGATTCGATGCTAACACCATGATAAAAGGAGCATGCCCTTGTTCATAGGAGGAAGCTCACCCAGCATTGAGTGCTAAGGAGAGAGAATCCTTGAGAAGAGAAAGATAATATGGTCCAGCTCCTGTACATAGACTGACAGGTCTTTACCCCAAGGAATCACACTGACAATTTCATGATAGGTTCTGATTATACTACTCATATATCTCTATCTATTATCTATCTATTAATATCTATCTATCTATCTACACTTCCAAGGGAGGCAAGTGATGAGGGATATAGAGGGGATTAAAGGTTTCTTTCAGGGTTGTATTAATTTATACAAAGAAGAACCATGCCAATAGACAAGGTAGTCATTCAGTTCTGATAATAGTGACAAACTGTAAGTAAAGACCATGTCAGGAAAAGTTGTTGACCAACTTACCTATGAAGGATGTCTCTATTCTAACCAGAAAGTGCACTGACACCTAAGCCCAGTGAAGATTCCATTCAGGTGAGGTGTAGGGAGAGGAATCAATTGGAAGAAAGTAAGTTAGTATCTTGGTTCACCTAGCAGATAAAAAATGTCTCTAAGGATACAGGAGTCTGATGCATCCAGAAAAAAACTGCCACTCAAAGGTTTCCTGGTCACAGCCCACAGTTTCAAGTCCAGTTAGCAAATGCACTGGAGATGGAGTGGCTTCCAACCTAACGTGTGAGGCTAGAAGCGTATCACTTAAGTTTTCTGTGTTGGCATAGGCACAGTGTCTCAAGACAAAATTACAGAGTGGTTGAGGGCTTCAAGTGAGATTCCAAACCTTAAGGTAGTTTGTAAGCTTGAAACTGTTTCAGGTTTGTTTTGTTTGAATTGACCATTGCAGAACTTAAATTTATAATAGCCTTAGAAAATGGATTTTTTTTAAAAAAAAAGACAATAATGAAGACATTGTCAACATGGCTGAAAGGTAGTAGGCAGGAATTCAAAAGAGAATAGAAAAGAAAAAAGAACTGAGGAAAAAAATCAACTTATAGAAAACCTTGCTGGCAATCCAGAGGCTGATGTTGTGAGACATTCTAAAAGACTGAATAGATTAATCAGAAAAGGGCAAAACCAAGTCTGTCTCCCCATTTAATCACTGCTACGTTGATGCAGCATTTGGACAAAAATTCTAGTGCAAACTGCTGAGGCCTCTTGGGTTCACCTTGGGACTCTGTTTCAAGAGTGTGATACGATGTTCTCCTTGTCTGTCACTTCCACTGTACACAGTCCAAACATACCCTTTACTCCACTTACATCACACTGGTGTTATAAATTGGCATGTAATTTCACTCAGAACGAGGGTTAAGCACATGAAAACTGTATCATTTTCTACCCACCTAATCAGTAAAGACAGAAATGTCCAGGAACATACTGTGTTCACAGTGATGAGAGGGCTTGAGTTTCTCGGATGCTGGCAAACATTGGAGGAGGCTTGCCGTCAGGACAGCATAGCTGGGTCAATAGCTGTCGAATGCGCCTTCTTCAGATATGTTCACTGGGAATCCATCCTAGACTTACACGCATGTGCTGATGCAATGGCCTATGCAGACACCCTGTACCTTGTAGAAAAGACAGAAATTTAAATGTCTCAAGGTTGGAAAATTTAATGATAGAATATCAAGAAAATGAAAAATGTAACTACATCTAAAAATTAATAGTTTTATGCATTGATATAGGAAAGTCTCAAAGATGTGACATGATGTAAAAATCATTAACGTGTATGTGCATGTGCGTGTGTGTGCATGTGTATATGTGTATATATATGTGTGCATGTGCGTGTATATGAGTGTCTGTGCATGCGTGTGTGTCTGTGTATATATGTGTATGTGTGCTTATACATGTATGTATATGTGTTTGTATGTGTGCATGTGTTCTGTGTATATATGAGTATGTGCATGTACATGTGTGCATATGTGTGTATGTGTGTGTGTGCACGCCTGTAAAAATCTAATGCCTGTGAAAAGGAAATAAATGTGTAGATGTGAGAACACCCCTGAAAGAACCAAGAGATGAAGGACCGTTTCCTATGGACAAGAATAGGCAGGAGACTTCTGCCTTCTGGGATTTTGGTTTTTAAACCATGTAAATGTACCATTGTTTCTACATTGAAGAAGTCAATCTTTTAAGAAATTATTCTCTTGGAAGTATATTTTCATCATTAAGTGCAGACTGCCTTATAATTGTATCCACAGCTTTGCCATCTAGCCCAGGGCAGAGCATGGAATGCTGGGTCTCAGTACTTGCTGGATAAAGGGAGCAATCAAATCCCATCATTAAGTTTGGCTGACAGAAGAGCAGACACTTGGCTTTGGTGCTTCTGCAGAGTTCCTTGTATGACAAACCACAGAATGATTTGTGAGAAGGATGTGGCAGAAGAGAAAGACAAAAGAAGTTCGGGAGATGGGAACTGAGGTGAATCCAGATTCCAGACAGCAAATCCACATGCTAATGGCCTCTCATTCTCCAGAGCTTTCTAGAGTTGGCCAACTAAGGTTGAAGACAGACTGAAGACAGGGAGGGAAAGACAAAGACAGGAGAGCTGTATAATGTAGATTTCAAGTAGAATCAATTGCCTTTCTCTCAAAAAACCAAAGATGATTTGGGATTTATTTGGTTTTAAGTAAGCCATTTGGCTATGGTCCTTTTTAAACTGCTTGCAGATTTTAAGTCTTTCTTTTATGGTTTCTTTTAAATATTTATTTGATACTGTTTTCATCTCCAAGGTTCAAAGTAACCAGCCCACTTAGACTCATTTCAATTAGTAAGCAACTAACAGTTGTTACACCCCATGGCTTAGAGAGCTGACTTGGCTGTACATGGGATCTCTGAGGATCTGTAAAACTCCAATGGACACCGGACACCCAGGCATATGTTGCCTGACTTAACTGACCTGCAGGGTGATGCGGATATCAGTCCTTCAGAATCTGCCCCCAAGTGTGGCTAAGCTGCAGCAGAGTCAAAGAGAGCTTCCCCTCTCTTAACTCCAGAGCAGGGGAATACCACCTCCCTTCGCTTGGAGCTTGGTCTTTTTGCCTGGGGCAGACTCTTAGCTAATCTTCTCCCGTGGAAACACCTGATCCTGAGACAACCGAGAGGACCTACTGCATCCAGAGCAGAGGAAGCTTAGGATCACAGGAACACAGAGACATCTGGAATCTGAGGAGATCTGACACAAGCAAGATAACTGGAAAGACAAACTCCAGTCAGACACAGAGAACACAGGTAACACTAGAGTCAACCAGATGGTGAAAGGCAAGCACAAGAACACAATCAACAGAAACCAAAGTTACCTGACATCATCAGAACCCAGTTCTCCTACCATAGCAAGCCCTGGATACCACATCACACAGGAAAAACAGGATTCAGAATTAAAATCACTTCTCATGATGATGATAGAGGATTTTAAGAAGGATATAAGTAACTCTTAACTCGTTTTTTAGCCTTTATGTGGAGGTAAATAATTTTTAAAAGGAAATGAGTACAGAATATATTTCAGTAGCTTTTCTACTGAAGACTGTAAACAAACAAACAAACAAAAAAACAAAGCTACATCCATTAGTT
The DNA here is from genome assembly GCA_021653895.1 of Mastomys natalensis. Classification (NCBI taxonomy): domain Eukaryota; kingdom Metazoa; phylum Chordata; class Mammalia; order Rodentia; family Muridae; genus Mastomys; species Mastomys natalensis. The sequence continues at coordinate 1,528,203 of JAJTUV010000128.1, read as the reverse complement.
TCTTTTCCTTTGGTAAGGTAGCCTATAAGGTGCTCTCTTTACTCCCTCAATATAGAAGCTGCATGTTATAAGAAAGCTCTACTTGCTTCATGGGAAGTCACAACACAGAAGGATGACACCACGGCTAAGATAACTTGCTGCTGGTGCCCAAGGCTCTCAACATCTGCTCAGAAGGACTTTTATGCTATTCACATTGCTCTACAACAATTGTCCGGAAATTATAAACTATTCACATGATCAAGCACAGAACAATGGTAATTTGCATTATATAACATAGGCAGGCACGGTACCCTGCAGTCTCATGCAGCACTAGCAAGGACAATAATTCACTGTAACTACATGTGACAATGTTGGCTGACCTTAGCAACATCATCAGGTGCAAACAGTTCTCAGAAAAGCTACACAGATTGATGCTCTTTTTTTTAAAACATAATTTTTCCAAACAAAGATGCATATTATTTCATTTCACACACATACATGGACACACACATGCAAACAGTCACGCACGTATGCACAGGAACATGCACACACTTGGACAAGGACACACGTGCATGTAAACACACACACATACATTTACACACACACACACGTAGCAGAACCTTCTTCTAATGAATAAATGTTTCTTTTTTTTTTTTTTTTTTTTTTTTGGATATTCGAGACAGGGTTTCTCTGTGTAGCCCGGGCTGTCCTGAACTCACTCTGTAGACCAGGCTGGCCTCGAACTCAGAAATCCCCTGCCTCTGCCTCCCAAGTGCTGGGATTAAAGGCGTGCGCCACACCACCCGGCAATAAATGTTTCAATGGAGCAATCAATGGGCAGTGGATAAGAAGGTAGTCTGCGAGTTTAGGGAGAGAGGAGAGACAGAGAGAAGGAAGAAATGGAGAAGAAAAAAAGTGATGAGCCTATCAATCAAAATGAAATAGGTATGAAAATTCTATAAAAATATGTTATTTTGTATGTCAGTTAAAAGAAAAAAAAAGCCCTAAGTATTCATACTCAAATAAGATGAAAACAAAAGCTTGTAATTGAATAACTTCGTCTCACAGAAGCAGTTGACAGTGAAGGACTCTCTCCTAGATTTCCCCTGGCCTCACCCCTTCACTGATGACTCCTCTGACAGAAAAAAACAAACAAACAAGAAAGAACCAAAAAACAAAACAAACAAAAAAAAAAACCCAGCATACCAGTAACCATTTGCTCCCCAGGGAGCCTATGACTCCATAAGAACAGACTTCCATCTGTTTCCTGTTTATCTCAAACAGCACTGTGAAGAATGCAGGACAAAGATGAAGTCAGCAGAAGACCACAGATGATTCTAAAAGGATGAAAATTGGTTCCAAACCGTGGCAAGTCCATAAGCATGTGCTCAAAATATATGCAGGTTGTTTAATATTAATGCCCATAACTAATTCTTAATATTCGCATACTGCTTTTAATTTGTAATCAATCTATAGTGATATGTATAACAAACATAGCTCTTTTACTTACAGTAGCGGCACAGATTTGCCTTTTCGAATGACTAATCTTTTTTTTTAATTGAATGCAGTTTTAAAATGTTGAAAAGAGTCTCAGGCACATGTGTTAATGTAGAGCAGTCAAAGGTTATGGGGGTGATATGTGTAGGCGAATTATTCTGACACAAATGTTCAAGACTGTCTTGGTACCCTCCCTGGCAGAAAAAGGAACTTAAGTATGTAAGTCACCTACAGCTCAATTAACTTGATGTTCCTCTTACTAAGAAATAATTACCAGTTCTCCTGTCTTCTACCTGAGAAACAATCATAAAAAGAACACTCTGTGTCATTGTGGAACTTGGAGCTGAAGGACAACTCAAGCAAGAAGAGCAGGTGACTCACATGTCAACGGAATAAAAGCACAGCTGGACAGAAGATGCCCAGCTGCTCCACAACAGCTGAAACTTCCCAAGACAGACGGCATTGACCTAAGGCCTGAGGAGAGGGTGCGCTGGGAGCAAGGAGTATCAGGGGTAGATACCTGAAGAGAAAAGTGCTTAGGTAATTAGTGAGCTCTACACAGATGGGACAGAGCTAGACATGAAGAACCGGAAGTGGCAAGAAACAAGACTGACAATAGATCATGGAAAGGCTTGCCGCGGCGGCTCAAACTCCCTGCCAGCAGGAATCGGAGACAAACATTTGGAAGACTCTCGAAGAAGAAAAGCAATACATGGCAAGATAGCAGAGCACACCAAGTCAACTTCCCAACACAAGATGGAGGCTGACGCATCGTCCTTAATGAGACCACAGATGAGATCCTAAAAGAAACAGTACACACTAAGTCACTGGATTCCCTACTACAGGCAACCAGGAGATGTTGCTTATCGTTGCATTATAGATGGAGGTGTTTTTGGGATACAGAGCAGCTAAGGATGGAGGGAAGAGATTGGACCGGTCTCCATAACAGTGTGAAGAAGACAATAGCAAAGGGACAGAAAGCTGCCAGGAAGAATTGCTGTTTGGAGCCAGGTTTCCCAGTGGTGATGGCAGAGGCCAGGTCTCCCTGACTTCTGAAGCTGCTGACCTAGTTTCTGGACTTGCTGAAAACCCATAGCATCCATGGCTGGAGTTCAGGAAGGAGACAGTCCCAGATGTTGGCCCATTTGGAGAGTTAGAGATTAGCTACTAATTCCTGCATAGTTTTGTGTGGTCTCTGAATTCACAAAACAGAACTGCTAACCAACACCCATTTCCAGCAGTAGGAATGCTGTCTGTTTCATTTCCAAGAACTTCCCGTTTGGCCATGACATGTGACCTTGACTGTACCCATAATCGGATGTAAATTTATTAATACCTCTGAGTCAGTTGCTTGCAACTATATTCTTGGCTTTTCATTCCTGTCATCTCATGCTGTGTGGTGCTATTCTTTAAACACTTTGTGCAGCTCTGGAGTTTTCGGACCGCTATCTGTTTCTCTCTCTCATGCATTCTTTCATTAAAATTGATTTCTGAATGAGGAAAAGACTTTTAGAGAGATACCAGAACCTAAGCACCAGAGGTAGGGATGGGGATAGCCGAGATCTGAATAACGTTATTTTAATTGCAATTTAAAGCCAAAAGGCAAAGACTTAGCAAAGAGCTGGTTTCATTACAGTTGTTCCATGCATGAAATGAACCATTACACACTGGAAAAGAGGAAATCGTCCCAGAATGGCTTAGTTATAACAAACAAAATGAGTTCCAACAAGCTGATTTTTAGTCCCATGGCCAAAAAACGCATTCTGTCGACATTTAGGATTTTTTTTCTTGATGGCATTATATTTTGAAATGTTATTTCACATTGTGCTCTCTTTCTAGAACATCTTTGCATTGAATAATGAGAGAAATGACCAGCTGGTCTCTCGTAGTTACAAAGCCCTTTATAGGAGGCAGCAGGATGCTGGCAGATGGTAATTTTAGGTAGAGGTCTCGCTAAGAATAGATTTGTGGCATCTTGTTTGTGTAGAATATGCACCCTTGCATTTCTGAGAGTCAGGGCATGGTAGTTTATTGAGATAGTGGTTTGTATTTTGATCTCAATGTAGTCTTGTATTCTTTCATTAAAAGAAAAAATATTTTGGGTTCAATGGATTTAAGGTATAAGGCCAAAGACAAAGGTACTCAATGAGAGCCTTTCTTCCTAACTGTTGATTTTGAAATTCTTGGGCCACAAAAGGAGGGGAAGAGAAAGAAAGAGCTAAAAAGCAGGAAGAATAGTTCTATGTCTTTAAGAAATTGAATTACATTGACTTTGTGTGTATATGTCTATATGTGTGTGTCTGTGTTTGTCTGTCTGTGTTGTGGTCCCTGTGTCTGTGTGTATGTCTCTCTCTGTGTGCCTGTGTCTGTGGTCTGTATATGTGCCTGTGCATGTGTGTGTATCTGTCTGTCTGTATGTCTGTGTGTGCATGTGTGTGTTATCTGTCTGTCTGTCTATACACATGCAAGTCACAAAGCATGTGTGGAGGTCAGAGGACAGACTGTAGGAGTTGTTTCTCTCTTTCCAACAGTGGGTCCTGGGATTGATCTCAGGCCAGCAGGCTTAGAGACAAGTGCCTTAGCCACTGAGTCATCTTACCAGCCCTAAATCTATTTTAAAAGCAGGGGTTCTACAAGCCTGGGAGAGGACGGTAGTATGTGGCAGAGCAGCAGAACTGACCCTGACTCCTTTGTAAACCCTGCCATGAAGCTTTAGACAATGCAGCAGACACCAGGACCCTACTTCTGCTCCTTGGCACAGGTGGACCCAAGTCACTTATGCTTCAAGGGGACAGAGGAAGGGGTCCTCTGTTTGTCATGGTCATGCATATTAATTTTTATTCTTGTATTCATTGCATTGAAGATAAGAGATTCTAAAATTTTTAGAAACAAATAGACTTTTATTGCCACATGGGTCTTGGAAGTTCTGGACAACCCCAAACCAGCCTCACACCCCACAGCTGACTTCTCACTATGTTACAAATTAGCTATTTGAAATCTGGTTCAGAATGAATTGAAATGGGTCATGTCCGTTGCACTGAAGGGTAACAGAGTCAAATACAAACCGCTCACAACTCTTGTTTAAAGTAGAAAAACATAAAAGGGTTGGTCTAGAGGATCTGATGCCAGGCAGATCTGCCCTGGTTTTCCCAACAATAAGAACCAGGGAGGTAGGACCAGGTGGTGGTGGGCTGGGAGAAGCAGATTCCTATCCTTACAGACAGCTCATCACTCTGTCACGATGCTCTTAGGAACCTTTTTACTTCTGCCCTAAGTCCTTCATGCAGAGACACATGATAGCCCCCCACTGTCCATAATCCAGCACATCACTATCTCAACAAACTGGACTTGAACCTCACCTCTCTCCTCCACACTAAAGGATGCCTGCTCTGTTAGCTTTATCACTCAGGGTCTCATGTCAATGGTGTTGTTCTTATTTTTGCCTTCCTCTTTAAAAGAATGATTTTGTATTCCATCAGCCCCTGGGTCTAAGATCATGGTGGCTTTAGGGCTTCAGTCAGAGGGCTAGAGTCAAGGTCTCTCAGGATCTGGCTCATGTTCAGGTCCTTCCCCAAGCCTGCCAAGGCCTGTTCCTTAGCCACTGCATGCCCCACTGCCCTCGTGTGTATTGGCATGATTTCTATTTTCTGTGTCTTCTGATGTTTTGAAATCTTGAAGGCCCTCTGTCTTAGCTTGGGTTTTACTGCTGTAAACAGACATAATGACCAAAGAAACTCTTATAAAGACAACATTTAATTGGAACTGGCTTACAGGGTCAGAGGTTAAGTCCACTACCATCAAGGGAAACATGGCACTTTCCAGGTAGGCATGGTGCCGGAAGAGCTAAGAGTTCTACATCTTCATCTGAAGACCTTTAGAGAAGACTGGCTTCCAGGCAACTAGGATAAGAGTCTTAAAGCTCATACCCACAGTGACACACCTACTGTAACAAAGCCAAACCCACTCCAACGAGGCCACACCCACTCCAACAAAGCCACACCTCCAAATAGTATCACTCCTTAGGCCAAGCATATTCAACCATCACAGCCCCTAAGAGGCTTGTGTGTTAGTCAAAATTCCTGACAAGCTCTGGCTGGGGATTTTTCTCTCACCACACTTTCACTAGACCCCATCCGGTTGGCATGGTAACATGTGTCCACCTCCTGCTCTTGGCAAATGTAAGCAAATATATTCTTCTACCAAAGACATTGATCCCTTTCGTCCATCCATCCATCCATCTGTCTGTGCATCCATCCATCCATTCATCTGTCCATCTATCATCTGTCCATCCATCAGTCCATCTACCTACCAATTCCATAAATTCTGGGCTGGGATATGAATAAGACAACATCGAAAATCCAAAAGGATAGCAATGATGAGTTCCCAGAAGATTTAAATACCCAAAAATGTGCCTGCATGCATGAAGCCCCATTTATTTCAGTGTGTATACAGTAAGGGTTTCATTACTGCTGTTATTTTAAAACGTTATAACAACTGTTGAGCACCCATGTGTCTTCTATCCTCCCTTCTCTGGCATGATTGGTTAAACACACTGGGTTCATGTCCACAGCAAAGAAAGAGCAAGCTAATGAATGCTGAGTTTTAAGATAAACGAATTATACATGAGCCACACTCATAACACGTACTGGTTCTAAAAATTCTAATGACAGTTATATAAGAACCTGAATATTGTTTCTTCTGTTAGGGTAAGCTTTTGATCTAATGGTCATTCTAGAGAAAGTTTATGAAGTGACTGTACTCATTTCCACATTCTGTATGCCAAGCTGTGTGACATCTCCAGGGGACTGTCCTGGTATTAAATCCCAACCTGCTGCTTCTACAAAGGAAAGGGTTAAAAAGAAAACCTATGGTGGGGGAATCTGAAAAACAAGACCCTGTTCTTTTCCCTACTTTCTCGAGTCCGTGTGAACTATGAACTCTGGCTAGTGGCACTCCTCGTGCCCTTGCTCACACACACTAGTCCTTTAGCCTCCTGTAAGGATTATAGACCCTCGGAAGTGACATAAGATGTGAGCAGGGTGGAAGACCATAAAAGGATTCTCAAAGAGGCCTAGCTCTGTCCTGGCTTCTCTGCTAAGGTAGCATCATCAGTAACCGCACTTCTCAACTTTTCATCTTAAACACATTTGATTATTTATTTCTCCCATGGTTGCTCTCTCTCTCTCTCTCTTTCTCTCTCTTCTCTCTCTCTCTCTCGAAAGGAGAAAGGAAAGAGAGAAAGAGTTCAAGACCTGAAGAATGATATACCAGCATAAGCCTCCGCTTATCGTATTGTTTTGGTTCTTTCGAACCTCATCAGATGTTCCAGACCTAGAATGGACATAAAGAGTGACCATGAGATAGTAATAGTCTCAGACAGACGATCCCAACACAAAGCCCCAGCAAAAGGAACAAGAAACGGCAGTCAAACTATATAGAAAAATGTCACAAAAGACTTCCACTCTAGCCAAACACAACACAGACCTTGAGTGGCCAAGGAAGGCCCATCAACGAGATGCTCCTACATCAGAGCTTAGATGCTCCTAGAAAACAAGATGGAGAGCTAGCCTTTCTTCTCTAACAAGAAGGAGCCATTACTCCACCTCCGTGGTGAAGCCAAGGGCATCCTAGCATCTCACAATGGTGCAGTCCACAGGCTCCCTTCTGCTGCTCCTGGCTATTCAAGTATCAGAAGAATCTTAGAAGAGATTTATTGCTCAGTGATAAAGAGGTCGAAGGGGTCAGCCTCATCTGTTGGTCAGTGGGAACCCTGCAGTGGCAACCAGGACATCAAAGGGGACTGACCTCATTCAGGAGTCACAAGGTAACATGACAGCTCCTTTTCTACTCTGTAGGGCCAATTCAGGCGACAACTACCAAACCCTTGTAATCACAGGGTTGCCATTTATCTTAATGACTAAGTTTACGCAGAAAAACCATTCTATGGAAAGTTGGAGGAGAGCTTCCAAGCAAATGGGAAAAAAAGAAAGTCAATTGGTAAATGTCAGTATTGAAATGGTGGACATGTTTATAAATGTTAGACAAAGATTTTTACCACATAATACGTCATAAATGCACCGGTGAACAATTAATAATCTGCCCAAAATGCTTGCCCATGAGAAATATAGAAAACCTCACCACCCATTAATCAGTAGAAGATGCAAAAGAAGTCTCATGCAAACCTGAAAAATTAGAACCAATAAGGAGACACAATGGATGAGATCAACAGTTAAATGAGAAGAATAGAAGGGGAAAAAAACTCAATGAACTGGAAGACAGAATAACAGAAATAAATCAGTCTGAATAGACAGAAATCTTAAAAGGGAAACCAGTCAATCAACAGAGATCCCAGAAAACCGTGACCATAGAACAAAGCAAAAGATCTATGGTTCCTCACTGGAGTCTTGGGGGAGAAGAGAATACCACTTGAAGAAATAATCAGATACTTTCCCAATTTTGGAAGAATTTCAAATAAGACAAATCAAAAGAATTCATGTAGAGCCATGTGTAGGCTTCTAAAACAAAAGACAGATTCTATATGGCAGCCAGGGGAGAATGGCGTCTCCTATGGGGAGAAGCAATTCAAATGTCTACAGGTCGCTCAACATAAACCATGGAGACTGGGAGGAAATAGCTTTTCTTTTTTCTTTTATTCTTTTCTTTTCTTTTTTGTTTTTATTAGTCGGTGTAGAATCATATTCACAGAAGGGAAAGAATAAAAAAGGTTTCCTTTCAAGAAAATTTAGGAATAGAGAAATGAAGACATCTCAGATGATGGAACTTAAAGAATTTGTTTCCAGCTTGTCTGCAAAGACCAGCTAAAGGGTCCCCTCTAAGAAAGAAAGAACATTAATTAAAAAGGCATTTGATACAACAGAAAAAGGTAAGTGAAAATAGAAGCACGAATATAGCCTTTCTTTTCATCTACAATTTAGATGTGAAAATTCATCTAAAATTTAGATTCTAAATCCTATCGGATGCTTGAAGCAAAGATTATACAGTGCAGATGCAATTTTGAGCACGTGACATAAACAGGGAAAAAGAAAGAACGTGAGGGAAGTAGGTTTTCTATTCTTACTTAGAATGTTAAAACGACGCTGGTAGCCTTTGATAAGTTATGCAAATATGAACAGAACGGAATGAAAAACACCACACTCTGGGAAAGAGTTTGGAAATTCCTTTAAAGACTGAAACCACAGCTGTAACACAACCTCGCAATCACCCCCGTGAGTATTTATCTCAGAAATGGAGCTCAGACTGGGTGTGGTGGGAACCACAGTAAATATCAGCACTGAGAAGCTGAGAGAATGCTGCATTGCATTAGAGGCAAGCCTGGACTCTCCAGCAAAACCCCACAGTTGGAGAAAGAGGAAAAAGGGGTTGTTGAATATGGTGGGACCGTGTCATACATGAACTCACAGAGGCTGTGGCTACAGGTCCAAGATGTGCAAGATCAAACAACCAAAATCTCGGGGTAGGTGGGGGCGGGGCTCGTGAAGTCTCGCCCCTGGCTGAGGAGCTCTTGACAATTAGTCTCCAAGCACGGGAGTGGAGTGGGGGTCGAGGGGGGGGAGTGGGAGTGGAGGTGGGGGGGAGAGATAAACAGGAGAGGAAGGAATTGTGGGTGAATTTGATCAAACTACCTTATATGCATGTATGACGTTCTTAAACAGTGACTAATTAAAATTATAGGAAGGGTGCGGGGCAAGGGAATAAGGGTGGCTGCTAAGGGTACAAAGGGTAGTGCGTGCTCATCACAGAAGAGCCGGAGATGCCTTGCGCTGGGGAATATTGATGTGGTTAAGTGTGGGTAACTGGTATAGAAAACAAGGAAAGATCATAGCAGAAAGCGTTGAGTGCCAGGGGCTTCAGACAGAAGGACTTGCTTCAGCACCCTTCCTAGCTCCTTCCTATGGCGCACCTCCTCAGACTCGAGGGTGGCTCTAAATCTGCAGCAGGTGATGTGTCTAAGTCAAACAGTCTTCACCACAGCTACTGTGATTCTTGTTTTATGTCTGAGGAGCCCGGAGCTCAGAGAGGTTATCTGTTAAATGTCACCCACCTTGTAAGCAAACAGGACTTCTAATCTGAGTCTTTCATCTGGCTAACCTCAACTTTCAAACTCACTTAAGAATCACAGTGTGCCACTTAGATTCCTAAGTACAGTACACAAGGACAGAAACGGTACAAGCAAAATCAGGGGGAAAACGGTGTGTTAAAGCCGGCAGCAGATTCAGAGGAAGGACAGCAAGAGTGATGGACGGAGCTCTTCGGTGTAGGTAAGGAGGACTGATTCTAAGGAAGTAGGCAGGATGGGAGGGTGGTGCAGGGGCGGGCAGGAGAGGGTGTCAGCGACAGTGTTCCACTTACCACCAACATTATGAAGTGACTTGCTTTAAATCAAGATGGAAATTTCTACTTGTAAAGTAAAATAGAGCTGCATAAAAAATCTGTTTAGGAAGCCACTCATGCTTGGATAGACAAGACAACATGTTTCCTAGCAGACAGAAATGACCAGAATCATGTAAAACCACGGGATTTCAAAGAAGCAAATGTTCAATTTGCTCATTTCCAGTTTAGACGTTTGCTTCCCTAGAGCATATGTCCTATAAATAATGTAACACCCAATATAAAACCTGGCGGGAAATACAGCCCATTAAACTTCTCCCATTGTGCTTTCTTTATCTGTCATATGTTTAAATGCGGTTTTATTAACTGTGATAATTGCTCCTTTAACTGCTAATGGTAGCATGATACTGGTTAAAAAAAAAAAAAAAAACAGCTTGAAAGGTCGTTTCCCACCTCCCCCAGCAATCCTACGAGACTGTGTGTAGGATTCTTGAATTCAAGAAGATTGGGTATCTTGTGCTGGGCTTAGTTTGGTCTCTTACTCAGAGAGTAAACGAAGGGCTTTACTGACACGTGTCTACTCTCTTATACTAATCCCCACAGTTGCTGTGTGAATCCACCCTAATAAATAATAGATGGTCGAAGTCAGCTCTTCTGTCTGCAGCTCTGAGACTCACCAGTAGGGGGCAGTACTGGCACTCTCTGGTACAGAGCTCTGGTAGGCAGGAGCACTTGCTTTCCGTGATTAAAGTGACAAAGTATTTCGGATGGCCTCTTTTGCCTTGTTCAGAGAAAAAAACACTGATGTTGGTTCCAAGAGATGGGGAGGTTGTTGTTGTTTACTGATCCTAGATCCCACACCTCCCTGCTGTATATCTTGCTGATTTATTATGCCTTCTGATTGGGTGCCTCCTCCCCTCCCAGGAAAGAATGAATTGACTATCTTCTGCAGCAAATACTTCATGGCCTTTTCACAAAAATGGGGGTAGGGGGTGAGTCTTCCTTCCTTCCTTCCTTCCTACCTTCCTACCTTCCTTCCTTCCTTCCTTCCTCACCAGGTTCTTTGTCTTGTAGGGGAAAGGTAAGCATTAGGGAATTTCTTCAAAAAGCAGCCATCAACATAATATTAAGGCCGGGCGGTGGTGGCGCACGCCTTTAATCCCAGCACTTGGGAGGCAGAGGCAGGCGCATTTCTGAGTTCGAGGTCAGCCTGGTCTACAGAGTGAGTTCCAGGACAGCCCGGGCTACACAGAGAAACCCTGTCTTGAAAAACCAAAAAAAAAAAAAAAAAAAGCCATGAGAATGAACAATCCACAGTAGACCCTGGGAGAAAAAGAAGGTCATAGGAGATGCATAGAGTAGATGGCGAGACAGATGAAGAGTGGAAGAGAGCAGATGTATGTGAAGGAGGAAACCAGCAGGCACCGCAAAGCCCCCTGGGAAACAGAAGCCTCGTCTAAGAGCTAAGCAGGCCGCCCTGATCAGAAGAATCCAACAATGGCACCCACAGAACAAGCCCACAGTTCTCACTAGCCTCAAAACCAACCTGGGTTTCCATTGAAACAATGACTTCTCTGGCACATCGTGTCCTAACTTGCTCCAGAAAGCCCAGGATGCTGGAGACTGTGCCCCTCAACAGGAGGTTGGGAGTTGGATCTATCACCTGAGATACTTTGTCAGCCTCAAGTCTGAGATCTGCACGTGACTCTGGCAGCTGGACTGCAGACACAACCTGACAGAGCACTTGACATCCAGCCTCGGCTCTCTAGCAGATGTCGAATGCTGATTGGCTGATTGGATTCTGAACACACACACACACACACACACAACACCGTGCATGCTCGCACACACACAATACAAAGAGTCAGTACTAGATCAAGCAGAAGAATAACTATCACCGAGAGGGAAATAAAAGTCCGAGGAACACGCTATTCAGACACACTATAAAGGAAAAGGTAAACAAACGTGACCAAATATCCAAGAACTCTGAGAGATGATCAAGTAAGCAAACCTAAGGATTCATTGGGTAGAAAGTGCTGAGATTAAAAACAAAAGGAACGGAGAATATATTAAATAAAATTATATCGGATGGACAGTGAGATGGCTCACCAGAAACAGCTACACCGTTCCTGAGCACTATGTTCCCAATTAACCCGTTACTCTTCTTCAGAGACCCTGGTACAATTTGGTACACACACTCCCAAATATTACTAACAAATCTGTAAGAAAAGCCTCAGTCTGTGACCAACAAAATTGACAGAAGAATACAAATGCTCATCTTCCGCTCTTCTTCCTGCTCAGCTCTTCAAAGCCAGCCCCGCCCACTTTCCACCCCGCCCCCGCCCCGCCCCCAGGACCTCTGCCCGTTTAAATTTAGACAGTAAGTTACATAACTCAAACCCTGACTGTGCAAGTGCAAATCCTCCTTGTCCGGTAACCTTAATTTGTTGACTAAGACGCCATGAGTTCTGTAACTGACAGTCCGGTCCTTGTACTACAATCACCGCTGTTTGTCCATCTCCAGCTTCATCTTCGCTGCAGCACAAAGATTATCCGGGTCGGCCATGTCTGTGAGGTTCCAGAGGGGAACCGCTTCTTGGGTCGTCTCCCAGTCACTGAGGTCTTCTATGGATAAATTGTCTGAGCAGGGTTGATGAAGTAATTTGTCTTTTTCCCCTAGAGTTCTGTAGTAACCACACCGTGACTGGCTTCCTTCAACCAAGGTTTCCCCAGTCTATATCTCTGCTACTTTTTGCTCACAATATCAAATCCAAAATTGAATTTAGGATGAGGATCTCAGGTGCCCTGTGTGCATCCCAAAGAAAATGTCAAACGTTAGGATGATGTTAGGATGAACTCTTGGGGTGAAGTTACGTGAATCTTAGTTCTGCTTTATCCAAAATTACATTGAGACCTATGCCTGTCCCTTTAACCTTTCTAGGAAAGGTTTCTCTTTCCTTGCCCTAAAGATCAGTCATTCTAGATATCTTTCTCACAGTGGGGTCTATATGAAGCTGTATAATCTTGGACCCACTGTAAGGCATGTTCAAGAAGAATCCACCCAAGCAGGTTCAACATTAGCCAGAATTAAGATCATCAAATCTTCTGGGCTATCCAACCCATGGCTTTTGTTTTATAAAATGGGTTATGAGCCATCTTCTTTGAGAGTCCTCCACATTAAGCAGGTTCAAAAATCACAGAGAAGGAAAGAAAACAACTTGCATAGTTTTCTTAGATCTGGGTCAACTATTTCTTACAAAGAAAAATAATCAACGTCTCTTGGCAATAATTCCTTTTAAAACATGAGACTCTCAGTATCTGGTGGAGGAAATATATAGGACAGAGGACTGGAAAATTCTAAATGTCACATTTACCCAGTGTCTCCTAAGAAATGTCTTTGTTACAAGAAATAAGACGTCTACAGATCAAATTTGGGGGCAGAAGTTAAAGGCTGTTCATTCATGAGAGACAGGCAAAAGATATTGTGGTGATTTGAGACCAAACAAAAAGGAGAAAGTGAGTGTTTGAATATCAAGGATATAGAATAAAAGTTTCAAATTACTCCCAAGCATTCTGAAAGGCTTTTATTTGTAATACTATTTCAAATAATCAGGATTAAAAATGCTGGATTTTGATTAGTCAGACATTATTTCTCTAGTACCATTCCTGAATAAAGAGGGGGCGTTCTAACCACAGTGCTATGAAGAGTCCTTGATGATACACCCATGGGGAACCCCGATGGGTGACACTGAAGCTGTGTTCCAGGGATGCTATTTCAAAACCCATGGGAAAATAAAGAGGGAAATCAGCATATTTTTTTTTCCTTTATAATTTACATAGTTCAATAAATAGCTTTTAAAGTCATCTTAAAGCCTTCACAAAGGCATAGACAGATGTTAGGAGCCATTTTGCCTGTTTCTGTGAAAGTCAGCCTGCCGGGCAGAGTCAAGTCGGATCAGGGTCTATTGGCAGATTTCCTGGCCTGCTGAGGCATAGACACAAGGGAGGAGATACACCTGAGGCTCGAGGTGAAGGGTTGAATATTCTATTGACCTTGGTGGAAGGAACAGGGAGGCCTCTGGATAAGAATAGATGCCTTATGTGTATATTTTAGCAATTGTTACTGTTAGCTTGTGGCTTTGCTTCCCATAGTACTGTAGGGTATAAAAAGGCTATGAAAATTAAATTCAGGCTGCTTCAGTGTTGACTGCCAGTCTACCCAAATCTATCTCTTGTCTCTGCATCTTTTTTCTGCCTTTCCTATCTTTAATCTTTGACTGCCCTCAGAGGCTATTCGACTTTTCGTCAGCCAGCCCGGCATAGTAGATACTCTTTCATTTGGAGTGTGCATGCTAAGTATATGTGTATGTGTGCCTCTGTGTGTGTGTGGTGTGTGGTGTGTGTGTGTGTTGTGTGTGCATGCCCATTTGTTTTCAGACACGTGATAGAAGTTTCAAGAGAAGAGATGAAAAATGGCAGAAAATATCTTATCGGAAAGGAAGACTTAGTTCAGCAGTATGCTTTCCATGCAGACTTCATGATAGTTACAGTGATACTCAAGATGAAGGATGATGTACCCAGAAGTTTAGAGGCTACAGAGAGCATCACTGCTCACCCACTACTGTCCTCAGCTTATGTGTTTCATGGCATATTCTGAGCCATGAGATGTCTAAAAATGCACTTTAAAGGACTAAAAAATATTATCACACCTCAAGATGATATCAAAACTTCCCAAACAACACCAAAATAATTTTGGTGACATAACAATTATGCCTTCACCATGCTGCTGGTTGGGCAACCATCTGGTACAGGCAAAACCACGGCTTTGATCTTGCTTATGTATGCTTTGGGGACTGAGGTCTCTACACATGTTCCTTATGTTTGGAGCTCGTCAGTACACAGCTGTGTCACTTCTCCCTTGAAGCCCACTATTGTTATGTGCCCTCCATAATATATCCACACACCTGCCAATCTTACACACATCTAACACGGTCCCTGTGTCAATGTGCACACACTCTTGTAGCAAAAGCAAATTTAAACCTGATCAAAATTAGAGAAAGAATTCCCAGCAAACCAAAGTGTCAATAAATCTATTCTGATAGGTAACCACTGGATAGTTTTTGATTTCTTTTCATTTTATTTTAAAATCTATGTATTGTGTAGACTTGAGAGCAGGACAGCTGGATACTCTCCAGGTCTGTTTTATATAATATATCCCTAACCCTAACCCTAACCCTAACCCTAACCCTAACCCTAACCTAACCCTAACCCTAACCCTAACCCTAACCCTGAAGGGTGGTCTGGGGGAGAGGTGGGTATATATATATATATATTATATATATATATATATATATATATATATCATTTTTTTTAAATGCAACATGCACAGATATCTTTTCTAGACTCCTTAAGATTCAGGTCCTATGTTAAATAAGAGCGTTACAATGTTTATTTTCTATGTTTATGGTCCATGCATCCTGTTTTAGCTACATTGTGCTTCTGTATTCTCTAAGGTTGTCTTCCCTTTCACAGGTTTTACAGTAACTTTGTATTCATCTTCAATATTCTACCTTTTGCTTTCTTTTGGCTTGGTAAATGACTTGGACACTAGAGTCTATTGAATATTGAAAATACGTCCCTTTACATGTATCAGGGTGTAGAGGTGGAGGATGGCAGAGAAGACTGTCAGTGAATTAAGTTATATGGTAAAACAATTGTAGTAGTCATTCATGTCCATCCAGTTGAAGCTTAAATATCATCCAAATGTAGCCAAACGTGGGCTGTCAACACTGTGGTCCAATATCAGAGTGACAATAAGCTATTCCTAGAAGTGTGTGCACATGCCAAACACATCAGGGGGCTTGGGTTTGACATTATTTCGTGTAGTCCCCCTAGCAGCCAGAGCCTGGCAAGGAAGGCAGAACTTCCAGCTGGCACTCTGTGTTTACTGGGCTACCAGAGATAATGGATGCATCTGACATTTAGAACTTGGTCCAAACGCACAACTGTAGCAAATACCAGGCAGTCGCTGGACTAAGGGACAGCCAGAATGCAGAGATGCAGAACATCTCCACAGAGACCTGCCTGGAGCCCTGAAGCCAACAAAGACCACAAAACACAACTGGAAGCTAAAAATGGTGTATGGATTGTGTGCAGTAACCGTGCACAGTCCTCAGGAGGAAGAGAAGTGCCAGGGAGCTGAGGCAGAGCAGAGAGTGCCTGTGAGTGCCAGGGGACAGAGCTTTTATCCCTAACAGGCACAAACAGCTTAAGATGAAACTTGCCTAGATGTGCCAAACTCACCTCAGGACTCTGTTATCTGTAGAGCCAAGTACTTCTTCATTTGACTGGCCACTGAGTAAGGATGGCAGGATTGTGACCATCAGTATTCTAGAGCTATGAGTATAATAATTTCTGCTTATATCTTTTCTATCTAAAAGAAAAGGCAAAAAGTGTCCTTTTAAAGCTTTTCATTATTATAAATGAGATTCTTGTTTTGTGTTGCTAAAGCATACATTTTGTCCAAAATAAATAAATTAAAAAAAAAAAAACGATAAAAATGGAAAAAAGATTAATACAAGCAGCCCTGCTGTGCCCGCTGTCTGAGGTATCTGAGGTAAACCCATCAGTATTTGGGTTAATATTTTTCCATTCTCATTTCAATATTGGTGTATGTTATCAACTCAGAAGTATGTAACATAAAGTATGCAGAATAAAAATGTTCCTCGTGTAGCCCAATTTTACTCTGCTCACCCGAATACTGTGGTCACCATCCTATCAGGTTTCTTCCTGGGCATCATTTGTAAAAGAGCCTGGCAGCCTAGTGCGGTTCATTGCAATTCACTCCAACAACCTTGTAGTGTTGACACATGTACATTCGGATGCTGGAAATAGAGGTATAATGATCTAGAAGATGAGGCATTTTTGGAAATCTGCTCCAACTAATATGTCCTAATCCCCTGCCATTCCTTCCATTAGAAATTAATCTTGCATCTATTTGCTTGGGCACACTTAGCTTTTCTCTTTTTCTAGAACTCTGCAGGGGTCCCAGTCTGGAAATATCCACTTAACAACTGACATTTGAAAGCAATGAAGTCGGCTGCTATGGGGAAACACAAGTCTCTGCCCTTAGTATTTAAACTGGGGCTGGAGAGATGGTCTGTGGAAGGTATTCTAGGAAGAAACGGTATTTGGCAGGAAGTAAATTAGCCTAGTTCTTATCAAGCTACAGACTTCTGTGTGCTTTAGTTTTTATTTTTCTTCTAAGAATTTGTGGACCCATATACAAAGCACGTTAGCATCAGCGAGATTTAACACATTCACATTTTGGCATATACTGAGAAACCATTCAGTTAGAATGTTTGAAAAAAAAATGGTGTTTGAAGTTTTCAAATGTTCAAAAATTATGAATCTAATTTACTTGGGGACAGTCATGTTTTTAAGAACTGTAAATATCTGGAAATTTTTAAGAGGATTGTGTAAGCGCTGGATGAAGTGTTGCTATATTAGTATACTGACGCACAGGGTGATGGGGTGGGTGTGAGCTGATCAGAGGAGAGCCTATGTTAGCAGTTCTCAACCAATGGATCATGGCCCATTTGGGGATAGAACCACTCTTTCATGGGGGGTCATCTAAGACCATAAGAAAATACCAATGTTTACATTATGAATCATAACAGTAGCAAAATTGTGAGGTAGCAACGAAGTAATTTTATGGCTGGGGATCTCCACAACATGAGGAAATGTATTAAAGGGTCTCGGGGCCAGGAAGGTTGCGAACCGCTGGTTTATGTGGAGCTCTGTCCATCCTATTGAGACAATGAAGTCAAAATGAAGGAAGGATGGACTAGTGTTGGTTCTTCAATAATGAGTAACAGGTAACACACAGACAAATAGGAGTGGGATAGGTCAGAGCAGGGATCAAGTGACTTGAATATCAGTCTTTGAAATTCAGTTCCTAAGTACTCATGACAAGGAAGGCTGTGGCAAAGGTGAACGTAGCTGGTTATATGGGCACTTTGTTCAAAGCAGGAAATCTCTACCATAATCCCAAAGAGGGAGAGAGCTGAGGCCAAAGAAAGTCACAGGTTAGTAAAATGCACTGGTTTTTAGAGTTTTGGTGGTGTAAATGGGCACAAAGACAAAGAAGTAAGCTCATGATTAGCACTTGTAGCTTGCAGCTAGGCAGCTGTGTAAACCACCAGTTATGCTCACAAACAGCTCCGGTTTGCCTGAAAATTCTTTCAGAGACTTTCTAGGCTGTGAGCTCATGGTCTCTCTGGGCAAGAGACTTCAGTATGATAAGCAGAAACCTGGGGATTAGCTTCTTTAAGGTTTAGCTTAGAATAGGTGAACCAAGCTCATTCTGTGGTGCTATTTCCAGGGCAACACAGAGGGGATGCTAGTGTTTGCATAACAAGAGCAAGACAGTGAAGAAAACTGAGCCCGTCTTTGGTCTTTGACAATGTGGGTGGATAACAACAGGTCACATACTCACCTACAGAAACGACGCCCATAGAAACCACATCAGGTGAACTCCCTGTCATGATCTATGTACACATTTAAGGCTCGTAAGTCATCACACTATCCTTTGATTCTTGAAGAAAATGAATCTGTTCACCTAGTGACCATTTATCGGTCAGCTATTTGTGGACCTCCACTGGAATAAATACCACGAAGTGCAGGACTAAAAGATTCATATGACGTGCAGAACTGTGTACACTTTGAAGAAGCAGTTGCCTGCTGTGCACTTGGCTGGTTACCTCTCTAAATGTTATCTCACCGACTCAGCAGCGTCTCAGAAAACCGACTTCTGAAATAGACTCGGATATACCAGCAGGTGCACAAATGACCTGGATAAGATCCCAGAGATTGAAACCTGTTTGGACAATCAGCATGAACCCAAATCTCCTCCCTCCAGAGCAGTGCTCCTTTGATGGGCTTGTCTATTATTCCAGTGCAAACAGCTGTATCCCTAACCCCTCTTCCTTCCAATCTGTACCTGTTCATTGTCCAGTTGGATTCTTTTTTTTTTTTTTAATTTATTTATTTTATGTATTCACCATTGCTTTCTTCAGTCACACCAGAAGAGGGCTCCAGACCCCATTGCAGATGGTTATGAGCCACCATGTGGTTGCTGGGAATTGAACTCAGGGTTGAACTCAGGGCCTCTGGAAGAGCAGTCAGTGCTCTTAACCCCTGAGCCATCTCTCCAGTCCCCAGTTCAATTCTAAAATCCTTTATTCATTCATTCTCGCTAGAGTGTTGGAAGGGAGGTACAGGGTTGGGAAATGAATCAGTATGTCCCTGTCCATATGGGGTTCATAATCTACCCTGAGCTTAATTTTCAGCCCCAGATTTTATTTTTCCAAATAGCTTAAACTTCTTCAAATAGTTGAGGTTTTCTTAATATAAATCACGCTTACAGAGAACAATTGTTTTTAACGATATAAAGCTGTGCATATTTTACAGGAGGATAGAAAGTAGTTCTGCTTTGCTGATAATTTAGAATTTCATTTTGCAATTGTTATTTGATATCTCGTTTTGGCTTCCAAACAACTTCTTCTAAAGGTAATTGCCCTTGCTTATTAAAATTCAATAAATTTGCTCCTAAAATCATCATATGTACCTCAAAAACAATTTTTATAGTAGTTATTAAAATGTAATGAAATTGGTCATTTTTTATCTAAAGCAAACTTGTTCTCTGTTTAAATTTCCTATTTTCTTAGTGATTGGCTAAGTTGTTTTTTTCATATTTTCCATGAACTCAGAATGGTGTATCATAGATATTAAAATTTCTTTTGTTGACAAAAAGAAGGGAAAAAATTACTTTTTTTCTCAAAAAATAATAACAAGGCTTTAAATGACTACTTCTTTGCAGCATTCAGGCACGCCTTGACTTAGCATTAAAACTGCCCTTAATTTAACCCATCTGTTCAGGGTCCGTGAGTTTGTTTTTAATGCCACCATTTAAGACAGCCTGGAATATTTCATAGTCAGATTTATCAAAAAAAAAAAAAAAAAAACCCACAATATTACCAGTGTAATAAACACGTGTGTATTCACCACTAAAGCATCTTTTCTAAAGTGGTAATACTTAAGTCTTGCTTTTTTTTCTCACACCATTTGAGAGAAATTCTGAGAATTTTACGTGGGGGAGGTTTAACCACCAGTCTTGTGGTTTATTCTGTGGGACGTTTGAGTTTAAATCTGTAAACAGACAGTGCAAATTGAATACAAAATCAAGGATGAGCAGTGGATTTGAAAACTTACTAGTAGTAAAATACTAGATACACAAATTCTTCGTAACAATCTAAAGCTGTGAAGGTAACAGAGAACAAAGCCACCTCCTTGTACCGTCTGCCTGCCATGCCTGGGCGGGGCTACCACAGTGGAAAGAGCTTTGTTTACCTTTTGCTACTGCCTCCTTTAGACCCACAGATATCTGTAGTCCTGGAGTGATAGTCCTACAATGACTGCAGGGCCACACTCAGGGGACAGTGAAGGGATTGCAACCGCCCATGCCTCCGTCGGATCCCCAAGCTCTCCCTGTGCATCTTCTTCGCAAAGCATCCCGGGAGTTTCTCAGAAAGACCTGATTTCGCAGTCTTGGCTGATAATTTCAGTCTTTATAGTTTGGAACCAGACATTTCCTGTTTCTTTGGGAATCCTGAGTATTTATTTTTAAAGCCCCAAATCAGAAGTCTTCTGTGCTCTAAACCTTTTTTATTTTACATGAGCTTTATATCAAAGATACATGACTAGGTAATCTTCAGCTTGTGAGAATGTTGTAACTTAGCCTCTGGGATAAACATGTTTTATGCAGGTTTTTTTTTTTTTTTAAGTCTTTTTATCACTAATAAGAACATGAAGACACTACCTAGGATACAAAGAGTATAAACTTTCACACAGAGATACACAGATGCACATTCTGCTTCTAGTTTACACCATCTTTTAGAAGCACAGAAGAGAGGTCGTTCCCTTCACAGCTGCGAGCGTCCTCAGGAGGCTTCCACCTGCATCCCTCATGCGAAGAGGCAGCCTTGACTAGCTAGGCCGGGTACTAAATACATGTGCATTGCCCTTCTACTTGTGGATCAGGAACCACGGGATGTAGACTTACCCTTCCTCCCTCAGTGTGATCTTAAACCTTAATTTCCCCATTTGAAAAAATGAGTAGGATTGACTGGATGGTTGCTATGTTCTCTTCTTATAAGAAATCAAAACATAAGAAGACACCCTAAAAATGGAAAATTGTGTTTTATCTTCTAATCCTTTCTGAGCCATCAGAGTAATTAGTCGATCTGATAATCAGTCGATAAGATAGTGTATATTAAAATCCACAAAGGGTGTGGCTTGGTGAATGGAGCATCTCGAAGCCCTCGTTTCTATTGAGAAAGCAGGTATAATCTCACTCCTAACATGAGGAACAAAAGACTGCTGCCTCAGGACGGGGGGGGGGGGGGGGGGGGGGGGGGGGAAGAGATGAGGTGAAAGGGCACATCACTCAGCTTCCATTGTCTACACCCAAAGTGCAGTGGAAGGCAGGAGGGGCTTGCAGGAAGGAGGTAGAGCTTCCAGGGGAGGCAGTGGGAAGACATTCTGGGATGTTCTTCCTACAGAAGTATTTACATATATAGAAATCACAGAATAAATGGCAAATTAGGGAGAAAATAGCTAAAAAGGAACCTTTAAATAATTTACTGACTTAGAATAAAGTGCCCAAATTAATTCCCGGGGATGTATTATTGACTTCAAATCATCCAGAGTGTAACAAACATTACCTTTAAATAATTTTAATATTAAATAATATTGAATTAGCATTACCCATAAATATTAAAGAACATGGCAGGTCACAACTCTGAACAAGGCTGCTGAACCTCCCACCCGACCTACTCCATGGCCTATCTCCTATCTGCTTATACACATCTCTCTGCAGCTGGAACATTATATGCCATATATACCAATTTGTTCAACTAGTCACCCCAAGCTTTTCCATTAAGCTGAGTCCAAAACGAGCATCTCTTCTAAAGCCCACTTTGAAATAAGCATATCATGCTACAGCTCGGACCAGTTGACAAATGCCAGAAAAGGAGAGAATACGAAATGTCTACTTCTCAGTAAAGCTTATCCATGGCCAAGATTCCAGCCATGGGTACATCTCTGAGGGGTCAGAAGCATAACACTGATAGTGCCTTGGCCTCCTCAAGGAATGATTTGCCTGCAAAGAGAAGCTTATGCCTGAGGGAACAGGCCTCTCTTGCACAGGCTCCAGTTCCAAGGTTAATGTATGATCTCTGGTGCCAAGGATCAGCCTCAGCTTGGAGAGGGTTTCTGAGGAAGAAATGTCTGGGAATAGTGAGACAAACAACTCAAAGTCAAATCCTGGGTCCAAGCTAATGGTCTATGCTCAGCTCAAGACAGCTATTCAGATTGTGCTCTTCTCTCTCTCTTCTCTCTCTCTCTCTCTCTCTCTCTCTCTCTCTCTCTTCCTCCTCCTCCTCCTCCCCCCTCCCCCCTACCCCCCCCTCTCTCTCTCACACACACACAACACACACACACACACACACACACACACACACACACATCTCTTGCTACAGACAGCCTTTTCTTACTATTCTAAAAACTCTCTGGATTGCTCATCTCTTGCACATCAAAAAGCCCAGTCTTTTATTTACAAATCAATTCGGTCATTATCCCCAGGTTCCCTTTTGATTATCCCATGAATCAGTATCCCATGACCCCAGCCCTTGATTCTTAGAAAAAGGCAGCAAGCACAAGGACAGATAGTAAAACAGCTGGATGGGAACTTGCCCTGAAATTACCATTCCTACCATGCCTGGGCCTAAACTCTGTCTGTTCTAGGCTGAACTTGAACTCAGGAATCTGTCTGCCTTTGTAAGCCCAAACTAAAAACTTAGCTGGGTGGGATCTTGCCCTGTGATTGCCACTCCCCAAATCGCTTTACCTCCTTCCTTTGTATCTTTCTGACAAGCTGGCTCATAGTGCAGTTGCCTCTGATTTTCTAGGTCCACAAAGTCCCTCATATAATTCATAGTGCATCCTTACATTTGCATAGATGAGAAACTATCTATTTCTGAACTCATGTTTTCAGAGTTCTTTCCTACAGCCTTGAGGGCTGTCCTGAATGTCACAGCTTTCTACTATTTTACTGAGACATTAGACACAACCTTGCCTTACAGACTAATGCTGTCTTTCATTATTTTGTAGTCATTAACCTTGGCAGAAAGGACGTTCCTCAAAGGAGGAACATGATAATATGTACATTATTATACAAACAAGCCTTATGCCCACAGCAACCATCAATATTTTGGAGGCTCACCACCTGCTGGCTCTGTTCCAGGAGTGAGAACTATGTCATTCCATCCCTTACATGGCCAAGCAGGACTCAGCACTCAGGGATCCATCAAACTGATTCTATACCCCATGAGGAAAATGAAAAGTGAGAGCCCAATTTTGGTGACCACATGTGCTCTCTCTTATGGAGATTCTGAGCCCTGTCCCATCCAGAACTTTGGGGTTAGTTTTCTCCTTAGGGAAATGTTGGCTAATGGTCTGTGGAGTGGCCTTCTGGGACTTTACTCTTAAGACCAGCATTGACTGGTAAGCCAATCTGCAGCAAGCTATGCCTTTCCATCTTCAATTTTTTTTTTATCTGTGAAACAAGGATAATTATATTTGTTTCTTTACCTCAGAATGGACTTGGAGGTTATTTAATTAATGTCACGATGCTCACAGAAAGCAGAAAGAACTACCTAAGTGCCAAGAAGTATTATTACCACACATCCCAGTTGCTTTGTCTGGCTAATTTCCTGGCATGGCAGACAAAGGAGATGCTGCATTATGTTTAAAGGGTAGGTGTTGACTGCCGTGTTGTGGTTCTGTTGTGCCATGATTATTTAACACTGTTTACAGAGTCACAAGAATGAGTTTTTTTTTACCCACAGACAAGAATAGTATCCACTAAATAACGTTATTCATCCCATGGCCATGGGAAAGCATTCTTGGGGTTTTAAAATCCCATATTGAATAGCCTCCTTCTTTGCATAGACTGTGAGAATGCTCCTAGTGTAGGTAAACTGAAGAAAATAAAACCATTTGTGTTCAGTGCATTACTGGAATATTCCACATCCTCAGATACGTACCAAGTCCAGACCAAAGTAGACTTCTTTATGGGAACTCATCGTCTAGTTCAGGAAATAAATCAAAACACAGACAGCTAGATTCAAAGCTCTGATTGCATCCAATCACCAAGGTACAGAGGTCCCTCAGCAGTGGGCTTATAAACACACATGCTATTCCATTAAAAATACAGACTCCAGGAAGAAATAGAACACCTTAATAATACACTTTAAGTAGAGATATGATTTTTTCAATTGGATTTTTTTGATCTGGTCATTGATTAGCTTCCAACAACATCTCCCCCACCCCCTTTCCTCACATTCTGTAGTCTGATGTCTACATTGGTTCCACGTCAGAGCTCCATGCAGCTCCCACAATCTCCAGGGCTTCGCACATGTTAGTTGGTTGATAAGGTGTCTTAGTAAGGGTTTTACTGCTGTGAGCAGACACCATGACCAAAGCAGGTCTCATAAGGACATCATTTAATTGGGGATGACTTACAGGTTCAGAGGTTCAATCCATTGTCATCAAGGTAGGAACATGACAGCATCCAGGCAGGCATGGGGCAGGAGGAACTGAGAGTTCTACATCTTTATCTGAAGGCTGCTAGCAGAATACTGGCTTCCCAGCAGCAAGGATGAGGGTCTCAAAGCCCCACACCCACAGTGACACACCGACTCCAACAGGGCCATACCTACTCCAACAAAGCCATACCTTCTAATAGTGCCACTCCCTGGACCAAGCAAATACAAAGCATAACACAAGAGAAGTGTTATATCCACGGCCCCACCGGCATCCCTTTCTCTCTGTTCATTCTCTCTCTTGATCTCAGTGTTCAGCTTTCCCTTTAGATGGCCCATCCTCCTGGAAGCTCTCCAGATGACTTGGGTCCCTTCTATAGGACCCTTTGTCACCTGGTATGTCCTATATCTTAACTATTCCTGTTCAGGAGTATAACTGCCTGATCCCTTGCATCTTTCTGGAGGCTGCCAGTCCAGAGGCGGAAGCACATAACACTGCTACAGCATTGGCATAGTAGTATAACATAGTATAACAGCGAGAAAGTGAACGAATGTGTGTGCTTCACAACTGATAAAGTACAAAGCTTAGTTAGACTCAAGAGTATGAACCCTAGGCTAGGGCAATGGCTCAGTAGTTAACAACACTTGCTTTTCTAGGGCAGTGTGATAGTTTGTATATACTTGGCCCAGGGAGTAGCACTATTAGGAGGTGTGGCCCTGTTAGAGTAGGTGTGGCCTTGTTGGAGTAGGTGTGACACTGTGGGCATGAATTTTAAGACCCTGACCCTAGCTGCCTGGAAGCCAGTATTCTGCTAGCAGCCTTCAGATGAAGATATAGAACTCTCTGCTCCTCCTGCACCATGCCTGCCTGGATGCTGCCATGCTCCCGCCTTGATGATACTGGACTGAACCTCTGAACCTGTAAGCCAGCCCCAATTAAATGTTGTCCTTATAAGAGTTGCCCTGGTCATAGTGTCTGTTTACAGCAGTAAAACCTAAGGAAGACAACCAGGCTCTGTGTTCTAATCCCAGCGCCCACCCTGAACAATTCACAACCTGAAAGTCCCATTCCAGGGGACTTTCTCTGTCGCCCTCTTCTGGCCTATTTGGACACTGCATGCACATGGCACATAAACTCAGACAAACTTAAGTATAAAATAAATAAATAAATCTTTTTAAAGAATGCTAAGCTAAATTATGCCTAAAGTTAGAATACTAATTTATCTTCTAAACTAAATTATGCCTATATGTAGAGTGTACAATAAAGCTCACTTTTTTTACGCTATACCTCCTTAACAGGTATGTACTATTTTTGCTATAATGAGTTTCCAGATTTTATACAATACTGTGGAAACAAAAGTATCAGTCTTTGGTGACATAAAACTTTTAGGGTATTATTAATTATAATTTTACATTAAACTCTCTGATCTATCTCATTCACAAAGCAGGGAAATAGAGACTTACTGGCATGTTTGATCACAATATCCGAATTGAAAACGCGTTTTTCAAAAATTTTAACATATGTTGTCAGTTCTTCATTTTCCATGAAAAATCCATTTTGACACTGATTCAAAGCCACTCTGTAAGAATGCTATTTTACTGCCTGTAATTATGTACTTCCTGCTGCTCCACAGCTGCTCACTAGACAGCAAAGCAATCTATTAACAGCATTGTTTTTTTTTTAGCACCTTCTAGCAAAGGACTGGGGCTCTGGGATGACAGACACTGGGGAAAAGTCTGATTAGCGTTATGTATGGCCTTGGGCAGTGTACAGTCTGGTCTGATGTGCACCAAAACCATAACGTTATAGTGGGATAAACTCCTATCCACCAACTCAAAAGTATGGAATGTGCTTTTCTTTGTTTACTTACTACTCAATGTGTCCTGGGGGGGTCTGTAGAACCAGTCACAACAGAAAACTTCTTAAAATGCAGATTCTCAGGCCTGGGCTTGACACGAATGGACCAGAATCAGGATTTCTCAGGGTCTCCAAGATAGCTATGCAAGTTGGAGTGGAGGAATACTGCTCTGGTAGAATATTTTTCAAAATAACTGTGGGGCACGTGGGCCATGCCACCAGAGGAATGGGCATGGGACTGGTGAGGTGGAGCATGGTAGGACCCTGGAAATCTCGGAATTTAAGATGGGCAGAAATAGAGCTAAGTCCCTCCCTGTCTCCAGGCCTGCCTTGGGACACATAAACAGAACTCCCTACCAGGCAATCACAAGCAGTCAGTCACATATCCTGCACCTGAACCGCCTCTCCATTCTCATGAGGCACGAGCCATTTCAGTAGCCTTAGCCTTCAGCCAATGATCTTCCTTCCCTTCCTGGATATTCTTATGCCCTTCCCCAAAATTATATAATCCTTGGTTCGCTGCTTATAAAGTACATACATTCAAATCCACCCCCAGTAAAGAAATGTGAACAAGCTAAGATCTTCTGAGAGCGGCTTCATTAAAGATTGCCACTGGGAAGGCCTTCACCTAAAGGAGCCATAGCACTTAGAAGGCTGCCCCTAAAGCCCATATCCCTCACTTCCTCACCCCCTCACCCCCTCACCCCCTCACCCCCTCACCCCCTCACCCTCACTCCCAGCCCCACTCTCTCCAAACCACGCCAGGATCCTGTCCATCCTTGAACTTCAGTTCTGGAAGGGAAACACGGACTGCGGACCCCAATCCCGGACTTTGCCTTTTCCTCCCTGAGAAGGTACATCAGGAGCACTGAGATACCATCAGAGGAGAGGCAGAACCTGGGACCATAGCAGCTTACAGAGGACCTACGCTGATCACCTGATGATGACACTCATAAATGATAAAAAGCAAATGAGACTGAGACCTACAAAATCGCTTCAGAGGACCAAACCCTAGAGCACATAGTGTGTAGCTTTTATCCCAATAAGTAAATCGGCAGATGATCCCGGTACACTGAGAAGCTTTTTTTCTACACCAAAAGCTAGGATCAGGTAGATATGCAATGACATACAACTCACAATAAACAACATCAAAACATATATAAAATCTGAATAATCCATCCTTTACATTGAAGAGGAAAAGAATAATGAGTTCTAAACTGCACTGATTATAGAAGTACTAGTTTCGAAAAGATTTTAGAATTATAATCTAGTGCAGCCCAATTAAATTCAGCTGATTTTATTTGACATTTTCTCTGTGTAATGAGTGGGACTTTTGCTACAATGATTCATTAACTGAAACTACAAATATTAATTTTCTGTCACATCAGAGACTTCATTGAGACCACAACCATATGATTTGACATATCGCAAGTGATATTTAAACTATTATTATAATAGTTATTATTTTAATTATAGAAATTATGTAAATAAGAATACTGGAGTAGTGGCGTGAAATAAATTAAAACACACCAGAATATTTAAAAAAAAAAAAAAGATGAAAACTTGTTTTCAAAGGAAAAGTGGTTAAGGGAGATTTTGGAGTTTACTTTTCAGAGATTGGCTTCTAAGTTTACCTCAAAAAGGTGAAGAATGGACAACTACTTAATGAGAATGGAACATCTGGATGAATACTATTTAATTTGTTACTCTAGAGCAGTGTATCTTAACCTTCCTAATATTGAGACTGTTACTAGTTCCTCCAGTTGTGCTGACCCCCCCAGCCAAAAAATTACTTTGTTGCAACTACATAACTGTGGTTTTGCTACTGTTACGAATCATAATGTGAATATCTGAGTTTTCTGGTGGTCTTAGGCAACCCCTGTGAAAAGGTCATCAACCCCACAAAGGGTTGTGACCCATAGGATGAAAGCCACTGCTTCAGATGACATAAATATATTGAGTTTTTACATTTCAAGTGTACTGTTCTGAGCATATCGATAGGATATAATCCTATATTTATAATTGAGACTAAAATTAAAACATTTTGGGTCTTTCATTGGTGGCCTTTACCCTACAATTGTAACAAGCAGAATATACTGTTATTTTTTAAGTGATAATCTCTTCCATTATAGCCTTTTAAAAACCTTTAAGATTATTACCATAGATTCATGAAGAAATACCCACAAATCTCCATAGCTTCAAAACAAGAAGGATTTGAGTTTGTGTGTGTCATATTGGACCTCCTTGCTCCTAGTAGTCACTGGAGATTCAGTTCTTGTCACGGGCTCTCATGATTAGAATTGTAGGGCAAAGAACTCAACAGTACCCTCTAGCTATGAAACCTCTTCTTGGAACTGACACATCTCAGTAGTCCTCATAATTTATTGAGAAATACAAGTCATGCAGTTGCCAAAACTAAAAGGAATTAGATTGATAAGCCTTCCTCATGGAGAGGCACAGAACTAAATAGTTGACTGCTACCATATATAAAGTAGCTGGTTAGGGCTCCAGCCACATATGCAGCAGAAGATGGCCTTGTCGGATATCAATGGGAGGAATGGCCCTTGGTCCTGGAAGGCTTGATGCCTCAGTGTAGGGGAATGCCAGGGCGGGGAGGTGGGAGTGGGTGCGTGGGTGGGGAGCACCCTTGGAGAAGCAGGGGGAGGGAGGGTAGGATAGGGGGTTTCCAGATCAGAACCCAGGAAAGGGGATAACATTTGAAATGTAAATAAATAAAATATCCAATAAAATATATTTAAAAATAGAAAGAAAGAAAGAAAGAAAGAAAGGAAGGAAGGAAGGAAGGAAGGAAGGAAGGAAAGAAAAAGAAAGAAAGAATGAAAGAAGCCAGTGATTCTTAATCCCCAGGATCTACTACAGTGGAAAGAGCTATGCCACAGATTGAGCAGTACAGTAGCTGCGGTGGTCACACTAACAGTAAGTTCTTTGAGGCTCAAAATTTACTTCTTCTGACTTTTCAGTTCAAACAAGTATCCGAAGAATGATACCCAGTCATATTCAAATCACCATCCAGAGGTCTCATTAGCTATTTTTTTTCCACAGTCTGATCATGACTTTTACAAATGAAAACGTCTTAACCTTCAAAGCCTCCTTATTAGTCAGCTATGCATCAATATAACACAGTTCATGACGGTTCATAGTTCTGAAGGTTTGAATCAATGAGCAGAAGGGCACATTCGCTAGACCCATGTTGAGCAATGTGGTGAGTGAATACAGGAGAGGGAGACCTCATATCACAGAAAGGAGGATGGGAATACGAAGAGAAAGGGGGGAGGAAGGAAAGAGTGTGGCTCATACCATCCATCACACTCCACGCCTTAGACGCCCACAGTGTCTCCCAACACCACCACCTCTGGGGAACAGGTCACTACCACACGAGCCTTTGGGCTCTGTTTGACAACCAAACAATAGGAGCATCCCGCTTGGCAGCAGTAGCAGGAGATACATGCCACTGAATGATGGGTATGGTTCTCTTCTGCTTTGTACACTGAGCGGAAGGAAAGAAATCCTCTCTTCTGCATTCAAGTGTTTACTGTTCTAATACTTGGGGGTAAGAGCACATGTTGACCCTGCAGAGGAACAGAATTCAGTGCCCAGCACTTGTGCTGTGAGGCTTACAGCCCCCTGTAACTCCAGCTACAGGTGGAGGATCTAACTCTTATATGGCCTCCACAGGGACGATCTATACAAACGATAAAATACATTTTAAAAAAGGAATAGAGAACTTCAACTCACCACTTCAAACAGGTTAGGAGGATGTAGTATAATATATTCCCCACAAGCCTGGTTCTTTGTCCTAATAAAAGGAGAGGTTCTCTGTATTGCAAACAAGAATTGCAATACATTTGGCAAAAGTGCTTTTAGAAATGTGAGTGAGTAAGTGAGCGAGTGAGCGAGCGAGAGACAGACAGAGACAGACAGACAGACAAACCTTGATACACATAGCACTAAATGAAATGTCTCCATCAAATCCCTCTCCTCAGAGCTCAGGGAACCCCATGGAAGAGGAGGCAAAAAGAGTTTAAAAGCCAGAAGGGATGGAGGACACCAGGAGAACAAGACCTTCTGAATCAACTGAGCATGACCCCTGTGAACTCACAGAGACCAAAGCAACATGCACATGGCCTGCAAAGATCTGCACCGGGTCACCTGTCTATATATTATGGCTTCCAGATTAGTGTTTCTATGTGATTCCTGAGTGTGGTTTTTAAATGTGTGGGTCTCTGATTTTTGTGCCTTCTCTTGGGCTCCTTTCCTCCTGTTGATTGGCCATGTCTAACTTCCATATGATGTGTTTTGTTTTATCTTAGTATACTTTATTCTGTCGTGTTTGGTTGTTATATCTTAAAAGCCTGTTCGTTTCTAATGAAGATGGATGGGGATAAAAGGAGAGGTGAGGAGGAACTGGGAGAAGTAGAGAGAGTGGAACATTAATCACGATATGTGAGAAAAGAATATTTTCAATGAATGAAAAAATATGTAAACATAATGCTGAAAAACCTATGAAGGCTGTTTCTTATTTTTAATTAACTTGGTCTCCTGTTGTATAAATATATGCAAAATTAGAATAGTCTCACTTTTTTTCAGGAAATAACCAAAATAGTAGAATACTAAAATAGTAGAAGCCAAAATAGAATATGTAGGAATAGGCCAAAGTGCCAGTCTGTGTACATTAAGGTAGATGTGTGTCCCAACAGTGGAAGAATTCCAGTTGATGATAGTTTTTACATTTCATAGAGTGAAAAAATTTAGATCAAGTAGATAGACTGAGACAGGAAGACATAACATTAGGTTAAACCTAAAGAGATAGTAGATATAGAATTTAAAAGCCCTATAAGGTGGTAGAAAATCTCAGAAGGATCAAGAATTATTGGCTACCAATATTGATATCTCTCTCTCTCTGTCTCTCTCTGTCTCTCTCTCTCTCTCTCTCTGTCTCTCTGTCTCTCTCTCTCTCTGGTCCTCACCTGCTCAGAAACTTCTTATTGATAACCAGTAAATGCCAAAATTGAGGGAACCAACCTACAAAGTAATCAAGACTTCAGTGACTTTTCTCCAAAGCTTGTTTAACAAGAATAATTACAATGAGGTTATGGACATCAGTCACTGGGGATAGAGGTTACAGGTTAGAGGAAGCTCTCAGGACCCCTGTTTTGTGACTCTCATTTGGAATGTACTTGACCTGTAAAAATATGTCATCCTTCGGGGTCACTCCCACAGGTGCTATTTTCTTGTCAATGGAAATCTCCTACTTGTTAATGCAACGGTACTTTTCTTGGCTTTGTCAGCGTTGAATGGGACTTTGCTTCTGAAATCTCTTACATAAAGTCTAGTGTTATGATTTGAATATCAAATGCTCCCCTCACCGAGAGATTCACGTCCTCACTTCTGGGTCCCCAATCTTTGCTATTTTGAAGGCTATGGAGCCTGTAGGAGGTGAGGCATGACTGATGGTATCAGGCCACTAGGGATGGGCCTTTGAGAGTTATACCCTCCAGCAACTGGCCTGTTCTGTTTCCTACTCTACCTACTACCCCCATAGCTGCAGCCTCTCTACCCTGTCTCTCCTGTCATGTTGGGCTGAATTCCTTCTGAAACCAAGAGCTAAATAAACTGTCTCCACCTTAAGATATTTCTGTTGTGTTTGGTCACAGAGACGTAAAGTAACTGATACACAGTTTAGACTTGGATGAGTTATGAGGCCCTCTGAGACCAGAAAGTCCAGGGCTGGAGCTACACTATCCATCTTGTTCCACGTTGTCAGTGTCATGATGGAAATGGAATGAACTGTTAAGGAGAGGAGTGTACACATGGTCCTTCTCCAAAAGTCTCCTAGCTAAGTGCCATTCATACTGTTCTTTCTCCTTGCAGAGAAATATATCTCACTCAAAACAGAGGGAGGATAACACTGGCTTAGAAATAATACAAGAAGAGAAGGAGGGACTCTGGCTTTCCCAAAATGGTGTCTGCATTTTCTGGGGGTAATGAAGTGTGTAATTCTCGGGCAGCTCCAAAGAGAGTTGACATGATAAAGGAAGGATCTATAGTGGATTTGTCAGAAATTAATGCCCTGGTGTTTCTAATTTCATCTGAATACCAATCTACAGACAGATGAAAAAAGTCACTGTGAGATGTTCGGTGATCTCATTCTGAGATGATGTCCTGTGATATTAGTGTGAGATGTGCTGTGATGTCATTATGAGATGTCCTGAGTTGTCCTGTGATGTCAGTGTGAGGTGTCCTGTGATATTAGTGTGAGATGTCCTGTGATGTCATTGTGAGATGTCCTGTGATGTCACTGTGAGATGTCCTGTGATATTAGTGTGAGATGTCCTGTGATGTCATTGTGAGATGTCCTGTGATGTCATTGTGAGATGTCCTGTGAGATGTCCTGTAATGTCATTGTAAGATGTTCTGAGGTGTCCTGTAATGTCAGTGTGAGATGTCCTGTGATGTCACTGTGAGATGTCCTGTGATGTCATTGTGAGATGTCCTGTGATGTCACTGTGAGATGTCCTGTGATGTCATTGTAAGATGTTCTGAGGTGTCCTGTGATGTCAGTGTGAGATGTCCTGTGATGTCACTAGGTTGCTGGCAGGAGGGAAGATGACTTGATGATAGCTGTGTGAAGGAGACTGATGAAATTACCCATGGCTAAGTCCATTTGCCCATTGAAAGATGTCAAGCAAGTGTGACCTCCCAGCTTGCTGTTCCTCTAGGAAGGTCCCACTCCTTTAGGGATTTCCCACTGATTGGCATCCAATGCATGAACTCAACTTCAATGTGAGATCTCCCAGTCAATATGCCTATCTGTACAGGGGACCATCTAATCTTAACATAATTTGAATTTCAGTTCTTAAGCTCATAGTCTACCCTTTTAGCCCTCAGTCAGAGACAGCAAAGGAGTCTCAAGTGAATCAGCTTGTGAAGTTCTGTATGCCACTCAAAGAAGATAGAAGCTGATACACTGGAGAGGTAGCTCTGAAGTTAGGAGAGATTGTTGTTCTTCCAGAGACCTGGGTTCAGTTCCAGATGATTCGCAACCATCAGATTAATGCCAGTACCAGGGGATCTGACGCCCTCTTCTAGCCACTCCTGGCAGTGAACACATGTGGTGCACATATACTCAAGAGCACACATGCATAATAAACACATATATCTCTGATGATGATAAATCATCGTTCCTTTCTAATGCTGCTTGAACTTCTATTAGACAGCTCCATGATTCCATGTCAAAGAGGGGATGGGGAGAAAGACAGAAATTATAACAAAACTTCTTGTTTGAAATTTTAACTTAGGGTTAGCAATTGCCCCTCTCCACCCCACATTCACCATTCAAATTATATATCTTCCAAGAGAAAACTAATCCTTCAATTTATACTGAATTCTTCACTCACTTAATTGATCAAAGCCAATTTTCTGATAATCCTCAGATAATAAACTAGAGGCCTCTTTGTTGGTTCACCTAAAGCAGTAATCTTGTGAATATGAATAAACCATACTTCACCCAAACACACCAGTATTCACCAATTTCTTAGAAGTTGTACGATTCCAAACATGAAGTAAACTGCTCCCCAGACTAATATTCAAGCTAAGCCTATGAGATATATTCTATTTATTAGACATTTATGACATTAAAGGTTTTAACCACCTCTCTATTGGGCAAGAATTGGCAAGTTTCCAGCTTATACTATACATTTGATCATTCACAGGGATGGGCTGGTAATTACCTAACTCATCTAATGGACACAAATTAAACAGCTTGGCCTTTCTATAACAAATGGATTTACAATGAGGTCATTAAGAAGCTGGTCTCCCGCTGTCTCCTTTTCCCCCCCGGCTCTGTCAGAAATGAGGCCACAGACGCCTGGCCATGTCCCTGTTGTCTCACTCCTAACCCAGTACGTTTCTGGTAAGAGTAAAAAGTCCACAAACAGCCCCCAGTGCTTTTTATCTTCGCTGCTTGTTCTCTTCCACCCTCCATCCTGCACAGGTCATTTGCAAAAATGTTTTCGACTTGCCCTCATTTGTCCTGGTGGCAGTGACAAATGCACCTGCTTGGCTGGATTTTGCGTGCATTCTATATCCCCTACTGTGGGTTTCAGCCTTACCAAACGAATTCTGTGTCTTTGCATAAAGTCAGTCAGCACTGTTTTTATAATGCACAATTCTAATTACATTATTTTAAATTTTTTCTCTGAAAATATGAGGCTCCAGAGCTGGAGGGATGACTCAGTAGTTAACAGCAACTGTTGCTCTTGCAGAGGATCCAGGTTCGGATCCCAGTGCCCACCTTGTGATTTATAACCATCCTAAATTCCAGTTCTAGGAGACCTGACACTCTCTTCTGACCTCCAGGGGTACCAGACATGCATGTGGTACACAATATACATGTAAGCACGCAAAATACTCATAAAATAAAAATAAATATATCTAAAAGGTTTCTTTAAAATATAAAATATAAAGCTCTTTTAGCCTTAGTCACCGGTGGCTGTTTCTTCTCTAATGCACATGGCATGGTGGAAAACAAAAGCAAAGTTTGAATTTAATACTGACCTTATTCATTTTAAACAAAGTGGCTTCAATTTTGACTTCTTGTGGACTAAACATTGGGAGTACTGGGAAACACACCCCTAAGGAACATCTGCACTTATCTTAAATAGTTCAGGGACTTTATGACATAAGTTTGTAGGTACATTTTAACTGACTTTTATAAACTTGGTTTCACTAATGTGAAAATCTCATTTTGATTTTAGGCCAAGATTAGCTTATTCTTTTATGTACTTCCTAAGAATATTTAGTGCCAAATGTATAAGTTCAAATTCTGGCCTACTAAATCAAAATTCTTAATAGTATCCTTTATTTTTCTTTGATATTTGTCAAATAGATAAACCTGCTGGGAAGTCATGTACTGTTCCAATGCCATCTGCTGCTTCTGTCTCCGTTACCATGAATTCAGGGGCCACCATAGACCAAGCTGTTACATCATATTCTCAACATTTCAGTTTTCTTTCCTTTATACATTAAAGTTAGTATATGCTTCTAAGTAGTCATTCCTGAAGTTCGAACCTGGTGTCATTAAAGTATTCTGTGAGCAAAAATCACACATACACACACACACACACACACACACACACACACACACACCTACATCCACACAAACACACATATACCCACATACATACAGATACATACATGCACACACAGACACACACATCTACACACAGAAACACACATATACACACATACATACAGATACATACATGCACACACAGACACACCTACACACACAAACACATATACATACAGATACATACATGCACACACAGACACACCTACACACACAAACACATATACATACAGATACATACATGCACACACAGACACACACCTACACACACAAACACACATATACACACATACATAGATACATACATGCACACACAGACACACATACCTATACACACAAACACATATACACACATACATACAGATACATACATGCACACACAGACACACACACACACCTATACACACAAACACATATACACACATACATACATACAGATACATACATTCACACACACATATACACACATACACAGATACATACATGCACACACAGACACACACACCTACAAACATACATACAGATACATACATGCACACACACATATACACACATACACAGATACATACATGCACACACACACACAAACACACACATTGTTTTCGCTTGCTTTATATCAACTTGGCACAAGCTGGATTCAGTGGAGAGGAGGGAGCCACAATTGATAAAATGCATCTGTAAAGTACAACTGTAGGCAAGCCTGTAGAACTTGTTCTTAGTTAGTGATGGATGAGATAGGGCTCCACCCACTGGGCTAATCTACTTTTGTCCCAATCTGAGGAATAAATGTTCTCCTGTCACATCTGTGTGCACTTCACTTCCTCCAAAGGTAACTTTTATGTTGTGACTCTGAGTGTTTGGTTTGTTTGACTTTGAAATCCAGATTAACTATATATATACACAGACTCCACATGAGAGAGAGACCATTTGATTTCATCTTTCTCTCCATATACTACTTCATATATATCCCACGTATATATTTTAAATTACTTCAAATTTCATTTTCTCTGAAAATACGAAGCTCCAGGGCTGGAGAGATGATTCAGTGGTTAACGGCGACTGCTGCTCCACAGTAGACCTGGCCTTGGATATTTTTTGTCTTTTTTTATAATAACTATATAACTATTTTAGTTCAGATAGTAATACCTAATTTCCTTGAATTTTTAAATAACTAATACATTTGAGCATTTTTACAGACTCCCCTTGGCTATCCACATGCCTTTGTTTTTAGGAAAAGGATCTCAGTCAGGCCTCGAGTTCTCCATGGAGTCCAGACTGACCTCGAACTCAGAATCTTCTTGCCTTGGCCTCGCGGCTGCTGGGAATATGGTCACATACCACCGCATCTGGTTTGTACATCATCATCTGAGAAGTGTCTATCTGTATCTTCTGCACATTTTAAAATCAGGTTGTGTACTTTTTATTATGCGGTTTGAATTTCACCTGCTAAGCACATAGCCTCTGGGCTCTCTCTCCCTTTATGATCGCTTCGCTCCCTGGACAATTCCTTTGGATCTGTGGGAGCTTTTCAGTTTAATATAGACCCATTTGGCTATTTTTGCTACTTCTGTCTATGCTTTTGGGTCTGTTTGGGAAAGACTTTGGCCAGACCAAAGTCATAAAGTATATTCCCCTTATGTTTTCCTCTAATATTTTAAAAATCATTTGTGGTCTCAAATTTAATCATTTAATCCATTTTGAGCTGGCTTTTAAAGTATGATAGGAGATAACTTTCCAATTCCATTCTTTTGTCTGTGGGTATATAGTTTCCCCAACATCATTTATTAAAGAGACAGGCCTTCCTGTTTCTCCATTGGGCAGTCTGGGCAACTTTCACAAAACTCAATTGACCATGGATATGTGAGTTTACTTTGAGATCTGTCCTGATCTATGGTCAGTGTATTTATTCATATATATATATATAT
This sequence comes from Mastomys natalensis, assembly GCA_021653895.1. NCBI lineage: Eukaryota > Metazoa > Chordata > Mammalia > Rodentia > Muridae > Mastomys > Mastomys natalensis. The sequence continues at coordinate 1,490,781 of JAJTUV010000128.1, read as the reverse complement.
TCTATTTTTATTGTTATGATTTTATAATAGGCTTTGAAATGACATATTGAGACACTTCTGAAAGCTTTATTCTCTTTTGCTTCAGATTGTCTTAGCTAATTAAATTCTCGTGTGGCTCCATATAAATTTTAAAGATCTACTTATGGGAAAGACAGCTTTAGGATGTGTACTGGCTAATTTTATATCAACGCGACACCAGCTAGAGTCATTTTAGGATAGAGAGCCTCCATTAAGAAAAATGCTCCCATAAGACTGACCTGTGGGCAAGCCTGTGGTTCATTGTTCTGATTGATGGTGTAGGAGTGCCATCCCACTGTGAAACGTGCTATCGCTGAGCGGGTCGTCCTGGATACTATAAGAAAACAAATGAGCAAACTACAAGGAACGCCCTCTTGCGTCATTCCCCAGGAGCCATTTGTTTTGAGTGAGTCTGTTACTGGGACCTGGGTTTGGCAGTTAGGCTACATTGACCGGCCAGTGACCCCTATAACCCCCGGGAATCCATCAATTGTCACTCCTCCCCAGTGCTGGAACTACAACAGGCAACACCACAGCTAGCTCTTCATACAGGTGCTGACGTTCAAACGTGGGTCTTCATGCTGGTGCAGCAAACACTTTCCCAACTGATCCATCCCAGAAACACACTCCCCGAGAGAACCAAGTTTTGACAGCAATAACACTCTATCTGTAGACTGCTCTGAGTAGCTCGCCCATTTTAGCAACGTCAGTTGACCGTATATGCGAACACTATATACTTTTCCATTTCTGCCCTCTTCAATTTCTTTATCGTTGCTCTATAGTTTTCAGTCTATGGGACATATCTTTCACTTCTTTTATTAAATTTAGCCCTAGGAATTTTTTCTGATGCTATTGGGAATATTGTTGATCTCTTTCCGCCCTTTCTAGATTGTTTGTGTGAAGAAGCATTACTGAGAAGTTAGGTATGAACACACCACTAGTTGGAGGTCGGCTTCGGCTGAACAAAAAGACCCCAAATCAAAGAGAAAGAAGAGTGGCAGAGAAAAGTGTGAACAGGAGACAAGAGAGAAAAAGGAAGAGAGGGAGGGAGGGAAGGAGGGAAGGAGGGAGGGAAGGAGGGAGGGAGGGAGGGGTGCGTTACTGATTTTTGTGTGTTGATTTCATATTCTGAATTCCACTCTATCTTTATTTGTTCAAACATCACTACAATTTCCTATGAATAAGATCATCGTGTCAGCAAACTGACAATTCCATCTTTCTTTCTTTTCTGGAGTCCTTTACATGTTTTTCCCTCTCAGTTATTACTCTAGTGATGATCTTTAATGCTGTTGTGTCGGTTGATTTTTAACTCTCAGCTTGACACAACCTAAAATCACCTAGAAGGGAAGACTTACATGAGGATTGTCTCCATCAGGTTGGCCTGTGGGGACTGGGTCGATTGCTGACCAATGTAGAAGACCCGCCCACGGGTAAATGGGGAGGAGCTAGCTGAGGGTAAGCCAACCAGCAAGGGGCTCTGTTCATTTTCTCTCCGATTTGTAACTGCGCAGCTGTTGCTGTACACGCCTGTGTGGTTTCCCTGCAGGATGGACTATAGCCCGGAACCGTAAACCCTTTCCACCCGAAGTTGTTTCTGTCAGTATATTTAATCAGAGAGAGAAATATGAAACTAGGACATCTATATTGAAAAGAAGCAGTGACCATAGAACTTCATTCTGGACTTTACGAGAGAAACATTTATCTCCTTTGAATAAGTCAGGAATGGGTTTGTTGGGTGTACCCTTGATTGTATTGAAGTTTATTCTTCTAAACTAAATTCTTTGAGGATTTTAAAATGTATTTTTAAAATCTTTACAAGATCTAACAGGATACACATATTTTCTTCATCCTGTTAATACGACACGTCGCATTTGTTAACACGCCGTAAAGAATCTAACGAGTGAATGTGCTTGCTCATCGCAAAGGATCTCTTACCCCATTTCCTTTTTCTCGCATTTTTGTTTTATTTTTATTGTAAATATTTTTTTTTCATACACTATATTCCGACCATAACTCCTGCCCCTCGTCTGCTTCCAGATCCCCTCCTCACCTCCCCATGCCTCCAAGTCCACAACTTCTTTTGGATTTAGTTTTTCTTTTTCTTTTCTCTATGTGTGTGTAGGTTCTTAACGTATTTATTTATTTATTTATTTAATTCTGGTTGGTTTATTTGCCCTTTTTGTTTTCTAAAGAAAGGGAGAATTAATGTTCTTTTTCATGTGATGTTAGATGTATTTTGACATTATGTTGGGGATTTTAAAAGTCTGCTTTTGCCAGACTTATTGATCAATGTCTTTGTTTGTCCTCTTTGCTTCGTAGCCTTGTTTTAGCATAAGGCCAATGCCAGCCTTGTACACTGAATCTGGAACGTTCTTTTTCTGTTTGTTATGAGGAGTGTCATGGTTTCTATAAATGGTTCCTAGGTTTTTTAAACAGTGGGATCCTCTGTTTCTGGAATTTTCATTGATTTCAAAAAAATTTCTATAATTGATTCAACTCCCTTGCTCATAATTGATCCGTTTAGATTTCTATTCTTGGCTTGGTCTTGATGGATCAGGTGTCCAAGAGTTAATCTACTGCCTCTAAACTGACCAACTTCAGACACACAATCTTTTTGTTATGTACTCTGTATGGCCCTTTAAATTTCCATAATATAATTGTCACATCTCCTTCCATTTTTGATTTTGCTTTTACCAATCTAGGTAAAGTAAACTGATGTCTTCTTCTTTTCTTCTTCTTCTTCTTCTTCTTCTTCTTCTTCTTCTTCTTCTTCTCCTTCTCCTTCTCCTCCTCCTCCTCCTCCTCCTCCTCCTCCTCCTCCTCCTCCTCCTTCTCCCTCCCCTCCCCCTCCCCCCTTTCTCTGCTCTCCCCTCCCCCTTCTTCTTCCTTTATATTCTTTACAACAAGCACTGAGTTTTGCAGATCTTTTCTATTGATCATCTCTAGTCAACTGATTTCTACATTGGCCTTTCTTATTCCCTTCCTTTTGGCCGCAGTCTACCATTTCATTTCAGGTTTCCTGTATAGTGCTGTTTCTATGAGAGATTCCTTCCTCTAAGGTATAAGAGCGTGATGCTATAAACTTCTCTCTTACAACCGACTTTCCTGCAGCTCATGAGCTGCTGCTGTATATTGTGTTTCTATATTTGCACTTATGTTGAGATTTTTTTTAAAAAAATTCTTTGCAAATTTTCTATTTGATGTGTTAATTATTCAATAGAACATTTTTATTTTCCAACTACTTGTAACTTTCCCAAATGTCTCCTTATTGAGTTCTAAATTTTACCCCATTATCAGTTTCTATAATCTATATTGCTTTTTATATTATTATTTCCCATATATAGAAATCTACATGTAGCATATATTTTCTGTAAATGTATTTTTTTCCACCATTGTGCTCACATATGTTTAAAATTCTGCACTCCTAGTAAATTCATATCTTTGTCAAAAAGTGATACGTTTTTGTAGCCATCTTGCTCAAAGACTTTTCATTGGCATCTCCCTGATAGCTAAGCATGTTGAGATTTGAACTGCCGATCCAACTCGGGTCTTTATGATTACATGGCAAGCACTTTACTGGCTGAACTTTCTCTCTGGCTCCAGCCTCTCCTACTTGTATAGCTTTAAGCAATAGTTTCCTGCACATGATGAGACAAAGTGAACCCAATAAATAGACTAAGCCTTCGGGGATGCTGAGGGACACCTTTTTCTCTCTCTAACTGGGCAGAAGAGACTACTCTTAGCCAACAGACAAAAAGGCCTTAGAGCTGGAAAGAGGTGAACCAATCTGCCTCAGCCTCAAATGGACCCCACAGCTCATGTCCCAGTGAGCCCCGTCATAGAATCCTCTCAGACCGGAACAGGGAAATAAACTTTGAAAATCAAGCTTCAGTTTTATTTCAGAATCTCTGGTGAGACTCATACAGAAAACCTAATATTCTGATATCACTGAACACAACTCCCAGAAGTTCGCTCTGCAGGTGGGTTAGAGCCCATCTCACAGCCGAGAGGGTCATAAGCTGAGATTCGGGGACTGCGGGATCCTCTGTGGGGCAGAAGCGAAAGCCTCTGAGCGTGGTTCCCATCACTGCCCTGGACGGATGTGATGACTCCAGAACTTTCACAGAGAGGTAATTAGCCCCATAAGTGAAATTAATAGGTTTGCCCCAGGGACAGGTTTGGACCTAAGTCAGCAGACTGTAAAACAGCAACGCTAGGCCTGTGTTTTGCCTCTTTTAACTGTCCCTGCTTGCTTTGTCACTGGATGCCGTTTCTGCGCCCTTGGACTTTCTAGCCTCTAGAAACACGGGCTACATGAGCTTCTTTTAAGAATATGTTAAATGTTGTCAGATCTTATATTTAGACAACACAAATGGACAAAGATACTGGGAATCTTCAAGTAAACAACCCAGTGTGCCGAGAGTTCAGATTTCAGAGATCAGGAAAGGAGTGGTATAGAAAGACGATCGTGGAGAAGGAAGGAAGGATGACACCAGGGACAACATCCTAGGTAAGTACCCTGGGTGTTGATGTGAAAGGAATGGGGGTCCTTACAGATCGTCATCAAAGAAATTACCAGAAAACCTTGTGAGAACTGATCAAAGGGAGAGCAGAAAGCAGGTGAAGAAAGCTATAGGTGTGATCCTAACAGGACAGGTGGGAGCCTGGGACACAGAGATGCCAGTTCCAGTAGGAACTGGAAAGACTTGCTTAGAAGGAAATCTCTTGTGAAGGAAACTTTAGGTTTTCTGGTTGTGGAGGTCTAGTTAGGATTGATAACCATTTACCCTAAGAAGATTCTAGTCTACACAAGACAATAATGATACCAGCATTTACAAATTCATAGAAAGGAGAAAATGAACATAATTCTGTCCAAATGTTATTAGCAATTTTTTTATGTAACCTAACAAACCTTTTTGTTGTTTGTATTTTGGTTTATAATCAAGTATCGGTGACTAATGCAAATTGGGGAAACTGTAGCCCCTACCTCACACTGGGGATTGTCATAAAGGTTGGCCCCATGGAAATCTCTCCATATTAACTCCTTCATTTTTTTCTCTACCACATATTGGTGATCTTCTGTGGTTAATATATCAGATAGTCAAAGGGGGATTAACCACAGAGAACACCTCCAGTAATTTTGCCTGTCCTCTCTTCTATAGCCCAACATACCCTGTTCCTTTGGTTTTTAGGGTACAGTCTATTTAACAATCATTTATTGAATGTTCACAATTTGGCACAGGGCTAGTATAGTAGAAAAAGATTCCAATTCTCATGGACCTACTATGATACAGTGGAGTTACATAATGCAACCAGAAAGATGAAGGGGAAAAAGAAAGAGGAACCCCCTGTGATTTTTCAACTTGTCTTTACTGTAACAAAAGCTAGAATAATCAGCTTTCAGAAGAGAAAGGTGTGTTGGGGTGCGTGGTTTTAAATTATTTCCTTTATGGTTGCTTGACCCTGTTTCTTTTGGGCCTGGGATACACAGGAAATCAGAGATAGGAACCTGAGGTAGTGGAAGGTGCTCACCTCCTGAGAGCCAAGAAGGGAAAACAGCATGAAGAAGGTCTAGACCCCAGTATCTCCTTCAAGGGAGCACTCCAGTGACTCAGCTTCCTTTTCTGTCTCTTAAATGGTCTGTTACATCCTAGCGTGGACCTTTGGAAGACATTTGAGGTCCAATATTGGGACTCATGAGACAGCTCAGCAGCTAAAGGCACTCACTGCACAAGCCTGTTTACCTGAGCTCAATCCCGGAACCAATGAAGCAATGGAGAGAATCAACTCCTCAAAGTTCTCTCTCTCTCTCTCTCTCTCTCTCTCCTCTCTCTCTCTCTCTCTCTCTCTCTCTCTCTCACACACACACACACACACACACACACACACACCATAAGAATAAAGAAAGTTATGAAACGTCCTCCCACCTGTGAAAACACTTGATTTTGATTGACATATTCACAAGTTCCTTCTTTAAGTTTCTCTTAAAGTCTTCCCTTGAAACACTACTCAGTCCTTGTGTGGGTCTCTTTTATTTTTTCTTTAGCCAAAAATTCCTCCTGGTTTTAGACTCTGTATTTCTTCTGTCTCCTCATGTTTCTTAAGACTATACACGCTGGAAGTTGAGCCTGTGACTTGCTCATCTGGAAAGCCACGCTTTGTGTGAGTATTGATGAAAGAATGATTCGTGTTGAGCTGATGTAGTAAGGGAAACAGTCTTCTAGCTAGACTGTGAATGACAAGAATGGGAGGGATTTAATGGGACAATGACTGGTTGGCATTTGAAATCACTGATGCTCTTGGATATTATAGTCTCGTGTATTTTTTTCTATACAAGGACATAAAGTAAACATTTTTTTGCAGACAGTATGAGGTCTGAACCTTTCTGAACTATTCAACTGTGTTATACTTTGAAAGCAGCCACAAAAACTATGTCGATGAATGGCATAGTTCCATTCCAATAAAGCTTTATTTGTAAAAACTATTGGTAGGTCAGATTTGTCCTGTAGGCTCATTTGTCTATCTCTTGACTGAGTCATAAGATTCCAGATACAACATTTTGCCTAAAATTCAGTCAGCTCAAATGATCAAATATCCTTTGATCGAAAGCTTTTAAGCTGACTTTCAAAAGAAGCTATTTTACTTCAGGGAATGTTAATCTAAATAAAGAAAAACATGAAGACATGAGTTAAACTGAGAGACAATGCAGAATAACCCCTTGTATGCTTTACATATGGCTCCAGGGCTGACGACATGGCTCAGGTCCAAGTGATTGCCTAGCCCTAGTGTGTGTGAGGCTATGGGCTCAGTCTGGGTTATCTTATACAAGACAGGACAGGAGTGAGGGAGAGAGAAGGAGGGGAGGAAGGGATAGAGGGAGGGAGAGTTGGAAGATGGAAGGAAGAGAGGAAGGAAGGAAAAGAGAGGGAGGGAAGGAGGGAGAAAAGGCAGAAGGGAAAGAAGACAGAGAGGGAGGGAGAGAAGGAAGGAAGGGAGGGAAGGAAATATAGAGGGAAAGTAAAGGAGGAAGGAAGAAAGGGCTTGAAAATGTGCCATGAATCCTAAAAGTACTACAGAGTAAAATTCAAGAAAACGGTAACTAAATAGTTGTCCTCCATGAAGCTGTGTCAGCCGCCAATGGTAAACGTGATTTAAATAAAATCCTTGATTTTGAACATGGACATTATGATTCATACCTTCTGATATTGGGAATGAAAGCAATATATATACAATATATGAGTAGACATTCAAGATGGATTTTGATGGACAAACATATTAAATCACTTATATTTCCATCTGAAACAATTCTGTAATCTGTAGTGCTCCTTTCCCTAGAGGCGGCCGATAAGAACTGAATATACAGCACTCTATTTAAAGGCAGCTTGAAATGATGCTTTTGTCAAATTAGAGTTCAACCCAGGACTATTCACATATATTCAAAACCTTTTAAGATGTCAAACCTTATTTGGCAAGCATACTCCAGCAACTCAAGATTTGGATAGAGAAATTCATAAGGATAGCAAATATATTGTTATTCATCAAGCCACACAAAGAATATACCCATGTTTTTCTAGGTATTGAGATATCTAAAACATAGTTCTCCCATGGTTAGTTCCCAAATCTTCAACAGAACACTTATTGGGGGTAAGCTCTGGATCTAGGCTCATTACAAGGATTTCATGTGGGTTAGGTCACAAACCTGATGAAGTAAATCACTGTTCAATATGAAAACCAAAATAAGGAACTCAACCCGAGCTTACAGGGCTAGCAAGTGACAGATCTGAATTTTGGTCTAGGGTTGACTGATAGCTGTTAATGTTGTGATATTACCCACTGCCCATCCTAGTGACCAGGAAGACTGAAACATGAAAACTCATAATGGTGATTCCGGGTAACAGTCTCAGCTGTCTTTGCTTGGCATCCTATGAATTAATAGCTAAGCCTATAAATCCTGAATGCACAATAAACTCCAGGTATCCAATCAAACATTCCACTAAGATATGTAACTGTGAACTTAACTACACCATTAGAAGGCTAATTTTGATAATGTTTTAAAGGGAACCCAAAATTGTAAGAGTACAAATCCTAGAACAAAGTACTGGGATTAGGCGGTAATATCCCCACATACCATCCTTGTGACCTTGAAGAATTACTTAGCCTGAATTTACTCACCTATAAAATATGGATCCATGGCACCAAAGGGAAGGCTCCATGAATAAAATGATTAGTAAACAAGCCTAAAGACCGGAGTTCAAATTCCCAGTATCCATGTAAAAAGCTACTGTAGGTAGTACTATCTACCTACAATCCCTTAACTCCTATGGCAAGGTAGTAGGCCTAGACTGAAAGAGAAGAACTGCCCGGAAGCCCAAGGGCCAGCTAGCCTGCCATACAAGAGCAACTAACAGAAACATGAAAAACCCTGTCTCAAAAAAAAGGTGGCAGGAGAGAACTGACTCCTGACAGTTGTCTTCTGACTTCAACAAGCTCACTGTGGTATATACTCACCCACACTTACATACTCCATAGCATGTACATGCATGAATTAATAATAAAAAGGAAATTGGGGTTCTCTTTGAGATCTGCTTTATAGAGTCTCAGAGATTATTAAGGGTGACAACCTCAGTTACACACTTCACGTTGTGCTTAGAGCAAAATTAATAAGTCATAAAAGCACCTTCAACAATATGATTCACCACCAACAAAGAGTACACATAGAGGGCTCCAGCTGCATATGTAGCAGAGATGCCTTATCTGGCTTTAATGGGAAGAGAGGCCCTTGGTCCTGTGAAGGATGGATGACCCAGTGAAGTCGGGAATGCTAGGGTGGTGAGATGGGAGTGGGTGGGTGGGGGAGCATCCTCCAGAAGCATGTACTTCTCCACCAAAATGGGGTCAAAATGATTGGTTTTAAGTAGCGTGGATATCTGCTGTGAGTACACAGCATGGCAGGGTTCGACTATTAAAAGCATCTTCATCCCTTACCACCAGCCCGGTTTGGATAAGACAGTGAAACCCAAGCCATTCTAGTGTCATTTGGAACTGGACACCAAAAGGCTACCTTTTAATCAACTAGTCCAGCTTATGTCCAATAAACAGGAGCCAGAGTAAACAGGAGGCAGGGTGAACAGGAGGAGGGGTGAACAGGAGGCAGAGTTTCACCTCAGGGTCACTAAGAAGCTTCTTGGGACTATTCAAATGTGGTAAGGAGCTCTCCAACATGATGAAGAAGAAACTGACTCACTGAACCCAAGTAAGAGGGACACTATGCAGTTACATCGATCTCAGGAATGTGTGGTCCTCTGAGACTTCCAGGAGCACCATTTGTTGTGTTTTCATCTAGTCAGATGGGCGAGTCTCAAACCCAAGCACATGACATCAGTGCCATAGTCACCACAGAAATGAATTTGAAAATCTTCATAAAATAGCCACTGTGTAATCTAATAGCCATAAGATTTGAAGGGCAATCTTGTCGATAAATAAGAAATTAACTAAGAAATAAATATCAATTACTCTTCTGAATCTAGCTGATACATTCAACCTTCAGTCTTTTCCCCACATTCTTCCCAGTTTGTACTTACTGATGGATCTACAGTAAACAGCTCTCCATATGAGTCCTGATCCCTTCTTCTGTTTCCAGAATGGATAGCATAATTCTGAGTTTTAGAAAGGGAAGTTAACAAAGTTATTTAGGATATGACTTAACTTGGAGAGACAATAATCACAGATCTCATTCTAAGGTATCAGATGTTCTAGATTCTGTCCACGTGGCTCAAAATCATTTCCCACCATACAAAGATCTTCATATTCAATCATTAGATGACCACTTAACTACTTTGTCCAAAGACAAAATCTTCAACCACTCAGGATTTGTTTTCTGCTGAAAACATTGATTAGTATCTAATGATAAGCAAGTGATGCCGATTAGCTTTAAAAGAAGGCTGCAGGTGTTAGGGAGAGAGGGGAGGGGGAGGAGAAGGGAGAAATGTGATCAAATCACAATCTCAAAAATATAGAAAGGCATCTAGATAAATTTATCTTTTCTTCTTTCCTACGTTTTAATACATTTTCACGGCATTTTAGGTTTCCCTTTTTCTGTCTTTTTATTCACTTTAAGTATTTTCTGGCATATCAATTAGAAGAAGCTCAATGTTCATTATGTATCATACTCAGTATTAGCAAGTTATTTGCTGCCTGTGGCACTTTCACGTCTCCTGGGGGCACTTTTATGAATGGTATTATTGATCAGTAGACTAGTAAAACCTTCCTCATCCTTGGAGGATTAATTTAAATCTACCTTCGTGCCTTATCTTTCAGCTTCAAAGACAGCTCCTTATCCACTGCCTCGGCATCTAGATATTCTGCTCACGCACTTGTTTTTATTATTTTCTGACTCCACTAGTAACCTAATTACCTGATAGTTTCTGTCTATTCGCACATTCACCCACTCATCCTTTAATAAATATTATCCATGTATGTTCAAAACTAGAGATATATAAAACAATAATCATGCTATAGTTTCAAAGATCATAAATTCTAGTAGGTTAAAAACTTGATTAATATTAAATCATATATATATATAGTATATATATATATACATATATATATATATGCATACATATACACACTATACACATATATAAATTGCTTTAAAATAAGGATGTTCTATAGAATATGAGGACATGAGATCGGAAGAGCTGGTGTTGACAAAGGGATCGTGGAAAGACTCAGACAGGAAAAGGCAAAGAGGGAGTGGACCATCGGTTTAGTACATAAAGAAAGAAGAATGTTCTGCCGAAAGCCACTGCCAAAAGTGTGACACTTGAGTCTCACTTTCATTGACACCTCATCTACCTGGTGTGTCTGCCTACTACATAATTTTTCTTGTTAACGTATTAACCACGGCATCCACAGAGGCTGAGCTGCTGAGGTAGAAAGCACTAGACATTGCTGACATTCTGCTCAGCATTCTGCTTCTGGATCTGTCTATGACAACCTGGCATCTCTAAGTACCATAGCCTGTCACAGATAGTTAGTATAGAGCTGTTGTGAATTATGACTGTCTTTTCCTTTTGAGTGCCTTCTAGACTCAAAACTTTGTAGTCCATGTTGGGCATCTCTGTCATTATGTAAGAAAGAAATTATAGGTCTATATGAAGCAGACAGGTGTCAATTAGCTTGATTTCTCATTGGAGGATGGAACGCTAAGGTAATTTGCATGCACCAGTGCTCCATGCTGACTTTCAAGTTGTCTCTGTTTCCTTGACATTGATGAAACAAGAATATGCCCACAGGCAGTGGCTCAAGGTCACACTCTGGAGTTCCCTCAACTTTGATTTTGCTTCATTTCGATCCCTGCAAATTTATATTGGAAAAATGAGCCCGTTTTGTAGTGAGTGACCTATCTTAATGAATACTGATGTTGTGTAACTTCCCATCCTCGGAGCTCCGTGAGACACTTACATAAGTGTCTCTGGTGGATAGAGAGGGTTAGAGCGCAAAGATTCTGCTGTTCCCTTTCTGTCTATGAAGCTAAACACTTCCAACAGCTTCCTTCCATAGGAAAGGGGACTGCTGCATTCTAATGAAGTTATGAGCCTCCTACCTTTTATTTCTGTTACATGCTCAAAGTGTATTCCCCTTATATTTCTAATACATGAAAATGCAGCATGCATGTGAAGTTCTCAATAAAGTACTTATTACTACAAACATCAAGGAATGCATCAATATACTAAAATTAATTGTACTTATGGAACTTTTAAATTAAGGACAGTCTCACTGGTTTGAATACTTTTCAATGCATATCAATATGCACATTGAACAAACACGCTATAATAATAATCACACTCCTGCTTGAATGGAAAAAATATCATATAGCATGTGTATAAATACATATTTATATGAATTATGTTTCTTATATTTCAACCAAATTGCACCATGCTTTGGAAACTGTCTTATTATTGAAGCATATATCTTCTACAGTATTTCACACGAGTCTATAATATCTATCCTTTTAAAAACTTTAAAAATCCCACTTCCTGAAAGAGTTGGGGAGGGAGGATCAAGTTGATCAAAGCATTGGATGAAACTCTCAAGAAACTAATAAACAAAAAGACTTCATGGTTTCTAAAGTATAAAGGAACCACATTGTTTAAAGTCAGTTCCTCATTAATGAACATTAATATCAACCATACTTATTCAGCCTGACAACTTATGATCCATGCACCCTCTAAACTTCTACACACATGAATAAAGTCTTTCTAGAATGAGTGGTAAATACATTCTAGCTGTTGCACAGTATTGCTAAGCAGTTCCTTCTAAACTGTACTAAAGTTTGCCTCTTCTGCGGGTGTCAGAAATTTCCCTTCTCCTTCAAGTATTAGAAATCTGTATTTACCATTTTTCCACTGTGAAGGAAGTTTATATTATCTTTACAAATGACTTACTTTTATGTTTTGTCCTTAAAAAGAAATTGTGGACATTCATAGTCTTCAGTTTTATATGTTAAGAACACAATGGAAGGGTATAAATTATATATTTTTGCCCTGGTTTCTTTATTTCTATTTGCCTATAGTGTCTATCACTACTAGAATGCTAGCATTCTTCTTTCAACAAATTTTAAATATTTTTAAAGATTTCATTTTTTTAATCATTTAGTACTATTCACATTTATGTTGCTGCCTTGTGCTTTTGCTGTGCTGTTGTTGTTACTATTGCGTTGTTATTGCTACTGTTGCTGTTGCTGTGCTGTTGTACTGTGCTGTTGTTATTGCTATGTTGCTGTTGTTGCTGCTTCTGCTGCTGTTATTTTGTTGCTGCTGTGCTACTTGCTGTTGTTTTGTGCTTTGCTGCTGCTGTTGTGCTGTAATGTTGTGTGCTTCTGCTGCGTTGTTGTTGATTGCTACTCTGTTGTTATTGCTACTGTTGCTGTTATTGCTGCTTCTGCTGCTGTTGTTGCTGCTGCTGCTGTTGTTATGTTGCTTTGTTTTTGCTGCTTTGCTGCTGCTGCTGTTGCTGCTATTGCTGTTGCTGCTGCTGCTGTTGTTGCTGCTGTGCTGTTAATGTTGTTGTTGTTGCTGCTGCTGCTGTTGTTGCTTCTGTGCTGTTGTGTTACTGTTGCTGTTGTTTTGTGCTTTTGTGCTGTGCGTTGTGCTGCTGTTGTGCTTTTGCTCCTGCTGTTGCTGCTGCTGTTGTTGCTGCTGTGCTGCTGTTCTGCTGTTGTTGCTGCTGTTCTGCTGTGTTGCTGCTTTTGCTGTTAATATTGTTGTTGTTTCGCTGCTGTTGTGTCTGCTGCATGCTGCTGCTGTGTTGTTGGCTGCTGCTGTGTGCAATAGGTGTCACAGCTTGGTAGGACCACTGATTGCCTCCCTAGTTGGAAGCTTACATAGCTTCTTCTGGTATGAGTAACCTAATCCTCAGAGAGGAGGCCTCAGGTAGATCCAGCTCCAATCTTCAAGTCCTGTGTCTGAATTACATGCTGTCTTCAGCAAAGGGACTTACCTTCAAACCTCTGGGAGCCAAACAAGGGCAACGGCAATAGCGTACATTGTTTTAGAGGTGTCTGGAACTTTCTTGACCAACAACTTGGAAGGAGGTTTCTCATTTCTGGGGCTGGGGTGTTTGCTAGATGGTAGATGACTCTTAGGGGAAGCATTGTCAGCCCCGAAACTATAGAGATGGATATGGTGATGGAGATGATGGAGATAATAGTGATAGAGATGATGGAGATGTTGAAAGAGTTGGAGATAATGCAGGAGATGGAGATAATGGAGATATGGATGAGATATATGTATACACACATACTTATATGTATTACATGTAATTTTAGTTAAATATAATATGATCTCTTACGGTGTTTTCAACCCTCCTTAGTGTTACTGATCCCTCTGACTCCCTTTCCTTAACCATTTGTCAAAGTTAGTATCAGCTGTCTTGACACGGACCTAGAGTCACTCAGGGAAGAGAGAACTTCAGCTGAAGAATTGCATCAGATTGGTCTGGGCCATTATGTATGAGCTATTTTCTTGTCACTGATGGATATAGAACAGTCCAGTCAAACATAGGTAGCTCAAGTGACAATCTAATACAAGCCCAGCCCTCAGAAGCTTCACAGAGCTTGTAGGGAAACTCTCTCTACCCCAGCAAGGCAAACGGCAGAAGCATGTGAGTCAGAAGTGGCTGGCTCCATATTCATATAATCCTCTCCCTCGAAGAGCTCCAATCAGTCCTCTTGCCTTGAGTCACTCATATCAGAGAAAAGATTATCTCCCTCCTGCTCTTATCACACACCTGGTCTTGGAATTTCAGAAAATCGCTTTTACTCACTTATGGAAAATAACAATGATGACTCTTTTCAACCCTCAACTGTGTCCTTCTAACTGTCTTAGTTCCAATTCCTCTGTTTTCAGTGATGATTTTATTGACCTAGAGTGTCTTAGTTTGTATTTCATTGCTGTGAAGAGACACCATGACAAAGGCAATTCTTACATTGTAGAACATTTAACTGGGGTTGGCTTATAGTTTCAGAGGTTTAAAACAATACTATCTTCATGGGAAGCATGGCAGTGTCCAGGCAGACATGGTGCTAGAGAAGGAGCTGAGAGTTGAACATCTCGATCTGCAGGCACCAAGGAAAAGATTGTGTGCCATACTGGACATAGTTTGAAAATATATAAGACCTCAAACCTGCCTCTATCATGATTCACTTTCTCCAACAAGGCCACACCACCTAACAGTGCCACTCCTATGCCCAAGCATTCAATACATGAGTCTATGGGAACCATATCTATTCAACCCACCATATAGCATATTTCCTATTACACACACACTCACAGATGTGCTGTCATAATCTGTGTGACCACCTTTAAATATACCAGGATCTAGTAGCCCAGAGATATCTTTACAAACTCCACAATCATCATTATCCTGGCTGGGCTATCAAATTAATGCAAGTTAGAGTCATCTGAGAAGAGGAAAACATAGTTGATATACATTTATAGGGAAGTCTGAAGGGATCATTTTCTTGACTGATAATTGATGTGTAAGAGCCCAGCCCACAGTGGGCAGTGCCATCTTCTGGAGAGATTTTCCAGGGTTGAGTAAGAAAACAAACTGGTCAGTAGGTTTAGGTCATAGTGAAGATGCAATGTAGTCCAACTGCAAACATCCCACAGTCCTTCACTGTCTCTTCTGTCTCATTCGAACCATGGTGGTCCCTGAGACAGAGCTCAGGTCATGGAGTTTGGTGGCACGCCTCTTTTTCTTGCTGTGTCTTCTCACTGGCTCTGTCTGTGCTTCTCGGTGCATAAGTGAGATCTGACATTTATTTTGCTTATTCTGTTAATTTCTACCTTTCCATCTACCCCAATCAATAACTAGTTACATTATGTGCAATACTGAAAATACTTATCATTTGAAATTTGCATTTTATCTTTGTCTTCATTTTCTGGTAATGAGCTCCTGAAACCCTTGGAATCAAGAGTAGCAGGATCATGCATGTAATGTGATTGGAGGATGAGACTACTGGTTCCTAGGCAGTTACAGAGCAGGGACAAAACTGTGATCAGGAAGACTGGGGTTCTAATCACCCTCAACCTCCAGGGAGAAGAGAAGTATAGGTAAATGTGATCATGAAAGCCCTTCCTTCACATCTATCCTATGCATCTCTTTTACCTTTTTAAATCTGTATCTTTCAAACTATTCTTTATAATAAACCAACAAATATAAGTACTGCTGGGATGTCAGCAATGAACTGCCTCTATGAAAGTAATCCAATCCAAGGGCAGAGGGGTAGTGTCTGGAACCTCAGAATTATTGACAGGGTCAGAATCACAAATTGCCACTGTACTTGTTGATGCTAGAATCGAAGTGGAGGACAATTTGGAGCACTGATCTGATGCTAATTCCAGGTAATTAGTGTCAGAAGCCAAGAGACAACCAACTGTCTTCCACTGAGGAAATTTCTGGAGTATTGCCTGGTTCATAAGAGAAGAATAAGAACATCAGGCATGGGTCTAGAGGGATGGCTCAGCAGTTAAGACCACCAACAGCAATTCCTGAGGTCTTGAGTTCGATTCCCAGCAACCACATGGTGGCTCACGATCAACTGTAATGAGATCTGATGCCCTCTTCTGGTGTGTCTGAAGACAGAAAGCATTGTACTCAGATGAATAAATAAATAAATTTTAAAACAAAAAAAGCCCCATCAGGCACAAGTATTAGAAGGAACTGTGAGACAATCTATGAACCAAAGTTAGATAACATTTTTGTGTATCATTTCACAAGGCAATTTGCCTAATTTTACACTATTGACTTCAACACCGATGAAAAGTTTCGGCCAGGATAAGAATGGTAAACCTTGGTGCTAATCTGTAGGGAATGCCATTTGTTGTCATGTCAACTAGACAAGAAGGCAAATTTGAATTTGAATACTTTTCAAATATTGATTTGTAATCATGAGCATGTGTGTGAATATCTGCGTATGGGTATGTGTCCATTGAATTTAGAAGAGTAAATCAATACCCTGGAGCTGGAATTACAGGCAGTTGTAAACCATCCACTTAGGTGCTGGGGAGCAAACTCAAACCGCGTCTTCTGCATGAGATTACATGGGATTTAACGGCTGCCTCATCACCTTAGTCTGCATATCTGTGGGATCCAGTTCCAATGCCACTTTTCTGTTTCATAATGGTGTAATTAGGGAAACATGAGCCAGATTCCTGGGTCTCACTGATTTTATCTATAAATGGTAAATAATATAAAATAATGGGAATAAAATCACAGTACTGACTCCTAGTGCAGGTATTCTGGTTCAAATAGTGATTAATCTTTTAGAGCAAATAACTCAGCTAGTTACCAATTTGCATTTAGATTCAAGTGTGTCACTACAGGTCACTCCGGATTGTTCCAGTGTGTATTGCTCTCTATTGTCCCTGAACCACAGTGACCCCCTGTAAAATAGAGTCAGTTGACACAAGAAATTACGTATGTCATGTATTTAACCAAGTAGCTGGTATGTAACAAATTTAACTAAATACTTTATGTAATGCATTTAACTGAGTAGCTGGTATATAATGTATTTAACAAAGTAGCTGGTAATATTAAATTGCATTTATAACAAAGTAGCTGGTATATAATGCATTTAACAAAGTAGCTGGTATACAATGCATTTAACAAAGTAGCTGGTATATAATGCATTCAACAAAGTAGCTAAAGTACTCTCAAGAGTCACCACAGGACATCACTGTGATTTTTGCCACTGTTGCTCATAACATCATTCAGCTCTCCCCATGCCTGTGCATTGTTTCTTCTAATATTTTATATTATTCAGGCTTCTTTTTTCAAAACTAAACTTGGCCAATAGCACCAAAGTGAATCCTTGCTCCTTGAAAGAAAATATGATGAAATAAAAAGTTTAAAATCTCAAGTATGACCCTCCACCAACTTAAATGGTTTTCCCCTTAGTAGACTTTCAAACATACTGCTTAGACTACTATTTGAATAGTTAGTAAATCTTGGAAGCCCTTCAATTTTTCTAGTCATATTTTATGTTTCTTTTATTATGTGTGGAAAATTACACTGTGATTTCAGAATAGCAGTGCTGTGAATTCTGCAGTTCTTAAATTGCCCTGGAGATAAGGCTAAGTCATTTTTGTATTGTGCTTATTTTAGGTTCTGTTAGAAAAGAATCAGTAACTACAAAACTCTCACCACCACCTCCTAGATGCTTTGTCTGAGTACAAGTGAATTGTCACACAAAATCTCCACTCAAACTTGTGGCTCCAGAGAGTAGGGAGGCCTGGATTGTGGGGGTGGAGTGTGGGGAGGGAGTGTTAGAGATGGCATTCTCTTGGAGACAGGGGAGGAGGAATGGGATGGGGAATTGTGGGAGGGAGGACTGGGAGGGGGCAATGAATGGCTTGTAAAAAAAAAAAAAGCCTCCACTCAAGTGTCCTGTACAAGAGAATGATCTGAAAGAGCAAACTAATGATTGATGCATTCGATCCCTTGCCAGGAAGCAAGAGTTATCAGAGACAAAGGAACCTCAATGGAGAAAATGCCTCTATAGAATCCAGTTATCAGGTAAATTAGTGATTGATGAGGGAGGCCCCAGCCCATTGTGGGTAGTGCCATTCAAGGGGAGGCGGTCCTAAGTTGTATAAGAAAGCAGCAAAGCAAGCCATGGGAGCAAGACAGTAAGCAGCACCCCTCCATGGCTTCTGCATCAGTTCCTGCCTCCAGTGTCCTGCCCTGTGTGAGTTCCTTCCTGATCTTCCTTCAGTGGACTACATGTGAATTGTAGCCAAATAAACCCTTTCCTCCCCAACTTGCTTTTTTGGGTCATGGTGTTTTCTTGCAACAAATAGACACCATGACTATGACATATTTGCACACAGATAGCTCATTTGAGTAGAAAGTCCTATTCTCCCAATCTTTTTCTCTACACTGCTCCTCCCCAAACACTGAGCCTGGAATTTTATAAACTCTGAATTGGCCATTACCTTAAACATTTGCTATAAAGACAGATAGATGTTTGGATTCTTTAGATGTTGGGTAGAGTATAGAAATCTCCGCATGCATTTACAGGTGGAAGCTACGTTTAATATAAAGTTACCAAATCAGTTTTCCTAAGTTGTAGTTCATAAAGTATCAAGATGTGTCTAAAAATGTTTAATAGCCCATATCTTCTTGGAGAAATATTATTTACTAATGTGGGGCACTTCATTTGAATTTCTGAATAAATTGTATTTTTGATTAGTTTATACATTAGTGAGGTTTCATAGGTCTTCGTGTGCTCTTAGTTTTGGCTAACCCATCCAGACCCTTCCTTTCTTAGACTCCTTTTCCTGTCCCTACTAGAACATTTAGATCCCAGTGTTCTTTCCCAGTTACTTTATATCACAGATGTCCTACTATTATTGTATTTTATTTATTTATTTGGATTGCTGTCATAAGCCACAAGTAACTTCTTCATAAACACTACGTTTTGTTTAGGTTTTTCCCTATCCCTTATTTACCCATCCCCATGACTCCACTTTCTGCTTGGACTCTTCTGTCACCAGGCCTCACCGTACCCGACACCACACCACCCATCCCTGTCTACTTTCCTTTCACCTATATTACATCATCTCCTCTCCCTAAATGCATCTTCCTGCCCATGGCCCACCGCCCAGATTCCACCTGGGCTCCATGTTAAACACACAAGGCAACACCTAGCATCTCTTCTATGAGAGGGAATGTGACCATTGTGGTTTTGAGTCTAGACAGCTTCATTCAGTACTTTTGTTTTCCAGGTCAGCCCATGTGTCTGCAGATTAGACATGGGCTATTTAATGAGAATTTCAGTGCCGGTCATGGCTTACCTCTCCAAGAATGATTGGGCAGAGGCCTCAGACCTGCCGTTGCTTTTGGTTTCCTGTCATTGCTAGATGATAAAATCGAGTTGCTAAAGATGCCACACACATTGTACTCATTGGTCACAGGACACAGAGAAATCACTCTGGAACTGACCAGGGAACTCTCTCAGCTGTCCATCTTTCATCATGCTAGAAGTAGAAAAGACATCAGCATCAACAATTGTCTTACCCAGCTCTGGGCCATGCATGTTTATTAACACTGACCTGCTGGCAATATGTGCACATGGGTAGAGTAGTGGCAAGACCTTCATGAACGTAACCAATGACTTGCTTGCTTAGATTTGAAGCCTGTTCCTCAGGCAGGATTTACATTTGGTGCTCTATACATGCTCAGAACTCCATGTCTAGAGAACTCATAGGCCCTAAGACAGAGCCTACTCATTTTGTTTCTCTAAATGGTCATGTTTCTTGATAGCAGTGGTTCTCAACCTTCCTAATGTTGTGAACCTCTAACACAGTTACTCATGCCGTGGTGACCCCCAACCATAAAACTATTTCAGTGCTATTTCATAACTGTAATGTTGCTACTATTATGGATTGTAATATAAATATTTTTGTGTTTTCTAACGGTCTTAGGTGACCCTTATGAAAGGGTCATTTGACATTCCCCTCCCCCCAAGGGTGAGAACTTCTCATGGCCTTATAGAGATTTGTGTTTCTATCTATAGATTTTGTGTGTCTCCAAATCTTGATTAGAGATGTTTCTTATTGCTGTGGATGGTGGTTAATGCAGGCAAGTATTACTGTTTAAAGTGCTGAAAGTAAGAGACTGAAGCCTCGCCATAGGTAGGTCATTTACATCAATTATGCCACCAGCATTCAGGTTCCAGGAGCGCTGTGGAAGGGGGTAGAGAAAATGAGAGATGCAGAAGATGGGGAGAGATGTTGTCATGTTTTCTGGAACCCTGTCCCCTGACAGAGTCACTTTTCTTTAAGAGTGTGGTGGCCATACTTTCAAGTTGGCCATGCCCCAGTGGATGATCCCACATGCATGTCTGTGTGGGCAGCACTAGTTTGAACCAGTAAGTTCAAATAAATATATCAATGAAAATTATATAATGAGGACATGAAGCCAGGAAAGAGATGTGAGAAGGATCCTGGGGGGAATTGGAGGAGACAAGGAGGAAATGTGATTAGGATACATTGTATATATGTGTGAAAATTAAAAAGATTAAATAAAAACTAAAATTATAAAAACGAGACGGAAAAAATAATACTTTGATGTTTCTCTAATGACTAACATAAATTCAACTTGGTGTGCAGAGTCACCATAATTTGTTCCCGACAAGTATTACTGGATTTTCGTTTCACGACTCCCATGCATGTGTGTACCACAAAAACCCTGCCAAGGACATTTCATGCATGTGTGTACCACACACACTCATCAACTGCTGCCAAGGATATTCCAATTCCACAGTCTTTTGGGTTCCCATCACTTACCAAATGCTTTGTCTACCTCCCAGACGCCCCTCCTACTACCTACACCAGCTCTTGATAAAACCTTCATCTTTAAAGTCAACTCAAAGTATATATCAGAGCCTTATCTCACATTGATATTTCACCTTTACCCCCTGTCTATACCTACACAAAACATCATGACCAAGAACAAGTTGGGTTTATTCAGCTTACACTTCCACATTGCTGTTCATCACCAAAGGAAGTCAAGACTGGAACTCAAGTGGGTCAGGAAGCAGGAGCTGATGCAGAGACCATGAAGGGATGTTACTTACTGGCTTGCTTCCCCTGGCTTGCTCAGCTTGCTTTCTTATAGAACCCAGTACTACCAGCCCAGGGATGGCACACCCACAATGGGCCCTTCCCCTTGATCACTAATTGAGAAAAATGCCTTATAGCTGGATCTCACAAAGGCATTTCTTCAAGGGAGGCTCCTTTCTCTGTGATAACTCCAGCTGGTGTCAAGTTGACACACAAAACCAGCCAGTACACCTCTACATGAAATGCTCATACACTCAGTCAAGATGTACACAGAAAGAGGAAGCCTTCGTGGCAAGGAAGACACTTAGTTGTGCAGTTCATTTGAAAGTGGGCCTTGCAGTCTAGCAGACGTATGTCTTTAGAACATTGAAGAGCTCAGTTCATGCCTTTCTTATGACCCTGACTTTGTACAGTAGTTATTTGTGTGCAAGTCCGCTTGTAGGCAGTAAGTTCATCCATCCATGCCTGCAGGGAATGCCTGGGGGTTATACACACGACTGGTGCTCATCAAAGTGTATTGGACTGAACTGAATTCCTCCACGGGGATGAACACAAAGTAGATGCTCGACATTGATTGACTTTAGGCCCTTCCGCAACTGCAGATCATCCTCTGTAATGGAAAAATCTGCTTTATGGCAACCGAAGTAGGGTGAAGCCAGCGGAAGGCAGTTGAATTTCTCAGGATAAATTGTGTTTTCTTCAGAGTGCTCTCAATATTAGGGTCTGAAAGTAGAGTTCTTTGGATTGCCCTTTCTAAGGAGGCTCCTAAAATAATGGCAAGCCTATGTCTGACTCGTCAGCCATGCTAGTGAGCTGAGCTAAGAGGATACAGGGGAGGTATACGGTGTCAGGCGAATTTTCAGAAATAGAGCTTAACGGTCTTCTTTCTTGAAACCCTCAGGTAGGCAGGCCCAAGAAGAAATAATAGTAATAAAAAAAAAAAGCCTTGGAGGTCTGTGACTAGCTTCTAAATTCTGCAATAAATGTGCTTTGCTGAACATTAGTGTCAGCATGTCATGGCGCCAGCTCCTTGGATGTGGCAGAACTCCACTACGTCTTCCTAAAATGTCAAAATATGAGCTAGAGTTCTTTTTTTTCCTGTAGAGGAAACAGAAAACAGTAATAAATTTCTCTACTGTACACAGGCTGCTGGACAGGTCTGTTTCTCAGCTCCCAGGCTGGTTGTCAAGTAGTTATATCTCAAGGAATTGAGTATGTGGTGATTGGGTCCCTGGGTTTACTAAAGGTAGGGCTATGGATAGCAAGCATGGAATACAGGCCAGGTAAACCCTGAGTGATGCCGACCAATAAGGTCCACAATGCTCAATGGACACCGACTGATAAGTGCATATGGAATGAATATCACCTACTGTCCAAATGTACAGGGGTTGCGTCAGATGCTGAGTGGTTTCAAGAAACCCAGAGCTTCTCCGTGGGGTATCCAAGTGATAGGGCTTGGGAAAAAATGTCCTGGAAGGCCAGGTGTGGTGATACATGCCTATAATCTCAGCACCCAGGAGGCTGAGGCAGGAGGCTGAGGCACGCTTGCTAAGTTGGGGACTGTTTGGAAAAATCACATTTCATGAGTAATCGTGAGCCTCCTGGAGGCAAGGTATACGATTCAAACACCACGAATCTACCCTACATCCTTCCTCGGGGCAAGTTTCAAACATGGGTGAATTTGCTCTGAATCCTAGCACCTTCTGAGCATGCTCAGTGCATGACTGCTAACTAGGAATGGGAAACAGAGTAGAACCCGTTGTAAGTGCACATTACAAGCCACGGGAGAAAATATGTCACGTGCCTCCATCAGGGCCCAACGCAAGGCTTTTGGGGTGGGGAGGGGCTCCTATTCCTCTGTGTCCAGCTCCTCCTGGCAGGTGTATTTCTACACTTTACTACTGAGAGAATGCAGGCAGGGACTGCACCCATTGCATAATGGAAACTACAGGTCAGCACCCTTTCTCCCCACAGTGGGCTGGCTTTTCCTTCTGCTTGCCGAATTGCCCCTATATTACAAGCCTGACTTTGCGGTTGTATCGTGAGCCCAACTTCACCATTGCTCGCAACTCAGAAGTTCTCTAAAAGGAATTTTTAAAAATTCTCACTTTATCTCTGATACCTTTAGAATAACCGTGAATATATGTTTTTAATTTCTTCCCAAATACTACTGGGTGGGCTACAAGGAGAACATACTTAAAGAATGTGACAAACTTTTATGAAGACGACCTTATATCCTTATATAACCATAAATATAATAAGGTCTTATAAAGTAAAGAGAAACATAATACTGAAAGAATTGGAATGATTCCCTGAGGGGTGCATGTTTAATGATATTCAGTCACATAGATTTCTGAGAGCAGCCATGTCTAATAGCCCCCAGTACTTACTCTCCAGCACTGTCAGCAAAAATGGAAGCCTACATTCAATCCTGAAGACCACTCTGCTTGACACTTGTCCCAGACCAGATCCTCCAAGTCCGCTACTGTTGTGAACCCATATGTCAATTCATGTACTAACAAGCTGACACACACACACACACAAAAGCCATCACTCTCAGGTTTGTCGGAACTTACGAGGGTATTGCATGGTTTATATTAAACAGCAAACCTTATTTTCAAGCCCGGTGGTAATGCATTGCATTGAACAATACAACATGGACCCGCAGATCTCCTGAGAGTTTTATGGATTGAGGTATGTGGAAACGTCTTGAAACGCCACCTGCTAAACATAAGGCAAGATCGTCTCCAAATTAGAGGAATTGTTGAGTTACGTTCGTTTGCTCATTCAGCAAACACATGTTGACAACTGAACTGAAGGTTCCCTTTGGCATTCCTAGTCTCATTAATAAAAGAATTTCAAAATGGCCTCAAAAGGATGCTCGGGGCCAGTTTTATTAGAGTTTAAGGGAAAACATAATACAGGCTAAGTAAAAATCCCAAAAGCCCGCAGGAAAAGAGGAGAAAATGTTATACCTTTCAAATTAGGCATGGAAGAGAAATAGACATCGCATTAAGAAAGGGAGAAGCGTCTCAAGGATCGAACTATGCTAGGGAGGCGATAAAAAATCCTAAGAAAGTGTCCGCCCACGTGACGTGTGGGAGTTTCGAAGCCTGGGCATCTTCTGTTTGTATTTCCTGAGCTTCATTCATGGCTGCTCTGTTCCTCAGATGAAGGCGAGGTAAAAGAGGGTGTCTAGGCCCTCTCTATAAACTGGCTTTCTTTCGAGTGTTAATTTGTAAAATTTTTAGTTTCTTCCTTCCTATAACACCAGGTACTAGGGCTTTCCTAGTTGCTGGCATTTAGAAGGCAATGAAACAAAGCTTTTGTTCTCAAAAGCATACGTGGCAATATGCAGGAATAAGAGTATCGAGAAGGGACATAAAGCAGGTTTGGAGGTCCAATCTGACTGTGGCGAGAGAGTGTGAGGTTATGCAAAACAAAGCGAGCAAGAACAACTCTTCTGCACAGCAACATTTTGGCAGGCCCAAGAAGAAAACAAGCTATCAGAATCTCTGGGAAATTTGGCATGTCACCAAGGAAAGGCCCCAATAACGGAGTATGCACAGTGTCTTCACAGGAAACACAGGGATTGGTCAGGCAGAAGTCCAGTGTTGAAGGGCCCAAGGTGATGAAACCCAAGTGATGGTAGTAGTTGTAGTGTGTATATGTGAGTTTGTGCATGTGTATGTACATGTATATGTGTGTGTGCATGTGTGTATGTGTGTATGCATGTGTGAATGTGCATATGTGTATGTACATGCATGTATATAAGTGTGTGAAGGAAGAGATAGCCTGAGAGAGGACGGAACGTCGGGAAGCGAGCAGAGCTTTGGATGAAATGGAACCATGGTGGAAGGCTTCGAATCCAAGAGAAAAAGATGTGACTTTCATTTTGGAAGAATCTGAAGAGTTGATCACAAGAAAGAAGATGGATACAAGAGAAATCACTTAGAAACATTTTCCAGTGACTCAAGAAAGAACTGATTCTGATTTCAGTTAGGGAGGGGACGATGAGGTAGGAATTCTAGATTTTTGGGGTTGTTTTTGGTTTTTTGTTTGTTTGTTTGTTTGTTTGTTTTGGTGCCTTAATCAACAGGAACTAGATGTACTAGGTAGAGAGAATAGAATGCAGAAGGGATTGGTTCAAGGTAAGAGCAGATTTTCTTTCAGGGTAGTAGGGATAGGAGGAATCAAATATATAAAAAAACAATAATTTTTTTCCTTAAAAGTTATTTTTTGTGCTTCTCATGTGTATGACCTAATTCCTGATCTGAAAGAAACTTTCAATCATTTGAGCAAGTGAAACAAAGCTAAAAAGGGTATGGGAAACAATTTAATCCAGAACTAGTTAAAATCTGGTTAGGTAGTGTTTACTGAGTGGTTCAGGCACACTACACAGTAGGAACCTTCTCGCCAATGTATGTACATAATAAGATTCATGTTAATGTGTGTAAATGTGAAACATATTAACATGACTAGTTGTAACCAGGTGATGTGAGTAGTTGTATATTGTGTATGTGTATCATGTATGTGGATATGTATGTTGTGAGTGTATGTACATGTATCATGTGTGTATGTGTATAAGTGTGTATGCATGTGTGAATGTACATATGTGTATGTACATGCATGTATGTACGTGTGTGAGTATGTGTATGTGTGTATATATGTAGTATGTGTATGTATGTATGTGGATATGTATGCGTGTGTGAGTGTATGAATATGTGTACATGTGTACATGTGTGTGTATGTTGTATGTGTGTACGTGTGTCAGAGAATGCTGCTACTAAGGTCCTAGTCCTCCATGACTGGATGGCTTTCTGAGCTCAGCACAAATGAAGGACTCCCTTTCTCTGCCTGACCCCGTGTGGAGAGAGTCCCTGAACACAAGGGCTGGCCTTGTCTGACCTTGTCTGTAGAATGACCTTGTACAGAGCTCTCTTCAAGGCTACATAATTCAACACACAAATCTCACCCTGGTTTCCCACCCACTTGATAATTAGGTGCTGCATTATGTCCAATCAGCCCTTCCCACCCACACACACCCACCTTTTACTTGTGATCTGAACTTGAGTCCTCATGCTTCCACAGAAAGCACTGTAGCATCATCTAACTGATTTTCTAATGATAATCCATTAAAGAAGGCGAATCTTACAACTGCTGTAATGGGGAAGATTTGGAGGTGATGGCCCACAGTCAACTCAGTATAATCTAAAGGTAGATCCTTTGTAGGCCAACCTACTTGGTAGATGTGAGTTCAGATTATACCCTACCATTACTGTGATCCTGGCCAAGCTCCTTATGAGCTCTGAATCTGGTTCCTTCTTCTTTAGAGCATAATACTCTAGGGAATCAGGTTGTTATTGAAGATGCCAGGGCAATGATATACTGACACAGATCTCAGTGCCCCTCACTGCTCTTGCTGTAATTTGCTTTTCAAGGTCTTGATGTCTTCTAACCTCCTACCCTAAACCTATGCTCGCTCTTCAGTAAATTCTACCCACAGAGAGGTCCCGGCCACCAACCTCTCAATGGAAAATACATTCATTCCACTTCCTAAAGTAATCAAATACCCAGACAAAATAAACCAGGGGGAAATGGTTTATTTCCAGAGGGTGTACATGGTGGAGGAGACACGGGCAGTAAGAGTTCAAGTCTTACCTGTGGCACTGCATTGGGAACCTAGAAGCAGGATGAACAGGAAATGAGGTGACGTCATGAAACCTCAGAGCAAAACTCCTCTTCCTTAAGGTCCAGTAACCCCTCAAATAGTGCCACCAGCTGGGGACCAGAATTCAAATACATGAGTTCTTGATGACATTTTATGTTCAAACTACAGTAGGATCGTTTTTAGACTACAGTAGGATCGTTTTACATGCCCTTGTGAGCCTGGTACTCTATTGGATGGTACTAAGGGTGGTAAGCCTATTTGTTGATTGGTGTGTGTTGTCGGTGTGTGTGTGTGTATGTGTGCACTTCTGTGTGTTTGTATGTGCATATATGTATGTGTGCATGTGTGTGTATGTATGTGTGCATGTGTGTGTCTATGTGTGTGTGTGTGCATGTATGTATGTGTGTGTGAGTGTACATTTCTGTGTGTTTGTGTGTGTGTACATGTATGTGTATGTGCATGTATGTATATGTGCATGTGTGTGTGGTGTGTGTGATGTGTGTGTTAAGGAAGAGCTAAATGGGAGGAATTAGGAGAGGAAGAGGAAATGAAGAGGAGGAACTAGGAGACAGCAGAGGAGAAGGAGAGGAGGGAACAAGAGATATAGGAGTGATGGAGACGGATGTTCACGTGTCTGTAGCAGTCAAAGGTAGTTGGTATACCTAGGCTGGGTATTGGGTTACATTTCTGATTGTATGGGTATCTTGTTACTGATCATTGCCAAATATATAAGCTTTGATTAATCTATAAGAATTAGAGTCTTATTCTCTTACTGGGCCCGCATGGATGGCAGAATGGTCAGGGCAATGCCCTGCTTGCGGAGACAGCGTGGAAGATTGGCAGAGCCATCTCTCACGCTGGCATCTAGTGGGTGCAGGGCTGGTGTTTCTGGTGACCGTTCCAGTTGCAGCACACATGGCCTCCAGCCGAGAAACATGGTGGCTGGGCTAGGCAGAGCAGCTGCAGCTTAGATAGTTGGCCTGAGCCAGAGGCCATTTTTAAATAATTACTTAACATGTGAGTACGTTGGCTGTGTGTTGCATGTTTGTGTGCATGTGTGATTTTATATGTGTGTGGCTGTGATGTGTGTGCGTGTGTATGTGTGTGTGTATATGTTTGTTATGTATATGATGTATATGTATATTATATGTATGTATTGAATGTATTGTGTCATATTGCCAATTAGCATACAGGTGTCACATGGGGACATCCTGCTGACGGACAGGCTATGATGGGTGGAACATTGAATTGCAAAGGCAACCTTCACATCGTCTCACTATTAGTTCAGAAGACCTGTTGTAACAGAGTGCCTAAAACTAAATGCCCCAAACAACAGAAATCTATTGTCTCAAAGGCCTAGAAACTAAACAAAAGTCTGGGATCAGCAATTGCTGACAGGAGCCTGATATAGAAGTTCCCTGAGAGGTTCTACCAGCATCTGGCCAATACAGATGCAGATACTCACAGCCAACCATTGGACTGAGCCTGGGGACCCAATGGAAGAGCTAGGGGAAGGATTGAAGGAGCTGAAAGGGGATTGCAATCCCATAAGAAGAACAATATCAACTAACTGGACCACCCAGAGCTCCCAAGGGCTAAACCACTAGCCAAAGATATATACATGGAGGGACCCATGGCTCCAGATACATATGTAGCAGAGATGGCCTTATCTGACATCAATGGGAGGGGAGGCCCTTGGCCCTTGATGCCCCAGTGTATGGGGATGCTAGAGTGGTGAGGTAGGAGTGAGTGAGTGGGTGGAGGAGCACCCTCATAGAGGCAAAGGGAGGAGGGAAGAAAGGATGGGATGGGGGATTTGTAGAGGGGTAACCAGAAGGGGATATCATTTGAAATGTAAACAAATAAAATATAATAATAATAATAATAATAATATAGAGTCTGGGATCAAGGTATCAACATGGTCTCTTATGAGATTATGGGAAGACTTTGTTCCATGTTTCTGTTTTAGTTTCCAGTGCCTTCCTTGGAATATTTGACATTCCCCAGCTTATAAAAACATCAACCAGTCTCTCCTTTGTATACGGACCCAGCCTTACAGGATGAGGGCCAGCCACACTGTATTCCAGGATGACCTCATCTTATCTAATGATTAATTATGACTGAGACCCGTTCATTCCTTACAGGGCCACATTTTGAGATGTGTAGGGGGAATAGGATGTTCTAAGCTCGGGGTAACCAACTAGGCCTTTACCACAGTCACTTTGTGTCACTGGGAATATGTTTCCACATCTGAGACCCTGACTTTATCGTCCTTGCCTTCAGTTTTCCTGCCAGTGTTTACTGAGTGCGAATACCCAGGAGTCACTACCACAGCCCTCTGTATTCTGATCATTGTTGCTGTCACTTTACAATTCAGGCCTCAAGCCCTGAGGCAGGTAGGTTACCTTAAGAACAGCCTAGATGTCTCAAAAAAAGAGCAATTTGTTTGAGGATTCTTTGATGACCCACTCCACTTTTTCCCCTGACTCCCTGCCTTCAGACAAAGACCTTCCCTCCTGCGCAGAGCTCAGCCCACCTACAGCAGAAGGTCTGGCAAGCAGGACTTGCATCTCAATGTTCAGCACAGATACCACAGGGCAAGGTTAAGGAAGACGATGGTTATTCTATAGCCCTCTCTCCACACTTGTCCCTCCTCCCATCTCCCCTTTCAACATATGGTTGGCTCTTTAATGTCGAGTAATGTTTTCACATGTATTTAATTATTTAAAGATTTAATAACAAACCACCAAGAATCAATTGCACTCGAGGAGACATTTCTTTGAATTCTTACCACCCTCCCCTCCATTCCCCCTGCCTTTGTGTAAGAGTGCATTTAAGCCACTGCAAACTGAAGAATACAGCTAAAAAGGAAAGAAGAAAACACCCTACAGGCATTCGGCGAGGATATCTGTAGGTGAAATCAAAGCCTTAGAACACCTGATACTATCTCTCATATCAGCAGTAGGCAGGATGGATAGGCAGAACACTAAAATGAGAAACTTTAATTCCATTTTATATCTAAACACATAAGGCCAACAGCTTACATATCAAAACAATTCTTTTTTTTTTTTTTACAATAAATTCCCTTCAGAGCTAGTTCTGTGTGTTAAAGGGCAAGGAAAGGGAAACATATTATTCTGATCCCGGTAGCAGAAAAAGGTTGTTTTTCAAAATACCACTTTTAAATTTTTAAACAGTCTGTTACTTAATATTTTAGGGTCTCTTCTCTCTCTCTCTCTCTCTCTCTCTCTCTCTCTCTCTCTCTTCTCTCTTTATTCTTGTTTTCCTGATAAGCCCATCCCCCACCTCCCTGTCACAACCACCATAGGGAGGCATCAATTAATTAGCATATTTAATTACTCGAAAGTTGTTTGGTTTGTTGTTTTTTTGTTTGGTTTGTTCTCCATCTTGAACTATGGTAGACTGTGTGCCGGCACTGGCACCCATATCCATCCACAAACAATACCAACTGCCTTCTGCCTTCTTAGTAATTTACATCCACCTTTGGGGAGAGAGAGTTAGAAAAACTGATGCCGGCTTATGTGTTCTGATGTGGAGCATGTGGGGGAGGCCATAGGAAGAGCTCCCAGCCAGATCTGCCGGAAGCAGGAAATGCTAGAGTTGAGACTAGAAAATGGGATCCACCTAACTGATGGCAGGAAGCAAGACTGGTGACTAACAGACATGGGGGAGACTCCACTTCAGTAAGGCTTTTGTTGGAAGGCATTGTTGGAAGTAGCCTGCGACAACATTACCCATGACAACCTTATGTCATAGCATCAAAAGGTCAGACACACTTGGCTCTTATCAACCATGGGTTTTCTTTCTAAATTAATTCAATTCACTTAACTTTCTGGCTTTATATTGGCAACAGTGTGTAAACTGTAAAGTCAGATTTCTTGGAAGACACTAAGAAAATTAAACCCTATGTTTTAAAACTCAATGTCATCCCGTTGGGTCTTAATTAATGTGAAAGTAAAGCTACTAATTAGAATCCTGATCACCAAGACAAATGTCACCATCTAATTATATAATGTATGCATATTTTTTTTTCTGCCAAGTGAGAGAAAAGAAACAATACTGTTGATTTTGAAAATATCGTTTAGACCAATTGGGGATCTGTACTTTTCATAAATATTTAGTCTTAAAGGTTTTTGGTTTGTTTGTTTGTTCATTTGTTTGTTTGTTTTCTAAGGGTATGTAGCCATAAACAACTCAGACAATTCAGACGTAAAAGAACCTTCTATTTCTAGGAGGGATGAAAGGTAAATAAAATAAATTATGTCCTGTACTAGAAATAGACAATGACCCTGAGAGAATTTAAGCATGGACAGAGATGAAGAATTCTGGGCAGGGCTGGAACTTTCAAATAGGATGAAGGATCCGTGAAGCAAGCACATGGGAGGAAGCAGGGAAGGAAAGAGAGGGAGACGTAGGCGAGGCTCCTGAGAGAGAGGAAGAAAGGGAGGAGAGAGGGGTTGTGTCACCTGCAGGAGCATTGTTCCAAGTCGAGACACTTCACAGAAAGGCCTGGAGCTAATGGGGAAGATTCAAAGAGCCTAGAGAGCTTGGGAGAGGTGGTCACACACTAACGAGAAGCTTGCCGCAGCCACCAGAGCACGGAACACGCAGACACAGGCTAGGAGGCTACAAGGTCAGGCAAGAGGTAACTGTGGCTTGCCCAGCGTGACGTCAGCTGAAGTTGCTCCCGGATGCAGAGATTAGGTCGGTATTGAAAAGAGGATCTAGTAGATTCTGCTCATGGTCTGACTGCAGAGTGTTAGAGAAAAGCCGAAGTTGGGGTGATCCCAGCTTTGCTGTGGACACGTCTGACTATAGATGAGATACAACTGTCTTCTCTCATTCACTATCTTGCCTTATTTCTTTCCTGGGTATCATAACACCAGATTTATTAATTCCCTCTATTTCTGTCTTTACTTCCTTCCCAAGACTGCTGCATCTCCATTCGACACTCGCGTACACTTTCTGAGATGCCAGGGCGTTGTCTTTTTCAAGTCTGGGTATCTCATCAGTCTCTCCACTGGCAGAGAATAACCATCAATAGCATCATCAACACCAGGAAGCTGCACAAATCAAAGTACAGTCAGAGTATTCTGTGATGCAGCGGACGACAGCTTCCCAAGGACACACAGCACAAAGGAAAAGCCACCTCAAAGGTCTACTCACAGGAGCCAGGAGGTGCCTGGTGAGGCATTGGGCTGCCATCCCCTAAGAGACTGCTGGAGAATCGTGACGATTATTCTAGAAAGGGTCTCACAGTGGAAAGGGGGAGGGGCTAAATTAAAACATGTGGTTTCTTTATGGTAAATTATACGTCTGGCTCCACGGGGTCTTTATATAAAAATTTATTGGCATCTTCTGCACTGAGACTTCCTGTATCCGTATCCTAAAACTCTTTTCGTTTATTTTGGTTTTATTCAATTCGTGCATTTCTGAGGCGGACACGGGCAAAGTCTACCAGCTTTCGATATTTTCCCTTTATTTCCGAAAGGCTTTCCTTTTCAAGTTTCATTGATGTTTCTTATAAGCGTAAAAGCTCCGAGTCGTAGCAACTTCGTGAATCCGGACTTCTTGTCATTAAAAGTAGAATTCTTGGCTCGTTTAATACTGTCTGCCTGACGGTCTATGTCATGTGACGCTAACACTGTGCATTTGCTGCATCTCCTATCTTCACTTTCTCGTCGGTTTGAGTCTTGCATTTTTAAGCTCCATCTGCTACCATTCATTTTTTCATTATTAGGATATATCTACGCTATAACCGATGGCTTTATTATGACATAGTTTGTATCGTATATTGTGCTCACCCATCACCTCTCCTGTTATCTCCTCCATTCCCTGGTTCTCTTCCTTGTTCTGAATACTCTCATTTTTATTTGAATTATGAATATATAATTATATATATTTGAATTATATAGAAGTAATATATTTTTTTAATTATAAGCATACAATAATAATGTATATGTATATATTGTCCATGTATTAGTTTCCTTTCTATTGCTGTAACAAAGTACTCTACCCAAAGGCATCTGAGGAAAAGATTGGGTTTATCTGAGCTGGTAACAGGTCAGAGGCCAATAATCAGGGGAGTCAGGGCAGAAACACAAGTAGGAACTCAAGCGGAAACTGTAGAGGAACACCGCTTGCTGGCTCACCTGCTCACTCATGCTTAGCTGGCTTTCTTGTATAGCTCAGGACCACCTGCATCTGTCCTCAGTGTTGTGGGTCAACCTATATCAATTGGCTATCAAGACACCCCTGCCACAGATGTGCCCAAAGGCCAGTCCGACTGAGGAAATCCCTCACTGAGAGTCCCTTCTCAGATAACACTAGGCTGAGTCAAGTTGACAGTTAAAGTTAGATTGTTTGAGTGTTGTGTGTATACATGCATATGCATACATGTGTATATGTATGTGTGTGTATATGTATGTATGTATGTGAATGTCTATGTGTGTGTAAATATAAAAATCTTTTTAAACCACATTTGAAAGCAAAATTATGCTGTTTATAGGGAAATAGAACTGGAGACGATCGTCTAATACAGTGATTCTCAACCTGTGGGTCATGATACCTTTGCAGTCCAAAAACCCTTATACAAGGGTCACCTAAGACCATCAGAAAACACAGATACTGCATAATGGTTGGTAACAGCAGCAAAATGACAGTTATGAAATAACAATGAAAACTATTGCGTGGTCGGGGATCATCACAACATGAGGAACTGTATCAAAGGGCCACAGCATCAGGAAGGTTGAGGACCACTGCTCTAAAGAGAAATAAGCCAGAGTTAGGAAGACCCGTTTTAAATTTCCTCTCAGGCAGGGGATCCTAGTAACTTAGGCTCTTATCTGCTTCTTGCAATTTATAAGGGACTCTTTTTCTCCTTTCACTTATAGAACTTTCTGGGGTTTTATTTTCCCCACAAACTTAAAAAACATAACCACTTTTCAATGTCCACCACTTGCTCATCAACCCTTCATTCATTTCAAATAATTTATAATTGCTAAAAGTTTTAGTGCTTTTCCTTACCTCTCCCCTATTTGATATCATTGGGAAGATACTGGAACCGTCTAGGAAGACTTTTCTTCTCTCTCAATAGCCAATAGTTTTATTCCTCAGTAGCAAAAGACTTGTTCCCCTCTCTAATAGACATTCCAACTTGGGTGGCTGGCAAACAGGGAGTTTGTCCTAGAAGCTGAGAAGCCCTGTTTCTTATCTTCCCATTTCCTTCCCCAGAATCAACATCCAGGATGGAATTTTCCATGAATCACTTGCTCCGTTTGTTCTAAATACTTTTCCTGAGTCTACAGGACCACAGCAAATGTAAGCTCAGTGGAGACTGAAGCACAGAGTCCCACCAGACCTTTAATAATCATCCAGGGGCTTTATTTCAACTTTCAGCTTCTTGAGTCTCCAGTTTGGGGCTTCTTCCTCTATTTACTAGGAAAATCTGCATGGAAGGGTACCCACTTTCACATATACAGGTTGTAGAATCCCATTGTGTACCTGAGACCATCTTCTCTGTGTCTCCCCAGAAGTCCTCAGTATATCTGTTTTTTCGATGGTGGCCTCTAATAGAGCCAGCAGGAAGAAGCTGGTGAGAAGTAGAGAGATTTTGCTTGTTGGTTTTCTTACCTCCCAGTGGTATGCCGTGGTCCCGCACTTCTTGAATTTCAAATCTTACCAAGGGCTTATTTTCATTTTGATATTTCTTTGTTATATCAGTGGGATCATGGAAGGATAAGAAACAAATGGATTTTCTTAGTCACATGACTTGAGCTTCAAAAGAGTTGAATGGCGTCTGCTTGTTCGTTGGCCTCTCATCTGTTCCCATCAGATCATAAAGCCCTCGGTTCCAACATTTTTGTATTCCTTCATTTTTATATACCAGGGTCTGACACCGAGAAGATGTGAAGCAGAGGTTTACACAATGAATAATTGATGAAATTAGGCAGCTTGGCTATAAACAAATATTTTATTACATTAACTGAGCATTAGTGAGGAGACAGTAAATAATCTTCTCTTGAACTTGCCAGAAAGTGACAAGGAATTAAATCTCTCCCCCTTCCCCTTCATGGCTTCTACAAAAGAGGAGAACAGCACAGAGAAGATTATTTTCATGTGCTTCGAAAAGCTTCAAAGAAAGAATTGAAAAAGGATTGATTCTTTTCTGATCATTTATACTTTAAAAACTTTTAGAGCGGAATGTAACAAAGTTAGGAGTTCCAGGATGTTGTCACTCAAGTACATGGTGTATTTTGGCCTTCTTCAATTGTTACTGATCACTCTTGTTCCTCCTCTCACTGCTCCCTTGCTACTCCACACACACACACACACACACACACAAAGAGAGAGAGAGAGAGAGAGAGAGAGAGTTCCAGGTTCCACATATGAAAGGAAACCAACAATATTCATATTTGAGTCAAGTTTATTAAAGCCATATATTTTCTTCAAATGACATAATTTTGTTCTTTTATAAGTCAGTGGGTGTGGATGTTTTGCCTGCACATATGCCACCTGCTTGCCTGATATCCACAGAAGCCAGAACTGGGGATTGGATCCTTTGGAACCGGGGTTATTGGTGGTTGTAAGCCACCATGTAGGTGCTGGGAATCGAACCAGATCCTCTGAAGAGAAGCCAGTGTTGTTAACCACTGAGCCATCTCTCCATTCCCAAAGCTTGCTCATTTTTATGGCTGAATAAATTTCCATATCCTATATGTATCCCACATTTTCTTTATTCATCTATTGACAGGCACCTAAGCTGATTCCCGTACCTGGCTATCGTGAATGGCACTATAGCAAACCCAGATATCCAACTATTTCTGTAAGTAAGCTAACTTAAGATTCTTTTGGAGATATTCCAAAGAGTGGAACCCCTGGGTCATATGGTTGTTCTATTTTTACTTATTTGAGAGACCTTGACACTAAAAGTTACATTACTACCAGGAGTTTATAACTTTTTCTTTTCCCTGCATAACTAGCTAGCATTTATTGTCTTTGTTTTGTGTCGCGTCCGCCTCGACCAGCAAGTAAGACACACACGGTCGGATCCTGCTCAGACAGCTTTATTTCAGGAACGAATCTTGACTACGGGGACCCCGAGCAGCAGAAACGGGCAGCTTATATATCTGCCCGAGGCGGGCTAGGTGGCTCAGGATAGGTTAGATAGAAAACACCTCATTAGCATAGGTCCGTGTTCTCTCAGGATTGGTTAACTGCCATAAACTAATTAGCATAACTGCCAACATCTCATTAGCATAACTGTCACTAGCTCATTAGCATAACTGTCAACTGCCGACACATGCACAACAGACTTGTTTACTCAGGAAAGCTGAACTGGCCTTGGAAAACGGGCGCCATCTTAGAATGGCGGCCTAAAAGTAAAAGTACACCATACTGGCCAATCACGGATCCTGGCATGGTCTGAGCCCATAGGTCCAGAGCAGTCAGATGTAGTCTCACGCCACTGTCTGCACAGCCCCACGCCATACAAGGAGATGTCAATGGCAAGGACAAGCCAAGGCGCACGCCCGCCCTTGGGGCGTGGCCAAACGGCTCTCCACAGTTTTGAGAATCTCATGCATGAGTCCTGTATTTACATAATTTTCACCTCTCTTTCTAACCTCTGATATTCTCCCAAGTCCTCCTACTTCCTCTCAAACTCATAACCTCTTCTTTTTTGTCTTACATGCATACACATTTATATACATAATTACGTGTATATAAATATAACCTGCTGATTCCATTTGGTGATCCTTGTATGTGTTTGGGGCTGACCACTTGGACCGGATAACCTATAAAGGAGCTCATCATGAGAAGACCATTTTTCCCTCTCTCACTAGCCACTAATTGCCTATAGCTCTTTCTCTAGGCATGGGGTCTTGTGATGTTTTCCCCAATTCATGTTAGGATGCCATTTGGTGTTATCGTTGTGCAGGTCTTTACTGGACAACCATTTGTTATAACTTCATGGGTGTAACTTCTCTGTCATTTATAGAAGTCACAATTTCCCAGAGGAATCTTGGTCATCTAGATTTTACAATCATTCTGCCCGTTCCTGGGCAATCTTCCCAGGGCTTTTTGTTGTGATATAGATGGACCAGTTAGTGTGCGACACCCACAGTCAGTTGGTTCTCTGTATTTTCACCATCTGTAAAGTTCTCTAATGGCACCCATCTGGTACAAAAGGAAATGTCTTTGATGAGGGGTTAGAGTTGCGTTTATCTGTGGGTCTAGGGATAAGTACTTAGAAATATGTAGTTAGAAATTATACTGGTTTGGGAACATGACAGTAATAGGTTCTCCTCTAAGATCTGTGAGCTCACCAGTCATGGGTGACTGACTAGGTTTACAGTATTTGGAATGAATTTCCTTCTATCGAGTGGGTTTTGAGTCCATTTAGATAGTAACTGGTCGCCTGGAAGGTGTGACTGACACTATTGTGCCCTGAGAATTCTTCCCAGGCTCTTCTGTGACTCACAAGCTTTGGAGCCAGGAAGGAACTTTGATGATTCTTTTCCCAGAATATGTATTGTTTGTTTTCCCAACGACACCCATTTCGACTCTATGCCACAATACATTCTCAGTGTATTTTTGATTTGCATCTCCCTGAGAGTCAACGATGTTGAACATTTTCTTCATTGATTTATGCATCATCTTTTGAAAACTGTTCATTTCCCAGTT
This sequence comes from Mastomys natalensis, assembly GCA_021653895.1. Lineage (NCBI taxonomy): Eukaryota > Metazoa > Chordata > Mammalia > Rodentia > Muridae > Mastomys > Mastomys natalensis. The sequence goes on along the minus strand of JAJTUV010000128.1, from coordinate 1,453,257 downwards.
GTTTACTTGATTATTTATATTTTTATATTATGTATATATATTAATTCTTGAGTTTTAATACATTCTAGATAGTAGTCAACTGTCAGAATAATTTCTTCTTTTTAGACAACTTGTTTGTGTGTGTGTGTTTACCATGTGTATTGATTGTACAGTTTAATGCAGAGGTCAGAGGAAGACACTAGATCTCTTGGAGCTGGAATGACAGGCAGTTGTGAGTTGCTTAACATGGGGTAATGAGAACTGAACTCTTATCCTCAAGGGGGAGCAGCATGTGCTCTTAAACACTAAGCCTATCTGTAGCGCCCAGAATGCTCTATTCTTAATTATCATAATCAGGATAAATTAGAAGCAATTCCAGCTTGTTTTACGACTTCTGTGCTTGATCATTTCTCCCATCTCTAAACCCCATGCTTAGCTTCATTTATCCTTCCATCCGCTTTCCTCTCCCATCAAACCTGAGGTAGGGTCCCTCAATCAAATACATCCTGCCTCTGTGTACTCCTCAGAGTTCAGTATTGTCACTCCCATTTGTAACCCATTTCACAAACACACTCACACCAGCCAAGTGAAAGACAGCCATAGAATTTTGTGCATATATTTGCCTAAACCATCTTTGTTTCCCACTCGACCTCAGATACAAATATCTTTCCTCCCCAGCTCATTTCAGGGGTAATAGTAAACTTATAGGATCCTACTGCATTCCCAGAGCCTCCACGAAACTTAAGCAGTGCCCAGTACGCAAGAGCCATGGCAACTGAGAGCAAAGAAGGTAGAACAAACACAAGTCAAAGCACTGAGATTTCTCCAGCTACTAATCACCCGTCTCAACATATCCCCCAATTAAAGCAAGCAGCAAGCAAAGGATTATGTGTGTTGCCACGCCAAAATAACAGAGCCTGGTTTTTTAAATTACATATAACAATAGAGCAATAGAGATTATCATATCACTACCGTAAGGCAAAACATTCATGACTGAATACATTTACACATCTCACTGTTTGTCACTCTAACAGCTAGTGTAGCCAACCATCCCCTTATCTGAGGGAAAGGTGGTGCTCCGGGTTATTTTGAGACATTGAGTTTAATGAACTGGAAAGTGTATGCTGTGAATTTCTACTCTCTGCAGAAGTTTCCCACTGAAGTACCGCATTTGTAATTCAGCATGGAATCTTGATCTATTCTTTACATTTGTGAAAATGAGCCAGTGTGGGGGGACAAGGAGAATGTGTGAAATTAACTGTAGGAAAGTCAAATAAGGAGGAGGAAATAAGAGCCGTAGAGGAACTCGCTCAAAGGCACGTTTCATCATACGCATATTTTCCTGGCTCTGTGGTGGTCAACAACTGGTGATTTTTTTCAGATATAAGAAAAAGCCATTCTGAAGGAAAAGACTTCAGGATAACTTCTCATCATGGTCCAGGACCATAGTGAGATGAGGTTTCCCAGCTACCTTTTCAATGAGATATAGCTTCTTCACTCTGCTACATGCATCTCACCTCTCTCATTTCAAGACCACCAGATCTGCCTGTGTGGGACCTGCCCCTTTCTTTACCTATGCTCTGGGCCTGGAAAATGGTTAAGAAAGACACTTAATGCTGACTTCCGGCCTCTATCTTCATGCACACACATGTACAGACACACATTCATACACACGCACACACACAAATACATACACATATACAATACACACATGAATACACACACATATACTTATATACATATAAATATATACAATACACACATGAATATGCACATATACTTACATACATACACAGAGAGACAGAGACAGAATGACAGAGACAGAGAGACAGAAAGACAGAGAGAGAGTTATCTGCTAACAGCAAACACCTGTACTGAGTTGCTATGTATACAAGAAATAGATGTGTAACGTGTCAAGTCAATGATCATTAGTTGTCAGTTGATTTTGTCCATGAATTAGCCTAGTTGATGTTATACTACCTTACACATTCTCAGCTAGCCTTTCAAAATGAGTAATCCATCTCTAGGAAGAAATAGTTTCAAACAATCTTAATAATTACAGTGCTGAGCACAGAGCTTCATAAATACAGGATAATGGCTGAGTAGTATACCTAGAAAGGGAAGTGTCCGTGATGTGTCTTTACAGGATCGGCGTAGGCATTCTGAGTCTTCTGTCTCACAGGACAGGGAGCATTGTCACCCTTCCCTGTTGGTCCCCAGGCCTCAAGTCTGCCCAGTCTACATCTCTACTTTCTCCATAGGCTTATTACTTATCACTTTAAATTACCACAATCCATCATTTATTTGTTTTCTGTCATCCTTTCTCTTGAATGTCAGCTTTATAAAAATGACATTTACTGTCCCTGTCATTTTTTGATGCTCAGCCTCTTGAACTCTTCTCCAGTACTGGGTAATTCTTGTTGAGTTAATGAATGAACTGTGATGTACGTGACTAGCAGAAATTCTCAAAACTTATTAGATTCCTCCTCCAAGTAACCAATATTGCTCTGGCTAAAACAAATGTAAGCCATTAGTCAGTTCACCGAAGGAGCCTGTGGACAAGGTGGAGAAATATAGGATACGATGAAGAACCGCATGTGCCAAATGCTGCATGCTAAATCTAGTCCTGGCAGTAGAATCCAAGTGATTAAAAAACACCAGAGCCAAAGAAGATTCAGGAGAACTTTACTAGCCAAGTATCATGACTTTAACCTTAAAGAGTAAGTAGAAATTGACAGGCTAGTGATACAGTCACCAAGTGCTTACGCCGACGGTAATGGAGGGCACAGGACATCCACTGAAGTGGCAGAAGAAATTATTAGAACTTATATTTTAAGTCTTAAATAATCATTACTAAACATTTTACTATTGAATTTTATTATTTATTATTTGTATGTATAATTTATAAAATGAATATGCATACAATATAGAAGCATGACTCCTCCCAATTAAAAAAAATCTCTGCAGATTACTTATATAGGAGAGCACCTTCAGGCCTTTCCAGGGCTTGATTCATTCATAAATGAGGAGTAGTAATGTCGTTCTCCCCACAATGTAGAGATATGCACGGTGAAAAGTGTTAACGAAACCTAAAACATGTAGAGCTGTTATATTGTCAGAGTTTGTATATATGCAGATATATGTGTACTTTTACAAAGTATTTTAAGGTGAGTCCATTTGACTCTTGTCCCACCTTTGTCAGGTGGGAGACTTGTCCACCAGAAATGGGATTTGAAAGAATTTTAAATCATTTCAATGACATCACATACAGATTTTAGTGCTGGGTCAAGTGTTTCAAACATCATCCAGCTTCAAACTGTTGTGTTCATTGGACTCCACTTCCCAGCTAGGCTAAGAGGTTTCTAGGAAGTGAGGGAGAGAGAGTAGCATCTATCAGAAGATAGCAAATAAAAATGCATTGACTGGGAGGTCATTGGTGGCTTATGATAAGAAAACGAATCAACAATACAACTGCTGGATGAAAACACTCATTAAACCCCTTCTGTGTGCAAAGCATCATCCCAGACTGTAAGTAACTTAATGGGTGCCTCTCAGTTGTAAGAGAGAATTTGCAAAGCACAATGGCAGACGTGAAATTTAAAGAAAGCACGATATAAGTCTTCCCAAGGTTGAGAGGGACACATGCTCTTCTCTAAGACTCAGGTTGGAGGGAAGAGACAGCCTCATAGAAGAATCAACGGTGGGTCAGGTTATGTTTCAAAACTCAAGTCAACAAGCCCTTAGGTAGATCTCAGCTTATATGAATAAATTTGCATTTTCTCCTTGAACTCTGGGTACCAACATCTCTGTGGTGTCATCAAATTGACTTTCCCTCAAAGTCTTTTGTGGGGACATATGTCAATAACAAAATCTCTGCATCCAGGAAGACATCATGATGACTCAGGGAAAATGGAGGAGGTTATTTCCTTGCAGCAAGTTTGCAGAGTGACACATTGATCTAGAGTCTCCCACACTCCAACTGATGCCTGGCAGTAAAACCCTCACTAATAACCTCTAGGGATCAAGGTATTTCATAGTTACTTACTGATATCTCTAACTTAAGGTGAGGGAAGCAACTTCTGAAAGTCTAACTGCCTTGCTTTGAGTGGAGACAGACTCGTGAATTTAACCAAATATTTTAAGGATCTTTCATTCACATTGTCTGAAGTTGCTAACATCAACCTAATCGATGAGGTCTGACTTTGAGGGATATAGTGGTTATTTCTCTTTGCTTTTGCAAAGTCCTAACACAACGAGGCTTAAAAGAAAAAAGAGTTATCTTGTGCATTATTTTAGAGGACTCGGGTTCTTGCATCCCAGTACTAAAGACAAAACACTGTGGAGGCAGGAATAGGTAGTAGAGGTTCTTCTTGACTTCTCAGGGGTGGGAGGCAAAGAAAAGTGGAAACAAGAGGAACCAAGGGCAAAATATAGACTTCAAGGAGAAGCCCCCAGTGATCTACTTTCTCCAACTAACCCCACATTCTACATCCCACCACCTCCCAAATGCTACCGTATCGAGAAATTAATCCTGTCAGAGCCCTCTTCGTCTACTCATCTCTGGAGATGCCATTTATAGGTATATAAAATGTCCTTCCACTAATCACCTAGAGATATCCTTTTTTTAAACAGTTGTTTTTTAAAGGACTTATTTATTTTTATTTATATGGGTACACTGTAGCTGTCTTCAGACACACCAGAAGAGTGCATTGGATCCCATTACAGATGGCTGTGAGCCACCATGTGGTGGTTGAGAATTGAACTAAGCACCTCTGGAAGAGCAGTCAGTGCTCTTAACAGCTGAGCCATCTCTCAGCCACTAAGGATATCTTAATCTAATGAACCTGATGATCGGATTAGCAATTGCAAGGCCCACTCCTGAACTTTTCACTATTGAGACTGACTGAAGCGTAATACTGATGGATGCAGTAAGTTATTTTCTAGAACATTCCCAGAAAGTATGAAATACGCAAGGAAGTTATCATTCAGTTTTCCTTTGTTATGATGAAACACCAAGGTGATTAGCTTATGATAGAAAAAGAAATGATTTCCACTCATGGTTCCAAAAGTTTTGGTCCAAGATCTGTTTCTTTTGCTTCTCACAAAAACAGCCCATCATGCTGAGGATATGTGATAAGCAAGCTGTTGACCTCATCAGACAAGCAGCAGAGCAAGAGGGCAAGATAGCCTCCCACAATCCCCTTTGCAGGTATGCTCCCGGTGGCCTAGAGATCACCACTAAGCCCCATCTATCAACCATTTCACCACCTTCCATCAGCATCACATTGTGGTCCCACCTTGAGCACATGGACCTTTGTGTGCCACTCAACAGGAAAACTGGGCTCAATGATTGATCCAAGGTCAAAAGTTAAAATGAGGGAGGTGATCAATAGTTAGATCTAATGGCAGAAACCAGAAGTGCAGAGACCTATAGAAACTACTTTCACTGTGTTCATTAAGAAACTAGCAAGCACTTTCTGTGTACTAAACACAATCGTGGTGAAAGGATGGAAGAAGGGGGACCAATGAAGGAAGGGGATGTCTCAGCGGGACCATGCTGAGCCATCTCTTCCCCCTGAGGGACAAGCACACCGATGGTATAGATGGTATACCATAGAATAGAGTTTATTCAGGACATAGGGAGGGGAGCCAGGAGGTAGTAGAGGTAAGGAGAACGCGAGTGAGAGAAGCGAGAGCGAGAGCGAGAGCGAGAGCGAGAGCGAGAGCGAGAGCGAGAGCGAGAGGAGAGAGAGAGAGAGAGAGAGAGAGAGAGAGAGACAGAGACAGAGACAGAGACAGAGACAGACAGAGAGCAGAGACAGAGAGCAGAGAGGTAGAGGAGTAGAGGAAAGAAGTGGAGGCCGGTCATGATCATGTGGAGAGCGGGGGATGGGAAGGGGGGAGGGGACAGACAAAAGCTAGAGTGAAGAGCTCAAGAGAGCAAGAGAGTAAAAGGAAGAGGAGGGGGCAGACAGCCTCTTTTAAAGTGGGCAGGCCTACCTGGCTATTGCCAGGTAACTGTGGGGAGGAGCATACCTGGCTGTTGCCAGATAGCTGTGGAGGTGGAGTTTAGACAGAAGACTAACACGTGGTATTTCCAGGGATAGCTCAGCCTATCTAACTAGCATTTCTCTCAGTGACTCTTGCTCTGAAAGCCTTGCTCACAGCTGCTATTTCTTGGTTCTGGTCCAAAGATTTCCTGCTACCCAGCTTGTTTGAAATTCCTCTAAAATAGATTTCAGGTCTTTCTTTGACTGAACAAGGAAGTTGGGTCTTGAATGTGCCATAATTGTTTCGTTCGGGTAGCTTTAAAAGGTCTTCTATCTCAGAGGAAAGTAGGGAAGAAAGGCTTATGACGCATAGATGTTCCTCAATTCATGATGCGATGACGTGGTGATAAAGCCATCCTAAGCTGGAAATACCCTAAGCTGAAAGAGCGTCTAATACACTGAACCCATGAATACCATAGCCTAGCAACACAGTTCACACCGGGCTGCTGGCTGTTTACCTTCAAGATCCTGTGACTGACAGGAAGTGGCTATTTACTTCTATCGTCCAACAAGAAGAGTGCATATTGCTAACCCGAGAAAGGATTACTCTTCAGAATCGAAAATGTGGTTTCTACTGACTGTGTGTCTCTGTACATCATAACGTTAGAAAAAGCATTAAAAAAAAATACTGTTAGATAGAGATTCCATATTTTGATAGATTTCTTTTTCAGGTGTAGATTGTCTACCTTGACCACTTCCCGTAACCACCAATCGCTCCCTGATACTGTACCTTTTATGGATTCTTTTGCTTATCTCATAGGTATAGGACATCCCCCACGCTCCCCCAACACACACATCCTGTTCCTTTAAGAGATTATGCAATAAAATCTGACAGCGGTAAGCCTGACAGTAAAGCACTACTCCAGTTGACGGGGGACTCTACAGCTCTCTTGGTTGGCGTGAAAATTGAAAACCAACCACATTTTGAAAGAAGTAACTGTTATTCTTTGATGTTGACTTGAGAGAATTTTCTGTCTCCTAACAGACTAAATATATATCAGTAGATGAACACTCTACTGCAACAGATCCAGAAACGGACACATCAGGATAATGCCCGGAGAAGTGGCTCTCCATGTTTCACATCATGAACGCTGTGTGCCTCGTAAAATGATGTAAGTAACTCGTGCCACACTCCACACAAACAAAAATCATAGTCTCTGAAGCCAAGGTCACTCATTCTTACCTAAAGCTGTGCTCTTGTGTAGCAGGTTAAAAATGGCTGAAGTATAAACCCACAGGCTGGTCTCTATTTCTCGCTCCAGGTTGCCTCACCCTTGTGCCTCAGTTTGTTCAACCAAGATCCCTTTAACCCACTATATCTGAAACCGAGCTCAGTTAGCCTCCAGGATTGACTTCTGAAGTGCAGCCCCCTTCCAAATGCAGCCATATTATTGTTTTCCCTGATTAATAATTCTCTCTTCCGAGTGAGATATTTCAGCCTTCATGCCATTTGTACATCGTTCTTTTCCCTTCAATTAAGATCGCTAATCAATTCTTTTTAATCACTGCTTTTCCCATCAACCTTGGAGACCCAGACATCCTCCAGTTCCTTGGGCTAAGATCCTGAGAACAGGGTCAGGCTGCAAAGCTGGGGCACCTCTCTTAGGAGTCTCTCTTCATTTTGCAGTGAGAATCATCTGCCTCGGCCCTCCCTGACACCTTGGCTTCAGGCTGAGAACGGAAGCTAATTCCTGTGCCAGAGAACATTATGTGCTTACATAGCAGCGAGGGGAACGTTTTTCTAAATAATTATCAGGGAGCTCGGGATCTTCCTGGACTCTGCCCATTCCTGGAATCCACCCTGAAGAATGTTTTGTGTACCCATCTGTAATTGCTGCCGGAGACCGGAGCTGTATCCCTGCCCCTTGTGTTTTTGACTTGACTTTATTCTTCTCTACGTTTAAAAAAAAAAAAATTTACAGATACGATGTAATTTCTGAAGGTTTATTTTTGATTGGATAAAAAAATGAAAAAGCTTTTCTCTGGTGCACCCACTCTCAGATCAGATGTTCCCACTGGAATTTGTCCTTGGCACACTGTTGCTTACGCCCCTGTGGGTGCTACCTCCAGGCCTTTGTCTGAGCATGCTTTTCCTCCTTCCTTTTGTTTAGGGGCTTAGCATATCAGACTATAAGGGATGCACATTTTGAACAATGCAAGCCTGAGTTCACGGGAGACTGTTGGATCGTATCAAAGCGTACCTGAGCAAACAGTGAGAAAAAATATTTTCCCACAACCTTCTAAATTCAGTTTGGTCAAGTAAAACGTACAGACCTACATCAGACAATAGCCGGGGATTAGCCTTGTGATCAATCAATGCTTGGCATCAGCTGTGAAGGATATGAGTTTTACTTTGAGTTTTACATTGTGGCAATAAAAGACATTGTTGAGACTTATAAGGAATGACCACAGGTAAACAACAGCTTACAGTTCTATAAAGCACTGAGGAGAGCTGACGATGCTTAGCCACCCAGAAATAAGCAGCATCCACTTCTAGAGCAGGGGGCACCCTGGCCAAACTTTTAAAAAGCTAAGGAACCTAGCCGAGGTCTCCCTGAAATTGGATGAAAGACTTGGGGAAGGCTGTAAGTTACAACACTATCAAACCACCTCAAGTATTGTACAAAAGAGGGGTCCTGCTCAAATCTATTCAATGTATGAGGAAATATGAGTTTCAAAAAAATCAAAAGATATATTATTAGCTTTGAATGAAATATCTTGTTTATAGAAAAGCTGTGCGAAGAAAGATATAAAATCAAGTTAAAATGATTTTAAATTTGTAACCACAAATTAAAATCAATGAGAAATAAATATACTGTGGAATAGTCTTTCTTTTTTGCCCTTAAATGTTTCTTTTATTTCCTTTTCCTTCCATTTGTTTCCCTTTCCTTTCTCTTTTTCTTTCTTCCATAAAACACCTAACCACAATCTGCCAGTTGTTTAGAATCGAATGGTACAGTTAAAGAAAAATCTCTGCCTTCACCTTTAATTAATCGAATGGCAAAGATAAAGACTGGGTTGGCATGATCCTCTGAGACCTTTGTGGGAAACGTACTCACAGGGTTTCCAAAGATTTCAGCACAAACAGAAACCTTCCTCTCTTCTCGTGACTCACCGATTGCACAAGGATAAAGACTGACGTGGTGGCTTAGTTTTAGTAGTTGCCGTCAACGGTGAAGTTGTCCACGTCTGCTGTATGAGGACCACAGAACTAGACCTCCACGGAGACCTGGGAGCTGTGGAAAGTGCCAAGTCCAACAAACTGCCCTCCTTGTCCTCATGATCTGTAAGCAGCCCAGCATGGTCTTTATCCACCAAGCTTTATCCGTCTGTATTCCCATGCCCTAAAAAGAGACAAGAAACATGACCTCCGTGCGGTCATCAGTGAGATGGCATCAGTGTATATTTTGTATTCTGTTTTTTATTGAAGATGACCAACTTTTGAATTCTGCCCCAGACTGAGATCTGTGTGAAGACATTTTCTCTTGCTAGTCCCTTGACAGGACCTGGATTCTAGTTTAGTTTTTTATTATTATATTATTTATATTATTATATATTTAGTTAATATTATATCTCCAAGACACAAATACCTAAGCCAAACAACTGGAAGCGAGGAAGGATATGTTTGGCTCCTGGTCTCAAAGCCGGCAGTCTTCTGTTGTCCTGGGCTATGATGTGAGTGAACATCATGACATCCGGCAGAGGAAGCCACCCCTGTTATGGTGACTACGGGAGACACAGGTTTCCCTAACAACTGACTTTCTCTAATCAAGACTCACTGTCAATAGTTCCATATCACCTCTCAATGGTCCATTCAATCATAAATCCATCAGTGGGTTAATCTCTTGATTAGGTCATTACTCTCTTCAATCTCTTACTCAAAGCCCCAATTCTGAATACGCTTTTTCGTCAGACACCTCCTATCTAGACCATGATGGTATTCCATCTTACTCCTTTATCTGCTCCAACTGGGTGCTCTCCAGTCTTCAACATGTATGCCTTAATGACTTTATAAACTCTGTGAACATTCAGTGTCTGGTCAATAAGAGTGCTTGGCATGTGTGGGGAGAAAGAACGAACAAGGGTTTGTGTTTCTGCTATTTCCTTGAGGTACTATCCTTTTATTTCTGTCTTGCTGGAGGTTTGGGACAGTGACATTTACCTCTGATCATTTTTGGAGATGTTTTCACAAAGATTTACATTCATCTCTTGGCTGCATATTCGGTTTCCAGGCTGAATCTGGACATTGAGCTTTTCTGGTTGCATCTTCTGGTTTCTAAGGCAACAGGGGGCACGTCTGGGGAGTGTATCATTGAATTGACTTCTCAGTGGCTAACCAAACTGTCACAGACACTTTAGTACTGCCAAGTAAAGCTCTTCAACACTGCTTGGTACCCAACCATCTTTATTTATTACATAAAATATTTAGATGCTTCACTGTGCACTTGAAACAGTTCAAAGCAAGAACCACAAGCAGCAAGTCGATGCCGGATTAATGGACTGTCTTCACAGAATACAGAACGCATTGCAGAAGTAGATTTCTGGAGCATGAGAGGCTTTCGAATTCTTTATTGCTTATAAAGCAATGTGATTTTCTACGTGTGCAGTAGCTTGAGACCATTAGGAAGAGAACTAAAGATGTGATTTTACTTCCTTATCTTTCTTTCTGGTGGAGGATAATGTTCCCTTCTGTGCCTGGAATCTCCCCTGCCCTTGAGGAATTGCTCTGTATATACTAACAGTTTAGCAGATTTGGCTTCCAACTTGGAGCCAAAGCAAGAAAGACTGTTTTAATTCTAAGAACATTCAGCAATAATCAAGAGGTAGAAATTTTACAATAATAATTTTAGGCCATTTTTTTTAACCAAGATTATCCTATAGCCAAGTGATTTGCTGCTAGATTTTTATCATGTCCAAGAGTCTGGACCTTAGTAGAAGATGAGATCGTGACAAGCTTCCTATGAGCCAGTGGCTAAGCTATTCAATAGTCTATGCATTTAAATTAGGTATAGATAACCCTCTGGAGCATAAGTTCTCTTGATCTAGGTATCTGTAAAACTCAAAAATGAAGTAATCTATTGAAACAATAAGGTGGGGGAATGGCCACTAAGAGCCAAAGAACTCCACAGAAAAGTAGACAAGATGAGTGTAAAGCACATTATGAAGCTATGAAAACCATCTTGATGAGATGGCATAGCCAATGCAATGATGGTCGTGAAGCAGCCGCTCTGGGCCTGCACGACATGGAGCCTTCAATAATCACAGACATGTTGTTGGTATGCTTTTCCTTCTGCCCCAAGCTCCGGGAATATTGACGCAGACTCAAAACATATTTTTACAAATACCTAGGCCATATACCAGACTTGTTCCCTGACTAGCAAATAATTTTAAATAATAGCCCATTTATACTAATCTACATTCTGCTATGTGGCTGGTTGCCTCTGCTCCAGTACCAAGCCTCTGTCCTCCTCAGATCTTCCCTGGTGACTCAGTTCCAGAATTCTTTCTGACTCCCAAATGTCCCTCCCACCTTCTATTCTGTCCTCTCCTATTGTTTTTTAACTTGATGTTTAACAGGTGATCCCTCCATACAATACCCAAGTGTTCTCTCTACACAGATGGGGACAGGCCCATGTGGTCCTACCCTCCCTTCCTGAACCATGAAGAATTGGTGGATTTTTATTTGGTGGGGGAGGGGCAGCAGAGAGCAGTTATGTCTTCAGTTGTGTGCCCTGTTGACAATCTCACTGTGCTCCATCAAAAAGCAGCAAGAGCCGGGCAGTGGTGGCACAGCCTTTAATCCTAGCACTTTGGAGGCAGAGGCAGGGAGATTTCTGAATTTGAGGTCAGCCTGGTCTATAATTCCAGGACAGCCAGGGCTATACAGAGAAACCCTGTCTCGAAAAACCAAAACCAAAACAAAAAAGCAGCAAGAAATCTATGGATGCAAAGGCAGCCTGGGTTAAACTCAGTCACAAAATAAAACAAAAGGATCTGAATATGAGAAAGGGGTGGGGGTGGGGTGGCATCAGTAGTAGAAGGGAACTAAGAAAGGACAGGGTAACCAGAAATATGTGCGAATGTGTGAAACTGTCAAAGGAACAAAACATAATACTAGCGAACACGAGCTGAGACAGGCATAGAAAGCCAGTACAGAGTCAGTTCCAAAAGGAGATGTCACTGAAGGCAAGAGGCACCAGTCCCAAGCAATTTTGAAAGCCATTCAAACTCCGTTTGGTTTGAAATATTTGAATAACACATGACTCGGGCCTCTTTACTCTGGGGTCATCAAGGCTCTGTATTAGACTCAGCCTCTTTTCTGTGGAGTGTAGCTTTTCAGTTTGCAGCTGAGTGGTTTATAAGCCTGTCTCTTAATTATAGGATTTTAGAGAACCAATGACCTTTCATTTTACATACCCCATCCCTTCCAGAAAAATCTGGACTGTAAATATAAACAAACTTCTCTAGAACCATGTGTGTCACAGGGAAGCAAACCATCTGCCACCCAAAAGGCTACTTCACAGACCTGAATGATCCTTTTCCCCTGTTTACCTTTCTTCTGAGTTTTCTTGTGAATTGGCGGTCTAATTTAAGTTTCAGACACCTGATCTTTTGAACGCATTAGCAGAAGGTGGTCCTGGCTCATCCTGGGCTTGCACAGAGAGCATCCTTTCCTGACAGCAAGTCTTCTAATTTTAGCATCATTTGTGGTATGGGCAGACAAAGAACTACCCTCTCATCAGTTTCTGCTAGCTCTTTGCTGTAGGTAGGAACTGCTCCTTCGGTTCCTTCATGCTTCCCCAAGTCCGTCCATTTGTGAAAAGCAGCAATCAGAAAAAGTTCACATGTTGCTACCAGTAGCAACAGGTTGTGCCTTCAACACCTCAGCAAAGTGTTGAAACAAAGTATCAAGTTTATTTTTTTTCCCTAAGCTTTTATTTACACATAACAAGACACAATTCAGGTTAATTTTCTGCCACAATGTAACAGGATCTGACTTCTCAGGTTTGTTTCCATCTAAGCCCTCTCTGGACAGTCTTCCAAATCCATGCTTCTTTAGCTACTGCACGTGACAGGTAAGATTCTCGTGGTGGTTTAGGATTCTCCCCTATGCTGTGTTCTTCTGAGTCTTACCTGGTACCTAACTTCTGAATTTCTACTAGCATTGGACTGGAATCATTTTATCCTTCTAGTATGTTCTTTGTCTTTTATTTCCCAGTTTCAAAGCTAGTACCACTGTCTCAGGAGTACTACAGGTTTGGGTACTAAAGCAAGTGTGTTTCCCATCTACAACTGCAAGAGTTACAGCAAATCCTGGTAGCTTTAAGCATGAAATTATCTTACAGTTTTAGAGGACAGAGCCTGAAATGGGTTTCCCTAGGCTCAAACTAAAGTGTGGGGAAAGTTATTTTCTTTCTGGAAAGTTCTGGGGCAAATCTATTTTCTTTCCATCTTCTCCCATCTGTCTTGCATCCTACTTACTGTATTTGTTCTTCTGTTTTTACAGCAGCAATGTCCAGTCTTTCTCATATGTTAACACTGTAATTTGACTTTCCTGTCTCCCTTTTCCCATGTAAAGTCTTTTGTGGTTGCACGAGATCCACCCATATCACCTAGGACAACTTTATCTCAAAGTCAGATGCTTATTTCGCCTCCCTCTTGCTGTGTGACAGAATGTGCTTACAGGTCTCAGGAATGTAGAGATCTTCCAGAGCCATTATTCTGTCCAAGTCACTGCCCAATCTCAATCTATCCCCACAGCTCTGTAAGGATGAATTACCTTCAGTTGCTGGTTAGAAAGCCTGGGAGAAATTGAGTTACCTACCAATGCTAGCACATAAGGAATCTATCCATTTCTACAGCTTCAGTGTTCATAAATGTCTCTCTTCTATAAACCCAGTGGATAGAATGATGAAACACACCTCAAGCACTGTGTTTCAGACACTCCCAAAACACTTTCACTTAATTAGATCAGCCATGGACTTCATTGATGTTTCTGCTTGTGTTTCATGGGGAAAATGTAAGGTGTGTGCATCTATGGGTTTATCTAGGGCCAACCAGTGCTGAGCAGATGACAAGCTGCTTACCACAGGGAGACTCTACCATCAGAGAATGATAGATGCATAGACATCCTGAGTGCACACATCAGTCAAAACATACGTTGGCCAAAACAACCACTGGTTGAAAGCAAATGTTCCAAGTCACCATTTTAATTGCTACTCTGGATACACTCTAAAGTAGTCATGGAAACCTTTTGTGTGTTATATAAGAAATGGCCAAGGTTTTCATACTATTTCCCTTATAAAAAGTCTTTCATATATTTGGTGTACATTCTGAACTATTTATAATAAAAACAAATAAGCCATTTTGGAAGCAAACAGATTGCCTGTCACCAGAAAAATCCATTTTCAGGCTTCATCATACTATTTAGCAGTGCAGGCGTATTATAAAATATCAAGTAAGGTTAGGAAATACTTCTCAACCAATTTTCAAGTTTTGAAAACACTGGCAATTAAATTAAATAGGTTAATGTTGGGGAAAAAAACAATGTAAAGGAAAAGGTTTTTAAAGTTTATTTTCCCTTTGATTGTTTGAAAAAATGTGTTTTTCTTGGCTTGTTATGTGAAAACAGTTATTATTCATAAAAATGTACTAAAGAGTAAAGTCATAATGGAAGTTTGATGTCTTGGAAACGAAAGTGCTTTATTTTTGTGCATTTTTATTAATATTGCAATATTCACACACTTTGTGGGTTATGTTACTTTATATATTCTGTCATAAATATCATGTATTAAATTATTATGGGAAAATGTAGATAGTGGCCATAATTCCTATCCAGTTTTTCTGTGAATTCAAAACTGACCTAAAACTAAAACCTGTTTTAAAAAATCAGAAACACAAGCAGAATATATGCATCAATAATGCTGGATGGCCACTGTATTATCTACTATTATTACCATTATCCTACTATTATTACCATTTACAGATCCTCTCTGCCCTGAATACATATACAACTTGTGTCTTGTGTTCTTCTTGGTTCTATCTTATTATACAATGTAACTTGTTTTCTAAGTCTGACAACATATCATAATTTTATTTTGTTTCCTAATCACATTTCTTAACAGACAAATAATATCCTATTTCGTCGACAAATATCATTTTCTTTAGCCATTTGCCTAGTCTGTGCACGTAGGTCATTGTTATCTTTGAGGAGAATACTACAAATGGTATGACTGCTAGAAAATGAACTAGCAGAAAGATTTCAGACTACCAAAGATATTTTTTAATCCATAGGTACAGGCTAAGGAGATGATTTGGTGTGCAAAGCACTTTCCATTTAAACATGAAGAGCAGATCCTGAATCTCCAGAACTCATGAAAACACAAGTCACTGTGTCATATATCAGTTATCCAGTGTTGCAATGGCAAGATGGGAGGTAGAGACAGGAAAACTCCTAAACTTAAGGGGATTACCCTGGGGTAGCATTATGTAATAGTTTTCTCCTAAGACTGAAACATCCCATCCTACAAAGATGTAATTTAAGCAGGAAGGTAAACAACTCAAAAATAACTTCAGGAAGTCTCTGAAACTGACCAGATTCAATAGGTCCCTCCCTCCCAAGAGTAAAAGTTAGAGCTGCGAAGAAGATTTTTGGATCAGACCAGCTGTCTGAAAGAATCAGAAACCATCTGAGCTGCCTGGAGGAGATTTAGACCTATTGAGTCAATTATGAAGGACATTCTTAAGACGGTTGAGCTGCCTGTATGCTGTGCAATATGCTCAAGGTCACCAGCTTTTGTAAACTGTAACCCGTCCTGGGATGGACTTTGGTGATACAGCTGTCTTTGAGACGTTTCTGCTCCTGTAAATAACCCCTTACCAATACTCCTATAAGTATCCCCGATAAAACCCACTTGTTAGCCAAGTTTTTCTTTGGTGGTATCTGTACATTGGTCTATCATGGGCTTCCTATTTGGCATGAGTAAGTGTGTGTTGCATCTTCCCAGGAAAGGTCTTGTCACATAATAGGTAGTCACTAGTGAAGAGTAGAAAAGAGAATTCATCTTTGGGGTGTGGGGGAGTCAGAAACAAGAAGTGATACTACTTTCTTGTTCAGGTTGTTGTCTGACTGCTCCACATTCAACATGACACATGAGTACCATGGCATGGGTACTCCCCCACCCCCAACACACAACACCACACACACACACACACACACTACACACATGAAATATTCTTTAAAAAATACAAAACTGCTTAGGGAATCACAAAGCATCACAAATCCCCTCAAAGTATAAGTTACATTGTTTTTCTGTGGAGGGAAAACCAACTCAGCTTTGTGCTGGTTTGAATGAGAATGGCCATCATGGGCTGACACATTTGACTCATTGGTTCTCAATTGGTGGAACTATTTGGGAAGGATTAGCAGATGTAGAACGTTGTTGAAGGAGGTGTGCCGCTAAGGGTAGGTGTTAGGTCAGAGCCAGCTGCTCGCCCCTGTTGGGAAACTCCCTCTTCCCTCTTTTCCCAATCCCTGCCTGCACGGAAAAACTCCAACAAAGGGGTAGCTCCAAAACCTCAGTTCCACATTTCTAGAAGCCGTGCATCTCATGTTTTGATATGACCAGCCCCACTCAAGTACCACACGGGTGCCCAGCTTCTTACCATATTTGGACACAGTCCCGGCTCCTGGTTGTCTGAGAACTATACAACCTCTCTGCCTTAGCCCAGATGCAGGACTCTCCAGCCCCATTCTTTGGGACTGATGAATCCTCCGGGAGCTGTGCGAATTAAACCTGTATTTATTTACTTTTAATCTGGTCTGATCTGGCCTATATTGCATCGGCAGAGAAAAAATGGGCTTTGAGGATTCAAAAAGCTTCCACCATTTCCAGTATGTCTCTTTTGATAGATTCCTGCCTATGCAAAAGACCAGATCAGACTAGATTAAAATCAGATGAATGCAGGTTTATTTGGCATTGCTCCCTGGCGAGTTGACTGGTCCCAAAGAATGAGGTCAGGAAAGTCCAGGGCCTAGGCTAAGCAGGGAGGTTTTATAGACTCAGGCGAGAGTGTCACCAAGAGCTGGGACTGTATCCAAGCAGGGGCAAAGGCTAAGCTCCTGAGTGGGCACTTGAAGGGTTGCATGAACTGCCAGAAATGCAGACCTGGGCTTTGGGCACCATTCCTTTGTTCAGAGTTTTCACAGTTATGGGTGAGGCTTGGGGAAGGAGGACAAATGGGGTTTCCCAGCTTGTGCAGGGGCGATCAGGGATTCCAGCTGAAATGTCTTTGCTATGCTTCATGGTCTCAATGTGTGAGCACTCAGCTACTGCTCCAGCATCAGGCCGAGTCACCTGTTGCCATACTTTCCATCATGAGAGTCATTGACTCCACCCTCTGAATCTGTCAGTCCAAATAAACTCATCTGTAAGTTGCCTCAGCCACTGACACAGTCTCTCATCACAGCAATAGAAAAAAACTGCCTCAAAATACAAGCTTAATATACTTTACTTTTTGCCGATTGTCATCTAGATAATTTTCTACAACTTGTTTTTTTTTTTAAAGATTTGTGTATTTATTTTATGTATGTGGGTATACAGTCACTCTCTTCAGACACACCAGCAGAGGGCATCGGATCCCATTACGGATGGTTGTGAGGCATCATGTGGTTGCTGGGAATTGAACTCAGGACTTTTGGAAGAGCAGTCAGTGTTCTTAACCACTGAGCCATCTCTCCAGCCCCAACTTAATTGTTTTAACTAAACCATTTAAATGAGTCTGGCTCGGTGATGAAGCTCGTTGAGTATTCATTTTATTACATGCTTTTTCTTTTATAGCATTGTTTGGTCCTGTGTGTGTGCACACCTGCACTTGAAATCGAAGAAGTTTGTCAGATATTCAACTCTACCACTCTCTCCCTCTAACTTCCTTGAGATAGAAACTATGCTAATGGGGTTGCAGGCTGGGCCTTGAGCATACTTGACCTTTTACAAGAGGTCTTCACATTTGATCTCGGGATCCTCAAACATACACGCCCAATGCTCTTACCTGCATTGCTGCAGCACAACAAAATTAAAACTAGTCCGTGGATATGTGCCTATGGAGGACAGGAGAAGAACTTCCTGCTACAGGAGATAGAAAAGGAAAGAGCTGAGGGTGTGGCCTGAGGAAGCTGCAGAGAGAAGCTCGTGATCTGCTAACTGTCAAATGCTGTTATTGTTCTGAAAACACCAAGGACTTCTTAATTTGAAATGTGAAACTAGTGCTGGCCGTCACTGGGACTTGCAGTGTATGCTCAAGCATGGCGTTTCTATACCACACTGTCTATTTGCTGGCTGCAAATGCTGGTGATGAGAATACTGCCTGAAATCCAAAATACCCATTGATCTGCACGACTGTCTGTCCTGAAGCTTCAAGCAGACACCATAGCATCTCTGTAAAAAGCCTCTGGACTGTGGGTCTATTACAGGGGAAAATGCAGGCTACCTGAGCTACGACTGTGGATTGAAATGGGGTCAAAGTTGTCCACTGACTGCTTTCATTGTCTCAACAGTTACCCTGGTTAAAATAGACCTGATAAGTTAGTGTTCACTTTAGCTTTGTTGGGAAACACAGAAACTCTGTCAAGATGGGACTCCACATTTGGCAAGCATTTTGAAAATCAAATCAATTTCTGTACATGTGAATAGTAAAATTCTCTCAGGCCAGCACAAACAATGTTTTTCTTTGTAGGCTAAACAGAAGTTACCTACAAAAAAATTAATTTAATCCAATTCAGTGTCCAGTGGAATATGACTTGACCTGGACACATTTCATTGGAAAGTTGCAATGAAACTTGTCCCTGACAGATTCTCTCAGCCTTTACATGCATTCCACTCATTTTTGACAGGTAGTTATCGAGTGCTAAGCACAGGGGTTATGAAGACGATGAGAAAAAAATAAAACTTGTATGTAAGACAGTGTGGGGGAGGGGGATGGGCGAATGTGGGCACAGAAAGCCCAATCAATAATAAATAAGTAGAGTGGAGGGAAGAAAGGGGGAAAGGGCAGAGATGGAGTGAGCGATGAGGTTTCTTGCCTTAATAACTCAAATCTTTGCAAACAGATGAAGAGGAACGACACGGATATCTGTCCCATCGGCCCAGAATCTGGGAAAGTCACTTCTCTTCCTGGGCCCTTAATTCTCTCAGTGACAAAGTGCAGCGTCTGCACTCGCATTTCAGTTGGAAATTCTAGACTATTAACAACAGCATCTTCGCCAGAGGAGTGGCCACTTGTTTTTCTAGCTGCCTTCAAGTGTAAATGCAGCTGCCCTGTGGTAGCAGCCAAGCTCTCCAGATCTTCCAACCATTCACTATTGAGGAGATGGGTCCTTCCTGTGAATGCTGCCTGCTTGTCCCAAAGAAAATGCCATTGAGTCCTCAAAGAAAACTTTGCTTTCTGGATTGAACCATGTCCTGACCTTTCTCTTTCTTTTTTGATGAAAGTTAGAGTGGGCATGTTCACTGGGCCAAGATAAAGAACACAGCAAGGGCAGCTCTAAGCTGGAGGCTGAGTAGAGATACAAGATCCTCACAGGAAGCATCCCAAACTTGCTCGGCAGCTCTGGGTCCACAGGGACCTATTCCTGGTGTCCTCACCTCAAAATTGTAAGTGGGTCTAAGGAACTAGATTTGGACCTGAGGACACAGCCAAAGAAAACACAAGGTGCTGGTTTACCTTGCTGGGTGGCAGGGACTGAGATGGCTAACACAATGCTCTGTCTGTGATATAATGCAGCCTTCTGGACTACCATCCAAAAAGCCTTCAGAAACAATTATAGGCAAACGCCGATTGCTGATAAAAGGTGAAATGGCTTTCTCCCAGGGAAAAGCCCACCAATGGGCAATCCAGTATCAAATGGTCAGCCCGAAAAACATACATATGAGTTAATATTAAAAAGACTAATCAGGTTATATTTAGGAATATATATGTAAACACATATAATAACAATTAGTGAAAAAAAGAGGCCATGAATTTTAAAGAGAGCAAGGAGGGATATATGGGTGAGTTTGGAGAGAAGAAAGGGAAGAAGGAGATGATAAAGAGGCCCTGGCTTTGGGAGGAGGGTATATGGGGGATCCAGAATGTTGGAGGGGAAATGGGGTAGATATGTTTTTAAAACATATGGATATGTATGAAGTTTCAAAGAGTAAAAGAAAATAAAACTTTCATATATGACAATTGTTGCCCTTTGCCTTTTTTAACTGCCCAAGAATCCATTTAGATAACACATCACCTCTCGCAAGGCTACAGTTTCTCTTTTAAACCCTGGGTTAACTGTTCAGATATGAGCTTGGCAACAAAACAGTTTTCCTATCGTCTCCTTTAGGCCTTTGCTTACTGTTTCAGAAAAGCTAAACCAGCTCTTGCCAGTAGACACTATGTAACATCCCCAGGGCTATACAAGGTTTGTTTGTTTCCATTCACTGGCTGTTTCCTATGTTCTAACCAGAGGCCTTAACTTCGTATTCCTCAGTGCACTCATCAAGGGTGTGACCCACCTCACCACACACATCAGCTGAGATCCTAACATGGCTCCTAGCTGGGGTTGGACAGAATTTCATAATGTGGTACACAGGCCAAACCCTCGACTAGCCAAGCTCACTAAGGGCTGGTAACTCCTCTGTAATGTGGGGAAACCATGAAAAGCACCTAAAATCTCAGACATTCTCCAATCATCAGGAGACAGTAGTTGGTATCAGGACATGGAACACCTGATTTCTTAAACCAGACTGCTCAGCGGATAATTGTTCAGCTCTTTAAAGTGGACATCTTGAGCTTAAATAGTACTTTTAGGGGAGTCTTAGGTAGACCATTGGAATCACCGAACTAACTCCCAATCCTTTAGCTCAGTAGTTCTCAGCTGTGACCCTTTAATACAGTTCCTCATGTTGTGCTGATCCCCGACCATAAAATTGTTTTGTTCCTACTTCATAACTGTAATTTTGCTACTGTTATGAATCATAATGTAACTATCTGATATGCTGGGTTTCTGATATGTAGCTCTGATATGTCATGACCTACAGGTTGAGAACATTGCTAGTTTATACACATACAAGTGTGTGTAGTCTTATATACTGTAAATGGGAGCTAGTCACCTTTAAGAATCACTTATCCTGCTCACTAGGGGTGACTGTGATCATGGGCTAGTGACACCAGAAAGAAAGCTTTGTGCCCTGTGAGTATTTGTGACACTATTTCTGGCTGTATTTCCTTGTCAGAGCTTCTACTTGAGAAAAGCACATGGCTTAGCCTTACTTACAAACCTCACCATCCCCCCAAAGTTGCTGGGAGTATAGAAACACATGAACAGGCCTGGACATCTTGCGGAGTCTGTTTTACAGAGCTGGACCACATGACATCTGGACCACATCTGCT
Organism: Mastomys natalensis; assembly: GCA_021653895.1. Classification (NCBI taxonomy): domain Eukaryota; kingdom Metazoa; phylum Chordata; class Mammalia; order Rodentia; family Muridae; genus Mastomys; species Mastomys natalensis. Next base: position 1,431,805 of record JAJTUV010000128.1, on the reverse strand, counting down.
TCTGGCATCCTAGCCATCCTAACCTTTAACTGTGATATTTTGTTACTTTTGTTGGTTGTCAGTTAGTGACATTTCAAACTAAACTAGTCAACTTAAAATAATTTAAGCATTTTTGGCTACTCAGAAAAGGATCTGCATTTTGAAACACACCCCTTTCGTTGTTGTTGTTGTTGTTGTTTTTCTTTGAGACAGGAGGATCACATCACATAGCCCTGTATGTCCTGGAACTTCTTGTGTAGACTAGGGTAGTCTCAAACTGGCAGCGATCCTCCTGCCTCTGCATCCCAAATGCTAGGACTGCAGGTGTGTGCCATCATTTCGGGCTATAATCTAGATCTTTTTCTTGTTAAATATTTCATTAATTTTTCCGCACCCATCACTTTATGGAAAGTCACCGTAAAGCCTCACACAAACATGAACTGTTATTGGCACCAAAGAGAACTCAGGGCGGGGGCTGAAAAGGCACTAGGTAAAGTGGTTGCAGAGGAGCCCGGGGACCTGAGTGTGAGCTACATGGTCCATGTAAAGAAAGCTGGGCTTGATGCTGACCCCAGCACTGGCGAAGCTGAAACAAGTGGAACCCTTGGATTTGTTAAGCCAGCATCCCCTGGTTACCCCTATACCTGTCTCTGCCCTCCACACACATGTGTATACATGCCACACAAACACACATGTACCCCTACAGCCACATAAACATGCATACATGCACACAAGAATAAAAGTTCCAGAAGGCTATCGAGGTTTTCCCAAGTACGTGCCACATTTCACTGCTGTGACAATGGGAAAAAAAAAAAAAAAACAGAATTGGGGGGAGCCGTTGTTCTGCATTCCTGTAGTAGATGGAGATATTTAAACCCCAAAGAAGATCTCCTACCTGAATGAGACCAGTAAAAGAAGTCACAACTCAATAATTATTATATAAATTGCACGCCTAGATTGGGCATATTTACCACTACACTACTCTAGTCCCCAGCTATGAGATCCCTTATAACTTGCGGTTTTATCCTGGCCACCTGGTTGTCCAGCTCCATTGTCGGCTTCCTTCTGCTTCACCTTCCTCCTGCTTCTAATTCTTCTCTTCTCTCTTGCATCTCCCGACCGCTTCTTCTCTTCTCCCTCTGGCTTCTACATCTACCACCTTTTATATCGAATTCCTCTCACTCTCTCCTCCCCTAAGCCTTTTTCTCCGCCTCCCCTTCTACTGCCCAATCTCTGGCTCTAGTCTTTATTTTACAGGTTTTAATTGGACAGAAGGTTTACAAGATGTCGTCTGTGTACAGATTCAATCCTCCTCTGCAGCCCCTCCCAGAAGGGTGGAACTGGGATCAAAATACAAGGCTGGGGCTATCCACAAAGAGTAAAGGAACTTGACAGGTAGCCACACTCCTGATTCTGCAGGTGAAGCTGGGTCTGACTGATATCATGTTATAGATGAGTCTACACTTGATCTGCTCTGTGAGCCATTAGTAAGACACAGAGACTGAGTGGCCAGTGACAGAACCATGGTGAACCATGAACAGCTGCTGTGGCATCAGGGGTCAAGTTGCCTGAGCCATTTTCCTCCTTCTTATCACCATGGCGACCACCTGGGTGGTGCAGGAGGAGTACCTGTGTCATGCTCTGAGAATTCCCATATTTGTGAGAGTGACAGCGGTCACATGGTGAGATTAGTGTGACTATTCATAAAATAGCAGGTGATGCGATAACTGATAGTTGCTGTAATGGAGATATTACTGAAAGGAGATCACAAACAAACATTTCTGTCACTTGGCATGGAGCTGCTACACATCAGCTACAGACACGTCCATTTGGGGAGGATATTAATGAAATCAACATGTTTTGCTAGTATGTATTCACTAAAGAAAAACTATCCTAGGCACTCCTTGAAGGTTTTATCTTTAATTCTCTCTCTCTCTCTCTCTCTCTCTCTCTCTCTCTCTCTCTCTCTCTCTCTGTGTGTGTGTGTGTGTGTGTGTGTGTGTGTGTGTGTGTGTGTGTGTTTGTGTTTGCCTGTGTGCATGTATGCACACACATGTGTGTGCATGCATGCACATCAGTATAGGTGCCCACAGACAGAAAAACAGTGTTGGATTCCCTAAAGTTCAGGTTCTGGGTGGTTATGAGCCATCTACATGGTTATGAGCCATTCCCAGTTTGTGCTGGAAACAAACTCTGGTTCACTGCAAGAGCAGAATACTCTCTAAACTGCAGAGCCAACTCTCTAGCCCTTCTTTGAACTCTTAAAAATCTAAGCTTTGAGTATTCATTAATCATTCCTTTAGAATAGCGAACAAAATAATTTCTTTTGCACTTAGTTAAAGACATCTTTGCAGTTACCATTTTTGTGTGAATGCTAGCTTTGGGTCTATATTATACAACCTTTAAATTCACAGGATTCCATGGATCCTGAAGCAAGGACCTTATGTGTTTCTGCCATTATTAACTTGCATTTATTTAATAATGTATATACAAGGCTCTGAACAGGTATTGCGTATTATCATCCATTTATTAATTGATTGAACAATAGTCCATATCTGTAAGGCCAGGCCTGTCATCTCAGCATGTAGGAGATATCGGCAGGAGGATCACAAAGTTGTATGATAGATTGGCCACACAGCAAGAATCTGTCTCAAATGAAACAAATAAATCATTTCTAATAGGCCAGGGCTCTGAACCCTTGTGTGATAACACATGTTTTAAAAAGCTATGAATTTTGATTTTATGCCCCCTATTCCTCAAGACAGTAATAAGCTCTGTTTTCTTGCCAGAGTTGCTTTAGATTTCTAAAAGTGTAATGCACATGAGACTCCAAGGATAATCACACACTTTCTCAAATGTGTACATCAAGGCTATGGAAATACTTTAGGTTTTTGTTTTGTTTGTTATTTTTAAAATCTTCATTCTGAAATTCCATTTGTAAAAGCCAGGATATCATTGAGTTTCATACCACAGAAAGTTTCATATAAGAGGACTCAACTGGAAAAATACTTATTTTTGTCAAATAATAAAAAAGAAAAAATGAAGGCAGACAGATCAGCTATGAAATTTTCCTGTTCTTCCAGAAGACCTTAGTTCAGTTCCCAGGACCCATGTCAGTGCCTTACAACTTCCTGTAACGCCAGCTCTGTATGATCGGATGGTCTCTTCTGGCACCTGCACATACATAACTTACATGCAGACACATAGCATACATGCAGAAGCATAGCACACATGCAGACACATAGCACACATGCATACCCAAAGCACACCTCCAGACACATAGCATATATGCAGACACTTAGCATACATGCACATCCATAGCATACATGCACACACATAGCACACATCACACACATAGCATACATGCACACACAACATACAAACACATACATACATGAACATACAACACACCATAACATACATGTGCACATACATACATGTAACACATACATATATGCAACACACACTAGCATACATGCACACACATACATACACATAAATAAAATGTCTTGAAGAAAGAAAAGCTGGAGAGCCATGTCTCAACAGCTCTGTTAGAGACAGAGTCCACTCTCTCCTGTCACACCAACATCAGAGTTTCTTCTCTTCCTCTGATTGTAGTATCAAATCCACCCTCCAGGAAAACCTGCGGGAGTCGGACACAGATAATTTAGAAAGCAAACTTCCCATCAGCCATTTTCACACATGCTTCATTGGCTAGAATTGTACCTGTTTTCCATCCTTACAGGACAGGAACTCTGAAATGGGGACGATGACCCAGCCGGTGAGTATTCACAGCACAAGCATGAGAACCTGACGTCAGATCCCAGCATACATGAAGAGGGAGGGACACCGTGGCCTGATTACATAATCCAGGCACTGAGGAGGCACAAACAACATGCTTCTGGGGTTGCCTGACCCGTCAGCTTAGCCTCATCAGTGAGCTTTGGGTTCAGGAGGGGAACCCTGTCTCCAAATTGGCCAGGTGATACCATTGACCTCTGTCCTCTACACATGCATACAGTGTGCATGCATGAACATACAGAATGATCAAGTTTAAAATGTTATAAATAAGAACACTCGCATTAATACACATTAATACATCAGTAAGTTCCCTATTTTATTATGATTCTCAACCTTGCTTTCAAACTCGGAGACATTTAAGAGTCATAAGCTTTAAGTCTCTAGTAAAATTCCCTTAAACTGTTGTGTCCCACTTGGAGTGGATTGCTTAAAACTGGTCAGCTCTCTAGGTTTCCTAAGTGAGTCTCAGGTTGACTTTGGATTTGGAGACTCTACAAGTCTCTGACAACGTATTTCTAATTCAAAACACAAACTGTGATCTCCTCTACATGAAATGAACAAGTCGGTAACAAAGCAGACAGAGAATACCGTCTCTCATTCTAAAGAGAATAAGCCATCTCTTGTAGTTGCAATAAAGAAAGAAACAGCCCATATAACATTGGAAGACCCAGAGGTCAAAAAGCAAATTAAATGCACATGGGTCTAGAAAATGTCTTTACCAATACATTCTGCCCAGAAATGAACGGAGGACCATGGGAGACTATGGCTGGCTCTGACCAGACAGGAGCAGGGGAAGAATAAAAACAGAAGATACAGAGATAAGATTGAGAGGACGGAAGCAGCTTCCTTAAGGGAAACATACTTAGTCAAGATTTTCTAGAAAAACAGAGCTAATAGACAGACTAGGGGGAGAAAGGATATATACATTTACATATAAATATGCTGTATACATATATACATACAGGTATATATATGCATAATAGAAAGAGTGGTGCACACATGTGTGCACATAAGCACACACACACACAGGAGGGTGGGAGAGAGAGGGGGAGAGACAGACAGACAGAGACAAAGAGAGACACAAGACAGAGGGAGGGGTAAGTAAACGGCATATATTATTGTAGAAGCTAACAAGCCTCCAGTCAACTGGGTTGACCAGGAGCTTAACAACCGAAAAAAGCTGATGCTACAATTTGTTTGTTTTTGGAAGCTGGGCACGGTTAAGTGTTTCACACTTAGCTGTGTAAATGTATATCCCTAAACCAAACTATAGAATAAGCGTCAGCCATGTTGCTGGGTGACAAGATGTGACAGTTTTCTGAGCTCTGCCTGACTGGGCAACGTTTGTGGCCCTAAAAGACCCTTGTTTGCACAAGTGCTTTGCCTTGTACTTGGGGTGTGGAGAAAACCCCACTGGCTTAGGGCATAATTTCTTGTTGAAAAGTTTTTTCATTGAGAATATAAAAAATTTGGAGGTTTCTCAGAAAATTGGGAGTAGTTACATCCCAAGACCCAACTACACCATTCCTGACATATACACACAAGATGCCCCATTATATCACAAGGACACTTGCTCAACTATGTTCACAGCAGCTTTATTCTTAATAGCCAGGAACTAGAAACAACTTAGATGCCCTAGCATAACTGTCTACTGAGAGGCTTCATCCCATAGCAAATGGAAACAGACGCAGAGACCCAAGACAGACATGAGATGTAGCTTGGGGAGTCTTGTGGAAGAGCTGGGATAAGACTGGGTGAGCCTGAGGGGTCAAGGACACCACAAGAAGACCTACAGAGTCAACTAACCTGGGCCCATTGGGTTTCACAGCAACTAAACTACCAACCAAAGAGCTGGCAGGGACTGGACCCAGACCCCCTACACATATGTAGCAGATGTTCAGCTTGGTCTTCAAGTAGATCCCCTAACAATTGGAACAGAGCTGCCTCTGACTCTGCTCCTGCCTTTGGATCCCCTTCCCCTAGATGGACTGCCTGGTTGTGCATCAGTAGGAGAGACTGTGCTTAGTCCTGCTGCAACTTGATGTCCCAAGGCAGGCTGGTAACCAAGCAGGTCTTCCTCTTCTCTGAGGAGAAGGGGAGGGAATAAGAGGAGGAGGGATTTGTGAATGTGGGATGGGGGTCAGGGGAGCAATGACAGAGATATCAATCAAATAAATAAATTAATTAAAAAACAGTATCTAAGTTTGTTTTTGTTTTACTATTTTGAACTAAATTTACTTTATAAGCTTCTGGGTAAGGTTTTGTAAGATGGCCATTGAAGTTAGTTTGTTTTGTTATTAAGAAGTATTTATTTAATAATGGCTTGAAATAGACCATGTTTATGAGTGGTAGAAAATAGAATTTTAATAATCAAGAAATTGTTACTTTTATGCTATGTTAATCATCAAATTGATCCAGGGAGAAACAGAATCAGTGCAGATAAAAATATTAAATCTTTAACAGGAGACTGGCTAGAACAGTGTGAGCATTTGATAATGATCAAGCCTATGAGTTAATTCATTGTGCAAGCTAACAGACTTATCAGCCGTCTTTCAGAATCCAATTAAATGTTTAGTCTCTGTAACCATGAACCCGCCATTACTCCATCCTTGGTATTATCTTTATCACATATTAACACCACTGGAGAATAAACTACTACCGTCTGAGGAGGCTGCGAGCATGAATTTTATATTATAGACACCATGACATAGCTACTTCTTAATTTCACCTGCTTCATCTCATCTAGCCGACCTTGACTCAATGACAAAGAGCAACAGATTCCTTGAGTTCCTGGACTGGCTACACCTCCACCCTTAGTGTTCCTCTGACCCCCAGGGGCTCTCCCTATATGCAATCATTACTATGTTGCCAGGGATACATACAAATTGACTTCCTCACAAAATGAGTTGTTTAAGGTTAAGGACAATATCTAATTCATTATGTAACCATGAAACAGAAACTTTACTTAAAGACTAAACTGACTGTATCATCTTTAACCTAGTTAGAAAAATAATTCCAGAAGGGGGATTTCAATGTCCTCCCTTCTCTCCACACCAACCTCACAGGGACAGAAAAGAACAGAGTTGCAAGGCCGCCTCCACTGTTCCCATGCAGCTGTGCAGTAGAACCTAGAACACACATCTGTTTAGCAGAATACCTAAGTGTGTTATACGTCTTTCCTACTCTGAACCAATTCACAGAAGAAACACAGTAATCTGCTCTGTGCATGGCCTGACAGGCAGGAGATGGATTTTATCAGCCTACATGTGAGGTACATGTATATAGTGGTTTAAATGTGCTTGGTCCAGGGAGTGGCACTATTTGGTGGTGTGTTGGAGGAAGTGTGTCACTGTGGGGGTGGGCAATGAGACCCTCCTTCTAACCACATGGGAATCAGTCTTCTAGCAGCCTTCAGATGAAGACATAGAACTCTCAGCTCCTCCTGCACATGCCTGCCTGGATGCTGCCATGCTCCCACTTTGTAGATAATGGACTGAACTTCTAAACCTGTAAGCCAGCCCCAACTAAATGTTGTCCTCATAAGAGTTGCCTTGGTCATGGTGTCTGTTCACAGCTGTTCACCTCAAACTAAGACAGTATCCAGGAAAACTGAAAACCTAGAAGTCTTCTAACGATTCTCCAAATACATATGGGAAAGGGTTCCACTTCACTGTTTGGTGTTTTGTTTGGGGAGATTGTTTGACTTCTAACCATCAGTGTGATCAATTATAAATGTCTGCTCTCCATTTCTGCTCTTACCTCATAGTAGACTCAAAACAGGCTACATTGTAAGAAGCCCTGGTCTAGATAGCAACGGCCAGATGGCTGGGTCCTCTGCTCTACCAGGCAGAAAAAAAAGTAGGCAAAGAAACATGCTCCCAGTTCTACAGGCTTTAGCCTTTGGGCCTTTGGGTGCCCAAGCCCTGCGGGCTGGACAAGAAGACCCAGAGGTTTATACTCCTAAGCTGCAGACTCAGGGCCCATTTACTCAAGCTGAAGACGGAGACTGTGGCTGTCTAAAGTTGGGAGTTTATTGTTGCTTTAACCTGTGTTCCAGCACTGGGCAGCTACTGTAATTCTCCCATCCTGCCCCCCTCTCTTTGTGTTACCAGTTCAACCTGCTGGACTAACAAGAAAGATTAGGAATATGTGATAAAAGACCAGTTCAGAGAAAACATTTATCAGGTCTAATATTACATTGCAGCATAAAACAAGAGATTGTCTCTTGACAGGAGAATGACTCCACCCAAAGTGAGCCAAACACCTCACCTATTTACCAGAAGAGGATGTGGCTAGAGTGCCTGCATCAGTCACGGCAGCCTGCCATGTAAATGACAAAGTCACCAGACTTCTGCTGACCAGCAGAGGAGACAATCCCATCTGGCCTGGGTGCAGAGTAAACCAAGTCAGCTAGAGTCACAGAGGCTCATGATGGTTTGAAGCAGCTGTGGCAGAGAGTCAGGAGCCATCTAGGAGAGGCTAAGGTTAGCAGGTGACTTTCCTGGATGTGGCCCACCATATTTTTGCATGGCCTACGATGAGTGAGCTCTGAGAGGCAAGGTCCCAAGAAACTTCATCTCAGGATTGCCTCTTGCAGCTGATATGCCCTTTCTTGTCACTATTACATAGCATAAGGATTCCTGGGCATTAGCCTACCCTACTGGGCAGATTTTCTGCAGATCAATGAAGATGTACCATCATGTAGTAGTAATGTTGTAGACAAATTGATGATTTCATAATTCCTGATAATGACTTTATACAATTCCTGATTTGATTCAAATAATTTTAAGATGAATGTTTTAAGAGATGGTTTTAGTTGCTCTGCCCGAAAGATGTAGTGAAGAATCAAGAATAGAACATCCCCTCCTCCTCATAGAATAGTAAGTAAAGGCTGCATAATGAGGGGTGCAATTGGCTTTCATAAATTGCAATAGAAATAGGCTTGGGACAAATCTGTGATCAAGGAAAAACATTAATTCTAGGTCAGATCCAAGGATGAAGCCAGAGGTGTGCACTATGAAAAATCAAGTCCATGTGAAACTGTTGCTTTGAACTTATAATGAGCATACAGAATGAAACACTGCTTTGAACTTACTATCAACTCCTTCTGTAACTCCTCTTGTGTGTAACATTTTATCTATGAGGCAATTTTATAAAGAACTTTAGTCTAGGAAGGAATAAAAAGGCCAGAGAGAAGGAATAAAGTGTGACTGGTGGGGTGGGGGCTCTGCCTGATCCACCAAATGTATATATGTATATGTAGGTCTATACATACATGTATAGGTTGTATATGTATATATGTCTACATATGTGTGTAGGTATATGTGTATATATGTAAGTATGCATGAACACTTGTGGAGTTGATGAGACAAGTGGCTGGGCCCAACCAGAATATGTGTGTGTGTGTACATGTGTTTGTGTGTGTGTGTGTGTGTGTGTGTGTGTGCATCTTTGTGTGTGTGTGTGCATGCATGTGTGCATGCGTGTGCATGCGTGTGCATGTGCACGTGTGTGTATGAATATATGTCTGCCTATGTGTATTGCTTATGTAAAAGGTTTTCTTTTTTTCTTTTTTCCTTTTCTTTCCTTTCTTTTCTTCCTGGTTCATGAGTCCAAGCCACTCACCTAGCCAGCAAGTGGTCCTTGAGCAAGAGAGAGGAGAAACCAATGCTTATTAAAACACAAATAGTAAGAGTTACAGAGTAAGAAGCCAGCACTTATTAAAGCACAAATAATAAGATCATAAGGTCAGGGATCATCAGTCTTTAGCCTTTGTCTGACTCTATGCCCTGCCCAGTACCACTCTCCTAAAGGCCCAGCAGCAGAGGCAGTGCCTTCTGAAGTTATACTTCAGCGGTGGGCAGCTGTGCTTGCAATGCAGCCGCCTCACAACCTCAGGGATATCAGCAGCCCAGCTGATGCCTCCCACAGTCCTTTATCACAGCAGCCAGGGCTAGGCAAGCAAGTGTCCCAGGCCCCTACATCTTCACTTTAAAAGGAAAACAAACATTAAAAGATCCACTGACAGTAAAGGCTTAGCGTTAGTATCAACAAGGCTTTGACACTTGACAGTGCTCTATCTGTGCTTGCTTCATGCCCTAGTCCTAAGGAAGAGACTGGCATCTCACCTGCCTAGTACAGGTAGGGAAATTAAATGTGTGCTATTGCACAAACCCCTACACCCTTACACTGACACAATTTTAAGTTGTGGTTACAACATAAATACTTTGTGAGAACAGACTTCGTATTGGTCACTGCTGGGGTTTGGAGAGTCAGGAAGTAAGAGATGAGGAAGGTTATGTCTTGATCAATGAAGAACAGGAGCCAGAAAACGTAAGATGGTTTGCAAAGTTCAGCAAGATCAACAGCTTGAGGCAAGAATGCTCCAGAGAATATAATCTCTTTAGATGCTGATTCCTCAGAGACATGAATGGAGCAAAGCCAGGTTGATTGCTCTCTGCAGTAAGGGATTGACCACCTTGGTGAGAGAGTCTTGGGAGAATTTCAGAAGAGAGTACAAAAGAAAGACAGAGATCTGAATCAAAGCGAGTCTCCTGATGAGGAAAGCTGTTTAGACTGGACGCGGTGCATCTTTCTGTAGTTCAGACTTGGCGGCTGACGGAGTGGGAAAGGGGTTTGAAGGCAGGTTGGAAAGTGAACGGTCCTCAAAGGAAACTGTTTAACAGTCTATTGTTCTGGAAAAGGGCCGTTTACCTTGATGTGGTCTGGTTGAACACCCTACTGTCGGAATAAGTAAATCCCAGAAAGTTCACAGCATGAACGACCTTCACTTAAGAAGCTCTGAGAAAATGAGTCAGGCGATGCAGTTTGAGCAAGAAGTGCAAACTGACAGACAGTGCTACAAGCTTTGGATTCGCATCACTGACAGAAGGCACGAGATTCCTCAGAAGTTAAAGAAAAGGAGTTTAATCTCCTGGGGCGTCCCAGTTACATCTGTTAACCTGAACACTCAGCCATGTTGGATGTACAGCAGTGTTTTCATAAATCGCTTCTGGAAGGGGGATGGATAAGGTAAATGTCCTGAGAACTGACACCCAGCGCTGTCTAATTGAGACCCGAGAGACCTGGTATGTCAACGTCAGTATCAGAATAACTTCTTATCTCAGCATAATCATTTATTGAATAAATGAAAAATAGTCAGGGAGAAAGAAGAAGGGAAAAACGCAGGAAAGGGGGAAGAAAATCGACCCTCTACTCTTCAAACAGGAGTGCAGAAGCACGCCTTTGATCCCAGGCTCTGGATCTTACATGACTAACGTGGATGCATCAGCGCTGTGAACCCAGAAGTGAGCAGTCATCTGTGGGGGTGCATATCTGCTGGGTGCAGCAAGCAAAGCCCTACCCCGATTCTTGTGTGTCTGGTGTGTGTCTTCCTCCGATTCTCTCTACTGTCTGTTTGGAAGGGCCCACTGGCTTCCCAGCTGACTGGGTAGGTATGCAATAAAGCAGCTTTGTTTTTGCCTTGGTTTGGCAGTATTCGTTTCTTAATGCTCGGACATTTTCAATAAATTAAAAATCTGGAGAAATAACAGATAAGCAAACCCAAGCCCATTGAAAATGAGATTCAGAAAAATCGATGTTGCTTTTCCAAATTATATACAACTGGGCAATTTTACTGTGTTTGTTTGTATGCTTTCTTTTTGTTTGAAACCCTAACTCATGTGGCCCAGGCTGGCCACAAACTTGTTGCATACTTGATTTCCCTGCCTTTGTCTCTCTAGGGCTAGGTTGTAGGTGTGTACCATCATGCCTGTTTGTCAGGGGCCGCCCTGCTTATACACTGAAGGCCTAAAATCAGTAATAGGTCAGACATACATGCCTGCTTACACCAAGTCTAGGGTCTCTGTGGAAAAACACTGAAACAGATACTAAAAGCTAATGTCAACCAGCAGCTTTGGTGGAGGGCTGCCAAGCCTGATAGTCACAGACCTTGTAGTTAGGTAACCTTGGTGGATAGTACCAACTTAGATAAAGACAAGTGAATCATAGGCGGAGTCATAGTGGTCTGTCTCCTGAACCGTCACCAGCTGACACTCTGTTCTAGAAGATATCTGTATCCCCCTGAACACCAAGCTCCTGCTCATCCCCTTCCCCACATCCTGCCTTTTATATCTGGGTGAAGATGAACATTTGATTGAAACATAGTCCTGGTCTAGGCTTTCTGCGTCTTTGCTACTCCCCCCATTCCCCTAGCCTCGATCTTTTCTAGTGAGTTCTGACCCACGCTTCTTCAATATCCTTCGGAAGTTGAGCCTGATCACATCTGACTGAACTCACGGGTCCTGCAGTCTAGATTCCGTACCAAATGAGCACTTTATCGCTGCCATTCAGCTTTTAGGAGGAATTCTATAACATCACCAAAAAGCTATGATATACAGGGCTTTGGGAAACCCTTGTACATTCTGTGGACACAGGCATGACCTATTTGAAACCATTATTGTCCTCTGGAAAATCTAGGCTTTCTGGTCATAATCTAGAAATACTGGTATTCACGCCACTCAAATTTTACACTTTGCCTCCTAAGAGCTCCAGATATTTCCTTAGACGAGTTATTGAAACCACAGCATTCTTCAAACTCCTCTTGGAGGTGTGAGCCATGACTCACACTGACATAAACTCAGTCAGAGTCCTGAGATCTGAGCATTCACGGTACCAAAGAAAGCACGTGTCTGAGTCTGCTGCCTCACAGGCTGTTTAGGAGGAGAGAAATTCCTATGAACCATCAAGCCCAGAGAGTGACCACTGGAGAGACATCAGGAGGCCCTGTGCACTGAAGGAGCATCTCACCCAAACTGAATAGCAGGAGGTCTGGATCTTTCTGCCTCAGAGTCAAGAACAGCTTTCACATTTTTAATGGAATTGAAATGTGACCTCTCCAAGCAGAAGGCTGTGTTAGTTTTGTCTGCCATTCCAGCTAAACTTGGCTAGCCTGATAATCGGCACCAAAAGGATTCTGCTGGTGTCTTCAGTCATTTATTTCTAATTAAATTTTTATTAAGATTATAAAACTCATGCGAAGATTAAGAGCAGATAGTTAAATTACATATATGATGCGGTGACATTAAATACTCACCCACTCGGATCATTTGGGTAACTTCTGAGTGAATAGGAAAAAAAAAATAGCTGTGACTTCAAACTTTGTTCTGACTTCAGCCTCCCACTAACTGCCACTAAGCTGTCTCTCTAAGACACATGTCTGTTTCTATCGGGGCTGCTACACCGCTTCTGATAGAGTCCCATAAATAAGTGATGTCTCCATCAGTCCATCATGGGGAACAATAAGGATAGCAAGTGGACAATCAGCTACTCTCATAATTTCAAATGAGGAGAACAGTACCATGATCAAAAGAAGCTTGGGAAGTCATGAAATAGCCATCCCTCGCACTGATTAAGAAAATAAAACAAAACTGCAGTAGACAGAATTGTATTTAAGCAGCCAATTTGCTCGCTGTGAAGTCTCCTGCCCGAAGGAGACCAGTAAAGGAAGGCACAACTCAATAATTATGGTATAAATTGCATGCCTGGATTGGGCAGATTTACCACTACATACTCTAATCCCCAGCTATGAGATCCCTTATAACTTGCGGTTTTATCCAGCCACGTGGTTGTCCAGCTCCGGCTCCTCCGTCGTGGGCTTCCTTTCTACCGCCAGCTTCCTTCTGCTTCTCTTTCTGCATCTCCTGGTGACTTCTTCTCTTCTCTTCTGCTCTGCCTTTTATATCGAATTCCTCTCACTCTCTCCTCCCTTAAGCCTTTTTCTCCCCTCCCCTTCTACTGCCCAATCTCTGGCTCTAGCCTATATTTTACAGGTTTTAATTGGACAGAAGGTTTACAAGATGTCACCTGTGTACAGATTCAATCGTCTCTGCAGCCCCTCCCAGAAGGGTGGAACTAGGATCAAAATACAAGGCTGGGGCTATCCACAACACAAAACAAAACTCAGTGCATATAAGATGTCCACAGCCATTCCTAAACTCTACTAGAAGGCAACTCTGTACACAAGGGTAATGGGGTTCAATGTCTGACTGGTTGCTGGTGTGTAACAGTTTCTTCCTGCTGAAGCAACTAAAGCATTCCATCCTGGAAGGCGGTTCATTAATACTCAGAGAGCAAATGAAACTTACAGGAATCAGGAAGGACACAACTCACAAGTTTCAGGAAGTCCCTAAACTTCCTAAAGCCACTCTCCAAGTTATGTGAATAGTAACAACAGCTGTGAGCAACTCTTAGCACCCAGGCAAGCTTCTGCTGCCTGCAAGTCATACAGAGAGCTCCAAGGATACAGCTTATATTTTATAGACTGTGCTGGGGGTGTTCACATTTTGGTGATGTTGCTGCCTCAACTGCACCCCTGTAAGTAACCCTCACCCGCACCCCTGTGAGTAACACCTTACCCCTGTAAATAATCCCAATAGAATCACTAAAGATAGATTTAAGATAATAGTTTCTTTCATCTGTCATTGGGCCCTGTCTGAGGTAAATAAATGCTTGTTCATGTCTCACCAGGAAAAGCCACATAGCAGGCCAGTAGGCCCAGGACATGCTGTGGAGAACTACCAAGAGCTCATAGAGAAACAAAGAAAGTTAACAACCACTTTTAAGGGACTGTGACGTAGTGTAGTGATAAAGAGCTTGACTGGCATGTGTCAGACACTGGGTTCCATCCCAGGTAATCACCAAAGATCCCACATTCTAAATGCATGATATAACTCACCTTTCAATAATCCATTGAGCTCAAAACAGAAGCATAGGTTCACAACGGTCAATAACCCACCCAAGGCTGTTTCAGAGGTGCAGGGGGATAGATTAAGCTTCAGAGCCTACAGTTTTTCTACAGAGTCACCATTTTAGGCAATTATTTATGTATGCATGGACACATGCATGGCAGGGGAGTATCAGGGTGCTTTTACATTCAACATATGAAATGTGTGCCTTCTCTTCCATGGGAGAAGCATTACAGTTGTATTACTTAGTATTCCATCTGTGTGTGTTTTTAAAAATGTACTCCCACACATATCCTGGAGTGGTGGACTTGTTAATCTGATTAACAACTATGTTGGGCTACTTCTAGAAGCTTCTTCAAAGTCAAAACCATTGCCTGAAGATTTCTGTCCAGAAAAATAAGTCCAGAAGAAAACCCACATACTCTTTCATCCTAAATGTCACTCAAAAGCAGGCGGTCTAAAAGAAACGACAGACAATTCAAAACTACAGCTGGTTATGAATGCGAGAGTCAACAAATGTGTGAAAAACAACTGAAGCAACTGAAAAGAGTTCTCTAAAATATTTTTCCTTAGCAATTAAAAAATAATTAATTTTACAAAAAAACTAGCAGAAGTAATCTTCAACAGTGTTGTCTTAGATAGAGTTTTACTGCTGTGAACAGACACCATGACCAAGGCAACTCTTGTAAGGACAACATTTAATTGGGGCTGGCTTACAGGTTCAGAGGTTCAGTCCATTATCATCAAGGCAGGAGCATGGCAGCATCCAGGCAGGCATGGTGCAGGAGGAGCTGAGAGTTCTACATCTTCATCTGAAGGCTGCTAGCAGAATACTGACTTGCAAGCAATTAGGATGAGGGTCTTATAGCCCACACCCACCGTGACACACCTACTCCAACAAGGCCACACCTCCTACTCGTGCCACTGCCTTGGCCAAGCATATACAAACCATCACACTGTGAATATCTTTACTCATTAGGATCAATGTTTTGGTCACTTGTAAGAACAAACATATATATTGCTTCTCAAGTCTTAGCACAAATTCCTGGTGTAGACTCTGGGACCTGGGTACCCTGAGAACCCCGCTCTCCTTGAATGGCCAGCACTGTCATGGCAAGCATCTGGGTGCCTAGCCTTTAAATATAACTTTCTGGCCCGCCTGGGTTTTTAATGGGTTCTCTGGGTTTAATACTACATTCCTTTTCTGTGTAAAATGTCTAGGTGGCCTTATTCTTTAAATATCTACAGAGCGAAATGACCTGGACAATCAAATCATTCTTCAGTGACAGGGTCATGAGAGAGAGAACCTAGAGATGAGATGAGGAAAGTGGAATAGAGAAAATAAAGTTTAGGATTGGGAGATCTTGCATGAGCTATGTCTTACGCTAAGCAACTTTATTAAGAAGTATAGCAGCTTATATACAATCCTATGAAAGGAGAAATGGGACCATGTCAGAAAGAAAAGGCTGTCACACAATGAGACAAAGTCAATGGGAGGCTGAGTCACATAGTGTTGCGCAGAGAGAACATGGGATACCTCAAGGATGCCAGAGACTGAACACACAGTGGCCTTGGGACTGTGAATGATAGCCCCTGAGGGTAGGGAAAGTTGGCTTCTCAGAATCCAAAGATGCGCTCACTTCAGGTCCTGACCCCAGGCCATTACCAGCTCTGACAAGCACTTCCACAGCTTTAAAGAAGGAACTATGTCCCCTTCTATATATTGGGACCACAGGGAGAGCTTCCGTCAATAAAGTCCTCCACAGAGAAACACAAGGTACACTCTGTACATGGCAGCCATACTGGGAGCAAAGGCAGGTAGAGTGTAAAACTACTCGCAACAGAGCTTCTATTCAGTTTGCTGCTCTACCGCTTCACCTTGGGCAGCTTACCTACATACAAAGGAAATGAACCAATAAACTGGTGTAGACAAGTACAGACCCCTAGGAAAGCATTATCCGAAAAGGATGGAACGGAGTATCGTTGCGGGGATATGACAACGCAAAGCTTTGACGTTAACACATTGGCTAAGCATCATTCAAAATATCAGATCTCTAGGCAGCTCACAACAGCAGGATGCCATTCTTTAAAGCAGGCTTTTAAGATCCCGCACATCCCCACGGAATGAACACCTGACTAAGGAAAATACTTTGCTTAGCAATATCAAACATTGACGAAAAATGTTTCAGATCCTAAGTAAAAACTGATGCTACACAAGATATCGGTGTTGTGATACACACAGCAACCGTAGTAGCTATGATGGTGTGCACAGGACCTGTGCAAGATCAAGCTATATAAAGTACCATATGAGCTGGACATGATGCCCCATGCCTTTAATCCAGCACTTGGGAGGCAGAAGCAGGCAGATTTCTGAGTTCGAGGCCAGCCTGGTCTACAGACTGAGTTCCAGGACAGCCAGGGCTATATGGAGAAACCCTGTCTCAAAAAAACAAAAAACAAAAAAAAAAAGAGAAAGTCACGATTTATTTTAATGGCCGAGGGTTATTTTTTTAATATTTGCACTTTGATCCCGTCATTTTCAGCATTGAAAATTATACAATCCAGATCCAAGACTTTTATTACACACACATGCACGCACACACACACACACTTAGACACTCACACATATACACACACATATACACTCACACTCATACACTCACATATACACACACACTCACACATATATGCACTCATACACTCACATATATACACACACTCACACACATACACACACACAACACATACACTCACACACTCATACACACACACACGCACACACACAGACACTTTCAAGTCATTCGACTTGAGCATTCTAAAAAGAAGGGGCTACTGAACAAGCATCTGTGTACATCCGCGGGTGCAGCAAACAGAACAAACTCCTTTTATTATCATCGTACGTCCGTGGAAATGTGTTTCAATTTACAAACCTCTAACCTTTCTTCCGGTGCTGCTGTGCTGTTCGTCATCGGGACATTGCTGATTAAAAGTTTATTGACTATAGATACTCTCTGTTACACATTACTGTTTTTAAAAGAGCAGGGCCAACTCATTAGTTGGAAACCAGCAAAGCATGCAAGTGCTTTGTTCAGCTGACAGGGAGAGGGAACCAGTGGGAGTAAAGTCACGGCTGCATTATCATCCAAGGATAGTCCCCGAACTGACAATTTTTGACATTTCCATGTTCTGTCAGGAAATATTTATATGAGAGTCAGACCTTTCAGCATAGCGTACGGCCTTGGATTGCTTTCTGTGTGCGTTTTCAAACTCTGAAAACTGAACTGCAAGGGAAATAAGCCAACTGTCTGTGAAGCATCACAGCCCAGATCCAAAGACCTGCCCTCTCTCCATCCCTACCCACCTACCTCTACTCCCAAGGCTATGCTTTGTGCAATAAACCTTATGCGACCCATATTTCCAAAGCCAGGAGGGAAAAAAACCCAAGACAAAAAAAAAAAATAATAATAATATATCAAGGATATGACTAACACCTATAAAACACACTACCAGAAATAGGCTTTCTCTGGCTGGAGGACTTAGCTGGATCCTCACTCTTTTCAAATTCCTCCCCTTGATTAGTGTTCTTTGGAGTCACTCAGACTTGTTACCACAGTCCTGGGTCTGGCATCGAACTGCTCAAGTGACAACATCCAAGGTGTTCTATGTTAGCTGCAGCTACTCCAGACTCTACCCCAAGACTTACCATTGCCGCTGCTGACAGTCAGCTTAACCATGACGTCATCCCCCCTCCCCCAACCAGGTTTACATCCTCACTGAGTGAGGAAGACACCTCCTTGGTATCCGGGATCCCGTGCTTCAGACCATAGGCTTGCTTTCTCTGACCATGGCCACGTGCCGAGAGCTGTTAGCTGTTTATCCTGTTGCGACAGGACACCGGAAACATGGTTTCAATCTGAGGGACCTGCTTTACGGCAGCTACAGATCTGAAGGAGAAAAGCTATGACTTCCTGAAGGCACCGCTTAGACACGACATTGGGCGTGATACTCTGTGAGGAGGAGATGCTTCCAAGACGCAGCTTATACCTCCAAATGATGACCAGTGTAGAGCACTGTCTTCTAACAAGTAGAACATATTGGTCCAGGAAGCAAAGAAGGAAAGGCTCTCTTGCTGTCACTCTCAGAGACTCAGTTCACCTGTCCTTCCACATCCTACAATCTCAGGCTCTACATCTGGAAGTTCTGTTTCCTAGAAAGAGGATGCTCTGTCTCTAGGTGTGCTGCCCCACAGCCTCCTAAAGTCATTTTGCCAGGAGACCAACAGAAAAGAAAAGGGTCCAAGATTAGCTAATCTTGAATGTAAAGGGTGCTCGTGTACATTGAGGGAAGGAAGGAAGATGACTGACATGCCGATCACCTGCTGGGCATCTCTTGCTACATCCAACACACTTTGAAAGGAAAATGGAGGATGGTAGCATTGCCTTGAGAAAGGGCTGGTTGCCGGGGGCTCAAAGAACTCTACGGGATGAAGAACTGGATCGCCTTGCCAGGAAAGCCTCATGACCCATCTGAGGCATAAACTAAGGGTGTAGCAAACCTAGTGAGGAGAGCAGATGAAGACAGTAAGGATCAGAGGTGTTTCCAGATGGCTACTTTTGAAATGGGTGCTGATGGTTTGTTTGTCTAGGAGATTACCTGTAGGAGGTTGGAGGAGTTAGGAGAGGAAGAGATAAAAGGAAGAGGAGGAGCTAGGAGACAGGAGAGGAGAATGAGAGGAGATGGAGGCTGATGTTCCCGTGTCTGTAGCAGTTAAAGATAGTTGGTATACCTAGGCTGGGTATTGGGTTACACTTCCGATTGTATGGGTATCTTGTTACTGATCATTGCCAAATATATAAGCTTTGATTAATCTATAAGAATTAGAGTCTCATTCTCTTACTGGACCCGCATGGATGGCGGAATGGTCTGGGCAATGCCCTGCCTTGTGGAGACAGTGTGGAAGATTGGCAGAGCCATCTCTCACTCTGGCATCTAGTAGGTAGCAGGGCTGGTGTTTCTGGTGGCCGGTTCTAGCTGCAGCACACACGTGACCTCCGGCCGAGAAACATGGCGGCTGGGCTAGGCGGAGCCGCTGCAGCTTAGATAGTTGGCCTGAGCCAGAGGCCATATTAAATAATTACTACAAGCTCATTCCCTGGGATCTCTAGGATCTCTGGGTTCCCTGGGATGGACAAAGAATAAATGTCTATGGATGTCAGAAGAATGAGCTGCAGAGAAAGATGAGATGGGAATGGCCCCAAGGCTGGGGGGTAACTGAATGGACTCTGGGTTAGGTATTCATAGGGCATCTGGGTCCTCCCCTTTCCCTTGTTGGTCCTGTTTAGATATGCACTCACATGCCTTTCTGCAGATTCTCCTCACAAGATCTTCTCAGACCAAGAGCTACCATCTCAGGGAGCTCAGGTTCACTTCCCTTGACCCCCTATCCCCCTGCAGCTCGCCTTCACTGGAAATGAGAACTTGAAAATCTGCTCTTGACCTCGAGAAAATAAATGTCCAGTTCCCGGCATTCCATTCATGACCTTGAAGCCTTGAATTTGACTTTGGGAGAAAATAAAGTCGGGAGTTTCTCGGTTCCTTCTTACTGTGCTTCAGAGATGAGGACAGAACGGCCTATCCCTCTAGCAGCTACTCTCTTAGTGGCCGTCTTTCCTCTCCGTGAAGGACAGGATGACAGGGTAAGATGAACTGGTTGCTTAGGGATAAGGTGAGCTGGCTGCTTAACAGGAATGCTCATGGCTTTCAGTTAGAATTACTCTCATCACCTGTCTAACCTTCCGAATCATCTGTCCGCTGCCTGATTTCCAGAGGGCACTGTGCTGCCACCAACCTTTAGCCACAGCCTGGCTGTCATGCTCAAGGTTTTCCTTCCTTAAACACGGTGCTTGCCTCTAACCTCACAAGGCAAATAGAAGCTTGATCATCAAGAGCTGAAATATATTTATTCTACAGTTCTTTTTGATTTTCAGATTTCTTTAGCCCCTCTCTTAGCTATTGGTTCCTTCAAGGGAGAAAGTCATGTTCTGGAGACAGCAGAGCACTGTCCAGTGGACCCTACTAGGTCTTAACATCCCTTGTTTCATAGAGCACAAAGTCAAGTGTGGCTGTTCATTCTGAGCAAACTGAGAGCCCAGAGCTTGTTCCTCTTAATCTCTCCACCAAACGGAAGCATAGCTCCGTACACACAGGGTGAGCAAAGGACAGCAAGCATGAAACAAACAAGACATCTTTGTATTTCATGAAATGAGGAAGCACTCAAAGTCAAAAGAACGTAAGATGGCTCTAGTACACAAATCTAATCATTGAGCATCAAGTCAAGTATAAAACAAGGGAATTCTGAATCATTGAGTAGACATATGTCGATCAGTACCAATCAATACCAATCAATATCAATCAATATCAATAAATAAATGGTCCATCTATCTTTCCTTAAGTTTACAAAGATATTCTCGCATCTTTTCTCCTAAAAGCACTAGAGTTGAGAATTTATGTTTTGAGCTACACTCTACCTCAAATTCTTTTATAAATATGTAGTAAGAATCAAGGAGACTTTCCCCATATGTTCATCCAGCTTTTATAGTGCATTTATTAGAGAAAAAAATACCTTCTCTTCTCTCCATTAAACTACTTTAGATCTTGTTTAAAACCTCAATTTTGAAAACCTCAGTTTCATCAGCATTTATTTGACACGTTATACTTGAATTATATATAACGAAATACACATTATATATCTAGCATCTTTCAATTCTTCTGTTTCTTCCTGTACTCTCTCTGTATGTAAGTACTGAGTGTCTTACCTGATGTAGTTAAATGCAAAGTTCTAAAGTCAGATAGGTTTTTTTGAAAGTCGTTGCCTTCATCCTTTTGATGACATTTCACCAGGACTTTTCAGCTACCCAGCATCCTATACTTTGTTCCCTAAGTCTGTGATGAGTTAGGCTAACTTTCTGATGAGCCTCAGGAGGATATGATGTGTGTTCTGGAGGACAGCCTCGTGTGCAGATGTCAGCACTGCTTTCTTCTTATAAGGTTGACCCACCCCCAACCCACCCCTGAGCCCTTGCTAGCTCCTGGTCTCTCTCCATCCTCTATGATGGTTGCCAGCAGGAAAGTTCATTAGGCCATACTGGGAGCCTTTCCATTTCCATGTGGTTTCTCCACCATAAATTTCAGGTCTGTAGTCATGGCTGTCACGACTCCAATTTGCTGCCTCCAGTTGGAATGATGGAGGTCCATTCTCTGCGTTCCCACAGCTTTTCAAATTCTCCCCACCGGTCAGGAGGACACCACTGCGATCCCAGCTGACGATCGGGTTCCTGCCTGTGACTACACTTCACACATTATTTAGCACTAACAGGAGTGAAGGCTAAAGAGAAGGAAAAACCTACAAACTCCCCGAAGGACTATGGAAGACCTGGGCTAGGAAAGGAGAGGAGAACTCCAGACAGCCACAGCCAATGCTACAGAGACTGTAAAAAGGCTCATTAAAGGAAAACTACTTCCTTCTGATCAAGAAAATGAAAGTCTCAGGCCTGGGTCAAAAGGACCATCCCAGTTGGGCAGATCAATAACCACCTAAGGGACCAAGAGCACCCTAGAGAGGCAGGCTTACCTACTGTAAGACATGCAGAAGACAGAGGAGGGATACTTTCCCCTTTAATGAGATGATGTTCCTACCCTTCCCAGAATCCCCAACCTGCTGCTATCTCTTACAGAGTAGAGATGCATTGTTCTGCATATTGACTGCTTTTCCAAATTATTCCAATACGTTTCAGTTTCCCTCTCTCTCTCCCTCTCCACCTCCCCCTCTCCCCATCCCCTGCTCTAAGCATCTTTCCCTAATATATAGGCCTTCACTATTTTCTCTTAAGGACCCCGCTCCTCACAGTGTGGTTACTAACCACAATATGGCTGACCTCCACACTAGCTTAACCCAAACCAGCTTTCACCTTCTCTTCTCCAGGCTCTCCCTGTAGGAAGTTTTTGAGATTTATAGCTTGCCTACTAGGGGATTTTTCCCCCTGTTAAACACTAATAAAATTGTCCTGAAGCTTCCACTGGAGTTCCTCCTTATTTTTCTTTTTATTAATGAGACTGAGACTCTAATGGGAGACCTGATTTTTCTGGTAATGTGTAGTATTCCTGGCAGGACTCCTCAAAGTTTCTGATAAGGATGTCCAAAGTTCTTTGGGTGAATGAGGCCGAGGTCCTGGGCAGAGAGGTCCCAGCATTCCAAACAGTATCTTGTTTTAGACAAGAGCTATTGGATGAAGCCTGTTGGTATCGACAGCATTTATCACTCTATTGACACTCTCTCTATCTTTCCTGGGACCATTCATCTCTCAGTTGTTCAAAGGGGAATCCAAACTGTAATTACCCTGCTATCTACCCTTGACTTGCCAGGTAGCCTGGACATCCCAGTTATGTCAAATCTCACTTCCCTGTCTCAGATTCTTTTCTCTCTCCTCCTCTCAAAACAGTAACTCGTATTTCTGAATGACCCCACAATTCATCCTTTTCAATTTCTACAGAAAGCAACCTCCACACATTTTCTAATGGAGAAGACGCGGATCCTCCAGAAAGCAAGCTTGTCTGTGACATTCTGCAGCTAATTCAAGGGGAAGGGCACAGGCGGAAACAAATCATTATAATCATCTTCGACACCACGGCTGCAATTTAGTAAGCCGTGAAGCACCTCAGTTATGAGACTTGGGTCAATGGCCCCATTTATCACAGAAAGATAAGATAAACCCTAAACAAACCCAGCCTCGTGCCTCTCCCCGACCTTTCGCTGAAGGGTGGCAGTTGTCACATTGGCTAGCAAAGAGACGTTCAAAGGAATGAAAATATTGCTTTCTTAGCACTCATTCCTACTGACACAGCTTTTGTTTGAGATATGACACCCTGATGCATTAGCCCAGGAAAACAGCACAGGAAAAGGGCTTCCTTTATTTCTGTTGGCCTTCATCTTTACTGCCAGCAAGGGCAGCCACTGCTGGCTTCTCATTAAGGGGTGGGGCCTTCAAAGATTAAGATAGTGAACAACCTAAGTGGATTATAAAGCATGTGGGTGGACACTTTTTTGGTTTTGGTTTGGTTTGGTTCGGTTTTTCGAGACAGGGTTTCTCTGTGTAGACCTGGCTGTCCTGGAACTCACTCTGTAAAACAGGCTGGTCTCGAACTCAGAAATCCGCCTGCCTCTGCCTCCCAAGCGCTGGGATTAAAGGCGTGCACCACCACTGCCCGGCTGGACACTTGTTTTAAACTCCCACCACACACTTCTAGGCACACAGGTAGACTTAGCAATCCTTTGATTGTACTGCATACATTGTTTCAATATTAATATTCTGTACTCAACCTCTATTTCTCTGAGTGTCAAGAATCTGCACTCATTTTGTCCTGGTTCTCCGTCAATAGCAATATTTTTTTCCCCGAATTTTGTAAATACAGTGGAGAAACTTTAATAACTCTGGTTAATGGGTTATTATCTTGAGCTTCTCCTGCATGCAGTAATCAAACTGAAGGTGAGAAGGCCTTTTAGCACACTCAGATCCTCGTAGTATTTCCCGTTATAATGCCAGGTTCTGTTTCAGCACATATAAAGGAAAGACGTAGCGCTGGTGGAGTGTGATGTGGTTCAGGGTGGCGACAAACGCCCTAAATATGCTTGACCAGCCAGAGTTCACTAAATAATTTCAAAGTCTCCTTTGTTTTCCATACTCTGCAAGCCAGAATCATGCATATTACGTGGAGAGGGAAAAACTCTCTTAGCCCTGTTTGCTTGTACCAAGGGAATCACAAGACATCCTCGGACTTCCTGATTTGTTGTGAGGGTCAAATGAGACAAGGCATAAGAAATGGTTGGTAAACTGCAACGCTTTGCACAAATTCAGGCTATTAGCGTGATTTGCATTGTGCATAGGTCAAAGCCTCGGCAGGCAGCGATTCATTCGGCGCCTCTAGCATGAACACTTTAACTATTTATAAATCTGCAGCAGGAAACGTGAACCGTTTCTTTTTATGTCACAGATCAATGATAATACTGCCTTGTCACCTATCCCGTGTGATGGGGGCCTAAATAACAATAATTAAAAGCTGGTCTGCATAGCACATATTCCTCATTGCCACAGAGTGCCTCACAAGCTAGTCACAGACCAATTAATCAATGTTTTCCTCAATTATGGCCTATAGCAGCTAAGTCTGCCAGATGACCCAGGGGTATCACAAGCCTGCGGTGGAGAAGGCAGCAGTTTTGCAGCCCCCGGGGTTTTCATCTTGGAAAGGAAGGGTTAGAGATGATTGCATCTTTTCTGCAAGTAGAGGGGGCTTCTAACTTACAAAAGGGTCATGTTGACAGAGACACAGCAAGTCACCTGAAGTCTGTGCACAGGCTTTTTGATGGACAGGGCCCTGACTTGGGGACCCAAGATGGAAAGAGGGGTCTGTATGGATGTTCACCTCACATAAGAGAGCCGTGAACCCCACCAGAAGATTGTTCTGTTGGTAAGAATGAGAACAAGGTCCGGTTTCTGAGCCAACCCCGGGGCACTAACGATACTGCTGCTCCTCTAAGGGAAGACTTGAGGATCTCATGAGAATATTCAGCAGGTTTGTATGTTTGTTTTGGTGCTACGGCCATTTTCTTTAAGCATGGAAACTTTATTAACCATAAAGAGAAACTTTTATGTCAGTTGAGATGACGATCTTTCTTTGGCTTGACAGTGTTTTTCAACACATCCCACTGGCTACTGAACTTCATCCGCATTTGGATTTTGATCTTCTTTTCTCCTTCTATGGTAAACTGAGAAGCATGGAGGCCTGGCTGCTCAAATCGACCAGCCCTTCATGGACCTGGGACTTCTTAGTGACTGAGGCTCTTGAGGGCTCCTGAAAGCTCCTGTGACTTTCTGGAATATGAAAAGTTTAAGGCACTGTCTTACTGTCTTCTTCTTTGTTCCAAGTAAGATCTCTCTATATATATTCATATATACTTATATTCATATATATTCATGGGACCCCCAAAAGAGCTGCCATCATGAGTCCCCTGCCTGCCTCTCTCTTTCCTTTCTCAGTCCAGACCCTCCCATAGGTTATTTAATCCATGTCACAATTTAAAACCGCAACAGAGATGTTTCCATCAGTGATTTTTCTACTACTCTTCAAAATTCATCAGTATTTCAGTCGTATCCCTAAATATGTAGTTGTTTGAGGTTGAGACGCAAGAAGCAACAGTTTTTGCTGTAAGTCACTAGTGATTGCAGTAAGTGACCAAGGGCGAGGATTAGTTATAGACAGGCCCAGCCTGCAGCCCATGGGCCACATGCACGTCAGGACAGAAATGAATGAGGAAAGCCCAACACGTTTATATAGAACAGTGTCATAAGATCAAAAAGTTAGACACCCCTCCTAACATGTAATGGATCCTGGAAAAAAAATGAGTTCTTCATGGGGAAAATATTACCATTTATGGAATTAACAATTTCAAACTGTTGTATAGTTGCTCATCTTTGAAAAATGTTCTCAGGTTCCTCAACTCATGCAGGTATGGACCTTGCACAGACACAATCCCGTGCACCCTATTATATTCATGGAACTTTGGTAAATTACAAGAATTGAAGTAACACTGCTCTATCTATGAAGATTCAGAAGGAAGTTCGTATGTTCTAAGGGATGCTACAGGCAGGAACAGAAGCTGGCAGTTGGTGAGACGTGCATTAGTATCAGGCTACTGAAGGAAGCCTGGCTGACTGGAGGAGAAGGAGAAGGAGGAGGAGGGAGAAGAGAGGAGGAGAAGGAGGAATAGGAGGAGGAGGAGGAGGGAGAGAGGAAGGAGGAGAAGGAGGAAGAGGGGGAAGAGGAAGATGAGGTAGAGGAGGAAGAGGAGGAAGAGAGTGAGGTGGAAGAAATTATTTCCTGTAAACCTCAAGTCACTAATTTAAGAGAATATGAAGAAAGAGATGTGTGGTGAGGCAAAGGTTAATCTCTCCATGAAAACCTGATAGGATTGATAGTTCTATATTTGTGTCATAAGGAGCTAGGGATCTTCCATATGAAGTCACTATGGTTACATAATGCAGATGGAATATTATCCAAACATAGATCAACTTGAGGTGTTATTCTGACCTACTTTGGAAGTTTCTGAAGTAAACAGGCATGTGGCATTTATGAAACCCCTTGGGAATTCGAGCTGCTCCATTCCTTGGCCTAAATGGATTTACGGAAGCAATGACGAACACTGGAGGGGTTCCTAAAAGCATATACAAGACAGGTCAACTATGACAATCTCGTCCTTTAATGACTTGTATTATCCTTTAAGCAGAACAGAAAACTCTGCGGTGTATCACTGGACTAAGTAATGTCTTTTGGAAGGAAATGAAGATTTAACTACTACATACAAAATGTAGAGTGTCTGGTAGGAAGTCAAGGACACCCAGTTGGGTCATCGTGCTTGAGAATGGAGTAGGTAGTGAAGGGAGCAGGCTTGCATCTACTTCCCCCACCCCTCTGAGACTTCACTATTCTCATTCTCTCTCTAGCTCCTGATCTTTCCTTTTGGTTTGTTTCTGTTGGTTTTCTCTCCCTCGTCTCTAGGAGCTGAAAGGCTAAGAGCCAGCTGTACAGCTTCTCCGGAAGGAATTGGATTCTCTTCTAATACTTGAGTCCTTAGAACTCAAGGGATCTTAGAGTAAGGGCTTGAGGCTGGTTCACTGCAGGACATAATGAGAATTCACTTCTTAGACTCACACAGAAGACTTGGAAACTTGAGTAAATGTTAAAGTTAGGTGTAGGTGAGGTGTTCTATAGAACCCCCTGCTGTGGTCTGCTTCTGGTTGAGGGTTTTTAGCTAGATGCATTAAGGCAGTCTTTTAGATGCCTGTTTCATCTGGTTCCCTTCACTGTATTTGAGAACAAGGTCACCGTTTTAGGAAATAAGTCTCTGGGCAGTCTCTACATCAATCAGTTGTAGGATTCCTTCAGAAAACAGTATCTTCTGCCCTGATTGGAAATCCAGATTGGAATCTTGTCCGTCTTTTCCTCTCCCCACTGCCGACTACCTCTCTCTCTCTCTCTCTCTCTCTCTCTCTCTCTCTCTCTCTCTCTCTCTCTCTCTCTCTCTTTCTGTTTTCACAAGACTGGTATAGAATTAAGTAGCCAGATTTGCTCTTTTCTCAGACTCCTAAATGCTAGGCTTACAGATCTGATGTGGGAGTTGTTCACCCTCCTGCATTGTCTCAGTTACTGAACCCATCCTGATCAACTGACTATTCCGAGCACTTCCCTGAATGGCACAGTTTTGCCCAAAGTATCTACAGACTGCAATTTTGTCAACCTGCGTAACCCTCTGTATCTTCTTCCGCATTCTATACCAAGACAACCCAAACTGTTGCACAGAATGTCAACTCACAAAGGAAAATAAAGAAAGACCAAGAAAGTCTTGGTGAGCTTCAGATGAAAAACAAAGAGTCACGGACCACTAGTTTCTAGAATCTAATTGATCCCGATTCTTAATCTCAAAAACTCAATTTCCCTTGGATGTACATTAGGAATAAGGCAAAAGTAATATGCTGAGACTTTATTCGTGCCTTTGCTTTCAGAAACCCATGTTTAACTTAGTCAATTTGTCAGCATCCACCTCCATGTACAATAAAGGCAAATCTTTCTCATGGTACCACAGATGAAGTTACAAATGAATGGGACATTAACAAACAAGAACATTGCCGTGATTTCACTATAATGAGATTCTATTTCCCTCGCCAAATGTTTGCTTTATAACCCAGCTCATTTGGGAAAAGGGCACAGAGGTGATTTCGATGTATTTGGCTACATAGACCTTCATTTTCTATGGGCAAAAATGAAAATACTCAAGACCCCAAATGACAGACAAATGGACAATGTAATTCTCTCAAACCGGTCCTGGCTGTGCTGGTGCAGTGTTCACAGGCACTGCGGGCAAGGACCAAAGTGTCAGAGCTCTAAAAACATTGCCCAGATGCCAAGGTAGCAAGTTAGCTCACCACAGTTCTCATGCCTGTATGCTAAGGTAGCAAGTTTGCTTGCCACAGTTCTATTGTCTATATGCTAAGGTAGCGAGTTTGCTTGCCACAGTTCTATTGTCTATATGCTAAGGTAGCGAGTTTGCTTGCCACAGTTCTATTGTCTATATGCTAAGGTAGCGAGTTAGCTTGCCAAAGATCTATTGTGTAGATGCTAAGGTAGCGAGTTAGCTTACCACAGTTCTGTGGACTCTGGCAGAAGTGAGATTCCTGAGTCAAGGACAAAGAACTTTCTAAGACACAATGCAATGGGCAGCATAAGCTTCAGGTTTATGTTAACAGAGATCACTCTTTTCTTCTTGGTGAATGAGAAGTAGGGCTGGGGAGGGGGGATCTGGGAGGCTACTGGCAGCCACCAGACATAATATATCTTTTCTAAAGACATGAGTCCTCTAACTAGGCCCACTTCCCACAATAGTGCCACCAGATGGAGACCATGCATTCAAAACACAAACCTGTGGGTCCCATGTCAGACACAAGCCGTAGCAGACCCTTACTTTGTTGAAGCCTTAAAGCAAGTGCTGAGTGTGCATAGGCCCATATCACACACTGCTAAGGAATCCTCCCTTTACAAGTTGCGATTCTTTTATAATGCCCTGCTAGCAAACCAACTCTGACTCTGTTCTCAGAAAGACAGACTATCAGTACTACAAATCTGCTCCTTGCTCCACAATGGAATATTACCCTTATCTTCCAAACCATCCTCTAAAACAATTCTAGGTCAGTTAATTCACACAAAAGGCTACCAGTGTCTGTACCAACAAGACATGCAGAGATCTCTGTGGGCAGTCATCCCCCAGTAAGGAGGGTCTGTTCCAGTTTACATATCCATTTCCCCCCTAATCACCAAGCCTTGCCTATGAAGCTAGGAACATCTAGAAGGAAGAGATGATTGGGGTCTTTATGCCCAGGTGCAATCTGAAACCCTGCACCTACCAAACAGATAGTAGTTTTCTAATAAATGAGAAATTTGTTGGAGCCACACAGCAAAAAATCAACTTTATGATCTGTGTACAGATGCAAAACATATCTCATGAGGGAAAGATTAACTTTAACGTTCACTTATCATTATATTCACGAATATACGGATTCTTAAATAGCTAGGAGAACCCATGGGTGCTAAAAGTTCTAGATGAACATTTTCACTAAAATTTGCTTAAAAGGTATTTTACAGTTACATCTAAGAATAGAGAGTTTTCCCAGGCGGAGTGTCTAATTAGTATGCTGTGAAAGTCCCTGAAATAGTTCATTGGCCTAAGTCTCCTCTCAGTATTTATGGGGTCCTCTTAACAGTAGGTAATTAAATTGAGTAACTTTTATATGGCTTGCAGAAACTACTCAAAGTGATTACTTTGAAAAAGAAGTCCGAACCCTTCACCATCCAGCCCTCAGATTTGACGATGGGCTCCCAGTCAGCCCTGAACATCTCAGATTTAGTTGGTTCTTGTAGTGACCGTCTTAAGGATGGATGGATGGATGATGATTGTCACATATTTGTCTATATATCTTAACTACACACATACAAGAACAAAAGTCGCTTGACCGGTCCTCACAGAGTCTTCCAGGATAATAAAGTGAGCTAAGTTATAGGAGACTCTGAAGCAGAAATTGAAAATGACTTCATCACTGGTCCAAGGGGGAAAGCCTTGGTTATTGAAGACTATTGTGGGGTGTCTGAGACTACTGATTATTGTAGTTCTCAAAATGGCCCTGAATACAAGACAGGAGTAAAGAAGGACCAACATTATTGGTATTGGGATCGGTTCTGAACCCAGTGACATCACATCTAGGTGACACCACATCATTGCCAAGGCAACCACCACACATTCCCAGAATCCACTTGGCTCACCTCCCACCTTTACCTGTGAGAGGCTACATCACTATCCATATAAATAGACAGATCCCCCTGACTTCTTCTCTTCCCCCCACCCCCACTTCTTGTCACCACCTTTGCTTTTATCTCCTAAATAAACCTCATGTGGAACTGTGTTGGCCTGGTGTGGTCTGTCATGAGCCACGCGTCGAACAACAAACATCAGCACAGTTTCACAATGTGTTTACCTTACTGGCATGAAATACCAGTGAATCGCTCAAGCTGGCATTGGGCAAGACCCATTTTAAAATACCCCATTGTAGACCCGTGATCAAGATCCCCACCTGCGTCTGCCTGTGTGAGCTTTGGGTTGTTACACAGCTGTCTGTAGTCATCCTCACATCATGGCTCCCCAAGATTGCTTCTAGATATTAAATGATTAACCTCCCTGAGAGACCTCCCTGTAGGACAATGTGGATGGCAGCCGCATTCATTTCCAGTGGACACACGTGATCTGAGGAGGGTTCCGTCTGGCTGGTGGGAATCTGATAACTCACGTCAAATGCAGCGGTGGCCATGAGATTACCTGAGAATTAGCTTTCGTGCTTGAGTTCTGCTCTCCTCAGGCTGCCTGAGGAACCAGCTTCCAAAGCTGCAAAAGGACTAACTTATTTTTCACTAACGAGCAAATCTGTGCTTCTAACAAGTAAGTCACCAAGTCAAGCACAGATGCTCCCGGGGGACTTCTTTTTACTAGTGACTTTCATTGTTTCTCACTGACATAGAATCCTTGGGGACAGATGGATGAGGAGAGTCCAAGGTTTTATAGCACTAAATGCAAGCATTTGTTCTATTTTTATTATAAAAGTCGAAAATGTTATATGGATCTGTAAAATGATGATTGCCATTTCTTAAATGCATTGGGAGGAAAACAGTATTTGGTGGGTTAGAAATGAGTTATCTGAACCATCTTTAGAAAATTCTCTACTTTTTGGTATTTCAGAGTCTGTAAATTTTTCCTAGGTACTTGACAAAGTACTTAGCACAGAGTGGGATTAATAAAGTCCTTAGCACACAGAGTGGAATTAACAAAGTCCTTAGCACATAGACTGGGATTAACAAAGTACTTAGCACACAGAGTGGGATTAACAAAGTACTTAGCACACAGAGTGGGATTAACAAAGTACTTAGCACACAGAGTGGGATTAACAAAGCAGCCCATGGTGTGTGGCTAAATAACATTGAACAGAAGGAAGAACAGAGACACATAGGAAATAACTAAAGGAAGAAGGAAAGGAGGGAGAAAAAAGGAAAGGAAACAAAAAAGAAGGTAGAAAGGAAGAGAGGAAGGGAGGAGAGAAGGAAGGGAGAATGGAAGGGAGGGGGGAAGGGAAGAAAGAAGAAAGGAAAGGAAGAAGGAAGGGAAAAAGAGAGGGGGAAGAAGGAAAAGAGGAGTGGGTGGAGAGAAAGAAAAGGAGACTAAGATGGTAAAAAATTTGTATCATATAAAACAATAAAAAAAGTTCCAACTTGAATGTATTGATCTCGATAGTTAAAAGTCACTATGAAATGCCCTGATACACACAAATGTGCCCATTGGAGGCGGTCTCCTGTTCACCCAGAATCAAAGCAAGATGTTCAGATGTGGTCCCTCCGAGTCAGTCAGTTTCCATATCTCCATCTAAGACGTGGTAAGTGTTTCTTGTACCTTCCTCATCCCTGAGTGCCAACCAATTCCTTCCTCTCCCCCTTTTCCTCATGCTCTCATTTTCTGTCTCTCACCCCTCCCCCACGGAGTCCCCCTCACCCAATGCTTAAAGCTCCATCCATTCCTAAGACTCACCTCATACTGTGGGGTTTGGTTAGAGTTAGAATGCCCATTGGGTCCATAGTTTAGAAGTTCAAATATTTTAAAGGGGTCTAAAGAAATCTATATGAAGTTTGCACTAGAATGATCTTTCTTCAAGACGGCAGCATTAGATTGGCCAAATCCCAGGATCAGGCATGTGTGCATGCGCTGTGGAATGGCTTTTGCTGCCTGGTGGTTTGTGTTTCCGTCGCTAATACCAAACGAAGAGAACTAACTTGGTCTCGAACTGCAGTTTGGTTAAGCCCTGACATTTTTGGCTAGCTTCCTCTTCGTTTGTAGGAGTTCTAGGTCGCTGTTGATTTTATCAGGCCTTTGACTCAGGGCTCACAGAGCTATCATCCGCTTTGGTAGGTGTGAGCAATTGAGAGTAGTCTTTGTTTGTTGTGGTTTTCATTATAATTATGTATTCACTATGTATATGTATAATTATGTACACTGTCGCTGTCTTCAGACACACCAGAAGAGGGCATCGGATCCCATTACAGATGGTTGTGAGCCACCATGTGGTTGCTGGGAATTGAGCTCAGGACCTCTGGAAGAGTTGTCAGTACCCTTAACCTCTGAGCCATCTCTCCAGCCCGAGTAGAAATTTCTTAATGTAGCACTTCCTCTTATGAGCTCTTTCTTACTTCACATAAATGCCCCTTTATCTAAAGCCTTGGAGAAACAAAAGCATTGGCTTTACTGCGGGTGATCTCTAAGATAGCCCCTCCCACTCCCCCATCTCTCAACCTATCTCTCTTCTCAGCCCATTTGTCAACCCTGTAATTGTACCCAGACAGCCATCATTCCCAGATTCCCTAATCTTTCTTTCACCACTCACTGTGGCACCAGCCTCCCCTCTGCTAATCTCCCCTGATGCTTAACGGAGGGCCCCGCCCTTAATCTTTTCAGGATCTTTGATTTGCCGCTATTCCAATTCTAAGAGGCGTAGGCCCAGTACCATCAGACGCCCCCTTTCCCTACCTACTTCAGCCCCCAGACGTCAGGATTTATTTTTCTTAAACCCTTCTAATGCCTTTGTGGACTGTCAGTTAGGCCATTGTCTTTTCTTTTCCTGGTCTCTTTGTCTTTAAACTTCAATTTTATTTCCAGTGTACCTCTTACTTAGTCCATAAATTGTTTTGACTGTCTATTTTCTGCTGGATCTTGCTTATAAATTTTTTGTACAAGCTATATCAACAGTGAAGTCCCAGGAATCATTTTAATATATCTGTGCACAGGGTAGAGGTTACCAGAGGAAAACTCTTCTTGTATCTACAGTAGGTATTGCAACCCAAGGCAACATAGTCATAGACATGTGAGAGACACTGTGCAGTCTATCTCCTCACCACAGAAAGAGTGGGAAACTGGAGGCGCGAAGCAGGAGAGAGGAATTTTGCCTGAAAAGACAGAGAAACCTGCAGAGTTTCAGAATCCTCGTCACCCTACACCATCATGTAACCCCGATCTAATATCAAACAGGAAAACGAGTTCAAATACTACTACTACTAAATACTAACAACGACAACAGCTTCAGGCTATTGTCA
The DNA here is from genome assembly GCA_021653895.1 of Mastomys natalensis. Lineage (NCBI taxonomy): Eukaryota > Metazoa > Chordata > Mammalia > Rodentia > Muridae > Mastomys > Mastomys natalensis. The sequence continues at coordinate 1,397,996 of JAJTUV010000128.1, read as the reverse complement.
AATTGAATGCTATAAGTTACCTAGACCACGGTTTGGTTGCTGTGTAAATTCTAGTCATCCTGGCCTTTTGAGCAGAGTAGGGTTTTTTGTTTTTTTTTTTTTTTTTTGTTTTTGTTTTTGTTTTTGTTTTTTAATAGCAGGAAGGAAAACAGCAGAATAATGGAAAACACAAGGAGAAAGATCAGAAACCTAGTCATGTGCTTTTGGGGACATCTTTCCTGGATAGGGCAGGTTTGTGATCTTTCCCTGGCTAGGCGGCTAAGCTAATGGCTTTTGCAATTCAAGAGGAGGGTTTAGCACAGATTTCCCCTACCCCCCTGCCTCCACATAACGCCAATGCTGAAATTCAAAAGTACAGAAGGAAAAAAAAAAAAAAAAAACAGAAACCAGCGCCAGCAGAAGGACAATTTGGGGTGTATGAAGAAACAGTTTGTACTTCTGCTGAGTTCAGAAAAGATTCATTTAGAGGGTGGCTATGAAATGAGGTAGCGAGCCAATAGCTTAGTGAAATTGCTGGCTGGAGGGCAGAGCTTGCTCGGAAGTGCTTGCCCTTCGCACTGCGCATGCGCAGTTGGGGCCGCAGGCAGTGTCTTGTGCAGTGCTGCGCTGCCACCTACAGGAGCTGTGACCTCCGAATCGGCGTCCTGGGTCAGGCCCGCCACCCTCTAACAACTTGCTGTGTGTGCTTTCTTACTGGAAGACTGTAGTTAATTTTTCATCAGGAGTAATTACTATGTGAAAGTCCAGGTCACCGTTTAATTAACTCCAACGATAAATGAACTGGATAACCTTAAGGGCTTCGTTTCCTTGCTGCAGGAAATTTGCTTTTAACTCCGCCCCCCCTCCCCCCCGCCAGATTCCTTTAAAAAATGGATTAATAAATATCCAAATCATTAAATCGTGCACTATACTGTACTTCGCTTTCAATGCACAATTATACAAAAGAGAACACTTGTCTGGGAGCAGAAAGTTTTCCTTAATTTTAGTTTCTAAAACTGTTTCCAAATAGTTAATTTTCTTCGAAGGACACGCAGAGCTGCATAAATAGAATTTCCCTTAACCTAAAGCACGCGTGTGTACCTCGCGGTTGAAATATGATTAGAGGTTCCTATCTCCACAGAAAAGGTTATTACAAGGTATTTTACATAGCTGATTCCCAAGTGATGTCTTTATTCACCAGGTGATGTCCCCTAAGCAGGGAACATTTAGAGAAGACGATCTTAGAAACATATTCTCCGTGTATTTTCACACTATTTCTCTCTTAGAAGTAGCAGGATACAGTCTTTGGGTGGGGCCAAAGATATCCAGTGAGTCCAAGAAGCTCAGTGTTGAGCCATTCGGTAACCCCCATGCTGCTTGGGTGGCTGTCTCAGCCCTGATGGCAAGCCTGCACATGGGGTTTAATAGATCAGACACAACAGTATACGAAACCATTTCCATCCTCTCCTTTTCTTTCTCTCTGCACAAACAAATCCTTCAAAGACAATGATTCCAAAACGTTCCAAAGGATTCAGAGGGCACAGAAAAGTCGAGCTTGCTTTTCTGGGTTTTCCAGTTCATCAACCGCAGCAGTAATGCTGACTTATTGAAAATTATATGAAAATCGGAGAGATAATTGGAGCTCATTTCTACTCGGAGCAACAGTCTGAAATTCCCATTGAACTTACACAAATTAGAGAAATATTCAGATTTGGCGTTATGTCATTCTGGAAAGCCTTGCTCATACACAGTGGATCTGTCTTCTCAGCTGGGAACGAGAGGCCAGGGCAGTGTTCTGTGGGTTTGTTGCTGGTGTTTTCTACCAGGATTTTCCCCCCATCTCCCCTTTGTTTCATCTTTCTCATTTCTTAATTTATTTCTCCCTTTTCTACTGTGTGCTTCCATGAAAGGAACCCTAAATCCTCTTTAGGATGAAGTGCGAATAAAAATAAATAGGTATATAAATTTTGCTCTTGTGTTTTATGGTCCTTCTTTATACTTTTTATTCTTAATCTCTCTCTGGAATCCTGCAGGCTTATCTAGAGAGACTACACCAGGCCCATCAATATGAGTGACTGACACCATGTGCTCTGAGGTACAGCTGCCTTGCTTGGGAGAATATTCACACCCACCCGTCACCGGCTTAGCATGGCCTCTACAGGGGACTCTTCGGCCTCCGAAGCAGTTTCTTCAAGTGTGCTGCTTTCCCCAGATACCCTAACCCATGAACGCAGAAATCCATCAATCAGAACTTAATTTGCTCTGTCAAGATTCTAGAGACCAGAAGTCAAAATGGAAACAAATACAATCCCAGTGCTATAATGACAAGAGTGTACAGTAAAGGGTCCTTCCTCAACTCCTCGGCTTCTGCCAGCAACCCTGGGCTCCTAATTCCCAAACAGGCATCCATATCAGCCCAGTCTGTCTCCACCGATGTGTGGCGCTCTCGCTCGCTCTCTCTCTCTCTCTCTCTCTCTCTCTCTCTCTCTCGCTCGCTCGCTCGCTCTCTCTTTCGTATGTCTCCCAAGTCCAAATTTCCATCTTTATCATTGGATTAGGGTCCCACACAACACACTGTGGCCTTGTCTTAAACGTGGTCACATCTACACAGATGGTAAGGGTCACATTTGAGGTATGACATAGGCATGGATTTCAGGAGGACAGCACCCACCTCAGAGACCTGTTGTGATGGGCACACGGGACTCACAGTGCCATCTAGAGGTCCTGGGTTTAATGGCAGTTCTTACTAAAATGGGCTGAAGGCATAATGGCTTGCTGATTGAGGAGCGTTCTGTTCTTGCAGGGTCCTCGATTCTATGCCCAGGATTCACATTGGATGGCTCAATACTGCTAGTAACTACAGCTTCGGGGGATCGTAGGGCCTTCTTCTGACCTGTGCACATGCACACACAAAGCACGCACATACTTGAACACACGTGCGCACACATAAACCCAATACATTTTTTTTGCAATGTATGCTTTCATATCTTACTTCAAATTGTCCCTTTTTGGTTAGTTTGTATTTGTTTTCATGTATTTCATTTTAGTGAATACTTTCTGGTGTATTTTGGATATTCCTCTTTTTTTTTTTTTTTCCTTTTTAAAAGGTTTTTTTTGTTGTGTTTGTTTTTAAATCAGGATAATATGCATACAAACAACTGAGCAGACTACTGCGCAAACATGAGGATCTTCACTAACCAGCTGACATTTGTGAAGGAATACTGGTAGGTTCCTCTCATTCACCACACGGCAGTGTCTGTGCATTCTCCATGAGCCATTTCAGAGCATGCAGATGACATGTGTTGCTGGTACATGTTATTAGAGTGTAGGGTGCACATGCCATTCAGAGGACATCAGTAAATACAATCTCTACCACACACTTGTTTTCTGAACTGGGAGCACATGTGTCAGGAAAGAAACCAAACAATGTTTTGTAAGAGCTAAATTTGGAAGCAAGGGTTTGACTTTGCCATCTGTACCGCAGTGTGAGAGTTGCTTAAAGGGAATCAAAGTTCTTGTGATCGGTGCCTGTATCAGGAAGGAACAGGATAATACTGACATTTATAACTGGTAGATCAGAGTTTCTTTAAGAATTGTCCTTCTTGGGCTGGAGAGAAGCACCCACATGGTGGCTCACAACCATCTGTAATGGGATCCAATGCCCTCTTCTGGTGTGTCTGAGGACAGCTACGGTGTACACACACACACACACACACACACACACACACAATATATATATTTATATATATATATATATATATATATATATAATTCAAGGGAAAAAAGGAGAGAGAGAATCGTCTTTCTTTATTGGAGAAATGTCTGCACAGTCTCTAGCCAGAAGAAAAACTCCTTCAGTTGGTAAGTACAGACTTGTAAATAAAACACATTGAGCCTATCCCTTGGCACTAGCTAATCAGAGCAGAGCTACGTTGGAATTCTTACCCTGAAGTAATGCAGACACCTGCCTCTGGGTTCCATGAACACTGGTAGATCCAGGCATACAGAGTATGTTAGGCGGGTGAGGAGAAGCCAGGAAACTGGTAAATAAACAGTTTAATAAGTTTCTTATAAAGACGCAATTGGATGCTAGATTCCCCAAGACTAGTCACTGTGAATGTGTTCTCATTCCATAATTCACCTGATTTTTAATTTAAAACTTGACCTTATTTGTCCAGAAAGAGAAAAGGAGGCTTACGTTTACACATGCTGCATACAGCAGCAAAGCCAGGCAACGCCTCTGGTTTACACTTAACAGCTGCAAGCCCCAGCCTCCTTTGCAGCAGCAGAGCTGAGTTAGGAGAGCAACAAGCGAAAGCTGGAGGCTGGAGGGTGGGATGGGGCCATGTGCTTTCCTCTGCTGTCAGGTATGAGAGTCATGGAAAATGTGGAGTGACCCTACCACAAATGACATAAGGAAATACTAAGTAGAAAGAATGCCCCGACTGCAGAGAACTATCTTCCGGCTCTTCTTTCAAAGTCTGTACAGTATGGTTCTCTCCTTGAATGGAACAAGAGTAAAGTAAGGTGTGTTTATTCTTCATAAAGAATCTGTGAACTTCCCACCACTTACTCCTGGCCCTAGAAGGGGCGGGAACTGTTCCTGAGCTAGAGGGGGACTTCAGTGACTTGGGGCCAGAGAGGCATAAACACATGAATGATGGATTTCCCCCTAGATTTTGTTTTGCTTATCATAGTGAAAACTGTCCTGGAACCTGTAGCCAAGAGAACCCCCAGGAAAGAAATATGAAAGATTATGTCCTGATCCCCATTCTTCTAGACACTAACACTAAGCATGCCTTTCGAGAGTTTATGATTGGGGGCCAGCCACACCTGCACAGCTCCCTTCTGTGACAGGAGGACTTGTTCTGCTGCTCTCATAACCAGAGAAACATCATACAACACCTGAATGTGAATAACCACCCAGGTGGGGGTAGTGATCAAGGAATCTTCTGGAAAATAGAATGTGTGGGCTTTGCTTCTGGGCACGCGGCAGACACTAGAACTTCTCACTTCAGAGTTAAATGCATTTCTGCCACGGGTCTTTATAAATGTATATGCAGTTCTATGAAAGACAGGAACTGAGGACAGAGGCTTAGGTTCCATCAAAAGCTCAAATGTCTTCATAAGGAAAACAAATGCTCTGTGTTCAAAGTCTTCACATTTCCTGGGTGCGGAATGGCCTAGGATGATACTAAAGGTTCATCAAAGAGAGAGAAAGGAAAGACACACGAGAGACTGCCTTAGAGAACCCGTGGATGGATAAATGGATTGACAGCTCCAGAATATTATTAGACTCTCGATGGAAATAGCCTTGGTTCTATAAACGTTATACAATGATCCACACAAAGTAGGACTCTAATGGGTGTTTGTTAAATGAACAAATGAGGTATAACAAGTTTAGGCTTAATTGTACAATAGCGGGCACCAAGGAATTAGGTCATTGGTTCTTAGAGTCATTTGAAGAACGTTCTAAAAATGTGATGACCTAGCACAAACCAATTAAATCTTCCATTTCTAAGGTTAGGATGCAGGTATAACTATTTTCAAAAGTTTTCAAGTGATTCTGGATGTAGACCACAGTGAGAAATACTAAATTGAGTGGTATGTCCGGGTCCCTTCTGAGACCAAGCACCTCCTGTCCCTTCTAGAGCCATAGGTGGTGGAGAGCTCAGATTCTTTATGAAAAATAGTTAGAACTAGAAATGATTCTTACTTTACTCTTGTTCCTTGCAAGGAGAAGAGCATAGTGTTTAGGTTTTGAAAGGAGAGTGTTGGATGACGGTCCCCTCTCTGTAGTTACCACCTACTTTCTACGTAACATCTATATGGTCACTAAAATAGACTCAGATTCTAATGAGACATCGACATCAAATTAACTAAAAATTCTTTGATGTAGTCAGATCCACTGTATAAAATTTGTGGGGTTCAGAGAGGTAGAAATCACGGGGTTTGTTCAAAATAACTGATAAAAAGTTTCAAGATAGCAACAGCAGAGAGCTGGATTGTGTGTTTTAAGCCAAGAGATTTGCATGGTACTGACAACACACCTACAATAGTGGCCCTGTCTGTAGTACCCACTGCCAGGCAATAGCTCCCCTAACATCTGTTGGCCATGGAACCAAAGCTGCTTGTCCTTGAGCTGTCAGGGGATTGACTTGTAAATGTTCTCTTGCTCTGTGAAAAAGATGCTGGTGGTCTTGCAGCCTTGTTTTTATATCTAAAGAAGGAATTTCTACTAATTGCCTCAAAGACAATAGAAAACAAACTAATCACCCAGGATTACGACAGAGTGGTTCAGATTTCCCATACCTCATCCTCTCCCCTCAGTACATAGAGACAGTGTTATCCTGTGGCTTTTTCCACTGCTTGAGCTTCCAACATTGTCTTTGCTCTTTTCTCATGGTCCACCATAGTTGCCCTGAGCTAATTTTAGGGTCACATTCAAACATTCACACTTCTTATCTCCAAAATATCATAGTCAGAGCCACAGTTCATCAATAACAATATATTTTAAAATCTGTATTTTTGTGGAAACTATAGGCAGAAATGAAATGGTGGGTTCACATTGTTAACTCAGTCAGCCTATAGACAACAGAAATGCCAATAAATATATCATTAAGCATCTCCATTCTTCCCTCAAAATGTATCCCCCCCCACCCCCCAACAGCTACCTAATCTCACATGGCTTTCTTCTCCAATCATTCTCCCAAAAACTGTTGCTAAATTTTCTCCATTGTCCTAAAATACCCATCTCTCTCCCTGGTTTGAAAATAGAGTCTAGCAAAAATAAATGTGCTCTAACGAATTGAACCTGACCACCTGCTGGGCTCTCAGTTTGTCTTGTGAGCTCCTCAGCACGACCCCCAACTATTTCTCAAAATAGCTTCCCGCCACCTAGAAAGACTGAAGTTTTGGACAACTGTTGCCATGAGAACACTACTTAAGGTGAAGTGACTAGTTGAGGATCGGTGTTAATTCCTTCTTTCTTCTCACCCCGTCTAGCTTCTGTCTGAACACAGGGAGTGAGAAGGATTCGCTCCATGACAATGTGGAACCATTCTGTTCTCAGCAGCTCTATTGATTACAAAGTTTTGCTTCCTGTTGGCTCAGAATCGAATTGCCTACTTCTCTCTGAGGTTTAGCACCCCCTGCAGGACCCATTAGGACAAGCGCCACTCTTTTCCAAGATGGCAGCTTCATCTTTCATGGTTTTCGCCCCGGGTCATTCTGGGTTCTTTCCATGACTGACTTAGCAAATTCTGGCCCATGCTGACTACCTCTTGCCAAATAGTCTCCAAATCCCCCTTATACCAAACTTTAATGTAATGTCCACAGGTGGTTTTTGATGTTGTGTAGGCTGTCAACAATCCTGTTTTCTATTATCAGAAAAATACTGAATACTATGTATACTGTTTCCCCTATAATTCTCATACACTATGGTCATAACTTTTAGTTAGAGGTACTGCAGCAAAACCAGCAGCAGTTTCTTTTCCTTCCTTTACAATTGCACAGATAGACAATCCATTCTTAACATAGATCTTTATCGTTTTAATATACAATCCTTTTTTTTTTTTCTTATTAAATTTAGAATGTTCACCTGTCAGTTGAAGGAAACATTCTGGTTTTCATTCAGCACATCTGAAAACCCAGCAGCGATTACTGTTATGCCTTGAGGGTATTACTAAGCCCCCAAAGGCCATTTAAATGCAAGTATTGTAGTACTAATTTAATCATAACCGAGTCTTCCCATAACCAACCAAAGGGTGGGTGATATATATAGTGTAGATATAGTACCCAAGAGAACAAGTCACATCCCAGCAGGATACTACCGTAAGGTACCACGTTATGTTTCATCCAAACACATAGTGTCATCCTAACACTTAGCATGACATTTCACCCCATCACAGAGAATGCTAGGCTATTTAAAACCTATTACTCACTCCTTGAATTCTCCATTTCTGGATACTATTTATCTGTCAGTTACTAAGACAGCAGATACAGGAAGAATACTGTATTTTTAATCCAAGTATCTTTATATTTCCTGAGTTTTTTCGGAGGCCCTCTCAGGCATCCTTCTGGAATAGCATGAAAGTAGGAGACAGAAGATAAGAGGATGTTCATGTAGGCCGGTGGGATAGAAGCTCCCACCATGTCACCTAGAGGAGGAAAGAGTCACAATAACACACAACAAAAATGCACAACAATGTACAACAACATACAACAAAATAGATCCTGTTCCAGAGAAAGAAAGAGAAGAACAGCTTTGGAAATCCATTGATATATTGAAGGGATGTCTGAATAGTACATAATAGAGAAAAAAGGATGACACACTGATTAGAAGCAAACCAAACACAGCTTCAGCCACGGAGGTGGCTGATTCAGGCGGAGGAAACAAGAAAAATTGGGGAGGAATTGATGAAAATTCTAAGTCCTTGAAAAATTTCTGTTTGAAAAACTTCTAACCAAACTAATGAAAAGAGAGGGAAGGCCTTATTATCAGAGATGAAACGGGGGGGGGGGTGCTTAATAGAGATCCCAGTGAAATCCAGAGAATCATCAGGCAGTACTTTGAAAACTTACATTCCAAAAAATTGGAAGATCGATAACATTGGGTAAATTTCTGTGCACCTATGACCCATCAATGCTAACTCAAGAGAGATAAACAACATAGCAGATTCATGGCATCACTGAGCCTGAGGTAATAATAACAAATCTCTCAAAGAAAAGCCAAGGGCTGTGTGGATTTATTACTGAATTCTACCAAACATACAAAGAAAGGGTAATGTCAGAGGACTCCAAACTCCTCCATAAAACAGAACAGAAAGACCACGAGCAGGTTCATTTCATGAAGCATGGGTTACCCTGATACCCAAACCAGAGAAGGACACTACCAGTAAATGAAAACTATCAAAACATTTCCGCAGTGAACACAGGCGCAGAGACTCTTGGTAATGTTCTTGCCAGCTGAATTCAGCAATACACGAAGCTCATGTACCCTGAGTGCATTGGTTTCATTCTAGAGAATATGCTCATTCAACTTAAATAAATATCAGTGGGGCACAAATAGATTACAGGGTGGAAATCATCCAGTCAATCCAGTCAATGTAGAAAGCCCTTTGATATTCAATAGCCCTTTAGGATAAAACCCCCAAAGAAACTAAGAATAGAAGAAGTGTATAATAAAGGTTATACTTGAACATAATAAAGGTGATATATTTCAAACCGACATCCAACAGTGTCCTAAACTGGAGAAAATGAAGACATTACTCTAAGAATCTGGGGCTGAGACAAGGACATCCACTCTCTCTGCTCTAAGTCTTAGATACAGCAATGACACAAATGGAGGATACCAATAAAAATTGAAGAACCCCCAAAATATCTCCATTTGAAGATGATGTGGTTCTATAAAAGACCCTAAAAAAAAAAAAATCCACCACAAAACTCTTAGATCTGATAAACACTTTCTGCAAGTTGATAAGATCAAAATCCAGCATATAAACGTCCTTAGCTTTCCTATATACCAATACCAACTTGTTAAGAGAGAAATCACTAAAACAACTCCAATTCACAATAACCTCATGAAATAAATAAACAAATGAATAAAACACCCAAGATGACAGCCATCTCACACAAGAATGTTAAGACAGTAAAGGAATTAAAGAAGACACTATAAAATGGAAAGATTTGCTATACTCATGGATTAGCAGAATTCATATTCTGAAAATGGCTATACTATTATTGTCTTAGTGTTCTGTTGCTGTGAAAAGACACCATGACCATGGCAACTCTTAGGGAGGAAAGCATTTAGTTGGCGGCGGCTTATCCTTTCAGAGATTTAGTCCGTTATCATCATAGTAAGAAGCATGACTGTGCACAGTGGAATTGTTACTGGAGAAGGATCTGCATCCAGATCCACAGGCGACGAGGAGGAGGAGACACTCGGCCTGGCTTGGGCTTTTGAAACTCCAACGCCCTTCTGCAGTGAAACACTCCAACAAGGTCACACCTACTAATCACTCACAAGTAGTGCTCTCCCTAATGACCAAGCATTCAAATCTATGAGCCTTTGGGAGTCCATTCTTATTTAAACCACCACAATTACCAGACACAGTCTACAGAAGTAATGCAATTCCTGTCAAGACACCGTAGACATTCTTCACAGAAGCAGTAAGAAAGACAATCCAATAGCCGGGCGGTAGTGGCGCATGCCTTTAATCCCAGTACTTGGGAGGCAGAGGCAGGCAGATTTCTGAGTTCGAGGCCAGACTGGTCTACAGACTGAGTTCCAGGACAGCCCGGGCTACACAGAGAAACCCTGTCTCAAAATACCAAAAAGAAAAAGAAAAGAAAGACAATCCAAAATACATATGAAAGCACAAAAGACCCTGAGTAGCCAAAGCAAACTGTCTTAGTCGGGATGTCTAGTGCTGCTACAGAACACCACGACTGAAAGCAAGTTGGGGAGGAAAGGGTTCATTTAGCTTACATTTCCAGATCATAATTCCTCATTGGTGGAAGTTCGGACTGGAACTCAAGCAGAGCAGGAACCTGGAGGCAGGAGCTGATGCAGAGGCCATGGAGGGTGCTGCTTACTGGCTTGTTCCCCATGGCTTGCTCAGCCTGCTTTCTTATAGAACCCATGACCATCAGGTCAGGAATGGCACCACCCACAATGGGCTGGACTCTCCCCAACTGATCACTAATTGAGAAAATGCCTTACAGCTGGGTCGCATGGAGGCCTTTTCTCAACCGAGGCTCCTTCCTGTCTAATGACCTCTCAAGTTGACACAAAACCAGCTGGAACAACTGACCTCTTGTACAGTTGACACACAAACACATAGCTATTAAGCTACAACCCTTTTTTCTTATTTGTCCCCAAGATCTCAAGTTAAAAACAAGTAACTTTAAAGTCCCACAGTCTTTACAAATTCAAGCACATTAAAATTTCAGTTTCTTTAAAAGCACTGATTTCTAAAAATCCAAGACCTCTTCTAAAAGGTTCAAAGTCTTTCAGCTGTAGGATCATGTAAAAAAAAAAATAAGTTAAATTCAACACTTTCTCAACTTCAAGAAGGAAAAACCAGGACACGATCACAACGTGAACAAAGCAAAACCAAACTTCAATAGTATAAATAACTCAATGTCCAATGTCAGGGATTTACTTACGATTCTCTGAACTCCTCCAAGGGGCTTGGGTCATTTCTCCAGCTCTGCCCTCTGCAGCACACACAGCTTAGCTTCTAGGTTCCAGCTGGCTCCACTCCACTGCTGCTGCTGTTCTCGATGGTCATCCCCATGGTACTGGCATCTCCAAAATTGCTGGGGTCCCTTGCTGCACCTGGGCACACTTTTACCAATAGCTTCTCATAGGCTCTTCCTTGGTGCCATGCCTCTCTTCTCTCCATGACCTCCTCAGTCCTGGGCTTTCGACTTCCACCGAGGCTGCACCATCACCAATGGCCTCTACTGGGCTATCACAGTGCCAAGCATCAGCTGTTCTTCCTGACCCTTCGTGCCTTCAAACTGGTATCACCTGGGTCACTCTTACACATTACCGAGTTCTTCTGCCAGGATGAGCTACAACCTCGGCCAGTTGTAGAACTCAGCTTCTCTGTGCTCTCAGGAAAACACTTCCCAGAAGAATTCACCTCAGTGATGCTGGTTTCTTCTTAAATCACTACTAATTTCTTAGCTCCAACTAACCAGCATCAGTTGTCCCAGTAAAGTAAAGGTTTCTCTTCAGCGGTTCTGGTATGAGGCTGATCGAAGATGATTGTTCCACAGACCAGAACCACAGAATCTTAAATAAAATCTTAGCAACGGCCCTGGTAAGAGTTTTTAATCTTCCCTGTGAAATTTCACAAGCCAGACCTCCATCTTCTGCACTGTACAACGTTCTTACCTTCCAGGCTCCCACAGAACATCCCAATGTGGTCTCAACACTTAATGACTCTTCTATTCCAAAGTCCTTCCACAATCCTCTCAAAAAAACATGGTCAGGTCTGTCACAGCAATGCCCACTACACTGGTACCAATTTGTTTCATGACTAAAAGGTTTATTTGGCTTACACTTCCAGATGACAGTCTGTCACCGGAGGAAATCGGGACAGGAACTCAACAGGGAAAGAACCTGGAAGCAGGAGCTGATAGACCATGGAGAAGTGCTGCTTCCTGAATTACTCCCCATGGCTTGCTTATACTAGTTTTTATAAAATCCAGAACCACCAACCCAGGGATGATACCACCCACAATAGGCTGGGCCTTCCCCCACCAATCACTAGTTAAGAAACGCCTTACATCTGGAGGCATTTCCTCTATTGAGGCTCCTTGCTCTCTGATGACTCCGGCTTGTGTCAAGTTGATGCATATAACCAGCCAGCACACAATCCTAAGCAGATAGGGCAAAATGGAAGCAGCACAAGTTATATTACACCTCAAGTTATACTACAAATCCATAGCAACCAAAAACAGCTCAGAGGTGGCACAGCACAGACAAGTAAACCAAATGGAATAAAATAAAATATAAGACTCAGAAATGAGCTCACATAGTCTCGGTCACACAATTTTTGACAAAGCTGTCAAAACATACATTGAAGGAAAAACAGCCCCTTAGACAAGGGTACCTAAGAAAACTGGATCTCCATGATTGGAAGGATGGAACTACATGTATATCTTCTGTCCTTCAAAGACACTCACACACACACACACACTCACACACACACACACTCACACACATTCACACATACACATACACACAGTCACACACACACTCACACACACACTCACACATTCACACTACACATACACAACACATACTCACACACAGTCACACACACTCACACACACACTCACACATTCACACATACACACTCACACATACTCACACATACACACACTCACACACACTCACACACACTCACACATACACCACTCACAGCCACACACACACTCACACACACTCACACATACACACACTCACACACACATACACACACTCACACACACACACACTCACACACACTCACACATACACACACTCACACACACTCACACATACACACACTCACACACACTCACACATACACACACTCACACACACTCACACACTCACACATACACACACTCACACACACTACACACACACATCACACACACTCACACACACTCACACACACTCACACATACACACTCACACATACACACACTCACACACACTCACACACACTCACACATATACACACATACACACACTCACACACACACACACTCACACACACTCACACACTCACACATACACACACTCACACACACACCTCACACATACACACACTCACAACACACTCACACATACACACACACATACACACACTCACACACACTCACACACACCACACTACACACTCACACACACACTCACTCACATACACACTCACACATACACACTCACACACATTCACATACACTCACAAACATATATACACACACACATACACACACACCACACACACACCTCATTTCGAAGTGACCTAAGAGCTTAGTGGACCTTGGAAATGTCTGAGGGAAACAGCTAAAACACAAGATCTAGGCAAAGGCTAAGGACTTCTGAAAAGGGCCTGAGCAATCCAGTGAAGATCCCAGATTTGACAAAGGGGATTTATGAAATTTATACAGTTCTGTATCACAAAAGAAATAATAGTGAAAAGACAGAAGGCAGAATGGGAAGTTACAAAGTACACACCAGATGAGGAAGTAATATCCATAATACATAAATAACTGCAACAATTAAACACCTAAAAATCAAATCATTGAATCAACAGATGGACTGATAGTTTGAAGAGACAATTCCCCAAAGAAAAAAAATACAAACGCCCAATAAATATCTCTTGACATGTTCAATGTCCTTAGCCACCAGGGGAAATTCAGATTAAAATTGCTTAGTCTATCTCAGTCTAGTCAGAATCTCTGTCCTGAAGAAAACAAATGATCATAAATACTACCAAGGACTAGGGAAAAAGAAACCCTGATACACCACTGGCAGGAACACGAACTGGTGCTCCACTGTTGGAGTCAGTACAGCCGTCTCTCGGACAACTACAATTAGAACTGCCCTATGACTTAGAAACAGCATACTCAAGACAATATACAACAGAGATACTCAGGCACAATCCTCAATGCTGCACTGTTCATGACAGCCAGGAAGTACAGTCAGCGTAGTGTTCATCAGCAGATGAATAGGTTAAAAGAGATTACAAAAATTGTTTACAAACTTTATTATAAAAAAAAAAAAGCTCACGAATAAAGAAAAACCATCACACACCAAAATCAACCGATGCAAAGTCTATATAACTCAATACAGTTAGAATTGACACTTGGAATGGAAGCCTTACAGCAGAGTTTTCTGTAGTCGCAAAAAGGATCTGCCAAGTTCAGAGAAATGGATAGAAGCAGAAACCATGGCTATGGGAAGCAAACCTTACTCGGAGACAATACCACACCTTTCTCCCATGTATACTGAACCTGGATTTAAGATGTGTGTGTGTGATGAAAGAGAGAGAGAGAGACAGACAGACAGACACAGAGAGATAGACAGAACAGACAGAGGAGGCAGAGCAGAAATAAGACAGACAGACACACGAGAGATAGACAGGCAGAAACAGACAGACAGACAAGAGAGGAGCAGACAGACAGACAGACCAAAGGTCAAGCGAGGCAGGACAGACAGACAGAGATAAAACTTGGAAAAGGATTGCAAGAAGGAGATGAGACCTTGAGGCCAGTAGTGAAACATGTATCACCTGAAGGCAGAAAGTGGGACAAGAAGAGAACTAGATGGGTGGGGACAATGAAGGTAGGGCACTGGGTGAAGAGAATGAATTAGAAAAGCATGAAGCACATACATAATAAAAACCTTACTTGCTATGTGTGGTGCTTTGGATATGCTTGGCCCAGGGAGTGGCACTATTAGGAGATGTGGCCTTGTTGGAGGAAGTGTGTCACTGTGGGTAGGCTCCTAACTATATGGGAGCCAGTCTTCTCCTGTCTGCCTTCAGATGAAGATGTAGAAGTCTCAGGTCCTCCTGCACCATGCCTGCTGGATGCTACAATACTCCTGCCTTGATGATAATGGACTGAACCCTCTGAATCCTGTAAGCCAACCCCAATTAAATGTTGTCCTTATCAGAGTTGCCTTGATCATGGTGTCTGTTCACAGCAGTAAAACCCTAAGACAGTATGCTAGCTTAATAAACATTAAAAGGAAAAAAATACTAGAAGAAAAATAATTATGCCCAAGCTTACAGTCACTAACCATGCTTAAGCAGGACCCCAATATTTTCAGCAGCCAAGGATGAAATGGAGGGGCTTTGGGCAAGGCACGAGTAGCATTAGCTGAAACAACAGGACCCCGGGTGACAGATTTCTTATTTTAACTGAATGGAGAGAGTGAACATTACATTCCAAAGCAGCCTACCTGTCCCCGTGCCTCCAGCAATTCAAAATTGGACAGCTGCTACACTCAGGGTGCTTGCTGACATGGCCCCCTACTCAAGCATCTTAGCGTCTAGCAATGTCACTGGTCAGATAGGTGTTAGAATTAGGATCAAAGATAAGAAGGAAAAAAGTATATTTTTACATCAGTATACATGGAAGAAGCTATTGTACAAGTGAATGGTCTGGACTTCTGGGAAGACTGAAAGAGAAGGGACTAGCCGAACAAAGAACGTCTGGGGAGAGTCACTGCAGCAAAGGCTTTGAGCATGCTTTCAGGCAGGGGATGTATTTATCAAGGAAGGAAACTTCTGTGCTTGACACAGAGATGAAAGGTTGGCAGTGTGACTACAGTCCAGTGAGCCAGAGAGAGGAAGTCCAGAGTACAACAGGGATGGGAAGATGGCCAGGGAACAGATCCCAAGTGCCCCAGATTCTAAAACTGGGTATTATGGACTACTGCTACAAAGATAGATGATAGATAGATAGATAGATAGATAGATAGATAGATAGATGAAGTGAGATAGATAGATAGATAGATGACAGATGTAGATAGATAGATAGATAGACAGACAGATAGACAGATAATAGACAGACAGACAGATAGACAGATGATAGATAGATAGATAGATAGATAGAAGAAGATAGATAGATAGATAGATAGATAGATAGACTTAAAGATCTTTAATCAAGAGAATAGGATAATCTGAATTAGACTTTGAAATAGAACCCTGCATCTTTTGTGCATCGTACATTGGAAGGCTTCTGTGTTTCAGCTGAGCCTGAGGGTGATTTGAACATGTGTCTTAACAATGATACGAGAGTAGTCACAGGTCAGAACAGTCTCCCTACAAATGAAATGCAGCTCTTCTGGTCCAGACATCCAGAGAGACCTAGACATACACCAGCAGTTCCTAAAATATGATCTCCAGACAACAGTTTTGACAATGCCTGGAAACTTCTTAGAAGTTCTTGATGAGTCATCTGAGAACTATCAACAGAGAATTTTCCTATCAAATGAGTGTTTATTCAGCAAGAAATGGAAATGTGAGATTTTTCTCAAAAGTAAGGAGAGAAATAGAAGGCAAGTCTCTCTTTGGATTTTCTCCTACACTGTTCCGTGGATGTCTCCCGTGTTGTGGTTTGGCTATCCCTGTGTGTTTATGTGTTCAGTTTCACTCTCTTCTCCAACTTCGATTGATGGAAGCACTTGTCAAAGGATTTGACAGTAGATAATAAATATCTTATGAAAGAAAGGACTCAACCTTACACCAAGTCCACCTGTCTCTCCATGTGTTAACTATCACTTACATTTCTGGATTTATTAACAAAGCTTCGTAGAGAGGTCCATGTCCAATGATTGCTGGGAATTCACCAGGCTCCTACGGTCACTGAGATCACTATGGAGTCAAGCAGATCACCATGGTTTTTAGTCAGTCTCCTTTCCAGGCCAGGCTCATAGAAAGTCCTATCTGATCGATGGGAATCAACTTCCCTTCATATTGCATTCTAGAGATGCTTCCAGGGGGAAGAGACACTCTTGCAAGGAACCAAAGACCTTTATCCTGCACCCAGACCTAGGATTCTCTGACAACTCCTCATGGCTTTCTTCTGAGCTCCTAATCGGTCAGTACTTTATGGATTTCTTCTTTTTCTATTTCTTCTTTTTCTTCTCCTCCTCTTCTTCTTCCTTCTTCCTCTTCTTCTTTCTTTTTTTTTTCTTCTTTTTTCTTCTTCTTTCTCCTCCTCCTTCTTCTTTGTACACTAAGGCTAGACTAGAGCTAACCAAGCATTTTATCATTCTCTGAAGAAAGGGAAGAACATTTGACTAGGAGTCTAAGCTAAGTATACTGTCTCACTGGCTCTCTGTCTATGTCTCTGTGTGTGTCTCTCTGTCTCTTTCTTTGTTTCTCTGTCTCTCTCTGTGTCTTTGACTCTGTATATCTCTCTATGTCTCTCTGTCTCTCTCCCTCTGTCTCTGACTCTTTCTTTGTCTCTCTGTGTTCTTATCTCTCTTTCTCTCTCTGTGTCTCTGTCTCTGTCTCAATCTCTCTCTCTCTTTTCTCTCTCTCTCTCTCTCTCTCTCTCTCTCTCTCTCTCTCTCTCTGTCTCTGTCTGTCTCTGTCTCTCACTGAAGTGTGAGATTTCAAGAAGCTGGAGCTCTGCCCTGATCTGTATTCTCAAAAGTCGTAGGTCCCACACTTTGTAGGTACCTGTTAACTACCCGTAGAACAACTGAACAGAGGTACAAATAAATATAAGCATAGTAACCAAAAAGAAAAATTTAAAGATGAGATACAATTTAAACCAGAAAATAAAAAACAATAAAGATAAACAATAAAAACTTCGATAGAGTCTGAGATGAAATTGACCCTAACTGCAGTTTTAGAATTTTATAAATGAAGATTGTATTGTTTTTTTCCATAAGCACAATTAAGAACATCTTAAAATTACTTACAGATGATAAGCTATGAAAGCAAAGAGCTTCCGTTCATCTCTTTGTTTGCTCTCTTTCCATTGCCAAGGTGGCAGAGCTGAGTCACGTGTGAGTTCATTTATGTGAAGAGAAATCACTTTAGTGTAGTGTCCCTGACAGCTTACTAGGTATTGATTCAGTCTTAATTTACAGAAAAGATAATAGCCCCTAGACAAATTATAGGCATTGCTTGTACCACAATTATATTTCTTGGTGATGTCTTCATGAAATAAACCAATACTTTTTAAAACAAGATCTGTTAAAAAAAAAAAAAATCACAGCCTGGGGTAGGTAAGAGGGCTCAAGAATTAAAATTTATGGAAAGAAAGTGTCTGTTCATCATGGATTTCCTGTTCTCTTTCTCTCCGCACTCATTCACAGTTTGGAAACTCAATAAAGGTGGAAATAAATTAAAGAGGGGGGTGTCGGAAGGAAATTGTGGAGGACAACAGACAGGAGACGAATCCAAGTGAGGGTGTGTGCACACGGGAGAGAGAATCTGAGTCAAGAAGATTGGCTTTACATGTGCACCCTGTCCAAGACCTACAGACATGAAAACCAATGACACAGAGAGCACATATCGGACTTTATAAATCAAACACACAACCACGGGAAAGTTAATTATTCTGTGTACACGAATCCCTTATGTAAATCACAAGTTACTTTTAGTCCATTCATTTCATAAGTACATCAATTATCAATCATGTAAACTTCTAAACAAGAATTTTAACTTATATCAATAAGAACTATACTATGTGTCAGTCAAGGTCTAGGACTATTATCCACTTGTGTAAATTTATCTGTATTTCTGCCACTAATTAATTTTAGTAATATTTAATAAGTATTTAATGCATATATTAATTTTTATATATAACACATATCATGTAAAATATTTATTTACTTATATACACTGAAAAGCCGATATAGACAACTCTAGATATAGGACTTCCTTGTTTTCAAAGAACATGTGTTAAAACAGAATGCATAAATAAGTAAATGTATGTAACAATTTGTGTGCATGCATGTGCATATATGCATGTGTGTGTGACATGTGTGTGCGTATGTGTGCATCATGTGTGCATGTGTGCATATGGGTGTATGTCATGTGTGCATGTGTGAGCATGCATGTGCATATGTGCATGTGTGTGGTGCATGTGTAAGCATGATTGCAGGTGCCTGAGGGGTGTTGGATACCCTGGAGCTTAGTTATGAGCATTTGTAAGCTGCATAGTGTGGGTGCTGACAACTGAACTAAGCTCCTCTGCAAAAGCAGTCATGTTCTTAACCAATGCACTAACTTTCCAAGACCCAGTTAGGGTTTCATACTTTCCCTGTGCACCCATAGGTGCACAGGAAAACTTTCAAAGCAGTGTTGAATCAAGTACAACAAACCCCTGGGCTGGTGAGATGGCTCAGTGGGTAAAGACTCTTGACAACCCGTGTTTGATCACCAGGACCTACTTGCCAGAAGGAGAGAACCAATTCACTCACACACACACACACACCCCACACATTCATACATGCTCAAACAGATATCCACACAGACATTCATGTAATACATACACATGTGCACACACAAATACCACATGTATGCATATACACACATACATACACACACACACTCTGAATAAATAAGTGGGAACAGGAGTCACTCTTGAACTCTAGCTGACTTGTTATTGGTGGGTGCCATATTGGAGAAGACATGGTGTTGCAATCAAAACTTGATCACAAAATCACATCGTTCAACAGTGTCTTCCTGATGGTCATCAAAGCCCAAGGCTTCGTGAAGTGACAAAGATGACAGCGTCTCCATCCATGTATGCCCCTGAATGGTTGGTTCATTTGAAGTAAAGTCTCTCATCCTCCCTAGAACAGTTTACGAATGAACATTTAGATGTTATAGGCTTAGTCCCTAGCTAGTAGATCCAATCATTAAGAGGTCACTTGGGATGCCGAATTGATCCATGGATTATCTATTGATTACTTTGTAAATCATTAAGACATGGGACCTGGGTGGTCACTAGATAGGAGCCACCCTTAAAGGATGACGTTCTTTCTTCTTCTCCTCTCTCTTCTTCTCTCTGTCTTCTCTTCTCTGACTACCATGAATCAATACTTTGCTCTCCCACACCATGAGCTAGTCAATCATGAAACACTGTGGGCCAAAATAAGTCTTTCATCTTTTCAAATTATTTCTCTAAGGTATCTGTCACAGCTAAAAAAAAATACACCTTCCAACACATACCTATATACACATAAAGTACATACATACAAACATATACACACTCATTCACATACACACACATACACAATATACGCAACTAAATAGACTAACATACAATACAAAATGTACATACTGAGCAAGTCACTGTGGTTTCTTTCAGGTTAACCTTACCTGATTAACTTAGAAAATAGTAATTCAAATTGTCATAGAGTCTTGATGATCCCAGATTCACAAAATCATTCAAATAGCGATGGTCTTGTCTTAGGGTTTTACTGCTGTGAAAAGACACCATGACCAAGGCAACTCTTATAAGGACAACATTTAATGGGGCTAGCTTATAGGCTCAGAGGTTCAGTCCATTATCATCAAGGTGGGAGCATGGCAGTATCCAGACAGACATGGTGCAGGAGGAGCTGAGAGTTCTACATCTTCATCTGAAGGCTGCTAGCAGAATACTGACTTCCAGGCAGCTAGGATGAGGGTCTTAAAGCCCACAGCACAGTGACACACCTACTCCAAAAGGGCCATATCTTCTAATAGTGCTACTCCCTGGGCTGAGCATATGCAAACCATCACTGGTACCAAGAAGAGAATCAACACAGAACTTTGAGAGGAAAGAGTTGGATGTGATGGGGTCATAGGAGGCCCTGCTGCTCTCTCTCTCCTGAATCTTTGAAGCAGGGGACTTGCAGGAAACGTCTGGGAGCAGCTATGAATATATAAATACCTGTGTGCTGACAAACGTGACTTCATGCAGCTGTCTCCACAGACAAATATCTCCCTCCTCCTACCTTCCATATCTTGTGTAGTGTTTCTCCTGGTCAGAGCTCTGCTGAAGAGGAATTCTGAGATTTTACTAAGTGGCACAGGACAGGCTTTGGAAGGGGATCCCAATGATAACGACTGAATAACAATCTGGTACCCAGTGGGAGCAGGAGGGAGAAGAGAAGGAAGAGGAGATATAGAGGGCGTAAACAGACCCTCCTAAGGGGAGAGTTCCTGAGGAAGGGTGATGTCAATAGTACAGCAAGACTAGATAGCAGCATCACAAGCAACAGGGCATTGACTGCACCAAAATGCTCACAAGCAACCAGTGAGGCAAGATCTTGGTAACACTAGTAAAGAAAGTATCCAATGTAGTTGGAAACAACAGTGAGACATTTGGGTCAAAAATACAGAAGGAAGACATCAATTTAAAGATGTCAACATAGGTTGGATGCAAACTAAGGACTCTTTCTCTAGAGATGCTTCACAAACACACCAGCCAATCATGTGAATCATGGAGTGATTTCCCGGTAAGGCTCTGGGTAGCTGATGCACAGCTAGAGTTGGGTACTCCCTACTGAAGGTAAGGAGACCTTTAGAAGACCTTGGCCTGTTTTCTCACAGACATGTGAGAGATTAAAAATTTTTTTAAAAAAAGAAATATAAAAAACGAGATGACAAAATTCTTTTATCGCTTTTTCCGGTGGGGTGTGTGCGTGTGTTTTCATAAATGTATGTAAATACACATATGTGTGCCCTGTATACATGGTAACTAGAGAGTGGCATCCCTCCCTCCCCATCCTCTGGGATGACATAAGAGAAATCCCCTGTGGTACTAGAAACAAACTAATGAGCACGTAGCCATTGGCCATTGTGCTGAGATATCTTTGTCCCGGGACTCTCATTCTCCACTGCCAGCCTTCTGGGATAAGACCACAAAGAGCTGCTGCAGTTGAAAGGCACGATGAGCTGAGATAACACTTGGAGGCATAGCCAGAATTTATGGCTACTTTATTGGGGTCTTATATCTAGCAGCTTTCTCCTCGCTCTTATTCCACCCCAATTCCTTCCAACCCCCACTAGGTAGGTGAGGAAGAAGGGTAGAAGGGAAACGGGGTATAGATCTCCTTAGACTACTTCCTGCTGATTCGGGTGTTGAGTTCCTAGAGGCAAGTCCAATCTTCATTATCACCATATCTCCAACCAGCAACAGCAATCCAGCAATAGCTAAAGCAGCAAACGGAGCAGCAGCAGGGGAAGCAGCAGTCACCACAGGCCTTCTCTGGGCTCTCACACAGTCTCTCAAGAGTCCCCAGAATTCCAAATTCCGGGGGGGCTGGCAAAAATCACGCCCCCCGGCCCCAGAGCCCGAGACAATCATAGTTAGTGACTGTGGACGATTTGAAGCTGCCCCATGTCCCACACCTGGGATTACAACAAAAAACATCGTCATGTAATATAACCGGGTTTTTAAGAAATCAGAATTCTCACTACAAGAAGGCGCTAAAGCCCGCAAAGGAGAAGGAGCTCTGAGAACAGGTTTAAGAGGCTCAAGTCAGGGATCCCCCTGATAGAGGAGATTTGGGAGCAGGATCAAAGAATCTAAGACAACGTGATAAGGAAAGTCAAGGAGAAGAGAGTCTTTGAGAAGAGCAGAAGCTTCAGCAGGGGTGAAGGGGTGAGCACTGAGGGGTAGGGGATGGGGGAGTCAATGTGTGAAGCCTGCAGTGGGAAGGAGATCTGGGTCTGTGGGGACAAAAGGAAGCCAGGGTAGCTGATCGGGGCATGCAGGGGAGAAAGGGAGAAGATAGTTTGCAGAGGCGGCTGGAAGCAGATGACATGGAGTCTTCTAGCGCTTGCTAAGGAAGCTGGGAGTTACTCTGAGTGTTACAGAAGAGGGTGAAGAAAGGATTATGTCTTAGAAGGACTGTTCAGACTGAGTCACCAGTGTTCCCTATACATGATCTATCTATCTATCTATCTATCTATCTATCTATCTATCTATCTGTCTATCTCTGTCTATCCATCTAGATATCTCTATCTCTATCTATGTATCTATCTATCTATCTAACTATCTATCTATCTATCTCTGTCTATCTAGATATCTAGATGTCTACATATCTATCTAGTTATCTCTATCTCTATCTATATCATCTATATCTATCTCTATATCTATCTATATCTATAGTCTGTCTATGTCTATGTCTATGTCTATACCTCTCTATCTATCTATCTCTATCTCTATCCCTATCCCTATCCATATCCATATCCATATCTATATCTATCTATCACGTTTAACCAAACAAGAGGATGTAGTTGCTATTAGGATCCCACATCCCAGCAGATGGTCTCATACCTGTGCACATGTGGACACACACATGTAGACTTTGAGGGTTATCAAAATACCAAAACAAAACAAAAAACAACAACAACAAACAAGACAAGGATCTGGGAAGAATATTGAAGAGATTATGACAGATGAGGGCATGTCAGGAGCTGGATGAGAACAGCCCCCATAGGCTCGTGGATCTGAATACTTGGTCACCAGCGTGTGGCACTATTTGAAAAGAAATAGGAGGCATGGCCTTCTTGGAGGAAGTGTGTCACTGGGGGTGGGCTCTAAGTTTTCCAAAAGCCTAAGCCAAGCCCAGAGTCTCTCTCTCCCTTCCTGCTGCTTGTGAATCCAGATGTAGAACTCTCAGCTCCTTCTCCAGCACCATGTCTGCCTGCATGCTACCATGCTTCCTGTCACGACGATAACGGACTAAAACTCTGAAATTGTAAGCCAGCCAAAATTAAATAATTACATTTATAAAAGTTTCCATCGTCATGGTCTCTCTTCAAAGTGGAAATTTCTGGGTTCTTAACAACTCAGGTGTGTCACGTGACATTTTTTTGGAAGCTGTCTTGTGAGAGGATGTGTGATGTTTTGCTGAAAACAGACAATCAAGAAGGTTCATGATGTTTAGAAAGAATATAAACGAAACCCCACAGACAGTGAGATGCTCTTGCATCTCTGTGCTATGCAATGCTTCACTTCTTAGCTGGTCTTCACCGGTCTTCGCTGGTCTTTGCTAATCTTGTTGGTCTTGCTTCTTTGCTGGTCTTTGCTGTCACTTTGTAGAGGAAAACATGGCAAAGAACTTCTTGTGGTATTTTGTCTGATTCTGCTGCCTCGAGCCAATTCAGCAGAGACTTCCTGTTTCTGCTGGATCATGCTGCTACTGATTTATGCTGGTAGTTTGCTATTGAACTGGACTGCTGGTATTCTGACAACAAAGAGTGGAATCACACACACCCCTCCCCCCAGAGGAACTACTTCTAAACAGGTCTACAACCCCCTTTTCCTATTAACCTTCTTTCTCCCCCTACCTCTGGTCAGTGGCCTAGAAGGGAGCTTGAAGTATTTAAGAACCCGAAATAAAGTAGATTTTAAAAAATTCTAATCCCACATCTCTTCACAGCAATAGACCAGTGACTAAGAGAGGGGACTTGAAGGGGATCATAGGAAGTGGATATTATCAAATTTCATTTTATACCTACATGAGATTACCAAAAGCAAAGAAAAAAATTAAAAAAAAAAATCTTTCTTCCTAGCTCTTATCAAAAGACTTTTTTTTTAATTTATCATGTGAAAGATATGAGGATAGGTTGTTGTCTGCTGGAGGCTAACTCCTTAATCCAGCATCTGTTGCACACTGGCTGCCTAAATGTTTATTAAGTGAGTGTTTCTCTGAAACTGTGTAGGATGTTAAAAAAAGAGTCAATGCCCGGCGGTGGTGGCGCACGCCTTTAATCCCAGCACTTGGGAGGCAGAGGCAGGTGGATTTCTGAGTTCGAGGCCAGCCTGGTCTACAGAGTGAGTTCCAGGACAGCCCGGGCTACACAGAGAAACCCTGTCTCAAAAAAAAAAAAAAAAAAAAAAAAGAGTCAATGTTGTCCTCATCCTCCGTTCATTTCCAGGGCATGCTGAACAGCCATTGCTCAAAAATCGGTCAACGTCCATGCCATCGGCTGCTACCCAATTCTCTTCCTCCGTCATAATTTTAACATTCTCTTTCTAAAATATTTTCCTAAGTATTTATCGCTTATTATGCATGTGTGTGCACAGAGATGGGCATGTGTGAGCCACAGTCCACACGTGGAGGTCAGAGGATAGCTGTGGCAATCCGCTATCTCCTTCTTCCATGTGGGTCCCAGGAGTCAAAGGGTTCCATGATTGGCAGGAGGCGCTTTCACTGCTGAGTCCGCCTGCCCACCCTAACATCCTCTTTAGAGTCCCACTTTCTATGCGCACACATGCTGATGGCCACCCAGGATTCCTACCCGTTGGTGCCCCCAAGGTTGATGGTCCTTCCCCCACAAGCTGCTCCATTCCCACCTCCATCGGTCTTATGTCACTCCCCTGCAGCCTGGGTTTTGCCACTGCTCCCTCCCTTTGAGGCCGCGTTCCTCTCTGCTGTCTCAGGCCATTACTCCCACGCTCAGTCACAACTCTCTGCACGCAAGTAGGATGGCGTGGTATGCCATGAGGCAGTGCTCTTGGGCGCAGGCGCGATAGGAAAAGACACCTCTGTGAGCTCACTCTTTCTGCTAACACAGTTTTGTCTTTCCCTACCTGTAAACACACTCTCTGCTGCCTCTGATCACCTCAGAGTGAGCCGAGCATCTCATGCTGTACCTGAATTCACTAAACACTGTGGCAACGCTGGGCTCACTTTATAAGCAGGCTGTCTCACATCTACTCTATCCCGTGTGCTCCTGGTGACGTGACAAACCTCCCCTCCTGACCTCTAGGATCTAACCTTTTGGTGCTGAGGGGTACAATTAAAGTAAAATTAGGGCCGTCCAACTAGCACGTGTTCCTTCACATTCTGCTTAGTCCTTTGCTAAGCCTCTCTCCCTTCTGGTTCCCAGGAAGGCCTGTCATGTTTCATTTCGTCTTTTGTTATTAGTTCTGACCCCGTTTTTCTATCAAAGGTATTGATCTACCACGTAACCTACTCTCTGTTTTCATATTTCTACATGTTGTCTCCTTTACCCTCATCTGTCCATTCTATCTTTAATAACGATGATTGTGATGACGATGATAATGACCATGATGATGCCGATGAATAACCAAATACTGTAGGAATTCTTTTGTCTTTCTGATGCTGTTCTGGAGTTCTCTTTCTGCCTGCTTCAAAACACAGCAGAGACTCCCAGGCCTTAATCTCCTCAGCCCAGCTTGATTTTGCAAACCCACAGCTGCAGAGATTTCTCAATTTCATCCGTGATCTCAAGACAATTTGATTCTCTGTACCACCTCTTCCCTCTCGGAATGGCTTCTCTTGGTGTTCGGTAAGTCAATCCATCATGAAAGAAGTGCCAAGTATTGTAAAAACCAAGATATTGGCTCTTCAAAGGCATCTAGATTTTAAATCTCTGAAACACACACACATTGCATGGATGAAACGGGGGTTTCTGAACATTGGACACTGAGGGGTGGAGATTGATTCCTATCTTAGATGGGGTTTTACTGCTGTGAACAGACACCAAGACCAGGGAAAACTCTCATAAGGACAGCATTTAATTGGGGCTGTCTTACAGGTTCAAAGGTTCAGTCCGTTATCATCAAGGTGGGAACATGGCGGCATCCAGGCAGGCATGGGACAGGAGGAGCTGAGAGTTATATTTCTTGTTCCAAAAGCAAACAGGAGAAGACTGGCTTCCAGACAGCTAGGACAAGAGTCTTAAGCCCACCCCCACAGTGACACACCTACTCCAACAAGGCCACACCTGCTCCAAATAGTACCACGCCCTGGGCCAAGCATATCCAACCCACCACAATTACCAAGATAAGGTACTTACAAAGCCATCCCAAACATCCTTAAACAGACAAGAAGAGGCACAAGAGTCATCAAGGTCAGGGTGATGCAGTGTGAGCAAGACTGAACCGGCCACAGTTAGCTTTGGATATGAAAAGGGACAATAAGTCAAGTGACAACAGGTGGGGTATTACAAAAGAAAACATAAGTTTGTCTTGAAATGTATGGTGGGGGGCCAACACAGACCTCCCAGTATCTTTATTTAGACTAGTGGAGTATTTCAACTTTCATTTAACAAGAAATATTAAATGTCTTGTAAGCTGATCTTAAAGAAATTCCTCCAGTTGTCCAATTATAAGCAAAGAACTTGGCTCTCACAGATGGCTACTCAAAATGGGAGTTCTCTTCTGCCGTTAAGGATAATTTAGTACATATAACTATAAACACAGTATTTGTTCTTTTTTCAGTGTAAGCTGAACAAACTGAGATCTCTAAGAATTTGTATAACACATATTTTTGGTTATTCTGCTGACAATGAAAATATCTGTGTATGAAGCCACAGACTTCATCACCTCCACGTATTAATTTAAAATTTTGCAATTAATTTTAAGTGTTAGCCTGATAAGCCAAGAATCACCTGAGAAGAGAATCTCAGTGGGGAATTGTCTACATCGGATTGACCTAACACACCTTTGGGAGATTGTCTTAATTAAGTTACCTCATGTTAACACACGTTTGAAAGATTGTCTTAATTAGTTAACTCATGTGGGAAGACCCAGTCCCTGTGGGTGGCGTCACTCCCTAGGTAGAGGTTGTGAACGGACAAGAGTTGGAATACCAAGCTGAGCACAAGACATCACACACCTAAGCAAGCATACATTAATTTCTCTCTGCTATTGACTATCACTACGATGTAGCCAGCTGTATGAAGTTCCTGCCATGGCTTCCCCACAATGGCAGACTGTAATTGTAAGCTGAAATAAATCCCTCTCCCTTGAGGTAATTTTGTCACAGTATTTTATCTCAGCAACAGAAATGAAACAAGCACACTTATCAAAGAGAAGATCAAATTGCCTTCCTATCTCTCTCTCTCGATAACCTCGCAAAAACCACTGCGAATAGAAAGATGAGGTCAAAGAGTGAACACTTCCCCAAACATGTGAAGACAAAACTATTTTAGAAGTATACCAGTCACCTAATAAAACGTGACTTTTTAAGATTTTTATTTTTGGTGGTATTTGTTAACTTTTTTCAAACTATTATAACTTGATGTGACATTGTGTTCATTTTTACCTACGTGTCTGAGTTTTATTAGAAAGGACCTCCGATGTTTGGATGTTTGTAAGCTTTAAGCTTCATGAAATCTGGATTCATATGAAACCTTCATTCACTCAAACTATTATTGATTTAGGCCCTACCTATTGAAACAAATTCATCCTAGTTACTTAGCTAGAATTTTCAGGATTCTAGGGCCAGTCAGGAAAGAACGTGGAGGCGTGCAGCTGTCCATCAGAACTATGTTTAAGGATACCGTACTTTGAAGGATTGGCAAGGCCTCTAGACTATGCTGTAGACACACATGTATTGCTGTTATATACATAAATGACCAGCCAGGAAGAAATATATCAGCTGAAATGAAATTGAGAAAGAAACATTTTTAAAAATCCTCAGAATCGAAAAACTTTAAATGGTATATGTAAGATCCAAAAATTTAACCCAAAACCACAATTTTGTCACTAAGCAACTCAGCAATAAAGACTAAGGAAAGGTACATCCATGACAGAAACATGACAAAGGGAACTTAGCTGATTTCAAGGGCTAAAGGGTGGGTAGTGGTAAGAATGCTTTTGGCTCAAGTTTGAGGATTGAGTTGAATCCCCAGGGCCCACCATCCTCACCCTCCCAGGCTCATAGATTTGGATGTTTGGGTATTAGGGAGTCGAACTACTTGACAAGGATTAGGAGGCGTGGCCTTGTTGTAGTGGGTGTGGCCTGTTGTAGTAGGTGTGACCTTGCTGAAGTAGGTGTGGCCTTGTTGGCGAAGGTGTGGCCTTGCTGGAGTAGGTGTGGCTTTGCTGTAGTAGGTGTGACCTTGCTGAAGTAGGTGTGACCTTGCTGAAGTAGGTGTGGCCTTCTTGGAGAAGGTATGGCCTTGCTGGAGTAGGTGTGGCCTTACTGGAGTAGCTGTGGCCTTGCTGGAGAAGGTGTGACCTTGCTGGAGTAGCTGTGGCCTTTCTGGAGTGGGTGTGGCCTTGTTGGAGAAGGTGTGGCTTTGCTGTAGTAGGTGTGGCCTTGCTGAAGTAGGTGTGACCTTGCTGAAGTAGGTGTGGCCTTGTTGGAGAAGGTGTGGCCTTGCTGGAGTAGCTGTGGCCTTGCTGGAGTAGCTGTGGCCTTGCTGGAGTAGCTGTGGCCTTGCTGGAGAAGGTGTGGCCTTGCTGGAGAAGGTGTGGCCTTGCTGGAGTAGGTGTGGCCTTGCTGGAGTAGGTGTGGCTTTGCTGTAGTAGGTGTGGCCTTGCTGAAGTAGGTGTGACCTTGCTGAAGTAGGTGTGGCCTTGCTGGAGTAGCTGTGGCCTTGCTGGAGTAGCTGTGGCCTTGCTGGAGTAGCTGTGGCCTTGCTGGAGTAGCTGTGGCCTTGCTGGAGTAGCTGTGGCCTTGCTGGAGAAGGTGTGGCCTTGCTGGAGTAGGTGTGGCCTTGCTGGAGTAGGTGTGGCCTTGCTGGAGTAGGTGTGGCCTTGATGGAGTAGGTGTGGCCTTGCTGGAGTGGGTGTGGCCTTGCTGGAGTAGGTGTGGCCTTGTTGGAGGAAGTGTGGCACGGAGATTGGGCTTTGGGTGGTTCAAATGCTCAAGACAGGCCCAGTGACTCTCTCTTTCAGCTACATGCAGATCCAGATGTCGAGCTCTCAGCTCCTGCTCCAGCAGTATGTCCAGCTGAGTGTCACCATGCTCCTGACCATGAGGACAATGGACTAAACCTCTGAAACCGTCGGCAATTCCCAGCTTACTGCTTTCCTTTACAAGAGTTGATGTGGCCATGGCATCTCTCTTCACAGCAATAAAAACATTGACTAAAACACCAACACTGTGCAAAAAATTAGGCCTGATACACTTGCCTGTAACCCAGAGTTGGGGGCTAGAAACAGATCTGAGGAGCTTCCTGTTCAGCCAGCTGAGCCAAAACGCTACCTTCACAGAAAAAGGTAGACAAAGAAAGAGTAAGGCAACCAATGTCCTCCTAGGACCTCCATACACTCACACAGACAATGCATACACATACACACAATACACACACACACAATACACACACACACAATACACACAGAGACAATACACAGACACACAATACAAACAACGACACACACATAAACAATACTCACAATACACACACAGTACACATACATTATACACATATAATACACACACAGTACACACATATACAATACATCCACAACACACACACAATACACACACACAGAGACAATACACACAATACACAGAGACAATACACACACAATAGACACACAAGCAATATACACAATACACACACAATACCCACAGACAATATATGCAATACACCCATACAGACGATACACAAACACACAATACATACACACACAGAGACAATACATAAACACACACAATACACACACACGTACACACACACGTACACACACACACTGCACACTACTTTGCAAAGGTAATGCATAGATAACGAGAAATATGGATTTTTCTTAAACTTCAGTTACCTGTTTTAAAGACAGAATCTCATGTAGCCAGCCTGACCTTGAACTTGTATGCAGCTGAGATCTTGAACTTCTTATGCTTCCTCTACCTCCTGCACGCACCAATATGTCTAGTTTATAGAGTGGCTGGGACCAAACCCAGATTTTTTTTGCTTGCTATAGAAACATTCCACCAACTGAGCTCCATCTAAGCCCTTAAATTGTATTACTCAGCTCTAAGTTATGTTGCCTAAAACTAAATAATATCTCACTCATTATCTCTTCTTGTTTTTAATGTATAATGCCACAGCTTTCCAAAAGAACTCAAGACAAAATATAAACAGTGGAACTTTATTTTACAAAGAATCTCGAAACTGTGAGATCTGTAGAAAAATCGATGGCCCTGAAGTCACTATTCGGAGTGAGGCATCCCAGACTCATAAAGACAAGTGTCACATGTTCTCCCTCAGATGTGAATCCTGGCTTCTAATTTTTTAAATGTGCACTTTTGTGTGAGAAGAAGTGTGAGTCTAGGCCACAGAACTGGAGCATGAAGTGTAAGAGGGGAACAGTTTCTAAAGAAAGAGCGTGGGGACGGACAGTCACCGGAAACGTGAGGCGTGAATGTGGTTAGGGGAAAAGGAACACAGGAGGTGAAGCACAACCAGACCAAGTATGCCAGAAAATGTCAGGAGGAAATCTGTTCATTCGTACGCCAATTAAAATATTTTAAAGTAGATAATGAATAATTTAAGTGGAAGCACCGGAGACTAATATGCAGACTGTCGGCCTCGTGCTATCGAGGCTCGCTGAAGGATAAACCCGACACACACTTTAATGAGATGCCTCTTTTCCCAAGGCATCCAGGGACAAGTGAGCCGTTTGCAAAATAATTTGTCCAGTGGCTGTCTTCCTGACGCCTCTGAGAACGCAGCCGTAGAATGATGCAGCCCGTCCTGACCCCACAGTGACAATGCAGGCTGTAGAAGGAAGCTCTCGGGAACTGAGCGTGGGCGGGAGGAACACGGTTCACGTGTCAAGAGCGGGTAACTGGGGAGGACAGCCGAGCATCCGATACCATCTCTATCAGGTGCGTGTCTGACTCAGAATCACATTAATACCGTGAGATTCTTATTTAGAATTTCATATTTTTGAACTACTTTCCTTCTCATTCAGCACTGTGACACAATTCGGCTGACCTCTGTTTCCTGAGGTAAATTAGAGAAGACATTATTTATTCCTGATTAGCATCAAGGAAACTGCATTTATTTAACTTCGCAACATCCACTAACCATAACTTTAGGAGGGAGCAGAACACACTTCTAGTACATCAGTTGACAGAAGTTTCTATCCCGTGGATACGCATGGATGGGCACCATGGTCCATGAGTTTGAGATTAGGTTTCCAAACAGAATCCTGTTGTTTAATCTCTCCCTTGGCATCTTCGGGGATTGGTGTAGGGGACACAATCATTAATAAAATCTCACACCCATACACTTGGCTTGAAGGCTGCTGAACAAATCCCACTGACTGCTGTAGACACTCATTCATAGGAATGCATGCCAGCAAGCACATGTGGGCAGGGATGTTTTGCTATGCCAAAAGCAGGTTTTCATGCTGTTAAATTTATGCATTCCCTGCTGATACTCAAAAGGCTTGTCTGGATGTTCAGGCAGGGAAGAGTGTCTCTGTGAAAATGCTCTTCTCCTGCTTGTGTCAAAAGGTCCAACCTGCACTCCAGTCTCTGGGCAGTGCTCATTCGCTGACGTCATTAGATAACATTAACCACAAAAATCAGGAAAGAATACTAGGTGAATTGCGGGGAGAGGGGGTGTGCTTAAAAGAAAAAGCTATAAAAAGCATATTAGGAAAAAGAGGAAAGATCTTAAAATGGGAAGAATATCAGGCATCTGGGAAGAAAAAGCACAACACCCACTCCACCCTCAGGGAACGAGATGGTTCTGACAGGGTCGGAGACTCTGCTTGGCAAACCTTCTTAAATTAATTACCTTCTTGACATTTTAAAGGAAGGTTTCAGATTGTAAATTTAACCCAGACAAAGCATTCTTTTTAATCTTGTCAGTATGCAAACTACTTTGCACCGCAGTCTGTGAATTATTTATCAGAGGTCCGACCCCAAGGGCGAAAGGAAAAGGCAGGCGTATTTGATCTGAGATTCTGAGGCTAGATGTTCTTCTTTGCCTTAGATCTGTACCTGTTGGAGCTACTTAACTTTTTCTGCTTTTGATGTTTCTAATTCCCTGAGCATTCCTTGACTCGGAGAAGAAGAGACCTGGTGCCATTTTATAATGTGCTTATTAAGATGGGTGAGGTATGTGGTTCGGGAGGTTCCATGCAGCAGCCACAGTCGGGTGGATGAGTGAAAAAACAGGGCTTCATCAGAAAATACTTCCCCATTACATATGCCAGACAAGCAGTGTCTTCGCCTCCTCTTGGGCCCGTGTGAAATGATCCTGCTGAGACTGATTGCTAGGGAAACTAACTCTTCCAAGTATCGATAAACTGGTGTGCATGATATTTCAACAAACCTTAACAGATTAGTCTAGAGCTTAAAGAAAACAGAAATTCACGATGCCTACAAGACATAAAGCAAAGCTGTGGCTTTAGTCTTGGTATTAAGGGCGCTTCGATTACATGACTGCGGATGAAAAGCAGCGCCTTCAACAGAATGAACATACTGCTTGTATGTAGATGTGCGAGTACAGGAGAACAGTGGGCTTGGCCTGAGTCACTAACACAAAACAATGGAAAACAGCATCCATCCAGGGAAGGAGTTTACAGAGCACAGCACACAGCTTTGCAGAGCAGCCCAAAGGCTCGGTTCCATGGAGGAAAGTCATGCACAGATGACAATGTCTCCTAAGATCTTCCATGCTCCAAGCTGCTGCTGCTGCTGCTGCTGCTGCTGCTGCTGCTGCTGCTTCTCCTTCTCCTTCCTTTTCCTTCTCCTTCTCCTTCTCCTTCCTTTTCCTTCTCCTTCTCCTTCCTTTTCCTTCTCCTTCTCCTTCTCTTTCCCTTCCTCTCCTTCTCCTTCTTCCTTTTTCTTCTCTTCTTCTTGTTCTTCTTTTTTTCTTCTTGTTCCTCTTATTGTTGTTGTTCTCTTCCTCCTCCTTTTCTTCTTCTTCTTCCTCCTCTTCCTCCTCCTCCTCTCCTCCTCCTTCTCAATCTCCTGAGCTTCCCTTGAGAGAAGAGGAAGGGACATGTCTCCATTTCCCCTGGTGGCATACAATGGTGTTCCAGTGTTTGCAGACATCACCCTGCCAAGTCAAAAGATGGAGAGTCCTTGGAAAGTATGAATTCACATTTACAACAGATGCAGCTACATTTCTGCATGGGCCCCTCCTACTGAAATCAGTGACATGCATCCCTAAAATAAAGCCATGGAGCAAACTAACATAGAACCATAAAGTAGACATGGTTTTCCTTTTAAATACTAAGATGACTTGGGACCAATTAGTTCTTTTCCAAGATGTTGACCTGCCATCACAGTGGTGAGCATTTGTTACCTCCTGCACCCTACCACCAGGTGCACTTTGGTTGTTCCCTCTGATCCCATTGTCCCAAGTAGCTGAGCACACCAAGGCTGGGAGGCACCTAACAGTGCAGCTCAGTACCATGCAGCTAATAAAACCTAGAGTCACAGCCAGGACCCTGTGAACCCCAGCTCCATGGTGCCGAATGTCTCCAGACGTGGGCTGCAATCTTGATTCCATTTGGTTGCTTGTAATTCTTCTCCTCACACATGTGTGAGTCTGGGAGCACCGTGATAGATCTGACATGGTTCAGTGAATAAAGAACTCCTGTTTATAAACAACTTGTTTTGTTGTTGTTATGCCACAGATATTTTTCCACCTCCTGTACACATCTTAACCATTTTTGTTCTGAGGATGCCACCGTGTGTAGTTTATCTAAGCCAAACAAATTAAAGACAGCATATAAATTTGAGCTTCGGCGCATACACTTCCTAGAAGAGTTAGCGAGCATCCAAAAAGGATCGACCTTTCATAGGTTTACTTTCTTAACAAGAAGTTAAGAACAAATCCCCTGAGCATGATGGGAGAAACCCAGTGCTCTGGGGTTCAGCGCTTCAGTATGGTTCTACACTCACTGATTTAGGTTCGTAAGTCCCCAGAGTAGGTTTCTGAGAGTTCTTGAATTCTTGAGTGAACCCCAAGTGCCCTCCATAGATCCCTGTGCTGATGCCATAAATCCCTGAGTGACAAGGAGCAGGGAGAGAGGGAGTGACCCAAAGAGGGGGCCTATCTAAAATCACAGCAAACTTCACATCAGAACTGAAAGGCAATGGGACCATCTAACCCAAATCCTTTACTTCCAGGAAGTGAGGTGTCTTGGTCACTGTGGGCTGTAGCACAGATAGGGCATCTTAAACAACAGACATGTGTTTCTCAATTCCAGAGTCTGGGAGGCGAGGCACCAGAGATCAGGCAAAGCAAAGATACATTTCCTGGTTCACAGGTGGTCACTTCCTGCACTCTTGGATGGCTGAGAACAAATAGAGGGGGTGAGGAAAACAAGCCACCTTTTCTTAGAGGAGAATCAGCCCTGTCTTCCAGGTCTCGATACCTCCCAAAGGCCTCGCCTCCTAGTAGCAGCCCTGTGGAGGCTGCACATAGAATATTAGAAGGAAAGAAACCAGGAAATGACAGGTGGGAATGTTTGTTGTGTGTGAATTAGCACACTTCAGCACAATGTCCCAAAACTCAGCATGGTGGTAACTAAGACACAACTCTTTCTCTATAATATTATCTGTATCAGTCAAGGTCCCCCAGGAATAAATGGAAATATGGTATGTTTACATATATCTATACACACACATGTACAGGAACACACACATGCATACATACACACACACATGCACACGTATATGCACAAGCACACATACACTATGGAAAAAGACATGGCATTTTATTATAAGGACTTACCAATACAGAGGCTGAGTATCTGCAGGATCTGTGGAGTGGATGAAGGGATACAGGAGTGGAGTTGCAGGAAGTCAGTGATAGCTTCCATCCCAATAGCTAGAAGGCCCAAACCCAGGAAGGACATATTTCAAGCCTGAATGAAAAAGCAGAGAAAAGTCAAAACCCTAATTCCGGGTGGGGGTGGGGCATTTCCTTTACTTAAGGAAGTTACTCCCACTGTGGTGTTCAGGACTTGCGTTGATTGGGTGAGGTCCACCCACACAGTGGACACTCTCAGTTTACGGTTTCAATGTTGATGCTATTTAGAAATACTCTTGAAGATACACTTGGGATGATGCTTAAGCAAAAATGTGAACCTCCTGTGGTCCAAACAAGTTACGGCGTGTGTTAATTATTATATCACCTAAACTGTGTGTGTGTGTGTGTGTGTGTGTGTGTGTGTGTGTGGTCTAACACTTTACATAGTTGTCAGTGATTTACTTAAAAGTTAAACTAAACGTCACATGTATTTTTTTCAGAATACTATAATGCTTACTAAAGCACACACACAAAAAGCTGATTTGATTTGGTTATTAAAAGTTAGCAGTTCAGTGAAGCCGATTTATATTTGATGAATGTAACACAGTGGTATTTACTGGCTCAATACATTGTTTTGAATTGGATTTTCAGATTATTTTTTCTTAGTCTCTAAAATATAAATGTGAAACTTGCTGACTATAAATAACACAACTAATGTTAAAATCTAAGTTCAATGTTTGTTTATGCATTTAAATCACCTAACTCAAAACGCCGTAACATCTAAGTTTTATCCTTTATCAACTAGTGGATGTGAAGAGGCTCTGGAAACCCTCTTTTAAGTCAGGCAAATGAATAAACATATTTTCTATTATTCCTAAGTGTTTAACTCAGAAGGGATGCTTGTCAATCGGATCTTCCGTAAATTCATTCAGATTGATATAGTATGCATAAGCGTCTTTGGTACTTCCTCTTTCCTCTGGTGCAAACCAGAATGACTCCCTTGCTACAGATTATGTAGCAGAATTGATGGCATAGAATCTCTGAGATTCAATCATAAAGGCTTGTGTGGTCTTCTTGCCTTAATCTTTCCAGGAGAAATCAGCTACTAGATCCTGAGAATACACAAACAGCTCTACAGAGATGGCCCATGGTGAAGAACATCTTGCATCCAACCAAGTGCTGAGGTCTCTTTCCAACACCCTCGTGAGGATGAACATGGTGGCCCTCAGCTGGGATCTCAGAGGACAACACCTATGGCTGAGGCTGCTCATAACTGGTGGTGTCCTGAAAGACCAGAGTCAGAATCCTCCTGCCAAACCTCTCCCACCAAGCCTCTCCCACATTCCCAATTCAGAGAAGCCCTCGAATTATAGATGATTGTTGATTCCTCCAGCTGAGATTGAAGATAATGTACTCAGACATATAAAATCCACATTGTCATCTTCATACAAATTTTGTTCATAATTTTTTGCTCATTTACAGTATATAATAGTCATAATTTGTAGCTCATGTATTTTTAAATCAACATAGATTTGTCTATCTGTGTGTGTCTCTAGGTATAATCCTTAGTATATTAAAACATTATTTTTTTTCTCACATGAATATCACCCTAGGCACAAGTGACATGTTGCCAGTGTTCTGGTAACAGGGAAAAGGCAGTGAGCTAAAGGAGAGAGGACAACAATGCAATTCTTCTAATTAGCAGAAACTCGAAGGCTACTTTGAATCCACTTTAATCCTTCCCTTTCCTTTTTCAGTTACAATGTTTAATGAGAAAATAGAACTGGTGGCTCATACTTTTAATTTTGTTTACAGTGCTCAGGCACAAGCTAAATGTGCAATTAATTCTTCTAAATAAATTCAAGAAAAAAAACCAAAAAAGTATTCATCATAATTGCTTCCCTGAGATGAAAGCTGTTTCTTCCTTTTGTATCAACTCCCTTTTGTATCAACTGTGTTTTAGTTTTTTCTTTCATTGGCTCATTCCTTCTTCCTGTGGTGAAATTTATCGAATGGCATTTTTACTGTTACTGCAATTCCACACTTTCATTAGTTTTAAACTGCTCTCTGGCTCCCTCTCTTCCCTGGGGTTTTTATTCTCCCCTTCCAGCTAGCACTGACTACTCTTTCTCTACACCCTAAGGTCATTTGTAATGCAGCTCCTGCAAATGTATGGTAACATTGTTTATCTGACTCCCAGTTCTTTCCTGGAGTTCTATTGTCTACCATCAGATGCTTACCTTTTGCAGGTGTTTGAACTCTAGTGTCATGACTGGTACATGGGAACTCCAAGGTGATATCCCAATGCATCCTACTTACGTGCACACACACACACACACACACACACACACAAACACGCTGATACACTGCTTTCAGTAAAGGTTTCCTCAGGGGATCTTACCTTCTGGCTTTTGGCAGAGCGAATCTGTCAGTAATTGAAGCTGTAAGGAAAACTTAGTGAACGACAGCCAAAATGTAGCAATGTATGGAAAGGAAAATTAGCCAGTGTCAGCCTGACCACGCCATTCTCATGTCTTCTGAATAAATTCCAAAGTATGAGCTCACACCAGAGGCAAAAAACAAAACAAACAAGCACCCTTTCATTTTCTTTGGCTATCACAGAGACACATTGGTGGTATCGCTGCCCCTCATAGAGTTAGCTCGGGTGGTATCGCTGCCTCTCATAGAGTTAGCTCGGGTGGTATCGCTGTCTCTGGTGGAGTTAGCTCGGGTGGTATCGCTGTCTCTGATGGAGTTAGCTCTTTCGGCTTGTTCATTTCTCCAGCCTGCAGAGTCCGTCACCATCTTGCTTGTACTTCACCGCATTTCTGCGTCTTTTAGGATCTCTGTGTCCCCAGTACCCACTGATATCTCTTTCTTCAGAGCCTTTTCTGTTGTCTGTGAGAGAGTTGCTATAAAGTGCCGCTGTGCTTTTAGATCTCTATGTGAATCTGTTCTTTGCTCTTCCTAATTTGACGTTCAGTATTTTGTTTCTCATCGTTGACAAATGACTACACAGAGGAAAGATAGGGAAAACTGCTGATGCTACAGGGTTAGGAATAGCAACAACAATCATTTCCTATGAAAAATGGAGGACAGACAAAGATGGCCAAAATATGCAAGGCAGGTCTGCACTTTCCCCACATATGCCTTCTGCTTGAAAGCCTGTCCCCAACCTCATTAGCAAAGTGGAGTGATTGGGGGAGATTTCTAATTAGAAAAAAACCACACAGGCAATGACCAGATCTGGTGAATTACATTCCCCAGACTTTCTGTTGCTAAGCTATATGTCTAATCTGCAACTAGTAGGCAAACACCATTCATTTTTTTTATAATAATAAGTTTATCAACATTCCAATTCGAGCAAAGTACCATGTGGGAGGGGGAACTTTCAACAGGTTAAAGTGGCATCAGTTTGTGTTTCCAACTACTTTTCTGCTCTACCAGCGAAGCTTCAGAGAAGTCAAGAGACAAGTCAGACAAGGGAACCTTTCTGTTGTAGTGGCTGCTTTCTGTCTCAAGATTTTCTCATGAAAATGCTGAACTCTTCCCCTCCAAATCCATCTTGTACTGAATATAAGAAGGGTAGGAAGTAGAAATATGGAGCAAATCTATAAATATTTGATTAAAGTAGACATGACATGCGTGACAGAGAGTCACCCAGAAGTGGAAGGCCACTACCTTATTGTTTTATTCTCTTTTGGTGGCCTTTTTGGTAGATCTTAAAGAATAAGTCTTGCTTTTCCAGATAAGGAGGAAATGAAAGGTAATTCAGTCGATGAGAAGACATGCCATCATGGCAAGGGTGGGACTTGGCCCATGCAGAGAACGGTGGAAACATGGTAGAGCTTCAGAAAACGAGGTGAAGGGTAGGTGTAGGGAACGGTATAT
The DNA here is from genome assembly GCA_021653895.1 of Mastomys natalensis. Lineage (NCBI taxonomy): Eukaryota > Metazoa > Chordata > Mammalia > Rodentia > Muridae > Mastomys > Mastomys natalensis. The sequence goes on along the minus strand of JAJTUV010000128.1, from coordinate 1,358,664 downwards.
TCACACTAGCCAGTGAAAGACTTCAAACTCAGCAGTTCATTCTACAAATATAAGTACATCTAGACAACCTACCATGTGTTCTGTATTAGATGAATAAAAGTCTTGGACCCAGGACAAGGAAGCTTAGGACCTCTGCATGTCTTAGAAGGAAGTGTGAATGTGATTCTTTGTCGGGAGGGTTTGCCTGTGTTTATTGCATGATAACTCTGTGGTTTTACTGTATTTATTACTGGGACACAACCTTATTAGATCATAGCTCTAAGTAGGTATTTAGAGTTTTCTGGGAACAGGTAGACCAGTTAGAAGACTCAGGCAATAGTAAACAAGACTATTTCAAAGGAATTTAAAAGGACAATGGTGGAAGGTTTAGAATGGCCACATCTGGGTTTGGCCTGAAGTACATTTTTTAAAGAAAAGTAGCAGAATTTCTAGCTAAACATGAGTTGCCTGCAGAATAAATAGGGCAAGTACAGAGAACCCCGAAAGCTGCCAGAGGGGAGGACAGTGAGTGTCAGCCACAGGTGACAGAGGAAGGCAGGTTTCTTGGAAAGCTCCAGAGTTGGCATCTGACTCTAGGAGGCTGGCTACTGACCTTCCAGGGCTTCTGGGTTTGAACTGTCCTAATCTTCATAGCTTTCTCTCCTCTGTCCAACTGTGTCCCTTCTTTTTTCTTGACTACATAGTTTTGTGGGGGAACAGGGACAGACTGAGGACACGATCAGCATTGGTGGAAATACTTGGTAAGCCCTAGTCCTCAAATCTAATCATCACAAGTAGAAAATGGCCATGACCTCTGGTGCCTGGTCTACATGATGTAGGACACCAGGGCTCCTTTGATCATCTGATAAATCTGTTGGGATTCATTAGTTGGCTGTGCAAAGTGGTGTCGTCACCACCAAATGTCCAAAAGCATTTCACTCAGTAGCTACAGACGCAAAGCTCCTTTATAGGCAAGGCTGGACAGCTGTATAGATGGACATTTCCTCACATCAGGAAGGAGGTCTGTCCCCAACACTTCCTCTACCTTTTGAAATCCCAACATGTACCGACCAGTATTTTTCCAAACAGCCTCACACGATAAATATGCCACCATGCCAATGTGATTCTAACAGAGATGTTGTGCATCCATGGTTAACATCTATTTTTTGCCCTTTCTTGCCTTAAATATTATTTCCACACGGTTTGTATTATATTTCAAGGACAGATTAAACATTAATTTCTCTGCACACAGTTCCTTAATTCCCCGTTTGTTCCCCCAACAATGTATACATAAACATGCATACACACACACATACACATATACACACATACATAAACATACATACATACACACACATACACACATGCACATACATACACATGCATACACACACATACACATATATACACATATACACATATATAGAAAGACATATAAACACATACACACACACACACACAACGTTTCCTGAATTAATCTATTTTTCCCTCCTGCAGTTTGCTTACCTCATACATGTTCTTCTATTGTAGCAAATGCAAAGATACTTTGTTTCATGAAGTTTGGGTATCTCTTTTCCCTCACTGCAAAATGAACTAGGAGGATAGAGGTGAAAGTTAGACTCGCCTTGATGCTGATGTTGCAGGAACCGAACAACAGAGTAGATAAATGTTTATCGCTGAATGATTAGCAGCCAACACCTTTGAAGAAGTGATTCCCTAGCCTCAGCCAAGATAATAAGGCCAGGAGAGAAAACAGACTTCAGGTTGTAAACTCCAAGAGATTGCTCATGTTCCCTGGAGGTTTGGTGGAGAAGGAAGCCATGCTCCCATCTGACCTCAATGGGTAAGATCTCCGAGATCTATTGAGATATCACATAAGAAAGAACCATGGCAGTTCATTCATTTCCTATTCCTCAACTGGTCTGTATTGTCAAGAAATCATATGCTTATTCAACAAATATTCATCATGCAACTGGCTCTGTTGCTAAGCACCGACATGGCTATGCAGGAAATGAACACACAGCCCCTGCCCTTCAAAGGACCCCAGGGATCTAGTATGGAAATAATGCAATGCAGCCTGGGATCTACACAATCATATGGCAGTAGTGGTATAATAATGATTTGTAGAATATGAGGTAATGATGATTGTATTTTTTTAAAAAAGCAAAAGAGCATTTTTATCAGCTGTCTTCCTGATTGCTCAGGATGAAGAATATGTTTAAAGGAATTCTAGTCCACAGGAAAGGAACTGCATCATGACATTATCGTCTGATAAAACTACTCATTCATTCATTTGACAAGTGTTTGTGGTCCTGATGCAGCCCAGGCTACATGTTAGACGCTATTCAGATAATACAGATAATATAACCTCAAAAAAGGGTTATAAAAATTAACCAAATAACCACACCTCAAGTATGGAGTCAAATTATGATGAGTGAGATTATCCCAATCATTTTGCTTAAATTCCAAACTCAGCAAACTTCTAAATGTGTTTTTCTTCCATTGCTGACTTCCTTAATGAGGTAAGAATGCATTAACATTGACATGAATATTACATTCTAATTTTCTCACTCCATTAATGAGTGAGCTTACCAGTGCCAGTCAGTCTTGGTGTGGAATGCAATGCACCAGGACAGAGCCCAGCCACCTGGAAGTTAAACCGGTCATTGCAATGTTTTTGTCTCAATAGAAAAGCTGAATTTCATCAGGACGATTTTGATCTCAGCCATCAGTCATATTCAGAAACTAAAACCCATTAATATTAGATAATATTCTTTCCAGCATCAAATTCTTATGCCTTAAGAAGTCATTAAATTATATATTTTGCTCTAACATGGCTTCCATTCCATTTGTTTAAAATGCCACTTTTTCATACTTTTAACATAGATTTAGTTATTTCAGTTCTGTTTTTACTCTTACACAAAAATGTTCGTTGAATTAACTCTAATGGGAAGGGTGTTCTGTGTGGTACCTGCACATAGCCACTTTATCTCAAATACAACCTTGAGTCAATGTTCTCACTGGCCTCCCATCCTAAAATAGTGCTGCTTTATTCGAATGGGTGTTATATAAAAAGAAAAGTTCCACCAACATGCTGAAGATCACAGAATTGAAGTGACATTTCCTTGGGTCAGGGAGCTTCCCTCCTGGTGCTCCTCTGGAACTGAGGAAGTTCTGTTCAGCTGCCATCTGGTCATGTGATCCTGAACAGCTAACTTCTGCTTCCAGTAGGTCATAGTCCCCTTTGGTGACTGACTCAGTGGCTTGCAATAGGAACAAAAGTGCCTCGTAAGCTATCCTACCAATGAGACTGAGGACTGTAAAAGCATCCAGAGTAACAAGGAGGAAGACTCAAGTCTGCCCCAGACAGTCCAAACCCTATGCCTCCATTGACTCCAGGTATCCCTGGAGGAGTCATTTAATTATTTAATCACCTTCTACCCCCTCATTTGTACAATCAGGTTTATAGCGATATACTTGAGTGATAGATAGATAGATAGATAGATAGATAGATAGATAGATGATATATAGATAGACAGATGATAGATAAAAGATAGATAGATAGAGATAGATAGATAGATAGATAGATAGATAGATATGGTAAGAAATATATCTAATTACACAGATAATATATAGAGGTTCTCTAAGTATTAGGTTTTGTTGCTTATTTTTCTTTATATTATAACTGATGGTAGAGGTCTGAATAACAATCCAAAAGGACTCTAAACCTTTCTCACACAGGAGCCCCTCCATCACCAGAAGGGGGAAAGTTCTGTGTGTGACCCTTCCACATCTTTCCCACCAAACAATTCCTCTTCCTGCCATCCTCCCATCAGGATCCCTGGGTACCTCACTGTCCACCGAACTCTGGGATCTCTCCAGCCTTTCCACAACCCTCACCAGAGTCACCAAAGCTGCTTTCCAATCTGCAATGTAAGTGCTTTTGCGTTGGCTTTTGCTAGTAATTACTGCTATCACATCTGTGTTTACTTTAAAACCCATGGCTAAGGTAATTAGCTGGCAGCTGGCAAAACTTAAAATAATAATGTACCTGACATTTTAGGTATCTCTTTCCTAGAAATCATTTTTTTTCCCCGCTTCATTTTATTTACACAGTCAACAGACACATTGGCGCACTATCCCTATGTGGAACATAATTAGGATTCGTTTATATCTCAGATATTTACTTTTTAAAATGTGCTTGGGTTCAGAAATGGCTGCTTTTATACCTAGAGTGATTTTTTTAAAATTGTGATGTTTATTTATTCCCTAAACAATTGTGGAAGGTGTGCGACACACAAGACCCTAGGTATAGGTGCTAAGGTCACAAATAAAAGTATGAAATCCTGCTCTTCCTGGGGACACTGAAGTCTGAAGGAAGATGGGCATCAGACAAGCAAGTGTCGGATATAAAGAGGCACTCATCAGCCATGAACAGAGTCTTGAAAAGGCAGGCTGGCATGGAGTTACTGGATATGCTCAGAATCTGCATGCAGTTACTGGGCATGCTCAGAATCTGCATGCAGTTACTGGGCATGCTCAGGATCTGTGTGTCGTTACTGGGCATGCTCAGTATCTGTGTGTCGTTACTGGGCATGCTCAGGATCTGCGTGTCGTTACTGGGCATGCTCAGGATCTGTGTGTCGTTACTGGGCATGCTCAGGATCTAGATGCACACCTCTCTAGAGCAAGTGACATAAGCAAAAGTCTGAAGGGTTTTTTTTAACTTTAATGCAGTCCTCTTTGTTGACAATTAAAAGGTAAGACTTAGATGAAGTGAACCAGGCCTCAAAGGCACAATATTTAAGGAGGAACCGCAAGCACAGGTGTGGCTGGAAACTTTCCACGACAGCACCATTGGACAGTCCAGGGATGCATCTCTTTAATATTTATCACTCACCACCCCAATCCATTCTAGTCCTATTGTAAACGGTCTGGGGATGTCCACAGGGTCTGCACAGTCACTAGGACTCTTACAGTCCCCCATGCATCTACTATTTTATTTTGAGATTGAGGTGATGAAGTCTCCCACAAAGGCAAATCTTCATTGCTAATTTGACTGGATGGCTGATTTAAATCATAAGAAAGCCCACCTCTGAGCATGTCTGTAAGAGTATTTGCAGAGAGGTTGAACTTAGTGATAAGATCCACCCTGAATGTGGGCAGGATGATCTTAGGGAGTAGGATCCCAGACTTACTGAAAGCATAGAGGGGTTTGGGGAGGGGTTTGGGGAAAGGTTTGGGGAGGGGGTGGGTGAGGATGGTTAGGGAGAGGGGGTTAAGGGCTTGGAATCAGTTGAACCGTATTGATCTCTCTGCTTCTCGACTTTAGACACAATGTGACCAACTCTTCCTAGTCCTACTTCACCTTCAGTTCCCTGAGGGACTGCATCCCACAAAAGATGAGCTAAAATAAACACACCCTTCCTCACATGGCTTTGTCAGTTATTTTGTAACTAACACAGAAAATGACAGCATGAGTGAGCCAGGCTGTAAGGAATATGATCAAGAAGGCCTTCCAATGTGGTTTGCAGGGAGAGATGAGGAACAGTTTGTAGCTTCAGGATAGGATGAACTTAATGGGCCATTTAGGTAGCAGTTTGGACGGGCATGAGTACCAAGAGAAATATACACAGTAGATCTGGCTAATGAGGTTTCAGAGGGAAACTAGGACTGAATGTTACATTCTGACAAAGAATCTGCTAGCACCCTGCCTCTGCCCTGAGAATGTAACTGAAACAGAATCCTAAAGTAACAAAGTTGTTTGCTGAAGGAGATTTCAAGACTCGTTAACATCCAGGCTGTGGTATAACAGTTACTGCTCATTGCTTAGTCAGATCTATAGGGAAAGTATAAAGAGAGATCAGAAAATGTAGATGTGCTGAGGAAGGGAATGTAAGCAAGCTTCAAGATACAGACAAGGCAGACATATGGAAGGAGCTGACTGCTTACACCCTAAGCCTCAGAGATTATCACTGAAGAAACCTGATGATCTTCAGCTGAATGACAGGAAAAGTATTCAGAATGCAGGACCCCCACCCCCACATCAAAGATTTCAGCTCAAGAAAATGCAAATCCATTTGAAGGTCGAGATGAATTTGAAGGTGCTCAAGAATACCACTGGAGGTGTTCCTTGTTTGAGGCTAGTCTTTCTGAGAAGTATTTTCCGAGAGTCAGCATGCATGAGAACAACTATAGCTGATGGTAGAAGGAGAAAGCCTACATCTCAAAGTGACAGTACTAATTCACAGTACCATCCCTGTGGTCTCTTAGGCACGCAGGATTAAAAGTCTCTAGGATCTCCAAGGCTCCAGGAAGCCACTAAAAATAGGGATTCCCTGCAAGGAGGCTTCGGGAGTGAACTACAGAGGTGAAAACTCAGTCACCTTCCATAAGGTGTGCACTGTGGGAAAGGAAGTCTCAGGCATGTAATGGGATTGTGCCAGGAGAAAAGCAGCATGCGCCACAGGCAGGTTGAGCTAGAGAGATAGGGACAAACTCATCTGAGTCCATGTAATGGACATGAAGCTGCAAGATTTGATGTTTGTCCTATGCAGTTTTCTATTGCTCTGGTCTGGTCTTTCCTTGACAGGCTCCTATCTTTCCTTGTGGACTAGGTAGGGGTGTTTACTATATGCCATGGTTTGATTTCACAGAAGCTCACACTTAATAGTTTACCTTGAGTTTTAGAAGAGACTTTGAATTCTGGTCTCTAGGTCAATGTTTAAATTGCTAAGTTTTCGGGGGACTGATCGACATGAACTAAATGCATTTTGCCTTATGAAATGGCTATGAGTTGTGGAGTACATAGGTTGTAATGCTAGGTTAGAAGTGATAAGCTTATCTGTCAAGGGGACAGTGGGTGGACTTGTAACAGCTGCTCTTCATTGCCAAGCTGGCTATATGAAATTAATTAGTGAGACATGCCTCCTTGCATGCCTCCGTTGGCGTTTCCAGAGAGGTTTAAATGAGTGCAGGATCCATTCCAAGTGTGGGCAGCATCGTCCCATGGGTAAAGACCCAGAACTAATAAAGAAGGTGAAAAGACGAAGCTAGCTGTCTGTAATGGTTAAGTTTCATGTCAACCAGACTAGATTTAGAAACACTACGGGAGTATATCTCTGTATTTAACAATGCATTTCCAGTCTGGGTTTTGACTATGGATGCAATATGGTCACCACTGTGCCCTCTGTACCATGATGTGCTACTGATTTTTTTTTCTTAAATGATGACCCAAAACAAAACCCTGTACCCTTGCATTGCTCCTGTCAAACATTCTATCACAGGAATGATAGAGGTGGCTGACACATCTCCTAATTCTTAGCTCCTTGACTACTCCCTTTGACGAACCTTGTACGTAACCTTGTCTAACCTGGTGAGAGGAACCTATAGCAGGAGAAGAAGGCAAAGGAAAATTAAACTTTTAAATTCTCATTACACCAATCACGACAGCATTGTCCTATAGCCCTCCAAATGTTGTCTTTGTATCTAAAAGGCTATTTATATCTAGGTGTTCTAAATTAAGTCTCTGGGGGAAGGCAGCTATTTGGTGCTAATATCTAAAACACAAAATAGGTAATAAAGCCCTTTATTCCTGCGACTAAAAAAAATATAGATTTTTGCAGAAAAGGAGGAAAAAAGGAATATCTGTGGAACAACTCCTCCGAAGGAAGGGGGGGTGGTAACATGTCTGCTGTCACATAAGTCGTATGCTGAGACATAACAATTATCTCAATGGCTCAGGAAGGGTAAATGTGCACGATAAAATCTTATTAGGAAAAGATTACCGAACGAGTAGAAATCATCCGGTTTGATAATTGCAGAGTGAACCGGAATGGTGGTACTGACAGATGGGCAAATCCATAGGAGAACTTCTGTGCCACCCAATGAGTTAACAAATGCGACATGTCATTTCTGTTCTTCAGCTGATCCTGCGCCGTAATTGCCCAAGGATGAGCATGCGAGGAGTCCCTAAGTTTTGCCAGTTCACTTCACCGAGCACCAGTGGTTTGTTAAGTGGTGCAATTATTCAAATTTGACACTACTTAAAATTTGTCACTTAACAGTTTAAGTATCCATTATCATATTGAGATTGTGTGTCTGTGTGTGTGTGTGTGTGTGTGTGTGTGTGTGTGTGTGATTTTCTTCCAGAAGTTTTTAATAGCTTTGGGACTACATCTGACTTCCTACTTGTAGAACTTTGCCAGTGTAGTCACCACCCATCCCACCGCAAAAGGTGCTCAGATTCTCAAAGTGTGATATAGGTTTATCACAGCTCTAGGCCCTTTGTCTGGGTCTTCAGGAATCTGCGTTCCTGTCATGTTTGAATCTTACCCGGGAAGCTGGCATTGGTCTAGCCAGTCTAGCATGATACCCTGGTGCACAGCTGAATGCTGGACACATAATAAACGCCTACTGTGTAGCTGTTCGGCAGATTGTAACTGATACTATGTATCGGTGTGGCAAGGGGTGGGCCTGTTGGCTCAACAGCCAACATGATCCTTTTAGGCATAAATGAGATCATGTTACCAATGATCCCTGTCTCCACAAATGTCACATCTCACTCAGAGTGACCAGTACTGAAGCTCTTTCAGTGGCCCGTGTGCCCCTGGAGCCCAGCTGCTGTGACCTCGCTGTTCCATATTGTAGCTCTTCCCTCTCTGCTCTGCCCGAGACAGTGTACATTGATTTCTACAATGCTTCATCATCATCATCATCACCACCATCATCATCACCATCATCATCAATGTCCCAGGAACACTGCCTGATGAAGGCCCCTGCGGGAACTCTTCCTTCTGCCTTCCCAGCATCCACTTGGTTTCCTCATGAGCCTTGCTGGGTTAACTCAGCCATCTGACTCCCCCAACCCCTGGCCCTTCCCACCTGTGCCCTCCTCTCCATCTTATATAACTTTTACTTTAATCAATTACTAAACAACTTACCTAGTAATAACAACTTGGGTATTTCTTTTCGTCTCCTCTTCCCCTATTAAAAGTTAAAGCTCCTGAAGGAAGATGTCTTGTCTGATTTGTAAACGGACGCACCCCATGTGCCTAAAGTCATGTCTGAACATGAACACCCGTGGATAATAGATCGCTCATGAACCACATCATTAAATGTCATCTAATGTTTAACAATGCATCCTCCTCACAGCAACTCCTGGTGGTAAGAGTTCCGCCGCTACCCTCACTAGGATGAGCAGCTCGGGCTTGAGAATCTGAGTCCCTTGCCCTTTGGCTCACCCTTCCTCACAGCTCCATCTAACATCAGGAAACTAAAACTTACCTGTCTCAGACCTCCTCACGACTTGGACAGAAAGCACACTGAGGGACTGCACAGTGGAAGCGAGGTGGAGGCCATGTTCTCCCCTTTTCCTTCATGGTTGTGGAAACGGGACGCATCCCTGTAAGGGCATTCCAGGGTCCGTTTCCTGGCTCTCTGAGCGTGGACCTCTGCAAGTCAGATTAGCAACAGCAGCTCTTCCCGACCTGGCTCTGTACTCTCAGAACCACAGCAATGTCTACCCTTCCGCTTTGGGGCACCAGAGGTTCTTCAAACAGCTAAATCAAGGTTTGAAATCTGCATAGTAAAAAATAATAATAATATCAGGAAGTTATACCCATAAATCCTCACCAACAGGACTGGCTAAACATGAACTGACCAAAGACAATAACAACAGACATGCAAAGTGGATGGAGAAAAACTCACAAGGCCCCAACGCTACACCGAGAACTAAGGATGCTGAGTATGTGAGAAAGAGCCTTCTCCAGGGAAGAGACATTAATTAGCTAACAAATACCAAATGGTCAGCCCTGAACATATAAATATAAAAATCATTTACACAGACTGAGCAGGTTATAGATATATATATAATAGATAGATATATATATATAGATATATATAGATATATATAGATGATATATAGATATATATATATATAATGTGTGTGTGTGTATTGTGTATATACATGCATGTAACATATACATACATACACATATTTATTCATATATATATATATATATATATATATATGTGCATGTGACACATACATGCACATAAATGCAAGTAATAGAACGACAGGTTGTGCATGTACAAAAGATCAAGGATGGGTAAACAGAAAATAAAAGAAAAAATATCTGAAGTGATCTCTGTTCCTGTTCTGAGACTAAAGGGCTAGCCTTCTGCTCACACCACATAAACTAGACCCTCCTTCCTATGCCCTTCAGTTGTCCCATAAGAAGCCACCTCCTGAGAACCTGCAGATACTCGACTCTAGAACATACCGGAAGCTTCCCACAAGTGTACAACAGTACAAAATGATAGTGTTTCCATTCCCACCCTAGTTGAAGAACCTGGGATAATTCAAGAGATCTCCAGGTTAGATCTCACCTGTTTTTCCAAAAGTCGTCATCCTATTGGCAACATGGTCCTCCCAGTGACCCTGCCGCTCTCAAAGCAGGTCAAAAATAGGTAGGCGGTGCCGTGCAGTCCACTGCTGTTCCCCAAGAGCGGCTTCTCTTTCATTTTGCCCTCCACCCTTACTGTACTGCTCTGAAACTCTCTCAAAACAGCCAAGAGGCAGGGGCACATCCAGCAACTGAAGCCAGCAAGATCTTAAGGGATGCCTTTAAGAGACGCACATACAACTGTCAGTGCGATCCTAAGAGAAGTATTTATCAGTCCAAACCTCAACTCATCCAGGGAGAACACAGAATCAAAACCATGCATTCTGTAGAGAGGTTTAGAGGATTCAAGGAGCTATCTTGGCATAATCATCCCGAGCTTCCGTGACAGAATAACGTGGACTGAGTGGTTTTAGTGGCCTCGGTGGCTTCGGTGATAAGCTTCTCGTAACTCTGTAGGCTGGGAAACCCAGGAAGGTGCCAGGAGGAACTGTTAAGGGACAAGGTCCTGTTTGCCAATATGCGACTTCTCGTCACATGTCAACAACCCATGAAGAGGAGCAAGCCCTCTGTCTCTTCATACGAGGACACGCATGCCATCCACCAGGACTTCGCTGGTTCCTCATATATGACCTCCTCAGATCTGGTGCTGGGGTCGCAATACATACATTTAAGAGCGATGCATCCAGTCTACAGCATACGGGTAAAGTCTCTGCTAAACTGAATGTAGTTACTAAATAATCAGAACTAAGACGTAAATATTTTTTACTATGAACCAAGTGTGCTAAATATTGACATACCCGTCATTATAATCAAAACAGTAAGGTGTTATTATCCCGCTTTATAAAGTAGTAAAATTAATAGCCGCTGTTAACAAATGCTAATAACTTACTAGTGATTTATTGTTCTCATTGTGGCCGAAAAGCTTCACACGTTCCAGAAATTCAAGTACAGCTTTCAGCTTTGTTGTGATTGTCTTTCCTCAGCTCTCTGGAAAGAGGCGCCTGGCCCTACACATCGCTGACTCAGGATGGGTCTAGTAACACAGCCCTTGAAAGGTCTCTCCCACGGTCTCCGTCTTTTCCTGGCCACGGGCAGAATGGCATTTCCAGAGACCCGCGGTCCGTCTTTAATCCTCCAACCGTGTCAAACATTTCCACACTCACAGTGGTAACCACATTAAGCTGCAATTTTCTTTTCTTTCGAAATTTTATTTATTTATTTATTTATTTATTTATTTATTTATTTATTTATTTGGGTGTTTTGTTTGTTTAATGTGTACTGTGTTGTCCACGAGGCATGTCTGTTGAGCCACACACATGCAGTGACTACGGAGGCCAGAAGAGGGCGCAGGATTCCCTGGAACTGGAGCTACAGACAGTTGGGAGCCACCGTGTGGATGCCAGGAATCAAACCTGGGTCCTCTGAAAGAGTAGCTAGTGCCCCTAACCACTGAGCCATATCTCCACCCTGGTTACAATTTTCTAGTACTGAACACCCACAATTCCTCTACATGGGTAAGTATCACATGATTTCTAACACCAGGAAGCCTATAATCTCGATATAAAGGTTAGGAAAAAAATTTAATTTTAAATAAAATAACCGTTTTAGGTGGGCAATTAGGGCATAAATATCACTAGCCAGAGAGCAGATTCTAAGGTTCCTTGTGGACCTTTTCTCTGCTATGTTCCACGGGCAGGCAGTAGAAGCTCACTATGCCTCACCTACTTAACCAAAGAGTCCAGTATCTATGATGAGGTAAGGAAATGACCACACAGGGTTGCCGCCATGGCGATCTGTCCTGAAAACAGGAGCACATAAAGTCTCCCCACATAGTGAGGCGGACTGTGGCGTCGCCCAAGTCAGACAATGTTCATTACTGTACAGGGCTGAATGCCGAACCAGGTCTGAATCTTTTCTCTTTACCTGCTGGTACCATACTAAAGGCACGTAGTGACTTGACTAATATTCAGATGCCTCTCACGCAGAGAAATACAAAACTCAGACGTGTTTGACACCGATCGATTTCCACATCTCACGTCAATGCACGTATGTGTTGGATAGAACCTACATTAGTGTTTTTCTCATTACTCTCTCATAACCACAGTGGGTTCCAAATGAATGGTCATCCCATTCACAATTATGCTTCAATATGTTTCTTCTGCACTATGAATTTTAATTACTTATTCCAAACTTAGTTCTTACAATGAGCCCATCACAATTTAAAATTTTTTTTTCTTTCTTCACACGCCCGTGTGAAGGAGACAAATGCTGGCATTGTGGTGTGGATGACAGTTGAAAGGGTGATTGCCTCGAACACAACCTGTCCCACCTGCTCCTGATTAAATCGTTGCTGAGTATCTCAGTGACTCGGGTTCTGTGATCCAAATGCCAGGTCTCATAGCAAGGCGCTGGGATTTTAAAAACGCAAGTAAAGTTGGGGAGAAGAATTTCATAAATGTCATCACAGTTGAGAAGTATTTGGAAGAGCTCTGGAGTACTTGGGGGTCTCCTCTCCATCCTCTGTTCTTGTCATTCAGACTTAAAGGTTCTTGTTGGGCAGAATTACCTCCTTTTTACCCACTCTTGGTGTTTAATCGGACAGCAAACCCTGACACTTCCCCCTGTTCCAATGTTCTCTCTGCCTAATTTCTCTATAGCTCCTCTCCAAAGTCAGGTTCTCAGTTTCTGTTGCCCAGGTTATGACATAGGATGCCCACTGATTCACCTACCTGCAATTTCTTCCCCTTCTGATTGTCAAGACACATCACCAGTTGATCAAGATCATCAAATAAGGCTAGGCCTAATAGTGACACACCTGTAACCCCAGTTCTTGGGAGACTGAGGCAAGAGGATCATGAGTTTGAAGCTACCCGGGGGCTACATAATGAGATTCTATCTCAAAACAAAAGAAGAAACCAAACAAAAAAGTTACCAAAGATTCGTCAGAGCCTGCAAATGCAGTAGGTATGTCTTTGAACTTGATAGAGCAAATTAATGTATGAATAAACATACCTGTGTATACAAGCATCTTCATAAGCATGTTCTAGAAATAGCCCCGCTCATCTTTTCATTGAGCATTGTACACCTGCTATAACTGCACATCGTCTGCTTTCTTTAATTGACCACACAACAACAATGTATATATCAGGGTTGGAGAGAAAGCGCAGTGGATAAGGGCACTGGCTGCTCTGGCAGAAGATGTGGGTTCAGTTCCCAGATCCCACATGGCAGCTCCCAGCCATCTGTAACTCCAGTTTGAGGTGATCCAGGGTCCTCTTCTGGCCTCCATGGACACCAGACAGACACATACATGGTACTCATACATATAGGCAGGCAAAATGCTCATAAATAGAAAACGAAAATAAATAATATTTCTAGAAGAAAATGAACCATCCTAAAAACAGTCTATAGAAAGAAAGCCCAAGAATCAACCACATTTGCAACTATTCATGAAAAACTACGATTGATTTTTAATATTTATTTTCCAGATCGTAAGAGAAGGAAATATTTTACAACTCATACTTTGAACTCAAATTCTGATTAAAACTACCATCTCTTTCTTGAATGTTACAGTGACTCTAGGTCTAAGATATCCAGAAGAGCCCTGATATTAAAAACAAAGATAAATAAACAAGCAAGCAAGTTAAAGCCATAGTCTCTTAGCAAAAATGTTTACGGCCCAAATGGAACATCAGAACGGTAAAGCTAGCAATGGGACCAAAGTTTTCTCAGCCATCCATGAGCTACCGGCAAAACTGTCCTCCTGTGTCAGGCAGCATGGTCAGTGCATACACTGGTCAAAAAGAGTCACGAACTTAACCCTTCCAAGAGTCCCTCATGCTTACACAAGCTTTTGGTGACTCCAAGACATGACTGAATATAATCTATATCATTCTGCTTTGGAGATCTCAGCAAAGTGACATATACAGCATTGATTATACAACAAACATCTATTATTTATAGCTCTGGAGCCTGGTAAGTCTGAAATCTGGGCCAGTACACTGGATATCTAATAGAGACCCTTTGTTTAAGGATGACCTCATGCTCTCTGTGACCTCAAAGGACCTTTCCTTGATGTATCAGAGAAATGGAGATTTGGTGTCTCTCTCTCTTTTTATAAGGGCACTATTCCCATTGTGACTTATGGCACTAATCCTAAATACCTTCCAGGAGCCCCACCTTCAACTACAGCCACACTGGAGACGAATGGGGACTTGAGTATTTGAATATGGGAAGAAAGAAAGAAAGAAACACAAGCATCCAGTCTGAAGCACAACCCTTACCTTACTTTTAGGGACCTGAGCCTATACGCAGTGAGCTAATGTAAGTAGGTAGGTGTGGCTTCCACAGGGAAGGAATCCACCATCTGAATGATTCCCTAAAGTTTTGTTTCCTACATGTTTAATGCGGACACCCATGCCTTTGCTAAGTTAAGCTATAGAGGTGGAACAGTCTAAATAGTTTGTTTATCAAAATGTAAATGTTAAGAGAAAAGAGCACCTACCAACACTCTTCTGAAGCCATGTTCCTAGTGTCTTGGAACCCAGATAAAAGACGAGCCGGCTAATCAACATAAGGACTTAGATTCACTTGGACTAGAGATGATCACTTGTCAACAGTGATCTAGAAGGAGCCATTCAGTCAAAATGTGGGTCAAATCCCGCTGAATGTTAAAACTGGGTAGCTAGAAGCAAGAGGTGCATAGAATGAAGGCTGTGTTGTTAGGTACTGCCTCTGATGTAAACAAGATGATGGATGTTTCATGAAAGAGGTTAGAGGTTTGGTCTGCTGCTGTGTATTGTAATGCTAAGTGTGGGCTCCCCAGACCTGGTTGCCCCAGAGAGAAAAGAGTCTGCACATAGACCCATGTGTCACTATGTTACCTTGCCCCCCAAGTTATTTCTGATTGGTGAATAAAAATGTCGATAGTTGGCCAGAACTGAGATATGCAGGGATTGGGCTTGGGGTCGGAAGAGACCATGGGGATGGGGGTGGGGGAGGGGTGGAAAAGAGAGCTGGGAGAGAAGGAAGACACCATGGGTTAGGAGCCATAAAAGCATAGCCCCGAGGGCTGGCCAGTTAGAGTAACAGACAACACAGATAAAACATAATAAATAATAACTCAGGGTTATCCATAGGAAATAGATTTTAATAGCATAGAGGGTAGACATCTACTCAACTTTAGTGCTGTTAAAAAAGCTTATTGTAAATAATAAAGGTTGTATGTCTTTTATCTGGGAACTGACTGGTCAAAGGGGGAGGGGGAGGTAGAAAGCCCAGACTGATATTTAACTTTTCCACAACAATGTTACAAATTTGTAATTAGATCAGAAAAGTCCCAGGTCAGGTATTAATAATATGTCTACCACTGCTTTAGCTGGTAGTAAATGGTATGGACTGTGACAGGGGGGCTCTTGCAAGCGCAGATTGAATATTCAACTTCTGGGCCTGCATGGACGGCCTGCCCTCCTGTCTCCTGAAGATACACCTCACATTACTAACTTCCTCTCCATGAAACTAACCTGTCAAACCTCTTCATGAGCAAATTAGTCTCCACATTGCCTCTGAGCACACAAGTCCCTGCATTTTTTTTTCAGAGTAAATCTATATTTATGAGACTTTGACAAAACCACATAGCACTGACACACAGTGATAGTGACGAGAATTCTAATCTCCTGGGTCTCCTCATACTTCTGCACAATTCCAAAGCTCTTTGATTCAAAATTAAAAACAAAAAACAAAACAAAACCATTGCTTGCATTTATGTCTGTGCCACCACATGTATGTACAGTGCTCATGGAAATTACATGAGGGTGTCAGATTCCTCCTTTAGTGGAATTATGAATGGCTGTAAACCATCATATAGATGCTGGGAATCAAACTCTGGTTCTTTGGAAGAATTGTAAGTACTTTCAACTGCTGTGCCGGCCATCTCTTAGCTCCCAAATCTCTGTGATCTTAATCACTTGGCCATTCCTTGTATAAAGGTGATATGTTTTAATAATTGCTTATCCATTTTTTTACGAACTGTCTCAATTTCTAGTATGGACTAAATTCTATTCTACTGCGACTTTTTCTTGAGATACAATAGCAAATAGTACGAGATCTAAAATAAGGAGCTCTGAGGGAAACAGAGGTGGCTCAGTGGTTAAGAGCACTGGCCACGTTTATAGAGGACTCAGGTACTTATCCCATCACCCACAAGGTAGCTCATAACTACCTGCTACTTCAGTGCCAAAGGGCTAGATAACCCCCTCTGGCCTCTACCAACACCATGCATGCAGGTAGTGCCTGCACATACACGCAGGTAATTATTATACACAACAAAAATAAACGTAAAATGTATAATAAAAATAAATGCTATAAGGGAAGATAAAAATGAAGTATCACAAACCCTGACTGGATTCACTTGCTCGATGTAGGGTTCTTACTATCTGTGAGAAATGGGATATGAATGGGAGAGATTTGCCTGCTTATGACAAATGCAAAGGGTTTATCAGTGTCCACAATAAAAAGTATATGATGCTCACAGGAAACACAATTATCGATCTTAATACCAGAAAAGAATTATTCATCTGTTCCCACATGAAGACTATCCTTGAGAAAATGAACTTCTGCCATAGCTTGAGGCTAAATAGAGCTCAACTCACCAAGTGGATTCCTTCACAGTCTCACACTAGACAGGGAATGCATAGGGGTATAAAGGAAGAGCAACCTAGGGCATTTCTTTACTTTTTCTACAAACACAGACTGCTGGCGTCGCCCTCCCTGCTTACTCAGAGAATATTACTTGTCAAAAAAAGACCTGGGACTGAAGGCATCGCCTGCTGCGGCTGTCAGCCAGGCTGGCCCCGAAGCAACCACTTCTTATTATCAGTCATGTTTTTCCTTCCCTGAGGTTGTCAGAAACAAAGAGGGTCAATTCATGGTCACCTCTGCCAAAATTGTTTTCCCTGCCAGTCAGAGATAGGAAAGTCTGAAACGGCAAGCATAGGCAGACATGTTTTCTTTTTATTTTCAAATTCAGTTCTCTTAAAGGAAAACACTGTTAACAAAGGGGAAGGGTGGAGAATAGGAAAGGGGGAGTCATTTAATAGTACCTCAGGATGTCTCACCAGGAAGGAGCCCAGGCTGGCTAATATAGCACAGGCTTTTGTGTTATGAGAATTAATAGAAATGGCTACAAAGAGGTGGGAGCCACACGGAGGTTAAATCGGCAGCTTATGTGTGCACTTGGCATGACATATTGGGTGGATGTCCATGTCTGATGTTGGGGGAACTATGTGGAGAAGCAAGACTTGGATCTGAGACAAAGCCAGGGCACTGAATCGAGGATGCCGGGCCCAAGTTACTGGCTTGAGTCTAACTCATTGCAGGGTAGTTGGATGCAAATCGTGATTTCCCTGAGCCCAGTTGAGAGAAATGAGGAGGAGGGGGACGACGACGAGGAGGACAAGGAAGAGGAAAAGAAGGAGGACAAGGAGGAGGAGGAGGAGGGGGAGGAAGGGGGAGGAAGGGGAGAGGAGGAGGGGGAGAGGGGAGGGAGGAGGAGGAGGGGAGGAGGAGGAGGGAGGAGAGGAGGAGGTAAGAGCACGTGACTTAGGACTGACGATATGGAGATTCAGGGATATAGAATATTACTAGCCATCCCTTCCCAGGGAAGATAAAGAAGATATGAGGTGGAGAGACCATCAGAGATACCCAAGTACATTTCCAGAGCAGTTTTGAATTTGTTTCACTGATGAAAATCATAAAATGAGCTGTAGATCCCAACCAAGCAAAACTAACCTTACAGGCGTGCCCCGTACATGGTCTCTCAGGGGCTCTGACTCAGAGAGAGCCCGTGTTAGCTTTAATGATCTTCACGGACATCCTGGAAGTCATAAGAACTGTTAGTGGAACTCTGCCTTTTCATTATTCACTGAGCCCCGCTAATGGTGTCGCTGGCCTTGTGAGCATGAAATACAAGAACTGTAGCGTCAAAAATAGTGACAATAAGCTAGATTGGAAATCGTTTGAACGTGAGGGAAACTGACACCAGCATCGGGACATGACAGCACCGAAGGAGCGGTGGGCAGTGTCATCTGACAGAGTGAGCGCCACAGTGCAGGGTTGGTGTGGGGGTTGGGGGTGCAGCACAGGGAAGGGGTATTTCTCTCATGGCCAGGACCATCACTTAAGGATTAATGCAGAAAAATAGCCATAGGTTGAGATGGCTGCAGGAGAAACAGTGTCTTCAAGGGAGAATGGCTCTGTGTGTGTCTGTGTGTATCTGTGTGTGTGTCTGTCTTCATATCCAAAATGAGAAAAAGACAAAAATCTTGATATCTTAAAGCACCAAACAGTCATGTAAGAATATAAGAATACAGTGTAGTTCTGGTTACATAAGCACATGAGAATTATACTCCAGGAGCTGGAGAGATGACTCAAGGGTTAGCAGCGCTGGATGCTCCTACAAAGGACCCAAGTTCAATTCCCAGCATCCACGTGGAAGGTCATAGGAATCCAATGCCTTATTTTTACCTTTGTAGGTACCACAGATACATGTAGTGTACAAGCATACGTGCAGGCAAAACATCCATACACATAAAATAAAATAATGATAAGGTTTTTTATGTTTTTTTAAGAATTGCAGCTCCGGCGGGAGGTTAGGGAGTGGGGAGGTAACTTTGCAGTCTGTTAAGATGAAACTTTAAACATCTGGTCTAAAATGTCCAGGAGAAGCATTAACAAGTGTCTGGGGAATCAGTCTGATGCCCCTGATATTTTTAAAAACCTGAATATCAGATTTCCTGAAGGAAAAAAAAAAGTGAATCAAAAAATATTTTTTAAGATGTTCTAGAAAGATCTATATAAGACAAGGTTATATTTGATGTAAAATGAGAGTAAAGAGAAGGATAGCTGTAGGCTCTGAGAATCAGTTGACTCACAACTGATGGTAACTCATAATTAACTGATGACCCACAATTGATGACCCACAGTTGATAATCCAACCCATAGTTGATAACCTACAATTGATGATGACCCATAATTGCTCTTTGTATCTCACTGGGAAGAAAATCACCATCATCATCATCATCATCACCATCACCATCACCACCACCACCACCACCACCACCACCACCACCATCATCTGTGATCTTTCTCTGCTGTTGTAGTCACGTGACAGCACTGACTTCAAGCTTGATGTTCATGATCACAGTTAAACACACACGAAGCAGAGACAGTGATTTCGAAGCGGAAACCACTCCTCTGAGCATCATTTTTCCTCTAACTTTTCTCACGGAAATTTAACGAACTGTTAGTGACCATCAGAAATACCAGGTGGAATCCTTCTGGTAAGACATGATTAGTGGTGGGGAGTTAGCCAAAATTCTTACTGACGGCTCAATGAACTTACCACTAGAACAAACAGAAGCAAAGCGAGTTAGTTGTTAGTGACCTGGATTTCCAGACTCTGAGTTATGAGGAATGGAAATTAAGTTTGTGTAATTGATTCTAACTTCTAGGACAAATTGGAGCCATGTAAAGTCGCCCCTAGGAAGAAAGGAACATAAAACGCAAACGTGAAAATACCAGACAGAATACCAATCTCACAGTGCAGATCCATGAACCTGACAAGAGATTGTGCTGTTCCTCTCCTGAACAGGAGGCATCCAGTCACCTTCTCATGATCCTTGTGAAGTGGCACAAAAGAGGCTCAACTGTTTGTTGGTAGAATTAGCGTAGCTGTGTCCTCAACTGCAGAAGAGGTAAAAAGGCCAGAAATTCTTGACCAATGTGTGGTGTCCAGTTAAGAAGGTTGGTTCACCCATTCTCCATTGACATACATCACGTCTAAATGTCCGAACATGCTCAGACATCCTGTCTGTCATTAATCCTACTAATATATCTTAACTTCATGGCGATGCCTGTTGTCACAGATATAGGGCAGTTCAATTATAGTTCATTTACATTTCTTTTCCTGAGGCCATGAAAAGTATTCTGACAGAAATAATTTACGAGATAAAGAGTTTATCTTGGCTTGTGGTTCAAGGTACAGTCCGTCCCCGAAGGAAAAATGAAGGTAGCCGGGAGTTTGAGGTGACTAGGCACACCTCAGCCAAAACAGGACACGGAGAGGAGCAAATACTTGTGCTCACACCCTTTTGTCTACTAATGCAAGCCATGATCCCAGCCAGAAAACGGTATACCACAGTGGTTGAGTCTTCCTATCTCAGTCAACGTCATCAGGATAGTTCCCCAGAGAAGAGGCCTTGTTGGACCGGCCCTAACCGGGTCCCATGATGGTCTCCGAAGGCGGGTGCTAACGACGGCTGCCTCTGCCCACGAGTGGTCACGGAGAGAGGGAAGTGTAACAGCTCCAAAGTGTGACAGCTCTGCTCTCTGAGGGTTCTCAGTGAGGCACCGGCTGGCCGGCGAAGAGGGGGAAACCCCGCAACAGAAGCTCTCAGACACCGGGATGAATCTTGTGCGCGCGCTTTACTTGAGTCAGGCCCAAATATATATAGTTTGAGGTGGGTTAAGGTCGGGGGCAGGTAGGCAGCAGGTAACCCCCTATTGGCTTGGACTGAGAGCTTGGGAATGCCTCATCTGCATGATGGTGCTATTCCTACTGTGACCGTGACCACGAACCTCTCTGTGGGAGGGAATGTGGAGGGCTGAAGCGGGGACAGCCAGGCCTGGGAAGAACTCGAACACCTTCCATCCCAGTGGATATATCCAGGGTGCCAGGGTTCTGAAAGTTCTTTCAACCAGGCGCCTGACTTTCCACAGCTCGCTGCCCCATAAGGCCTGTCTTCCGGGTGATGCTACATTCTGTCCAGGTGACAGTGCTAACCATCACATAGCTCCTAAAAGTGCATGTGACAGAAAGGCACAAAGCCACTGAGACTACCCAGGCTTTTGGTGCAAAGCCATGTAACTTCCTTGCCACAGAGAGGGAAGCAAAATGTCAGAGCAGCAAATGCACCTGGCCAGGGGAGACCCGTTCATTGCATGTACCTTTTTATAAAAGAAAGTTTTTATTAGTTCCTTCAGAGTTTCATAAAAGCCTAAATTTTGATCATATTCACTTTTACCCTCCCACCAAAATAACTTTCATTGAAAACCACGACATCTGTCTCCAAATAGGAGGTGGAGGAACAAGAACTTGCTATATTCCCCTGTGCCCCTTCCTGGTGTAAATCTTTGATTGCAAGAGGAAAAAAAATAGTGAAAAGGTGGGACTTTACTTTGAGTCTCTGAGGTAATGATAGTTGACCTGAGAATGGCTTATAGAATACACTATGTGTGTCCCTGTGTGTGACTTTGGGCAGGCTACTTCTTGGCACTGTTTTTTCTTCTGCAAACGGGGTGGTGACAATGATTGTCTATGCCATATTCAGTTACTACAAGCCATCGGTGTGGTAAGAACCTCAAATGCACCAGAGCACCCAGCACACAGCAACTCTTCAATAAAGGTGCTTTGTAACTAGTGCAAGATTGCAGGATCGAGGCAAATAAGACGGTAATGTTAAATGTGGATCCAGGGCAGGTAACGTCCCTGCCCTCTAATAGTGGACTGGTATGCGTGGGCTTAGGAAACTGTGATGACTCCAATTCCTAGATACAAGGAGAACAGTTGGATGGTTCTATTCATGTGAGTTTCCTAAGTGAAATCTACCAGTGACAAGTAAAACAGAAGTAATCCATATGAAATTCTTACAGGAAAAATGGTCACTTAGGGAGCTGTCCCAGCTGGACAGACATGGCACATTCCAGCACTGGGAGGCAGAAGCAGGCAGGTTTTTGAGTTCGAGGCCAGCCTGGTGTACAGAGTGAGTTCCAGGACAGCCAGGGCTACACAAGAAACCCTGTCTCAAAAAAAAAAAAAAAAAAAACCAAAAAACCAAAAACAAAAACAAAACAAAAAAAATAAAAATAAAAAACAAACAAAATAAGACAAAACCAAAACAATAACAAAAACCCCACAAAACAAACAAAAACAACAGAAAAAATAAAAACCAAGGATGAATGAATGAATGAATGAACGAATGAATGGATTAGTAGCTCTCCAAGTTCTCATTCTTTATAACTCTATCCTGTGCACACACCAAGTCAGAATGGGCTAGCCCACCTCAGGCACAAGCACGGGAAATCTGGGTGTGGCCTTCATGCTCAGAGTGTGATCTGGTACACCAGAACAGCCTTCAAAGTTAGGGCCAGGCTGGTAACTGGCCAGGTTTAATTACCGCATCAGGTTCCATCAGAACCTTGGCCAGGAAGAACAGACAGAATGGAAAGAGAAATGCCATTAGCAGCATTGGGTCCCAGTGGTGAACGTGCCACATCTCCTCAGCCTGGAGACACTGCTGGGATGGGATGAGCAAGCCCTGTCACCAGGAAGACAACCTACACTCCACTTCAGCCAGCAGACCGTCTTCCCCATCCTCGTACACATCCCTGCCCGACATCCACATTTATAAGTTTGCTCTTCCACTACCCTTCGGCCAGGCTTCCTTCTGGCCATCACAAAAGGAAACCAGACATTAATAAAAAACACATAGAACCTATAGAAATAAAATTTGATATTTTAATATATTGAAAATATTTAGAGAGCTAAATATAAGGGGGAAAAACAGTGTTAAGCACACTAATCACAGTTTCAACTCGTGGCGTTAATTAAATAGATGAGACTTCAAACTGAAGACAAAATTTCACTAAGCTTAAAAGATAACTTCTCAAATTGTGCCATTCCATGTATTTCTCAAAATTAGCAAATTTTAACCTCGAACTGTAGTAGTCTGTGAGTGCCCTCTTCCCCAACAGAGGAGTACTGTTGTGTTTTTAGTGTCCTTTGGTTCTATATAAGTAAACAAATCAGCAAACAAATAAAATGAAAAGTACCAAGAACATAATTGACAATTCAAGGACATTTCTAGAAGATGAGTTTCCTATGTCTCCTGCCACATCCAAGTTCTAACTGGCTCATTAGCATGAATGAACAGGTACTGACCTGTTCAACACACAGGCTCTTACTTTTGCTTCGGTAGAATTATTTTTATGAATATAAATATAAACGAGATCTAGATGGGTGACTTAGGATGGTAAGATATGTATTTTTTTAAATGTAGAATAACAAAAAGGTACATCTCCATCGTAATTTCTGATATTCTAAGCCTTTTCTTCTTTATTTTTCTATAAATACTTACTCATACAATTTTACTTACATGCATGAGCCTGGCCTTTAAGCTGTAAGCATCCTTTAAAAGCACAGAAGTAAATTATCGCACTCTGTGCTGATACTGCATGTCAAATTCCTCCTCTGTCAATGACGTTTCCCAAGTATCTGTTTTGTACCCTAGTATTTGCAGGTGACGGCTTTATACTTCAGCGTTCTGAATCGTTTTGTCCCATGTCTCTCATCCTATTACCGTGATTTTGCTCTCAGCATTTTCTTCCTGCAGAGATCTGGTTTATAATCGCTGCTATTTCTGGCAAGGTCATTTACTCCTGAGAGTTCAAATGACCATAACTGCAAACTGGAGACTTTCATTCTGACTTCTGAATGAATACACCCTTTTCCCTAGTTACATCTCCAGCCAACCTGGGCTGCTCTTTTTTTCTTTTCTTTTTTTAGAAACAGTTTTGTTGTCTTGCTCTTAATCTTACTGCTGGAGAAATCGCAACATCTCTCTTAAGACTTGTAGAAAATTCCTCAAGGTTATTTCTCCTTCCTGTCCCTGTCCCGTGACACATGGGTTCATCACAACCATATCCTACCACTCATTTTCACTTTGTGACTAAATGGCCAGTAATGACAGACAGAGATCTTAGGTTTCAAATCTCACATGAGCTACTCCAGATGTAGGTCGTTTTAATTCTTTGGAACATGAAATTTTCCTGCTTATGCTAGAGGCAAGAATGTTTTTGGATGATGGTTTTGTTCACGTCAAAAATAGTAGAAATCCATTTTCAAAATAAAAACAAAGAGGTATGGCAGTGCCCTAACTCTCTGTGCCTCTGTCCTCTGCAATATTTTTTAGGCTATAAATGGCATCGAACGTGTCTTTGAACATCCTGTGCCAGGCCCAAATCATCCATGTTTAGTATCCCTTCATTTGATGGTACAATCAATACAACCATTACAGACTTGATTAAATGGACTCCCCTAGGTTCTATATAATGTTAGTTATAGCCACAAGACTCCTGCAGCCACCCTGAGCACATTCATTATGTATGATTCCACCTATAGAAGGAGAAAGAGCTATTTACCTGATGTCTTTCTTAGAGGAAATCTGTAGAGCTGTTGATATATCACTATAACCATCTGAGAAACACATTTCATAGTATCAAACACCGCGGAGCCATTTTATACCTTGAAGATGAGAGGATGGTCAACATAGTGTAGTCTAGTACCAGCAAGCTCAATCCTTCATCATGCTAATTCCACACCAAGTAGGGTTCATTTAAATGAATAATTATGAAGTGACCCCTCTGCCGACTTCGTACTATAAAGCAGACAAAGATAATGTCCCAATCTCTAAAAAGGATCCTGTAGGCTGCGGCATCAACTGTACAAAACAGTTTCATTTACAATGCATCTGTTGAAGCAAACAGTATAGATTTAAGAATGAAAGAGCAGCCCCCAAAAGTGTAATGCCTATGGCCGGAGTTATTCATGGAATATTATTTTTTTTATATCTCTTGTATTCAGTTTGCAACTACTTCATTGAGAATTTTTGTATGTATATTCATGAGGGATACTGGACTATAATTTATATATTTTTGTTGGGTTTACACTTGATTTCACTATTTCAATATTATTTGCTTTGTGAAGGAGCTTA
Organism: Mastomys natalensis; assembly: GCA_021653895.1. Lineage (NCBI taxonomy): Eukaryota > Metazoa > Chordata > Mammalia > Rodentia > Muridae > Mastomys > Mastomys natalensis. The sequence continues at coordinate 1,333,451 of JAJTUV010000128.1, read as the reverse complement.
TTGTGGTTCTGAATTTTTTTAAACATAACTCAAAAAGTGTTGCTTGTTTGAAGGCTCTATAGAATTCTTGTATAAGTATATCTGACCCTTGGTATTTTGCTTGTTTGTTTATTTTCATTTTATTCTGTTTGAATGCTTTTTAAATTTTTTTGATTTGCTGAAAATAAAAAAAAAAAAAAAAGTGTAATGCCTGCCTTGGTCTCTCTTCTCATGTAGGTACGGTGTTTCCATGCAGTGCTGAGGAGTTTATGGAGCATACAACCTACAAGTCCAATCTACTTGACTCCCACAATAATGACATGAAAATAGCTAACTCCTCCTAGATTTGTGTTTGTCTACTTATAGCAGCATGCTGAACAGAGGAGAGATCATAAGAAGAAAATTAATTGAGAAGACCTATAAACAATATAAACAAGAGAAATAGGTAGCTAGAAAACTATTTATTATAAATATATTTGTGTCCATGTTCAAATAATCATTATACATAAACAGTATAGGTGTCATTTCTGGATTACTTGAATGTTTGTCCTCACTAGGGACTTGTAATCTCCCCAGTCAACCACACTTGAAACAGACTAGATCTTTATCTGAGATCTTCACATCTTGTAGGTCATCCCCTTCATTCCTGACCCAAGTATCCATATCTTGACTTAAAAATCTCTCTTACTTTAATTCATTGTTATGTCCTGTAAATTTCTTTTCTGAACGTAATGCCAAATATTTTACCCTAAATGGAGACCATTTTGCTTCCATTAAATGAATAAGACACATTTTTGTCTTCTTTTGGTAGAAGAGCCAAAACTAACCTGAATTAGGAATTGGCAAATACTGTCTTTCTGGGTTCTTTGCTTTAATAAAAATGCAGTAATGTAATCTGTCACCATCATAATAACCATAGCAGTGAACACTCTAAGCTTTTTCTCTTGACTTCAGGCCAGGAGAGAAAAATGGTAACCCTTTCCTGTCCATCATAGCAGGTCACATTAACACCATTCAAGGATGCAGTCCGTCATGGTATCAAAGTCACAGAAGCAGGAGCTTGAAACAGCTGGTCACACCACATCCACAATCAGGAACAGAGAGCAGTAAACGCATGACTGCTGCTCAGTTCCCATTCTCCATTTTATAGTCAAGGATCCCAGTCCTGCAATGGTCCTGCCCACATGTAAGATGGTTCTCCACTTATCAATGAACATAACAAGATAATACCCCATAATCGTGAACAGAGTAGTAACTCAGATAACTCCAGAGTTGTCAGGTTGACAACAAGAGCCATCACAACTTTATCCTTGGCAATTTGTCACTCAAACACTTAAGTTTTAAGTCATAATCTCCCACTCTTTGCCTCCCCCATAGCCTCATTACCATGTTATACTAGGAAATGCATTCAAAACAACTCTAAAAATCCTATTGTCTTTAACAGTTCCAACACTTTAGAAACCCAAAGTATATTAACCGTGAGCTCCAATAAAGATCAAAAACAGGTCCCATCTTCCCAGGTTATTATAGCACTAACTAACCATTCCTACTCAAAAGTGAAGAATTGGAACATAGGAAGAGATTGCCAGAACAAAGCAAAACCAAACTCCAGCAGGGAAGATACCATATTCCCCTGTTCCACGGCTAGCATCTGGAGCTTTTAATAGAAACAATTAGACTCCACAAGGCTTGGAAAGCCCTGATGCCTGTAACACACCATGTCTGCTGTAAGCTGGGTTCCCTCCACATTTATAACACTCTTGGGCAAATAACCCATAATCCTGACATTCCTAATACTCTGGGGCCTCTGCCATGATCCTGGCATTCCTAATTATGCTGGGGCCTCTACTGCAACTTAGACTTTGCCATGACTACTTCACAAAATATCCTCGAAGGGCCTCTTTGCACAGATTTTCACCATGCTGCCTATGTGTGCAAAACCAGTAACACATGGATGATGAAACAACTTCTGTTGCCAGGTTATAATATAGTCTGACTCTCTCTGTTCATTGCTGTATCAGATTCTATGTACTGACCCTGGGAAAATGCTTCTTTGGGAAGTTGTTTCTAGGGAAACTCTTCAGTTAAAATTCAGTTAAAATTACTTCCTTTAAATGAATTTAAATGAATGAGTCTTCATAAGATGGAGCTTCTGTGGGATAGGATTTTACCTCAGGGTACTTTCCCTATTGTCCTAATCCAGTATGGGAGATTTCAGTGGTGCTCATCTCTTTGACAATTAACAGCTGCTTTCCTAGTGCCAGACAGAATGATCCCTGTATTGAAAAACTGTCTTCAAAGGAAAAAAAAATCAAAAACAAAACCAAAAATACAAAAATAAAACCTACTCCATTATGGTTTAAGTTTAGTTTTAAGTTTAGTTTCACTCCGTTTCTCAGGATTTTGGCAGAATGAAGGTAGATGCCAAAACAGGACACCAAATATCCCCTATACATATGTTTCTAATAGAATCCTTATTCTGTTTGGAAATGTCACGATTCCTAGCAAATAGAAAAAGAAGTCCCAAACCAGTGACCTAAGACTTGCAAAGTAGAATTAAGACAGAATATGAGCTCTGGTGATTCTTAAGAGACTGGTAGGACCCACTGCTCCATGATACATGACTGGGTCAGCCTTTACTCCAGTCTAGTAGACCCAGGAACAGTGCTTAAAACCAATGGGACAAGTGATTCATGGGGAAAATCCATCCTGGATTTGGATTCCAGGGAAGGAGGTAGAACAGGTAATAGACAAGGGCTTCTGGGTTTCAAGGTCAAATTCTCAGGACCCAGGCCTCTCTCTACATACAAGGACATATTCTTGGATAAAAGGAAAGGGACATTTCTTCTTTACAATATATAACTAAAGGCCAGCATCAGAGTCTGGTTTGTTTTCTGTTGATACGATAGAACATTGACCAAAACCAAGTTGGAAGAAGAGGAATTTTATTTCATCTTAAAAGTTACAGTTAATCATTGAGGGAAATCAAGGCCAGGAACTCAATGCAGCAACCTAGAACAAGAAGTGAGGCAGAGAGTATGGAGGAAAGCTACTTACTGGTCCATTTCAGGGTCACATTCAGACATTCATCTATATGGTATTGTTCAGTGAGTGGGGCCCTCCTAGAATCATTAAAGATCCAGAAAATGTCCTAAAGACATGCCCACAAGCTAACCTCACAGAGATGAGTCCTTACCTAGGATTTCTTCTTCCCAGGTATGTCAAGTCAACAACCCAACAACCAAGACTAGACAACACATGTCTACAAGGCACAAATGCATTACTGTTAAACTATAACCTTTCCTTTCCTGTTTGTCTCCAGGATCTCACATGATTTTCATACTAGACAATACAGTACAACTTTAAAAGTCCTTCAATTTTTGAAAACTCTACCACTGAAAAGTTCAATGTATATTTAAGATAATACAGAGTCTCTTAATCATGGATTCTTCTTTTAAAAAAAAAAGGTTAATTATTCTTATTCCAAAAGAGAAGATTAGGGCATAAAATAATCACACTTAAACCATACCAAAGTTCATCAATGTCACTTCAAATCTAATAACTCCACCTTTGCCATCTGGAATTCACTCATAGTCCTTTTGGCTCCCCAGAACTCAGGTAGACCCACCTCTCTGGCTCAGCTATCTATAGTACAATCATCTTTTTTCATAGACTCAAGCCAGCTCCACTCCATACAGGTCATTGTCCTGGTGTCCATTGCACTGTTCTGGCATACCTGGGATCTCTGATGTAATCAGAGCTGCACCTTGACCAATGGCCTCCTCCTCAGCTGCTGTCCACAATTCCTTCCCTCCTTCAAAACCAGTATCGTCTGGGAGACTTGTTACACACTACTTCTCAGTTCTGCTGCTGGCTGGATGTGCAGTCTTGGCCCTCTCTGGACCTTGGCTTCTGTGTTCTGACTCTGAGAAAACACATCTCAGAAACTTTCACCTCCCATAATGCTGATATCTTAGTAAATGCAGCTGACCAGAAACCACAGATTCTTAATTCAAAATATCATATAAATAGCCCTGATAGAATTTCAGAGGGACTTCCAAACCTGCTGTAACTTTATAACCCCAGACTCCACTGTCTGCATTTCTCTCAGCATTACTTTATAAGTTCCCATATGACCACCCATTAAGTTCTAGGCACCCAGTGTTCCAAAATCCAAATCCTCCACTCCCTGCCAAAAACTAGTCTAAGGCATAAAAGTTACAGGTTTGGGTCTATCAAAGCAATACCTCCGTGTTCTTAGAATCAATTTCTATTTTAGTTTCTTGTTGTTGTTGTCGTTGCTGTTGCTGTTGCTGCTGCTGCTGCTGCTGCTGCTGTAATAAAGCACTAAGCCAAAGCCAACTTGGGGAGAAAGAGTTTATTGCAGGGATTGGGGGCGGGGTGTCCACTTGATGTTAATAATAAAGGTGCAGAGACATCTATATAGTTCAAAGTTGTTAGCCTGTTTGCTGGAGCAGTCTGTCATCCAGCCTCCTAACTTAACTAGACTTGTCTGCCATTGTGTCTTTCCGTGTGGCTGTCACCTGTTCCCCTTCCTGTCTCTCTTCTGCCTCCCTGTCTCTATCTCTCTGCCACCCCCCTTACTCATCCAGTTGACATTGAGGGCTACCTGACCTTCACCACAGCAGCTCTGTCTTTTATCTTTGGGCAAGTAAGGAAGCACAAACATTTACAAACCCCGATAGTCTGGCACCTACCAGCATACCAATTAGCAACTGAGAATACAGGGACATACCTTACTACATGTGTGTGATTAAGTTATCCCAACAAGAGTTTCTTTCAGCTTATAGTTTACAGTCCATTACTGAAGAACCAGGGCAGGAACTCGGTATAGGGACCTAGAAAGAACCAGAAGTCATGGAGAAATTCTGCTCACTGGCTTGCTTCAAACTCACATTCAGCTGGCTTTCTTACACAGCTCTGGCCTATGGATGATATCATCCACAACTCTGACATCAACTAACAATCAAGAAAATGTCTCCCTGCAGACATGTCCACGGGCCAATCTGATGGAGACAATTCCTCAACCGAGGTTCCTGCTTCCAGGTGACAACCAGAATTAGCCATGACATTCAGTATTTTGGGCTCAGTTGGACAAACTGAAAAGGAAGTTTTCAAACATATTCTAGTCCAGACTTTCATATCAAGGTGCTTTCTAAGTGATGTTTGCCCCCAAGAGTTTTCTAATACAATAAGCACAAAGTTATGTTCGGTCAGCATAGTAGGAGTCTCTTCCAGAAGGAACATAGATGTATTCTACATTTCCCCTATTGTCAAAGTCTCTTGCTTCTTCGCTGCCGTTTCACTGCGAGGGGCTCTTGAGAAGCACCCACCTTCTAGAACAAATGTTTGCTATGTCACCATCAGTACCTCAACTCATATCCACCTCATCAGGAGCACTTATGCACGGGGAGTTTGCAAGTGGCATGTGCAGACATCCTCTAAGAGTTACTGTGTTGCACTGGCTATAGTCAATCACCCAAGAGTCTAAAATATGGGATCCAGAAGTAGCTATCACCTTCGTGACCCACACCCAACAACTCACTTCTGCCAGCTCTGCCACAGTCCCAAAAGTTTCACAACTGCCCAAAACAGCATCATCAACGGGAAACAACGTTCTCAAACACATGAGCCTCTGGGGACACTTGAAACAGTCATATGGACCTGAATTTCCAAGGTATTCCATAGGTAGAGTTAGCAGCATCACAGAAGGAGGCTCTGCTCAACACAGAGGACCTCCGACAACACCTGCCTAGTGATGAGAGACTGACTGGCTTCCCCTGGATCAGTTAGAAGGAAGCAGGACATACGCATGTGCTGTGGGAAGATGTCTATGTCAGATGAGCCTCAACCCACCTAGCCTCTAGTTTCCCAATGTATAATGCCACCATTAGCTAATTTTGTGTGAATTATATGCTAATATAAGCATGCTCTCTCTCTCTTTCTCTCTTCATTTCTCTTTTCATCAAATCTGTACTAATAGATGCATGCATATACATTACACTCAAATAATGAACATTTCCCCTTGCCCTGATTGAGATACAGTTGAGTCGGAAAAATAAAGATTTTTCCTTACATATATAATGGCACTTGCAGAATTGTGTTAGACTTTACCTGTTCATTTCTATCTCTCAAATCAACTACAGCTTCCTTTAAAGCGAGGACTTCTTTTTCCTCGGTATCGCCCATGTCCGTTACATCACCAAGTACACAGTGATTCTTAACAAATTAATGAACCAATCTCTTGATAATAAATTTTTCAAGCTGTGGCCTTGGTAATGCATTTGCTACAAAGCACGATAACAGAGTCCAAGGCAATGATATTGACAGAAGCGTTCACCACCTCTCCCTACAACCTAGTTTTCATCTTTCTCTCAATTATGATTTGAAGGATAACACACTTCCACACTGAAGTTGGAGTCTCTGATCCAAACCTTGCCTTGCAACTGTTTATTATTCTTGTTAGTAGTTTTCTAAGTGGCCTCTTTCCTGTGATAATGCTCGCAATCTGTCAAGTGCAGCGAAATTACTAGACCAGTTGAGTGTGTATCTCTGAGTGACTATGTGCTGGGTGTGCATAAAGGCTTCATACACCTTTCCCCGTGGCTTGGATAAGCTCTCTGAGGGATGCTCGGTGCTCTTCATTTGGAGATGCTATCTGATATTTGATTGACTAGGTCATTTACACTTTCTTATCTGGCTTGTTTGTTTGCATATTCTGCAAGCTTAGCTTGGATCAAGCTCCATGTCAAGTCCCTTTAATAATTTAGAATGTTCGGTTTGCTTCCAGCTTACTCTGTGTGTGGGGGGGGGGGGGGGGGGGCTCGTGGGTTTTCCCTCATAACCACGTGATAGTTTACATAAGTTCTGAATAACCTCAAGCCTCATTCATATTACTGAAATCACCTAACTTATTAAGATCCTCGTTATCCATAAACAAGGGTAATTAGAGCAGTGGATTTCCTACATACATTTCCTCTGCTCTCCTATGAGTAGTTTATAGGGTTTCCATACTACATTTGAAGTCTGACTCTTTTTCTTGGGAGCTTTAAAGAATTTGTATTACATTTATTGATTGATCTTTTACAGCCGTATGTGTGTGCTTGTGCATGCATGAGTATGGATGTGTATTGGGGCATGCGTCATCGGATGGTTTTGGAGGCCAGGGGACGGCTAGCAGGAGTCAGTTTTTCTCCTTTCACCATCCGAGTCTTGGGGTTTGAACTCAGGCCGCCAGGCTTGGTTGCAAGTCACTCTATCTGCTGAGCTATTTCTCAGGCCCACTCTTCTGGGAAACTTCGTTAGCTGCTTACGCATCTAAGTGTTAGGATAACACTAGTTTTTCTCTATGTGTGAACCACGGCACCGAGTAATAAAATGATAAATTGCAGCAGCTATAAATTTGATGCTCCTAGAACACAAGCAATTTTCACAGCATCACTTGCTTGCCCTCTCTGGGCATCAGCCATACCTCCCAAGTTTATAAATGAGGTTCGCAGAAGGTGGCAAGCAGAAACAGCTAAAGAAAAGCAGGGACTCTCATACGAACATGCCATAGCAAAATTACTCATTTGGATAGAAGACTGACCACAAAATTATGAAGCAATAGCATCTCTAAATCATCTTTGATAATGAGGAGGCTAGGTGAACACCTGTGGTGGAGATAATTATCAAACCAGACAAAGAGTTGTTCAGAGAGTGGAGGGTTTACAACAGAGAAAGAAAAGATGGTTACACACAGCCAGCACATCATTCTAGCTAAGAAGCCCTCTGCTTTTGTTAATTCCACAGCCTTGCTTTAGGCCTCAACAGATGCCTTCCTGTGTCTCAAGTGATGAATTAAACATGAAGTAATATTTTATTTACTCCACACAAAGAAAGCCTTTTGAGAAAAATAATTGTTCCTATTTTATACATGAAGAAAGTGGTGAGGAACTGAGAGCTAGAGTAACTCGTTCAAGATCCTCACATGAGTAATGAACAGATCCAATTTACAACTCTTGATTACTTCTTGAAAATCCACACTTTCCATTACTGGGCTCAGGACTCCAGATGAGTAAAGCCACAGCCGTCGTTCCACAGAAGATGTTTGGAAAAGTATCTCACTGGAACCCAAGCTAGAGTTTTGGGTCAACTTTGAGCCTTTAAAGATTCGATGAATAAGAATTTAGATCTTACAGAATGCTCAGAGAGAGACTTCGCCCTGAGAAGTATAAGGATGAATTCTCTAGATGCCAATAAAGGGTCCCGTGTCCTGAACAGAGAACTCCAGAAAGTGCTGTCTAGGCACGATGGATTCCTGCTGAGATGCAGACATCATTGCAAGGCACAGAGCATTCACATTGCACATCAACTGTCTGCTTCTGGGACCCCAAAGCTGAGCGGCTTTTTCTGTCACTCACTCCGCCCTATAGAGAACTTGCTTTGTTACATAGGCTTCAAATTTCCTTTAGCTTTATGATATTTGGGGTTTCTTACTCTGAGCACTCTAACTCTAGGAGAATTGTCTTAGTTAGGGTCTTACTGCTGTGAATAGACACCATGACCAAGGCAAGTCTTATAAGGACAACAGTTAATTGGGGCTGGCTTACAGGTTCGGAGGTTCAGTCCATTATCATCAAGGCAGGAGCATGGCAGCATCCAGGCAGGCATGGTGCAGGAGGAGCTGAGAGTTCTACCTCTTCATCTGAAGGCTGCTAGGACAAGACTGACTTTCAGGCAGCTAGGATGAGGGTCTTAAAGCCCACACCCACAGTGACACACCTACTCCAACAAGGCCACACCTCCTAATAGTGCTACTCCCTGAGCCGAGCATGTACAAACCATCACACATATGATGAGTCCAACAAAACCTTCTTCCAAGAAACCTTTCTTCAGAAATTTCCATGCAAACTATTAGCATTTTATGAAAAAACAAAATATTCACAGATTAGAACGCAAGCATTTGGTCTACAGCTAATGTCTTAGTCGGTGATCTATTGCACCGTAACAACTCTTATAAAGGAAAGATTTGATTGGGGCTGGCTCACAGTTCAGAGGTTCAGTCCATTATCGTCATGGCAGGAAGCATGGCAGCATGCACACAGACATGGCGCTGGAGATATAGCTGAGAGCTCTACACCAGATCCTCGGGCAGCAGGGAAAGAGAGACTCTGGCTTGGAGTGGGCCAACCTCAAAGTGACCCACATCCTCCCAAAAGGCCATGCCTCCTATTCCTTTCAAATAGTGCCACTCCCTGGTGAGCAGGTCTTCAGATCTCTGAGCAGTGGGGGCCATTCTCATTCAAATGACCACAGCTAAGCTCAACCCAATGGCTACCACTGTGATGTGCTCAACTCATGGTTTTTATGCCAGAAGCCCCAAATATGATCCGATACCTGCTACCTAAAACACAACAGAAACATGGGGTTTCCATAACATCAACATTTCCATCCCCTGACTCAACTACAGAATCGGAGGCATCCATTTATCCAGCAAACACTATTACCATCATGGGAAGAGACTTCCTCAGTGCTGAGAACAGCAGAGCCCCAAACTAAGTCCCCGCCTGTGAAGAACACACATGATGTGCGCCACAAACATAAACCAAATATGTAAGAAGACAGGCAGTAGGATTGGAAGGTGATGTTTTTAAAAGAGTGGTCAGGAAAAGCAGAATTTTGAGGAGAGATCTGAAGAGAGTAGATAAAACCTCTCATGCTATGGGTTTGGGGAGCCTTGAGAAAAGAGCATGCTCAAAGACTTGGGGGGAGGGGTGTTAGCAGCAAGACCAGTGAAAGCAGCATATGCAGGAGTGACAGCAGCAGGAGAGACCCAAGGGTGCGGGGCTCTTGCTGCTGCTCTGTGATCTTATAAATCTTTTAAAGAAGACAGCGCAATTTTTGCTGACTGCTACGTTGACTGCAGGTTGTGATTATGATAATTAAATTTTGATGACCAAGGAGAAAAATGGTACCTCAGCAGCTGTGAGTAAAGATGTGAAGAATCAGGTGATTCATTTGAAAGAAAATAAGTCAGAAATAACCAGGCTAATGGTCCTTAATTAGTTAAACAACCACTTTGTATTGTGTTCTTTGCCAGTTACTAAAAAGGCTCTTTGCTCTAATGCAGTGCCTTTGTGTGTGGCTTAGACACAGCTGTCTTTTCTGGATGCGGTGCCACATACCTATAATGCCAGTCCTGAGGCAGGAGCATTGCAACTTCCAGGCCAGCCTGGGCTACACAGCCAGACGCTGTCTTAAAAACAAAACAAAAATAAATTTCTACCAATAATAATAATATTGATAATAATAATAATAATAATTCATATGACACATGTACTTTGGTTGGAAGGAGATAACTTTCTGAATTAATTATTTGTTGTATTGAAAAAATGTGGTGTATAAGAAGCACCTAGGGATTGACAGATATACAAGGGACTCTCAGGACTAGAGCCATCTTATTATGTTTTAAAGAATGAAACATGTTTTCCTTTCCATTTTTTCTTTATTTTTTTAGCTGACAAAGTAAATCAAAGTTAAAATATGCAAAGACTCTCGCCCACCCCCTCTTCCCAACTTACAAACTATCTCAGGAATCTATCTAAAGCTGCCAAAGAAACCACCCAAAGAGCTAGAGGACAGCTGTGCTGCTTCCTTTTCACCACTGTGACATACACTAGAGTCACCAGAGCTGAGAGGGACCTCATCTGAAGAACTGGCTCTATCACCCTGACCTGCAGGAGGGCCCAGCCCACTGTGAGCAGTACCCCCTGGCAGAAGCTCCTGGGCTGTGTAAGAGTTGGCAAGTTAATAACCAGCATTCTGTCTTTGGTTCCTGCTTCAGTTCCTGCCTCTGGGTTCCTGAGTTCCTACTCTGAATTCCTTTAGTAATTAATGGAGGATTACCTCAAAATGAAATATGCAATAAACCTCTTCTTGCCCAACGTGCTTTTGCCCAGTGTTTTATAACAGCAACAAAAAGAAAACCAGAGCAGATGTTTCTTGATGGATAGGAGAACCTGCTGCTCTCTCAGAAGACCAGAGTTCAGCCCTCAGCACCCATCAGGTAGCCTCAGCTCCAGGTTCAGCTGCATGTCTTAGCCTCCACAGGCATGTACATGTGTGACACACATTCTCTCTCTCTCTCTCTCTCTCTCTCTCTCTCTCTCTCTCTCTCTCTCTCTCTCTCTCTCTCTCTCTCTCTCTACAGGCAAACCAAAGCATGAGTCTAGTTCCACCTTCGGTGGTCATATTTATATTCTTTCTAAACATCACACAGTCTTTCACATGTCTGCTTCAGCAAAACATCCTCTCACCTGTATCTCTTCAGCAAAACCTTTCACGTGCCAGCTTTATCAAAAACATCCTTTCACCTGTCTGCCCCAGCAAAACATCATTATGATTCGAGTCTCCAAAGAAACCAGAAATTTCCACTTCATAGAAGTGTTTGATTCTTTCCATAGAAAAATGCAGCAAGAAACATTTGTTAAGCATATACAGGTCAGCCAAAACACTGAGCACTCTAAGCATGGTAATTCTTCTAATTCCCATAACCACTCCATACCGTGGAGTGCCTTCACTCCTGCTTTCTAATCAGAATGGCTACATTCATAAATGGTACATTGTTATCATAAGCTGGACAGTCGAGGCTAGTACGTGTACTTTCAACTCACTCAAAATATTGTTGAAAATATTGTTGGATTGCTTGGCCCAGGGGGTGGCACTCTTTGGAGGTGTGACTTGGTTGGAGAAAGTGTGTCACTGTGGACGTGGGTTCAAAATATATTTAGTCTCTTCCAATTGTACTACAAAGCAGATACTCAGGATAACTAAGGACAGGGGAGATGATTCAGTGGGTAAAACACTTACCATGCTTGAGGACCAGAGCCTGGATCCCTGGGACCCACCTGAAGCCCTTCTTAGTGCTCAAAAGTCAAAAACAGGAATCCATAGGGAAATCTGGCTAACTAGCCTAGCCCCATCTATGAGCTCTGGGTTCAGCGAAGTGCCCTGTCTCAGTAACCAAAGTGGAGAGTGATGGAGACAAATATCAGATGCCTACTTTTGGTGACCACATGCGCACATACACACAGGTACATCCACACATGTTAACACATGTGCATATACATACACACATTCAGAGAATATTTTGAATCCCCTTTGACTCTCTCCATGTTTTTAATTTGTACCAAAACCTCCTGAAAGTCTGACCTGCTTACAAAAAAATCACAAATTGGCTTGATAGAGGGTTTTGTGGACACATATACACTTGACCTCAAATGGCTGATTTTCACCTATTTGTCTTGCTTTTTGTATTAGTCTTCAGCAACTCTGAAGCTCTTTTGTTTTGTTTCATATAAACATTTAAACACAGACAAAGGGTCTCAGAGTCTTCGTTCATGTCTAGGGTCTATGATTACATCCCACAGTGTTCCTATGAACTCCTGGTGGCTGTCACTGAGACGCTTTGTATGGTTAGATGAATGTCCTTCTAACCAGTTGCTATCTTCTTGTACATCAATACAGAGAACAATGATTAAGTTGTGGGGTACTTATGGTGATTTTTATATGCTTGGGCCCAGGGAGTGACACTCTTTGGAGGTGTGGCCTTGTTGGAGGAAGTGTGTCACTGTGGGGGTGGGCAATGAGACCCTCCTCCTAACCAAGTGGGAGCCATTCTTCTCCTGTCTGCCTTCAGATGAAGATGTAGAACTCTCAGCTCCTCCTGCACCATGCCTGCCTGGATGCTGCCGTGCTTCCATCTTGATGATAATGGACTGAATCTCTGAAACTATAAGCCAGCCCCAATTAAATGTTGTCCTTATGAGAGTTGCTTTGATTATGGTGTCTGTTCACAGCAGTAAAACGCTAACTAAGATAGCGCTCTGAATATTTTCTAGCATTATTTGGGGGAGAGATGTTTGTTTTCTTGATGCTGGGAATCGAACATATGACCTCATGTATGTTGGGCAGATGCTCTCATACTAAGCTTCCCCAGTCCCCAATGGTTGTTTTCCTATCAGGTTGTGACTGTAGGTTACAAATGTGTTTGTGGCCAAAGAAAATTAACTAAGAAAACAGCTCTGATTTGCATGGCAGCCTGGGGAGGTTCTCTCTGTCTTGATTTCATCTTAAAGGATAGGAGGTATAAAGACAGAAGTTGAGCTGACAGTCCAGAATCCTGGGTCAGGGCTCTGTCTTTAAGGCCTGTGACCTTGGTCAGGTGACTCTCCAGTCTCTTCCTCTCAGGTGTAATCCTGTTTGCTTTCAAATTCTACATTTAAGCTTGTGCTGATCATCAGAATTTGAAGGGGAGAATAGCAATGAGAGAGCACGCTGTTTCCTTTGTAATTTGTATGCGGTTTTGTGCCGCCTGCTTGTGAATGCAGTTGACACGAGGTGAGATGAATGGATATTAGTGTTACCACATAAACTCTTTCATATTTCCTGGGAACTGAAAGGTGAGGAAGGGGAAGGAAATCAAAACGTCTTCTCACCTGTCACTTTAAAAGGCTGTGAATTTATTTTTAAAGTAAGAAGAAGGAAGATTTGGGACTCTGCATTCTGAAGTGACAAGCTGGGCTGGCTCTCAGCTGAGAACGTTTGGGTTTTCAAGACAAACGGTTTTAATAAATAAGATATTCTTAAGGGCAATGGCACTGTAATCCTAAGTAACTGATTCAGAGTGCCGCTGTGGATGAAGTTCTCCAGTTTGTCTGTACGCAAATGAAGAGCCATTCCCTAAGTGAACTGGTTTTTCTATGTTATTATTCATGGCAGGCTCACAGAATGATGTGCAGGGCAATGAGCAGGCCCAGCATCTGCCTCCCAGGGTGCTGATGACAGTCGGCTCTCCCCATCCCCAGTTCCCCTCACATCCTGCTGACATGTCTCAATCTTCCTTTCATTCTCCCTTAAAGGGTTACAAAATCAATTTGTTGCTGATATCCTTGGAAATCCCTCTCTGCTTCTTAACTTTGGGAATTACAATTGTATCGGTTTTTGTGACCAAGGATCCTTGTCTCTGTGGGGCCCCTTTTAGTCTGTGTTTCTCACAGCTCCTGAAGGTAGCTTCCTTGGGTGTTATCCGTAAATAAAATGATCGCAAATAATATCAAGTCTCTCCCTCTTCTAATTACATAACACAAGTTAAAGAATATGATACGTATCATTTAAATAGCTAAACGGGAGCAAGTGGATAAAGTGCTCATTCTCCAAACATGGAGACCAGAGTCCAAATACCCAGGTAACACATAAATGTAGACAAGCATGCAGTCCACCTGCAATCCCAGCACTCAAAGGGCAGAGACAGAGGATCCCCGGAATAAACTTGACCAACTAGAATAGCCAAACAGGGGAGTTCTGAGGTCAACACAAAGGCCTTGCCTCAATCTACATAAAAGTGGGGCACAATGGGAGAACAAAGTCAACATTAACCTCTGGCCTAAGCACAGATGTATACTTATATACACACACGTACCTACATAGGACTACATGCACATAGACACATATACAAGTGCAAAATGATCATGGAATAAGCATATAATGCATGCTTAAATATGTACATATATTTCTTTACTTTTTCCTATGTTCATTGTTTACACGCATAAGATAGCCATAAAAAAATCCTTAGCCTGGAAACAGAAGACTTAAGCAGTAGATTTACTGGAAGTCTAAAATCAGCTGCACACAACCTATGTACTCTGTAATTATTACAGTCATACAAAAAATATGAGTGCATCGGCTTTATGAAAAAAAAAAAAACACACAAAGGAATGAGGGGAAGTGTCACCTCAGCAGAGAAATAAAACCTCAACACAGGATGGCAAACTTTCTGCCACTGACATAAAATTTAAATCCTATACTTCATTTCCAAGTTGTTATTTTTCTAGCTTGGATCTTGTCTCCCCACCAAGGAAACAAAATGTCATCCCGTTTAGCATCGTATCAAACTTAAAACTGCCTAAATCAAATTTTCCCTGATAGGAACTTAGCAAATATCTACAGCTAAGAAATAAGAACCCTGCCTTAAACAAGTGCCAGGGAAATAAGGCTTTCCTTCCGGACGAACTGTAATGACTTCCGGTTTGACGCTTTCTGGTTTGACGCTTTCCGGTTTGACGCTTTCTCTTCCCTGTGGCCTGTAACAGTTTCTCAGCGAGTGAATACATCAGTTATTGTTTTGATAAAGTTCTGTATTTTTATAATAATTCTTCAAAGGGTTTCTTTCTTAGAAAAAAAATGTGTACAAATCTTTTTGAGGCCCTTATTTTAAGAAATTCTTGCCAGGCATGGTACCCCAGGCTGCTGTTGCCAGTTCTCAGAAGGCTGGGGCTAAAAAACAATCTCAAGTCCAATCCCATCCTGACCTACATAGTAAACTCGAGGCCCAACTGAACTACCTAGCTAGAGACTCAAAAAGGAAAAGGGAAAGATTATCAATAAAAAAAGAAAGAAATTACAGGTGTGGTTTTACACACCTGTAAAGTTCCACTCAGAAGGTCAGAAGTCACTTGTGTCTACAATGAGAGTTGTTGTACGGCATAGTGACTGAGAGGGGAGGGGTGGGGACAGCAGTGGTGTGGGCTCTGGAGGAGCACAAATGGGTCACAGCATTCACTGAAGAAAAAGCCAGAGCCAAGAAACAGACCCTGGATGAGCTCCTGATAAAATGGGAATTCAAACACCAAAGCAAGACGTGGAGGGATTTCCCCCAAGGACGACCTTGGTGGTAGATGGGATAAGACCACGTTAAAATGAAAGGACGTTGGAAGTATTGTGAAAAATTAACAACCCTCAGCACCCTCAGGAGCTGCCTCACCATAGCCTCAGCTGCCTATCTTTTACTCCCTTGGAGACATCTGCAGACCACAGAGTCCTTCACAGGTATCGAACTGTTCATAAGACCAGAACCGTGGTATTAGCAATGAAGAGGCATAACCTCTGGGTTATGGCTGACCAGAACCATGGTATTAGCAGTGAACAGACATGATATTTTCCTCTGGGTTCTGGCTGAGCTCTTTTATAGGCATATATGTCTTTAGGGGAGATCAGACATTCTGAATGCAAAGCAGTAAGTAATAAATTATGTGTCTTTTTAAGCAATGAATAAATTAAGCAAACAGATATGATGATACTTTTCAATTTCTCTCTCTCTCTCTCTCTCTCTCTCTCTCTCTCTCTCTCTCTTTCTCTCTCTCTTCCTCTCAAAAAAAAAAAAAAATTCCCAGCTCCTTCTCATTGTATTTATTTGCCAGGGAGCCTGCAGTGTCTTTGTGTAAGCAGTTTCTGGTGTTGAGATTTAAAAATAAACTAGGGCTTACTTTCGAGCGCTCTTGTCCTTTCAAGGATAGAGCTGTAGCTTAAACATGCATCCAGAGTCTGGAGAGCTCACTAAGGCCTTTTCACTTCTCCGAGAGCAGACATGCCCAGCCAGCCTTCCCTGATAACACTGGATCTGTGAGCAATTTCTCCGACACCTAATTTATCAGAGCAAAAAAAAAAATCATCATTAGAATGACTCTCTAAAGCTGTCTTTACTCACCAGCAATTAGGCCATGTAAGATTTATGAATCAAAGCTAAGGAATCTGTGAAATGTGAGCCATTGCACCTCTGACCTCTACTGGCCCAGAAATACACAAACAATCTTGATGCTTACCTAGGAAGTGCTCACTGTTTTATGCATTGATTTTCTTTTCAGTTGTCTCTAGAATAACATCCCTACATTTAAGAGCTCAGCTGTGCAACTTTCCAGGAGAGTTAGCTAACACACCTGCATGCCGTTCTCAAAAAAAAAAAAAAAGAAAGAAAAAGAAAAGGCGACTTGTCTGAAACCATTCCTGATACCATCCATTTTAAAAAGTGAGTTCAACATGACCAGTTGATTTTCCCATAAATTTCTTGATTTTTTTTTTAAATCAAACTTATCCCTCGACAACTTAACATCACCTTAAACTTCATCCTAACTTCACATAAACTTTCTGTGTATGTACTGTATATGTCTCATTTACAAGAATTTTATTTTTGTAGAAACACAGGCTCAAACATTTATTTGCTGTTGCACACTAGAATTTGACATAATCCTTCTGAAACTGAAACAGGAGAGTGACTATAGCAAGAACCTTTCTCATACCCAAGAGTGCGGCAACAGACCCAACTGAAGGAAAACGTAGTGAGCAGAATTCTAGCTGACCCCATTAAGGAACAGTTGCAGCTCCCTGCACAGACCATGTGGTGGTGCAGAGGAAAAAACTACTCAGAATGGAGATTCTAAGTCCTGAGATTTGAGTGGAGTGGAACAGACTCCCTGACGTCCCAGGGTCCTTGCACAAGCCCACCGAGAGGCAACCGACTTCATCTCAGACCTTAAGCAAAAGTTACCCTAAAGCAAAGAAAGCAAAATAAAACTCCCAAGAACCAGGACCAGAACAGGACACATACATAGAAAAGGTAGGAGAGTGAACCTCTCAATTCAGGATATGAAGAGAGAAGAGTAAACCCGCCAGCAAGTATCCAAGACGCCCAGCAAGTGAATCCCTGCGTGATAAAATTCCTGTGAACATAATACCGCACCGACGGTGGGAAGGAAACGAAACTTGAAATACCATGGAAAGATTCAGTTCTGGATGCTGGAAATCAAGTTGCCGTATATAAAACAGAAGCAGAAGGCTGAAGTGATTGGTAGCTCAGTCAGTGAAGTCCTTGCTGCGCAAGCGTGAGAAATTCAGCTCGCATCCCGGCACCCTCATGCAAAGCTGAGTATAGAAGCCTGTCTGCCTAGAATCCCGATAGCACGGGAGAGCGAAAGAGCCTTACTGAGGATCCTATTGCTGTGATAAAGAACACAGACAGCTTAGAGAGTAAAGGGTTTATTCGTTTCATACATCTCAACCACAGTCCATCACTGAAGGATGCCAAAGTAGGAACTTTAAGCACGGCAGGAACCTGGAGGCAGGCACTGAAGCAGAGGCCATGGAGAGGTGCCATTACTGGCTTGTTCTCTGTGGCTTGCTCAGCTTGCTTTTTTTATACACCGGGAACACCTATCTGCTCAGGGGCAGCTCTTCCCATAATGGTCTGGGACCTCTGTAATTGATCCCTAATTGATTACCTACATGCCAATCTGATGGAGGCATCTTGTCAATTAAGGGTTCTTCTTCCCAGATGGCTCCAGTTTGTGTCATGATGATGAAAAACAAACAAACAGAAATCAGGAGGATCCCTAGTTCTCACTGGACAGCCAGCCCACTTTAGTGGGCACATTCTAGTTTATTGAAAAACCCCTTCTTAAAATCAAAAGTAGAGAAGAATACACCTGGTATCAACCTCTGGCTTCCGAATGCACATGCACACAAATACATAAATGAACGAATGGATGTGAAATAAATAGAAAGCTAACCAAGGAGACAAGTGTCTGCAACCCCAGCACTTCTAGCAAAAGGATTGTGCGTTAAAGACTAGCCTGGGAAGACACTGACTCAAGAAACAGACACAAACAGACAAACACACAAACAAAACCTTTCAAACTTTCAAATACCATCTGCCAGGTGTGCGGGTGTCCATGCACTAGCTAGAGTTATCAGGACTTTAATAGAGTGGACTTCTGTCATCACCGTTTCACCAGCTATTAACTGGTAATCTTCTTTAAGATGCAATATACTCTGTTCTGTTTGATAATGGTTATTTATGTTCATATGTGTGTCTGTGTGTGCACGGTACACATGTATATGTAACTGAGGCGGCCAGAAGAAGGCAGTGGGTTCCCTGAAGCTGGAGTTACAGTCCATCATGAGCTGACCAGCACAGACAGGCATTGAAGACTGAACTCGAGTCCTCTGCAAGAGAAGCATGTGTTCGTATCTCCTGGGATGTCTGTCCCATCCTGGTGATTTCATTGTGGTCATGTGTTGCTCTCCAGGAATCATTAGTAATATTTTTATTACGAATAAAATTACTTTGGTATCCTAGTGACTTGTCCTGATGAAGAGAAAATGTTCTTGTCTACACTGAGCAGGGCCCAGCTCGTTTTAGGTATACGTTCTTCAGTTCACAGACCATAACAACACAGAAGACACCAGTTCCTTCTGTGTGTGGAAATGTATTACACACACAAACACACTCTTCCTTATAAGGAGACACACTACCGGATGTGTCTATCAATTAAAAGAGAGAAACATTTTACTGACAATAGGAGGCATCTGCATCAGTTGTCATAGTTAAGATGAAGTGGGATCAGTTGACGAGCTAAAGGTCTCTAAGGGTTACGAGGAACATTTTGGTTCATGCATAATTCATGAATAGAAGATTGTAGGTATCTGAGAGCAAGTAATCTCAGGACTCAGATAGGCTATTCAAAAAGCTTCACTCTCTACCGCTGGAGAGTTCCAGCTACCACTGGCAACAGAGAAGGAACCAGAACATTCCACTATTGATCACTTCTGCTTTGAATTCCCAAGGGGGCTGTGAATGGCTGTCAACATAGGCCGTGCTTTCCGAATCTCTTCTTACAAGGTTCTCCTCTTTTGGATGGGTGCCAGCAGTCTTAATGGAGGAATGATTAATTATATGGTTTTTTTTCCATAACTACAGTCTTAATGCTGCCGCTACCTGCCTTAGCTTTGAGCTTTCCACAAAAAGTACCGACACAAAAGTTATTAGAAGTCTTCTTCAGAAGTTAAAATTGTCATACAAATGATACCCAGAGGGAATGCCCTACATTCAATATTAATAAAAAAAAAATGCTAACCCTTCAGAAACACATTTTCATGCGACTTTCATGAATCCGTTAATCAAGGATGTTGAAGAAAAGTGTAGACCACAAGTGGTCTGGTTTCAAAATTCAAAGATCCATAATATGTATTTTTTGAGCAGTGAGACCATGCATCACCTTTCAAACTTAGAAACCCAACAGAGGGATTCTGGGATTTCTATAAAGGAGGGCCTCTGGCAGAGACCTGGTAGACTGGGATACCAGATGCTTTTTAATTCTACTCTCCATAGCGATCATATTGTTTCTTCCTTAGGTTATATGTTCAGAGGATAGAAAATGAGAAAGGCAAGGTCTCACGATAGTTAGAGCAAATTCAAAACTCTCTTCCCTAGGTACTTTCCAGGAACAATGAGCATCCTCCTCTAAAACCTGTGTGGAAATTTACCAGCCACCTCACGCTACATATGAGCTTCAGGGATACCCAACCTTCACACATGCTATGTGGGGCATGGCTCACATGCGTGGATAGGGGCAGAGTCAGAGTCAAAGCAAAGCGACTTGATTTGAACCAGGATCCCAGTGACTGCCGGCTGCTCACTATTGGATGTTTTCTCAGTTCTAGTAATTTTCCACAGCGAAGCTTCGCGAGGTATAGTTGAATTTTAACATACAGAATACTCGGTGACCATCTTTGTCACCGTTTCCTCGTGGGTAGGAGAGAAATTTACAGCATTATTCTCATTGAACTGTTGTGAGGATTTTGAATGGATGCTTCACAAATAAGCACAATATAAAAGCCAGCGTTTCCATACATAATGGAAGAGGTGTGAGCCAGGGAGCTCATATTCTCGACAAACAACCTCCTACAGGTCAGGAATGCCTCGCTGGAAGGATTTTTATTGTGATCTAATAGTTCTTCAGGTCAATAATTTCAAAGAGGTTACCACCAAGGAACTCCCTAGAAAAGAGAGGCTAAAGTCCCTTGCCTAGTCTGTAATGCTGAGAAGACAAATAGAGCAGCTATACCTACTCCTGTAAAGCTCATATACAGTGGAAGTCTCTCTCCTTCAATGGGGTGGATAGGACCAGTAGATTTAACTGGTTTCAATTTATTTCCGTGTTCTGTACACTTCCACACGCACAAGCATGACTGGTCCATCTGACGTGGCAGGGAATTTAACATCCATTGATGAAAAGTAGGTTTTCCAAGGAAAGACATATCTCAGACAAAGAGACATGAAGAAAGTATTACATCTGTGACCATAACAAGAGGGAGAAATCGAGGAGAACCAGGTGGATACAAATCCAAGACCTGGAAGGAGTGGCTAGACACTCGGAGTGGCTAGATGGGATTTCCTTTTTGAACAGGGAACAAATTAAAGTTCAGGCACAGAGGGAAAAGGAACCTTGCAGGGGCAGAGGCCAAGCCCTGCAGGTTGCAGTTTGGAAGGAGTTGTGGCCCAGTAGTCTGAGTTTCTAAGACGTGTATTCAGATATTGGTGATCCCTAGAAGAGTGTAGATCTGGGAGAGAGAAAAGTGTTGTCTGGATAGATCAGAACACTCCACAGTCTACACACAAAAGCAGTCCTGTGCATACCCGGATGCATGTATGCTCAAACATCTCACTAACAAGCAAAACAACGCCTGTGGGTTAATGACTAGAAATAGCTTTTAATCTTTCCTATTGCACCTGGAAACAATTTTCAAAATGTCTGTCCTCTCAAACATCATGCTTTTATTTATTCCAAATTATACCTTTGGGTTTTTCTTTTCCTTTTAGCAAACATATGAGCTTAATTTTTTTCCCTCTGTTTTGATTTTTATCATAGATTATTTTATATTTATCAAAACTATTAAAAGAAAGTGGAGTGGCTTGTTACTTTGATAGCTCGGGCAATTTCCCACAACCAAACCTGAATCATGGTTGAATTGCGATACACAGAGAGAACTGTAGTTTAATCTCCACAATCCTCCGGATATGTTCTCTGTCCCTGAGAGCTAATCCTATCAGTTGATCAGGACTGCCCATTTTTTTTTTTTTTTAACAACTACGAAGAGATATAAAACCAAAGTTCTGGCTTTTGATTTTCAAATCTACTCATAAGATAGTAAGCCATCCCTCAAAGTGGAAAGCACAGTGCAACTACTCAGGCTTATTCATGATCTCTCCAGTCATGCAGATAAAAAAAAAAAGTCACTACCTATCTGCTTTGGAGAATGTACATCCTGTTATTTATACAATATCATACAGGTAGCTAAGCTCTTTTTCTCAGGATTCCCAAGAAAAGTCAAGAAGGCATTCTCTTTCAAGAAAAACGGAAGACTGGAGAGATGACTCCGCAGTTAAGTGTGCTTGGTGCTCTTCCAGAGGACTGGAATTTAGTGTCTAATGCCCGAGTTGGGTAGCTCACAACTGTCTGTAACTCCAGCTCCAGTAACTGTGACACCCACTTCTGACCTATGTCTACACTCACACAGACACAAACAGAAAAAAAAATGGAAATGTATAGATTGTGGGCATGTGACTATGCAGTCGGTGTGGACAAGGTCTTCAAAAGAGCTTCTGCTTAGCAATCCACACGGTTCGCCCTACCTCAGATGCTCATTCCCACAAACCCTCACACTTAAGTATCATATTTGCAAATAACAACTATGATAAGTAGAGCTAGGTGTTCCTTACAATTATTCTGAGGGAGCAAGTCTCTGGAGTATTCCAAATCTCGCCAATAAGCACACAGAAATCAAAATATAGGAAGAATACAGAAGATATGGGACCAGTCTCTAGCAACAGAGCCAGACTTTGCAAGAAATACGTGGTGGACTTAGAAAGCAAAAAGAACACAGGTAGGAGAGAAAAGCCAAACACAACAGCAGAAACTGGAGACGTTTACTATACCTGAGTACTCTCAGATACACGGATTGTGTACTTATTAGCATATTAGTTGTTGGAAGGGAGGGCCTTCATTAACACACCTTCATCCATGAATGCACTGATCTATGGCTCTTGTTTGATTTCTCACAATATCTCATGAGAATTAAATGTGGGGAGGGGGGTGGTTTTGTTTTGTTTTGTTTTGTTCTGAGAATCCCCACCATGATATCAAAGCATGGTACTTCCTCAGCCTTTTCTTTCAACTAGACTGTATTAAATTGTTGAAACTGTCACTCAGTATCATCTTCGGAAAGAAAGCTTTGCTTATTAGAAAGATGTTACTTTTAGAGCATTTTAGGCTTGTCGTTAGAAAACTGTTACAGAAAGAATACAATTCCTACACCCCCACATACTTCTTTTTATTGTGGAAATCTGGTTCTCGTTCCTTCATTTTACCCTCTCATCCTCCCCCATTCCTCCTTTGCTAGTCTCCCCTCCCCAGCATAGCAGCAGTTCGAGGACACCCTAAAACCCATAATGTACGATTGTGTCTGTCAGGGTGGGCTCCGGAATTAGGCTGCCTGGACTTGAATTCCAGCTCTGCTTAGAGCCGCCATGATATCTGGCTCCCGTTGTCTAGTTTTTACACTACTAAAGGAGGATGAAGAAACTAGCCAACTCGTGGAGTATTCACCCAGCATACGGTAAATGTAGTAGGTAATCAATTTAATTTAATTAAATAGTTGTGATGATGCTGACTATTATTTTCTCACTCGTTCTTAAATGCTCACCCCACCTCCCAGGCACCAAGCTCCAGTGACAGAGAAACAATAAAAGCCCACAGCTAGCAATGGCTGAGAATTCATGTCAGGCTGAACCTGAATGTTTAGTTAAGCTTGTATGCAAAGACGCTGAGAATCGTGAGCCACGGCCGGTGCACAGCAGCAGCTCGCATGCGCAAGGGGTGGCGCATGCGTCCAGGGTGGCGCATGTTCATGTGTATGGGGGATGACGCGTAGTTATTAACCGTGTCGTACATCACCCCAAACCACAGTCTTTGCCTTTCTTTCCTCATAACTGGGACTTGAGCATTTTCTGAAAGCAGAAACATTGCCAGTATGTGAACGCTTGCTGAGTCCTGGTGTGAATGAGCACGTTGGCGATATCTAAAGCCTGACATTCGGAGATGCGGAGACACTGTTAGGACGCAAACAGAGGTTCGAACATTGGAAAGTACTCGCACGCAACTCTGTCTGAAGAAATTCTGTCTAACAAGAGCTGGACAAGGCCAGAGACCTGCATCCTGACCAGGGAGGGCGCATGTGTTCTCAAGGTTACCAAGGATGAAGTAGAGGTAGACAGACATGAAGCAGCATGAGCCATCTGTTGGATAATAGGTGTGTTGGGATTTAGTTATTATTTTCTTCTGCCTTTATCCTTGAAAGTCTTCATTTAAAAGGAAGGCCAGCTAGTTTTGTCCGGTGAGGTCTTGACACGTGAATGTGAGGTTCTACTTCTATTTCGTCCATGCCTGAACTTTTGGTCACCGGGAAAATTTCCCGACAGAGAGTGGAACTCAATAAACGGGTGTTGATTGAACATGTTAGTCAGGTATTCAGTGTCAGAAATGTCTGACAGACTGGAGGAGAGAAATGTGTAAATCTGTGTGCCTGCACACAGATGGGCAAACACACGTGCATGCGTGTGTACATCGACATGCTGGACTTGGAGATGATGGTCCTCCTCTCGTGTGGCTTCTGCTCTTGCACAGAGGTTTCTGCACCCCTGATCCTCAGCAGACCGGACAGAGACAGTTATAGGAACTGAATCCAGGAGAGAAATTTCCTAGTAGGGCTTCTGATTACGAGGCTGAGAGGAGATTGGAATTCGGAACTGGCTCGGTGCCCAGTCCTATGTTTTGATCCTTAGACTTTCCTTCCTCTATTGAACATTGGCCAGCCCCTCTATCGATTGCTTCCCTCATCCCTTCAGGCTTCGTTTGGAGACGAGACGCATAATTCGCAGACAGGAGAACAGGCTGGCCAGTGAGTCTTCAGTATTGATTGAAATTTGAAAATTGTGGAAGAAAATGGATCTACCTTAGGGCATTTATGAAACAGCTGCCACGAAAGCAACTCACTGAACATTCGTGGATGTTTTTAAACACAGGGGGAATTTAAATATGAGGACCTGTTTGCACTAACCGGAGTTTATTACAGGTTTGTGATTTCCTGATGTACTCATGTGCCTTGGGCCAGGGTTGATTCTGATGTCTAATTTATATCTCTGTTCTTTTATACTGAAGGTGGCAATAATAATGTATTTCTCCATAAAAGTTAGCAAAAGGAAAAAACCCACAAAGCAATAGTTCAATAGAAAGAGCATTAGTTTCTAGCTAAAAATATACATCAGAGACCTTAGCTATTAAAAATCCTCAGAAAAAGAAAGATGGCTAGTGTATGCATGTTCATTCGTATGTGCATGTGTGTGTACGCATGTGTGTGTGCAAGTGTGTGTGTGCACAATTTTGTAAGTGGAGGCTAGAGACATCCAAGCATTGTTCCTCAGGTGTCACCTTTCTAGTTGATATAGGATCTCTCACTGGACTAGAACTCACCAACTTGGCTAATTTGACAGGCCAGCACGCCTTGGGGATGTGCCTGTCTCTGCCTCTTTAATGCTGGGATAGCTAGCATGTGCCACCACACCTGGCTTTTTTTTTTTCTTTAATGCTTACTGGGGATTAAAGTTGGGTTATTGTGTTTCCAAGAGAGGCATTTTGAAAATTTAGGGGTTGCTTTAATCTGCAGTCGGTTGCTAACAGTACTGATTTAAGACATGATGCGAAGAAGATGAACAGTTCCTGTCTTAGTTACCAATGCTGTGATAAAATACCCCAAGAAACGCACCCCGACTGGGGAAGCATATTGGGGCTCGCACTTTAGGAGTAATGCTGGGGCAGTCATGCCTTTAGGAGCTGGTCACACTGTTATAGTCAGGACACAGAGATGAGTGTTAGCTCTCAGCTAACACTCCTTCCTGCTCATCCAGAACCTCAGGCCACAGAAGGGTACCACTGGCAATTACAGAGGGTCTTCCCTTCAGTTAACCCAACTGGAAAATCCCTCACTGGTGTACACAGACTCTAAAAGTATGCCCTTAGTTTTATCTGCTGTCAGATTGATGATCAATATTAAAAACCACAGAACTTTATTAGTTTATGCTAAAATAAAAACTAGTAAAGACACTTTTAACTAAATAAGTGCCCCACCCAAAAGACGAACAATGGAGACAGCAAGTGATGTTTCGCTTCACCGCACTACTGTGCTAGTATCTGACTAATTTCAAAGGAAAGCCCCATGAGTCCATACTTTGTTATCACCAATT